>CM062816.1:113310351-113910351 GCA_031772625.1 Pinus tabuliformis
TCCCTCATGGAGCTCACTTGTAATGTAAGTGTGCCATGCTCTAAACTCCTTTACGATGGCTTCGACCCAAACTGGCAGGTCCCCTTTGTATCACATTTTCACCTCAAACACCTCCGTCTATATGTTCTTAGAGTTTGACTATTCATTATTCCACAACCATGAGAGCTTCATATGAAATTTGACCGTTGTGATGGCATATTGTAGAATAATTTCTTTGGTTACCTCTAAGCCTTCCTTTTTTGTTGCCTGTTTGATTTGTTCAATAAATTGCCTAGTGTCCTAGAAGATGAATGATTTGATCTGATTACTTCAACTAATTTGATGGTGTGAATCCCATGTTTTTATATTAGAGACTAAAACCCATTATTCATTCAATTATGCACAACCATAGTACTGACCGACTGTGCTCCAAGGTGCGAGTAGTTTTGTAGGTGGAGTTTCAATTGAAATTTGTCTATCCTTGCGGAAACCTTGTATTTCTTTCCAAATGTTGTGGAGCATCCAAATATTTGGAAACCCACTCCTGTATCTAGTCAACTACTCTATTTTCTACCTTTAGGAGCTTCACCACTTCCTGTGCATTCTTCTGAATGCCAACGAGAGGAGCCACAACCTATTGTATAAGTACCATCTCATCATATAGTTGCACCATTGTGTCCTCCATTAGTACCAACTATTCTTGCATGGTTTACTACCATTCTGAAATGTTGAAGTTTTGTGATGATAGTCATTGATTCTCCACCGCAAGATGTTCTACCTGTTGCTTCATCGCAGTAAGTTCTCTTCTCAGCCTGGAATTCTCATTCAACAAGTACTCAGATTTATCTTATAATGTTGTAGCGAATGCAACACTTTCCACCATGACTTCCCTAAGATTCTTTCTGGTGTTGGTAGTTATCACCTTCTTTGTAGAAACTAAGACTAGATTCCAAGGATCCTTTGGAAAATATTTGTGCCTTTGTTGCACGATCCTCTTCTTAAGTTGATCAAACTTTACACTGGATACATCCATGAATTTGTCTGATATTAAAGGTGTGATCCCCATCTCTCCAAATGAAAAATGATAACCTGTAAGAGGATGTTCTCCTAGAGTATTTGGTTCTTCCTCAACTGGCTGGATGGTATCTTCTTTCTTGCACTATTCCTCTTCTAGCTCTTGATTCAATTTCTCTTCTTCAAAACTTTGTGCTGCTTCTTCCTCCTGGAACTGCCTTCGTTGTTCTTCTTCTATCCTCCTCTTCTCTTCTTATTCTTCCTTTTTCTTCTCCAGCAACTCATCCTACTGACTTTTCCTCTCTTCTTCTTCTTCTTCTTGTCTCCTCTCCTACTCTTCTTGAATAGATCCTAAGTTTAAATTATTGGCTTTCCATTTATTGTTTCTCTTTCCCGTCAAGGAATACCTAATCATGTTCTTGGGGCTACTTTCCTTGCTTGAGGTGTTATATCCTCCCCCTCTTGCACTTGCAAGTCTTGAGCTGGTGGATCGTGGTGTGAACTGGTCCCAATTGTTGGATGTGTCTTCATTTACTAGTTCTTTATCTTCTCATCTTGTGTTGTGGATATCAATGAGTACCACATATTGTGATCGATCCTTTGTCAATGTTTTCTGAAAATTTTCCTAGGATCATATCCACGGAAGTCTTTAGTGGTGAAGTGTAGATGGTCTAGCTTTTGTATCTCTATTGATGTCGCCTTGTGGCTCTTTAACTCATACATTTTGATTCTCAACGGAAAGATAGGCCAAGGGGATTTATTCCTCCTATGAAGAATTTGTGACAATCCCTTGTCCAACTAATTTTCTACTTCTTACATGACCACCTTGTTGGTCACATATCACAGCATAAGATGAAGGGATATCTGAAAACTGAAGCACCTGATTTATGTACCCTCGGGAGCTAGAAATCATTCCACGATATCTCGAAGTGAATCCCTTACCTGATCAGTCATGCAAGGAGGATCAATCTCAAATATCATGTGAATGATAAGTGAAAAGAAGTGTTCAGCCAATTTGTCACATAAGCATCTAAATCTAGCTTCTGATAACTCTCTACAGTGGAAATAAACCATGAACTTCTCTCTAGGGGTCCAGTTCCAGTTCGTTCCCGAGAATGCATATTGTGCATAGATTCCATCTAAGAGAAATGCATACATGTAGAATTATTATAACTGGTTTTCCCGTAAAAATGATTTTGCTTGCCCAACCTAACGTTTTATCTCTGTATTTATGGTTATATCTATAATTTTTTGCGTTATTGTTTAAATTTAGATCAGTGGTATCAAAGTGGTATGCTCTTTCTCTATTTTTCTTTGCATGTCCCCAACGAGGTTGGGATATAAGGATTTAGGGCTCGAATTGGTCAAACCTCTGACTAGCCTCAGAAATCCTGATAGCCTCCCATGGGAGAAGAAAATAAAGACGAGGGAGCAGGAGATCCTATCAAAATATTTCTCAAGGAGGCGCTCGAGAAGCAAAGGAATGCGATGATGGATAACTTTTTCTATATCCTTCAACGATTGCCCACCGGTGACACATCCACACCTAACAGCCACTTTGGAGGCTCCAAACCTTTTAAGGTGCAATTAAACATTGAAATTCCCATATTTGAGAGCCAAATAGATGCAACAGAAATAACATTATCATTCATTAATATCAATAATGAAATATGCTTACAAACAGAATGGAAATGAGACTAGCTCGGTCGATGGTAGCTTATCTCTGAGAAGAGATGTGGCAGCTACATACATATGAACTGAGTTACAATAAGGCTTAAGGGAATTTTTATTGTTGAACAATAAGAGAAAACCTTAAACAACCAAAACCTCGAGGAGATGTAACACCAAGAGTTTATGGGCCCTGCTGGGGTTAGTTGGGCAACCATCTTCCCGGTGTCATAAGTTGGTCATATTATCTCTATTTGACATGCATGATACCTCGTTGGAAAGATCTATTTGAGGACTACAACTAAAAATTCAATTTCATTGAAATCACTTGAAGGAATATTGCCAAAAAACCGTTGTTTAGGGCCTCAAAATGACTCTGGAAGTTCAGGACCTGAAAAAATGCCAAAAATAGTAAACTATGCTACAATTAAGGAAACTGAAAAACTAAAAGAAACAATGGTGGGGGTCCATGTGGAATAGGCGGTGGCCACCAATATCCACCTCGATCAGGAAGACCAATGTTGAATGTCACATATGTCATAATGAGGCCCAAATTACGCGAGATTGCATACTTAACTTTGGATGGTACAATAGAGGAAGATTTCTATGACTGCTGGAAAATGGAGAAGTGGTCAAGAAGGACCTTGATTAAGTTTGACCCCTTAGATCTAATGCATTGGAGAAAGCTTCTTTAAGATCATAACTTGCTAAATCAAAACTTGAAGAAGTAATCATTGTATAGAGGGAGTATGTGGACTATGTTTTGATGGTGATATCTCAAATGCAAAAGGAATGCATGACCTCAGGGGTAGTACAACAAAAATGGTAGAATTAGCTTAGGGGGAGAACAAGAACTATCACAAGAAAGTAACAAAAGCTTAGTTTTAGGGGGATCATATAGCAGAAGTATGGTCTAAGGGAGAGACTATACGTTAGCAAGAATAGGTACTCATACATGTTCATCTATATGACAACTTCCTATATATATGTGACCCTTTTCCATTGATGTCAAATAGGGAGAGATTGCACATATTAATGTTAATCGAAGAGATTTCATACATGATGTTACTAAGAGATATTGTAGGCATTGCACTTATATTCATAGCAAGGATAAATCACAACGCTTCATTTGGAGCTCTTGTTTTTTCTTTGACATCCAATGACCATTAGTGTCTAGCGGTGTTTCCATCAATGCCAAAGGGGTATATTTCCGCACATAATGTTTTCATTGATAGCAACAAGATTTCATTGATGTAAAAGGGGATGTATGGGTAGCAACAAAATGACCATCCTTGATGATAAAAAATTAACAAGTCACTTCATGAAGTTGTATGACAGCTTAACCATTCATAAGGTCTCATTAAATAAGGATATGGGTGCTTGAAGTTATATTATTGCTTGATGAAGCTAATATATTAAAATGACCTTATAAATATCATGGTTTCATAGTGCTCATTGATACCTTTCCATTGGTATATTATGCTCAGAAAAAATCCTCCCAGATGAGAAGTTAGGACCTATTGAAAATCAATATTAGTTTTGGGAAAAATTAAAATGCTAAACTATATCGCCAAACCCAAAATATTAATCTATTAAATATCATGCAAGTTTGGAGTGGATCCATATTTGAATTAGTATTTCAATGGCCATGTACATGGGAAGCAACACACATACTTAATGTTGTTAAAGGTTGTGCAATTTTAAGGTCAATCCCCCATGTTTCCAACAGATCAACAGCTAGATTGAAGAGAAGTAACATGATGTTTAACCTTACAATCAAATGATGACACATGGAAAAATATTATTGAATATGACATGGAATTTGATGATGTTATCATAGTGACACATTGCTTCACCAGGTGTTGCCATGTGGCAGTGTCCAATAACAGTTTTGGGACAACAAGGAGGTAAAATTCAGGTGACACATGTTATACCTCTAGGGTTACCACATGGACCATTGACATCATGATGAAATCATTAATGGATTGTCTAAAGACCCTAAGGTCTAGATCATGTGAGTTAGTTACATGAGGTGTTGGCCTAGTCACTTAAATAAATTAAACTTCTGAATTCTTTGCAACAAAATTTGTCGGCCTTTCTATGGCCAAACACTATAAATATGACATCACAATTAGTTTGTAAACATATACCTTGGCATTTGATTAATTTCATATCGTTTGATATTTGGTGTGAATGGTCGGCAGTCAAAACTAAATTAAAGCTATTCTAGATTGTTCTAGTTTGATTCCTTTGGTTTGGTTTATATATAGGACATTTTTTTTAAGACTGGATTGGTTGGATGGATAGTGGCTAAGCTACTACTATGGTATTAAATTGTAACTACTTCCAGTGTCATTTTTTTGTATTGAAGGAGGAAGGCTATCATGCCCTTGGGAATTTTACATTAAATCCAAGTATTGCATGGTTACTATCGTCACAAAGTTTTATTCGAGGCCAACGCCATGAAATATTGTTGCCACTGTAACTGAGTACTGTAACAGAGTTTATTGCCATTGTGGAAGAGGAAAAATACAAGGTTCAAGACATGTATTGTATGTCACCGTAGACGAGACCATGTATTATAGTCGCCAATAATAAGGGCAAGGTCGACGTTATGTATTCTAGCCACAATGGATGAATGCAAGGGCATGCACTATTGCCATTGTGTCCCTGAGAGTTAACAAGCCCGAGCACAATGACTACCATATAACCATGTGGACCCATGGACATATGAAGGGTAAACATGCATTTATCAAGTTATTAATTTCAATCTGGAAAAGAATGAAGTGAAAATTAGAAACCTAAAAACAAATTATCTATAACAAGTAAATAAATCAAATCGTAAGTGATCATTGTAATGTAAATTATTTATTAATTAAAAATATTAGAGAATTGTTATAGAATTGTGATGAATTTATAAAATATATTGATTTAGGTTCAAAATGAGTGATTTTTTTCTTAATTTGATGGGTAGTTCAAATTATGTTTTCTATTATTACATTTGTTGGCCACAACATGAAATCTAAGAAAATACATTTGAACGATCCATGACACCAAAACCATGCATTGTTTTGAAGAACTTGTCCCAAGTCACATAAATGGGATCATTATGTACAACACCCATATTTTATTTTTTAGATATCTATCATAGTTTTCCCAGAAACTGCACTAGAAGTTGACTGCTGGAAAATAGTTGCTAATCTAGATCACCATCTTTGATCAAGTGCTAAAGGCTCATACTTGCAACACTAAGAAAAGTGTTACTATTGATCTGCCAAAAAAACTAAATTAAAACATAAGAAAACTAATATAAACTGCATATATTATAAAACTGCATCTTACAACAAAACAAGAACTTATCAAATATGTTTTATTCCATCTTTGTTTAGAACTATGCTCTGAGAGTTTCTCTCTTTGAATGAAGAAGTAACTCTCATTTATACAAAAACTAAGATAACTAATTAATAAATGTAGATCCACAAATCTCTCGTAGATCCAAAAATATTTCATGTGGTAACAACCATGTGTTAACATCTATAAAGTAACATCTCTACATATCCTCTCACAAATCTCTAAAATATTTTATAAGAAATATTATCAAAAATTCCATGATTCTTCTTCATCAAATGTGCTTGAATGATTATCTCAAATATTCCTCAAATCTTCAAGGGTTGAAGATGAAACTCGAATTTGAGGCTAAATGTTCAAAGATGACAATATTGGAGTATTCAGAAATGTCTACAAACATCAAAAAGCTCATCCAAATTTTAGATATAAGTGAAAAAATGTTAATTCACTCAAAATACTAAAATAAATGCTTTGGGAAATAATACCTCTAAACCCATATATAATCATAAAAATGGTCATAATAGAAGGTTACAAGATAGTGGAATAGAATGAAAAGTGAAAGAAAAGAGGATAAAAAATATGACATTTTAGAGACCCAACATTCCTCCCAATTGAAGATGTTGCATGTCCACACGCAACCTTATATTGATTCTCATGAAATAAAGTCATTTCATTTTCTATAGCCTTTTGGAGTGAAAGGTTATGTTTTATCAACAAGTCATTTTATGACTTGAGATACTTTTCCAAGATTTGCATCTTTTACAAAGTCTTTATTTTTATTTTTTTCTCAAGGGCTTGCTATTGTGGAGTTTTCTTTAAAATTTATCTAGGTGGAAACTCTTTTGGTTGGTTCTTGTGTGGCAACCACAAGTATTGCTAGTGTTGGTTCTTGTGTGGAAACACTTTTCTTTTACTCTTCTTCTTGCTACAACAAAGAGTACTTGGAAATGTATTCAAAATAAATACCCATGCATATAAATTCAACCGTTCAATAACTAGTTGAAGAATATTCCAAGCAATTTTATAATAGGGCAGCAATATAAATTCCTTGCCCTTCGAAGGGTAAGGTAATTAGGTCAATAGCCTTAGTGGAAGGTCACTCTGCTTACAGATGATATAAAAAATCCCACAACCTAATTTACATGGACATATGTGAGATAGTAGAAGGTAGTGATCAAAATTCTTGTCTTCTTTCCTGTAAATCATTTGCACCATGGGATTATGCCCTAGAATTTTAGATTCGAACTAGATGTAAAGAGTATAATGTGATCTACGTTAAGAGTAAAATTTAATAGTGTCATGGAGACTCACTTTTGTTGCTGCAAGCTTGACCTATTGTCCTCGTGATGTAGATCCCATGAATTCTCATATTCGTGCACTTCAACAAATTTACCTGTTCCTCCTATGTTTTCCTCCCCTTCTCTCTCCCTTTGTTGCTCTTCCATTGTACTCTTTTAATTTCTTCTTCTCATTTTTCCTCTCGCTCTCCTTTTTATACTATTCAATTGCTGACCCAAGTTAGTTATAGTCCAACCTCTCTGGACCAACAGAAATTTTGCACATATTCCTCCTAGCCTGGTCATTGTTGATTAGCCTTGTAGGCCAATCTGTGTTGTGCCATTTGACATATTTTCCCCTCCATGTTCACCATTTGTCTTCTTCCTAGGACTTGTTCTAGAGCTAGTAGAATGTGAGAGAAGACAAAAAAAAAATTCTTCTCAACTACCAACTAATTACTCCTATAGGTGTTCTAAGTTTCATGGCTACACAACTCAGCCAAATGGAGCAAAAGAATGAACCCTCATTTCATATGCTTCTTCATTTTTATGTTTTACCCAACCTTTGTTTAGTAGTATAATATTCTATTTAGGTTTAGGTAAGAGCTCCACTAAATAAGTAAGGGTACTACCATAGGTAAGGAAATTACACCTTAGCTAGAGGCCCTTTTTTTCAAACAATCTTGGGTTATCCCAATAGTTCTAAATTAATTAGTGTTTATAAATATAAATATGTGTGAAAATATCCAAGTAAGGTATTTGATTTCCAAGTGAGTACATCTTCTTGATATTTACATTAACCACACATACATATATACCTACTCACAAAACATAATCACAATAGTCATGTACATGCCTTTCAATATTATTTTCCAAATAACAAATATACATTTCAATCATATTTTCATACACGTATATGGATCAATATATTTACAGGTAACTAGGGAAGTAATTACAATGACCCTACGAACACAACGTCGCCAGGATAATATTTATAGTATATATGTGAATGTACCATGATCAAGACCATTGGCATAATATCTATCTACTTTGTTAACTGATAGGGGGTCATTAAAATTATCTTCCTAGATTTCCCTATGATACCCCTTAATTCAATATCCTTTCCTTCTAAGAAATATTTCAAGAAAAGTTCTTTAAAATTAAAAGCTACCATCCCCAAAGATTGTAACCATTGGACTCCTAATACCACATCAACACCACCCATTAGAATGGAAATCATTGGACTATTCAATACATATTCCCCCATGGTGAGATTGATATTCTAACACTTCCCTGAGAATTTTTTACTTCCTCCATATGCAATCATCAATTGACACTCTCATGATCAATATAGAAAGAAATTCAAATCCTTGACTATATTACAATGTATAATATTATCGGTATTACTTGAATCAATCATCACTATTAACTTTTTCTTCTTAATATATCCTTCTATCTTGAGGGTTTGAGGATTGGTAATTCCCGCCAAAGAATTACAAGATATGGGCAAATTTATTTCTTCTTTTTCAACCCCTAGGTTTGGTTCTTGGTGTAAATATTATTCTTTTGATGTTTCTTGTTCCTTTTCTTCCTCCTCTTCACAATCTAGGTAAAATAATTTATTCTCAACACACTTATGACCTTTCTTATATTTTCTATCACAACTGTAACAAAGTTGATCCGGATTTAAACAGGAACGCAACAAATTACAGAGATAACCATATACACAAAGATGCAGCGGAAATAATACTTCATTTAATTAATGGAAAATACTGAAATATGCTTACAACCAGAAATGGAAATAAACCAGCTAGGGCGATGGTAGCTTATCTCTGAGAAGAGATGTGATGGCTACATGCCTCTGAACTGTGTTACAATGAGGCTCGAAGGCCTATTTATTGTTGAGAAATAATGGAAAACCCTTAACATTCCAAAACCTAACCCTAGGAGATGAAACGCCAAACTGTGGGCCCCGTTTGGGGTAAATTGGTACATCAACTTCCCGGGGTTGTAACTTTGGCATATGATCTCCGTTTGACGTGTACAATAGCTCATTAGAAAGATCTATCCGAGCACTATCATTGTTGGAACGGGCAACATGACCCATGTTGCCCCCAGATTCCCCAAAAAACGTCGTTTAGGGCCTCAAAACGGCTCCGGAAGTTCAGGACCCGAAAAACTGCTAAAAATAGTAAGTTGTGCTACAATTAAGGAAACTGAAAATGCTGAGAAAGACAATGGTGGGGGTCCAGGTGGACTTGGCAGGTGGCCACCAATATCCACCTGGATCATTCCTCCCCCCTTAGGAAGCAATGGTCCCCATTGTGTTGAGCTCCTCCATGAGATGAGGAAACTTCTGCTGAACTTGTTCCCTGGTGAGCCACTTGCCCTGCTGAAGGAGTTGGCCTACTTTGACAACTCGATACAGTTGGATATTCTATTGGCGAGTGTTCTTGATCTGTGTGTCCATGATCCGATCAGTTGCAGCTTGTTCCATGCAATCTGGATTTAATTATGTGGGTTTGAGTTGTTCTGCAATGTCGGATGTGTCTAGCAATGGTGGAAAGTATGGCCGAAGGCGGTCCACATTGAACACTGGGTGCAGGCCAAGGAATGGGGGAATGCTGAGCTCAAATGCATTGTCTCCCATAGCCTTAGTAATGGTGTAAGGACCATCTCGGAGTGGTCTCAATTTCCGATAGGCTCCAGTAAGGTGTTCCTTCTGCAAATGCAACCAGACTTTGTCGCCCACCTGAAACTTGTGTGGCACCCGATGTTGATCATGTCGCTGCTTGTACTTGGAATTTGATTTCTCAAGAATGTCATGGACCTGCTGGCGAATATGTTGGATGCGCTCAATGAAGCTGGTGGCCTTATCTGTTTCGGACTGGACATGAGATGAATTCATGTGAGTAGCTGCAAGTGGCATGGCCACATCAATGGGGCATAGTGGCTGGAATCCCAAACCCACCTGAAAAGGGCTATGGCCAGTGGAGCTGTGAAGAGCTCGGTTGTAGCTGTGCTGAACATAGGGGAGGCTCTCGTTCCATGTGCGTGGATGCTTTGAGTTATACATGCGCAGAATGTACACAATCATCCTATTGACAACCTCTGTCTGGCCATCGGTTTGAGGATGGAAGGCTGTGGACTTCGTGAGTTTGGTGTCCAGCATTGACCAGAGACTGGACCAAAATGTGCTGAGAAACCGACTGTCCCGATCTGAGATGATAGACTGTGGGATCCCAAAGTGCACCCACACTCGTTCAAAGAAGAGTTTAGCAGTGGCTTCTGATGTGATATTCTTCTTGCAGGCCATCATAATGGCCATCTTCGAGAACCTGTCGACGACCACAAAAACACAGTCATTTCCATGCTTAGTGGAAGGAAGGCCTGACATGTAATCCATGGAGATGGATTCCCAAGGTTGACTAGGGGTAGGCAACGGGGTATAGAGGCCATGCTTCTTAATGGTCGGTTTGGCAATGGCACAGGCAGTACATGATCGGATGTACTTCCCAACATCCTGTCGAAGATTCAGCCAATAGAAATAATTTTGTAGTACTGCCACTGTTTTTGTTGGCATTATGAGACAAATGTTGTACTTGATGGCAACCCTCTCATAGAAGAATATCTCAATTACATATAACTAGATCAATCTACAGATGTGACTAAATGCATGGGATGCAGGACAGCTCAAAGGAACAAGAAGATCAAGTTCTAAGTGTGACAAGTTAGCTTTGCCATCAAGTCCAAAGGGGGAGATTGTTGGCATTATGAGACAAGTGTTGTCCTTGATGGCAAATCACACTGATGACAAATCATAGTACAGAAGGATAGCAGCAAGAAATTGATGATCAGACTATAAGAAGAAGAGAAAATTCATATACGCAGGTTCATTAAGCCCAAGTCGCGTATACACTATATACCAAGTCGCGTATACGCAGGTTCGCTATATACCAAGTAGGGTATACATGCAGGTTCATGAATGGAAAAGGGCGTACGTGTCGGAAAGCTTACTTTTGGTCCATGGTAGTTAGTCCTCGGTACTTGAGCCTATGTTTTTGGACCAAAGTATCTCGACAGACGTGTTGATCCCTAGTATTGAGTTGATGGTATTGTTTTACTATGGTTTTGGACCGTGGTATTATGAAAGGCCTAAACCTATATAAGGAGAAGATCATTAGGCCAAAGTGTGTAGTGAGTAATGAATATCTGATGAAGTGTGAGATCCAAATGCTGGTTATGGGTTGGTGATCTGAACCATGGTTTCACTCATGTGGAGGATGATGAACTATGGAACGTGATCTCAAGGCTTGGAATGATTATCTTCATATAGTTTGACTGTGGATAGACTAGATCTATTGACGCATGTTTATCGTTATGATTTGGGTATGTTTTGATGTCTGGTATAGCTGCGGAATTATAAGTTAGGATTTGCAGATCTGTACACAGGTTGTCTTTGGCAAAAGAGCGTATACATGCAGGTTGGGTTTGTCCAAGTAGCGTATACAATGTGATGTATGATATTTGAAGATGAAGTTGGATCTGGTAACTGTTATGTTGTCTATGTTGTTGACAGGGTTTCAGTGATTCAGTATTGGGTGATTCAGAGATTGATGATGCAGGTTGTTTTATGGATCCAGTATGAAAATGTATGAAATGTGGTCCCGGGAAGATCGTAGAGTTCAGTAGGCTGGAACCTACGTACTGGGAAACATATCAGCCAGTACAAGAGCCAGGGGGTAGTAGCTCCCTTCCAGGAGCAGCTGGAGAATGAGTAAAGGTTGGAGCATTCTGTAGGCAGGCACCTACGTACTAGTAAATGGATCGGCTAGTACAAGAGCTAAGAGGGTTGTAGCCCTCTACAGGTTGTACCCTGCGTGCTGGTAAAGGACTGCACCAGTACATTGTAAAAGAAGTTTCTTATTAAAGGAAGATAGAAACAAAATTGCAGCAGGTGGTTTTCACCCACATTGGGTTTCCACCTTATATCATGGTGTTCATGTGTGTGCCTTATGTGTGATGATCTGTTCTGTTATACTGCACCTGCTTACTGTTAATATGGTTAATAATGTTCTGATGCATTTACTGAAGATAAGCTAACTGAATCATAAGATTTTTGGTTATACGCTGGTTTCTTTAGACACAGTAGCGTGTACACGCTGGTTCACCTAACTGAAGTAGCGTATATGTTTCTGAGTATTGAAAAAGTTTTATTGATCTGATAATACTGATTCACCCCCCCCCCCCCCCCCCCCTCAGTATTATTTCCAACAATTGGTATCAAAGCAGGTCTTTTGATAGAAGCTTGATCACTTGAAGGAGATCCGTGGAACAATGGGAAAGAAGCTTAAGAAGAAAGCTCATAAGAAGAAGAAAACATCTCAGAAGGACTATGACAGTGGGAGAATCGATTGGGGATTAGGTATAAGAAGCTCTTCAGATTCAAAATCAGATTCAGAATCATTATCAGGTATGAATGTGTTATCCTCTGATGTTCCAGCTATATTTCCTTGTGAAAGAGATGGAAGTGATAGTGAAACAACTGAACTTGCTCTTATGGGTGAACAAGAAAGATATCAAATAGAGGCAGAATTTAAAAGGTTGACAGACAAAATTAGAGATCAACAAGATCTATTGAACAAAAGGGAATGTGACTTCAAAGAAGAAGCTACCAAACTAAAGGCCCAACTTGAAGAAGGAAACAAGGTAAGAAAACTACTCAAGGACAAGGAAGCCCAATGTCAAAAATTGCAGCATGAAGTGACATCATTAAAAAAAGAAGTCAACGAAAGAAGCACAACCATCAAGAAACTCAAAGATAGATCCAGCTACTATGAAAATCTTGAAGCTACAATCCTCTCACTAAAGGGAGATCTTGAAGAATCAAGGAAGAAGAATGAAGATCTACATCAAGCAATTGAAAAACAAGACAATGAAGTCATCAGCTTAAAATCCCAGCTGGAATGTGCCTTCCAAGTTTGTCAAATGCAGCAAGATCTGAATGAAGAACAAGAAAAGGAGATTCTCAAACTAAGGGAACAAATGGAAGAAGGAAGAAAAGCTGAAGAAGATTTGAAAAAGCAATCTCTTGAAAAGGAAGAACAACTTCAGGATGAGGTAAATATCTTGAAAGGTAAAATAGAAGAAAAGGATAAGCTTTTACGATTTCAAGATAGCTCTAAAGTCTTGGATGATATTCTTAATAGTCAAATATCTCCTGTTATAAAGACTGGTCTTGGTTTCCATGAATCTATTGAAGGTGAATCTAGTTCACAAGGTGAGGCAATGAACTCTAAAGAGAAATCTAAAGTGATCAATGAAGAAATGAAAGATCCATCTCATCATCAACCAAGGAAAGAGATTCTTCAAAGAAAATCTTTTACTTCTCCTATGAATAATGTTGAATGTTATGTATGTCATAATCTTGGACATGTTGCAGCCATATGTGGAAGAAGAAGAGTTCAAGACCATCATGCAGAAAGATCATCACATTCAAGGTACTTTAATGGATATTGCTTTGCTTGCAATAAGTTTGGTCACAAAGCTGCTGATTGCTACATGAGGAATATGAAACATGTAAGATGTTATGCATGTAACATTCTTGGACATATAGCAAAGGAATGCAGGAACAAAGGACGGACATCACACCAAAAGGAGAAAACATCATCACACTTGAAGATATGGAAGAAGAAGGAAGTTCAGCCAGAAAGATGTGGCACAACACAAAATACTCAGGTTTAGCACAACACAGACATAATAAACTCAGAGGGAGCTGAAGGTGTAAAACTTCAGTGTCCTGAAACTCATACGCAAGTTTCATAAATTGAAGTCGTGTATATACGCGAGTTATACACTGCAAAGTCGCGTATATGTCAGTTTGTGGAAAAGCAGTGGGGACAGGCTCAGAAAAGGGGTCTGATATGATTCAATCCAGTATCTGCTCTATTGGTTAACAGTTACAATGTCTAGAAATGACTTGATACTTGTAAGATGCTAGAAGTGTTTTAATCCTAACTTGATGATGATGATGTCTTGATGCTTACTACTGATGTATGCATGTTCAGATCTAACAGCAAACAGATGGCACAGGTTGAGGGGGAGAATATGCCTTTAATATTGCATTGTTGGCATTATGGATTAATAGTCCTTGGTGATGTTACTTATATGGCTAAATGATATATCTTGCTATGATGTGGTTGTGAGTAGTCCATGATAAAATCTCATATGATTCTTGGGGTTTCATAGTTGATGTTCAGATCAGATTTATGGTTGACTCATTGATGATGCATATATGGTGCTTACATGGTGATCTTCATAAGGATAAGGAGAAGTACAAAGCTTGAATACACATCTTCCTCACTTGATGATGAGTCACTCATATGCTGCTGTCGTCATATGCATAAAGATCATACAGTTATGATGCAGGCACTCATGGGGATAAGGATTGTTGTTGTTGATGATATCAAGAAGTTTTGTCAAAAGAGTTTGGGCTCAAGATACATAGTGTTGATACATGGATGACTCCTCAAAGTCACTTTGTTGAAGACATGATGATGAGTTCATATCTATATGATGATAGGTTGATACTTAAATATGTTGGTTGATGCAGATGTTCCCAAGTAATGATACTTGGATCATGTAGAGCTTGATGAAATGGCTATGGTGGTTTCACACATGATATAATGTGAATGACTCTGAATTCTGGTCAAAGGGATGAATTGATGCAGACATACCTTGTTATAGGTTGATGAATTATTCTCTACTGGACATTTACAGGTTGCTGATATGGAAATTTGTGTACGCGAGTTGGATAAGGACTATCCGCGTATATACGCTTGTTTATGTGGATGCAGGCGCGTATATGGAGTTTTGAAGGAAATTAGTAGGGACAGATGCTGGTTGCAGAGAGTCTGATATGGGTCTGACAGAGACCATCAGGCACAGGTTCAGGGGGGGCAGATAATCTTCTAATAATGCATTGTTGGCATTACCGTAGAAGCTCTTGGTTCTAGTACTCAAGCTATTTTTTTCAGCTGCAGAAAGAAGATCAGAAGGAGAACATGACTGCTGATATATACAGTGATTGACAGATGATGCTGATAGTAGTTATTGATGATTTGCATAGTCTTGATATTTCATCTCTATGTCATATATCTCTTTTGTGGTATCTCTTTCATGGTGTCAAGGTCATGTAACGGCCTATATTGGTTTCCCCACTATGCCTGGGATGAAGATGTAATGTAATTGGTTGTCATATGTAAACTTATGATGTATCCCCACTTAGTTGGGAGGTTGATCCCCACTTGGTTGGGTGAAGGATGTATGTATGAGTCTTTGGTGTTAGGAAGGTCACTTATGATGTATAGAGTTGTGTTCATTCTTGTAGAACATCTTTTTGCAGATCTTGCCTTCAGTCAGGAAGAGCATGAAAAACACACTTCAACAGTACAGAGACTTGGCATGGATAGATTGGTACACTTTGGCATATACAAAGGGGGAGCACATTTGGAGATTTCAACAAGTACTTAGGGGGAGTATGGACAAAAGAATGTTTATCAAGAGAATATCTTGGTCCACCCTTTTCCCTTGATGTCAAAGCGGGAGAGTGATTTGGTGTTGTTGCCATCAAGTACAATGGGGGAGATTGTTGGCATTATGAGACAAGTGTTGTACTTGATGGCAACCCTCTCATAGAAGAACATCTCAATTACATATAACTAGATCAATCTACAAATGTGACTAAATGCATGGGATGCAGGACAGCTCAAAGGAACAAGAAGATCAAGTTCTAAGTGTGACAAGTTAGCTTTGCCATCAAGTCCAAAGGGGGAGATTGTTGGCATTATGAGACAAGTGTTGTCCTTGATGGAAAATCACACTGATGACAAATCATAGTACAGAAGGATAGCAGCAAGGAATTGATGATCAAACTATAAGAAGAAGAGAAAATTCATATACGCAGGTTCATTAAGCCCAAGTCGCGTATACACTATATACCAAGTCACGTATACGCAGGTTCGCTATATACCAAGTAGGGTATACACGCAGGTTCATGAATGGAAAAGGGCGTACGTGTCGGAAAGCTTACTTTTGGTCCGTGGTAGTTAGTCCTCGGTACTTGAGCCTATGTTTTTGGACCAAAGTATCTCGACAGACGTGTTGATCCCTAGTATTGAGTTGATGGTATTGTTTTACTATGGTTTTGGACCGTGGTATTATGAAAGGCCTAAACCTATATAAGGAGAAGATCATTAGGCCAAAGTGTGTAGTGAGTAATGAATATCTGATGAAGTGTGAGATCCAAATGCTGGTTATGGGTTGGTGATCTGAACCATGGTTTCACTCATGTGGAGGATGATGAACTATGGAACGGGATCTCAAGGCTTGGAATGATTATCTTCATATGGTTTGACTGTGGATAGACTAGATCTATTGACACATGTTTATTGTTATGATCTGGGTATGTTTTGATGTCTGGTATAGCTGCGGAATTATAAGTTAGGATTTGCAGATCTGTACACAGGTTGTCTTTGGCAAAAGAGCGTATACACGCAGGTTGGGTTTGTCCAAGTAGCGTATACAATGTGATGTATGATATTTGAAGATGAAGTTGGATCTGGTTACTGTTATGTTGTCTATGTTGTTGACAGGGTTTCAGTGATTCAGTATTGGGTGATTCATAGATTGATGATGCAGGTTGTTTTATTGATCCAGTATGAAAATGTATGAAACGTGGTCCTGGGAAGATTGTAGAGTTCAGTAGGCTGGCACCTATGTACTGGGAAACATATCAGCCAGTACAAGAGCCAGGGGGTAGTAGCTCCCTTCCAGGAGCAGCTGGAGAACGAGTAAAGGTTGGAGCATTCTGTAGGCAGGCACCTACATACTAGTAAATGGATCGGCTAGTCCAAGAGCTAAGAGGGTTGTAGCCCTCTGCAGGTTGTAGCCTGCGTGTTGGTAAAGGACTGCACCAGTACATTATAAAAGAAGTTTCTTATTAAAGGAAGATAGAAACAAAATTGCAGCAGGTGGTTTTCACCCACATTGGGTTTCCACCTTATATCATGGTGTTCATGTGTGTGCCTTATGTGTGATGATCTATTCTGTTATACTGCACCTGGTTACTATTAATATGGTTAATAATGTTCTGATGCATTTACTGAAGATATGATAACTGAATCATAAGATTTCTGGTTATACGCTGGTTGCTTTAGACACAGTAGCGTGTACACGCTGGTTCACCTAACTGAAGTAGCGTATATGTTTCTGAGTATTGAAAAAGTTTTATTGATATGATAATACTGATTCACCCCCCCCCTCTCAGTATTATTTCCAACAGTTTTGTCGACCCCGAAATGCCCAACAGCCCGACTGTAGTGTGCTTCCCAAATCATCTTGGCACGCTCGCTTGAAGGAACACAAAGGTGACCGAGGTGGCATAATAGGGCATCCTGGAGGTGAAAATCTGCAACATGCCGACCCTCCAAGAGTGTCTGGTATGTGTGGCCGAATTCTGGGTCGCTTTTGTAGAGAAGTGGCCAATCAGAAGTTTCGTGCCCACAAGAGTTGAGCACGGTGGTTAGCGCCATGATCGGTGGTCGACTGAGGCAATCTGCAACATTATTGGTGCTGCCCTTTTTATACTTGATATTCAAGTGAAACTGTTGCAGGTATGTAGACCACTTCTGATGGCGATCATTCTGCAATTTCCCTTGGGTCTGTATGAACTGCAGAGGTCGGTGGTCTGTGTGGATGACCGTTTCCTTCCCCAAAATGTAATGCTTCCATTGTCGGCAGGCCTGTACAATGGAATACATCTCTTTATCATAAGTGGGGTACTTCCGGACTGTGTCTGAAAGTGTTTCACTGTGATATTCCACTGGATGTCCATGTTGAGTAAGGACTACCCCAATAGCATAGTCAGAGGCATCTGTCTCGACCTCAAATGGTTGTTGTAAATCTGGTAACGCGAGCACTGGTGCCGTGCAGAGGCGATCCTTCAACTCCCTGAATGCCTTCTGTTGAGATTCAGACCAAAAGAATTTTGCTTTCGCCCCGCCCTTGGTGACTTGACTCAAGGGCCAAGAAATATGAGAAAACCCCAACACAAACCTGCGGTAGAAGTTGGAAAGACCTAGAAAGCTGTGGAGCTCTGTTAGAGTGGTTGGAGAGGGCCAATCCCGAATGACTTGGACCTTGGCTGGATCGACATGCACCCCCTGTTCATCAATGGTGTATCCCAGATACTGAACCTGGGTCATGCCAAAAGTGCATTTCTCCAAATTGGCACATAGCTTGTGTTGCCGCAGTGTTTGGAGAACCTGTCGGATGTGGTGGAGGTGCTCTTCCCAACTTTGGCTGAAGATCAGAATTTCATCCAAGTATACTACTACAAAGGAGTTGGTGAATGGCCACAAGATGTCATCCATTAGCCTCATAAAGGTTGCAGGAGCATTCGTTAATCCGAAAGGCATGACCAACCATTCGAAGAGGCCTTCCTTGGATTTGAAGGCAGTCTTCCACACATCGGAGGGTTCAATTGGTACCTGGTGATATTCTAACTTCAGATCGATCTTGCTGAAATATTTCGCCCCCTTTAGTTTGTCTAGGAGGTCATCAATCCGCGGGATCGGGTACCTATTACGGACAGTGATCTTGTTCAGCGCCCGATAGTCAATACAGAGTCTCCACGTCCCATCCTTCTTCTGTACCAACACGATCGGACTCCCACAGGGCGATGAACTCGGACGGATGTGACCTTTCTGCAGGAGCTCCTGAATCTGCCTCTTGATTTCATTATTCTCCAGAACGGAGCGCCGATAAATTGGTCCATTGGGTAGCGGCGCACCTGGGGTCAGATCGATGGAGTGCTTGACTTGACAGTGCAGAGGAACCCATGCCGGGGAGGTGAAGATGTCCTCATACTCCTCCACAATCTTGTCCATCTGTAGTTGTCGTGCAGAGGGACCCCGTTTGGAGGCCGCGGCCACTGTCTTCTTCTTTCCTTGAGGGCATATCATTAGGAAAACAAATTTCCTGGTTTTGGAAATGATCTTACTGCATTGTTTTGCAGTAATCAAAGAGATGGCGGCAGGTGGTGCTACCTCTAGTATCCTGAACAACTTGTTTCCCAATGTAATAATAACAACACGGGGCCTTGATTCATTCACAGCATGTCGCTTCCACAAGTATGGTTGTCCTAGTAATACATCACAAACTTCAAGGGGAGCAATGTCACACAATACCTCATCCGTGAAGGGCTTGATGTTGTATGGAAGGCGACACTGCTGGGTCACGCGAAGATCTCGTCCTTGGTGAAGCCACCCAATGGTGTATGGTTGTGGATGTGCTGTGGTCGGTAAGCCCAACCGCTTCACGACCTCTGCCGAAATGAGGTTCTTTTGACTCCTGCTATCAACAATGAACTGTATCTGTGAGCCCTTTACCCACATCTGGGAGTGGAAGAGATGCTCCTCCTCCTCTGGATCTTCGGGTTCATTTTTCTGGATCTTTGCGGTAGCAACAGTGGCGCTGGGATCCGCATCAATGATCTGCTTCCCTTTTTCATACCCCTTATCGGGTTCTGACTCAGAGTCGGAACATGCATCTGATTCTGAAACCTTTAGCTCAGCCACCAGTGACTGCTTGGCCCGACACTCACTTGTGTTGTGAGTGGAGCTCTTATGGAACTCGCACCATTTTCCAGTGTCCTTTCTCGGCTTCGCGGCGCTGTTCTTTGCTTGCAGCTTCAGCTGGTTGTCTTGGGCTGCCCTGCCTTGGCTTTGTCTTTTGTTCTGTGGTTTAGGGGCACCTTTCCCCTGCTTTGGATTCGCAGATCCAAAGTCTTGCTTCTTTTGTTTAAACTTCTGCTCGACCTTGACGGCATATCGGTATGCTGCGCCGAGCGAGGGGATGTTTAGGAATTGTATTTCTTCCTAGATGTACTTGTGCAGGCAGCCACGGTATTTGAGTATCAAATGTTGCTCCGAATCCTTGATACCCAACTTTGTGCGAAGGGTATGGAAAAGATTGGTGAACTCCGGCACGTCTTGGTCCCTTCCCTGCCGCAGCGTGGTCCACTTTATGTATTCATCCTCATAGCTTCCGACAGGGTAGTACTGCTCCTTGATGGCATCCCGGAACGAATCCCAGGTGGGTGCGGCTGAAAATAGTGAGCCAGTACTTTCATCCTTCTGCTCGCAGAAGGTTTCCCACCAGTCCTTGACGTGGGGGGCTGCTTTGAGAAGAGCAAAAACAATCTTTTCCCGACTCGAAAATTCATGAACAGAAAAATAACCCTCTAGCAGATTTAACCATTTATCTACGGCATCTGCGTCTATCTGACCCTCGAATATGGGGATTTCAAAATTAACTTGTACCTTAAAGGGTGTGGCGTTTCCAGAGTAGCTGCTGGAAGCCGATGCGTCGCTTCTGGGTAGCCGCTGAAGGATCTGGGCAAAGTTTTCCATCATCGCGTTCCGTTGTCGCTCGAGAGCTTCTTCGAGCAAGATTTTGATGGGATCTCCTGCCCCCTCGTCTTTCTTCTCGTCTGCCATGGGAGGCCGTCGGGATTTGCGAGGTTGGTCTTGCAAAGGTTCAACCAGTTCAAGCCCTAACTCCTTATATCCCGACCTTGTTGGGGACATGCAAAGAAAAATAGAGAAAAAGCAGACAGCTCTGATACCACTGATCCGGATTTAAACAGGAATGCAAAAAATTACAGAGATAACCATATACACAAAGATGCAGTGGAAATAATACTTCATTTCATTAATGGAAAATACTGAAATATGCTTACAACCAGAAATGGAAATAAACCAGCTAGGGCGATGGTAGCTTATCTCTGAGAAGAGATGTGACGGCTACATGCCTCTGAATTGTGTTACAATGAGGCTCAAAGGCCTATTTATTGTTGAGAAACAATGGAAAACCCTTAACATTCCAAAACCTAACCCTAGGAGATGAAACGCCAAACTGTGGGCCCCGTTTGGGGTAAATTGGTACATCAACTTCCCGGGGTCGTAACTTTGGCATATGATCTTCGTTTGACGTGTACAATAGCTCATTAGAAAGATCTGTCCGAGCACTATCATTGTTGGAACGGGCAACATCAGTCCATTCCATGGACCCATGTTGCCCCCGGATTCCCCAAAAAACGTCGTTTAGGGCCTCAAAACGGCTCCGAAAGTTCAGGACCTGAAAAACTGCTAAAAATAGTAAGTTGTGCTACAATTAAGGAAACTGAAAATGCTGAGAGAGACAATGGTGGGGGTCCAGGTGGACTTGGCAGGTGGCCACCAATATCCACCTGGATCAACCTTGTAGTTTGTGGGAATCTAGGAGCGACAACACTTCCATATTTATAGTTATGTGTGTTATGGAACCAACTCACAAAATATAAGAAAAAATAGATCGACGACTTAAAAAACATCCTCTTTGAGGGGGAAACCTACTTTAAATTAAATAAATGAACAATTATTGGATGATACAAATGAAAAGACATCCTTTGTATATATAAGAGTCTAAGGGGTTATAATATAATCAGAGCCTATGCAACATTAATAATGTAAAGGCACAACAATAACAATAGTGGGCTTCTATGGGGCACAACAATAACAATATGATGGCTACATGGGCACACCAATAACAATAAGGGGGCTACACTAACGATAATAATAAGGGGGTTACACTAGTATTATAGGGACCTAACAATGAGTGATAGAACTTCTTGTAGCCACAATTTTGCTTTCAAATTTTTTTTGCCATCCTGAATGCATTCTCCAATGAATTGTGTTCCCAAGGGTGAACCTTATATTGGATGTTATTCTTCAAAGTCCCCATGAATACATCAGTTATATGATCCTATGGAATATCAATTACCTTGATATTCAATCTTTGGAAGTCCTCAATGTGCTCCCCAACTATACCATTTTGTTTGAGATTTATCATTTCGCTAAAGAAAATATTTCTCTTTGCATCTTCATAATGTTTTATCAATTCCTCCATAAAAATTTTCCAAGTGACAAGTGATTTACAAGAACAAAGTCATTGATACCATACAAATTGATTGGGTTCTAAAAATAAAGATGTAATGCATACCTTTTGCATGTGTTTCACATTATGTAATAAACAAAAATGCTCCATTTGTAGTATCCATGTTACTCGATCGTTGCCATCAAACTTAGTCATATCTATCTTTGGAATATGGTTGGCTTTCAGTCTAGATTTAGAGTCTCTAAAATCACGATTCACATTCCTTTTGTTCTCATCATGGGTTTCATGGAATACCTTGTCACCACTAGGAAGCCTTTATTATAATAGATTTATCAAAACTTACTTCAAACCTTCCCTGTTTGCTTTTATTTTTTATTCTAAGCCATCCATATTAACAATCATTGCTCCCAAATCATTTTTGGTTTCTTTTTGTAATTGTTGCACTTGTTCCTGCAATTTTGATATATCATGTTGCATTTCTTCCTCTTCTTCATGTGTCATAGGAGAGCTTTCTGAGGGCTTAATGGGTTTTTTTTTTTGTTTGGGAAGCATTTTAGAAGAACATAATTATATATATGATTCACTATTCCCTTTGAATCACTTGATATTGTTTTTTCAAACAAAATCTATGAAATTTTAAAAATACACACCTTTTAGAACTTGATTTTGAGCTTGTTGATAAGGATGAACTTGAAACTTTTATATCTTTGTGATTTTGGCCTCCCAAGGTGTGAAATTGTTTTATGTGGTAGCCCTTTATGTCTTCTTTCCAACCCCACAAATTAGATTGAGATTGGATTCTATAAGATAAAGTTATGTCAATTCTCCCACAATGGTCGGATTATAGACTAGTGCAGTAGATTAAACTTGTATGAGATGCCACATGTCACTATTTTAGCCTTCGACCCTAAAAATCATACCTAAGAAAATAAAATCTGTGTAATTTCAGTTACTTTTTATGAAATTCAAATTTCATTTTTTTAATAGAAAGTTATGATGAATTTTCCCAGAACACATGTTTGAGATTGAATTCTGGAGCATGCAAAAACCCTAATATCCTTAGGCCATATCACCAAAAATATAGTGAACCAAGGTCTAAAATTTTATCCAGATGTTCATCAATATTTTTCCTTCACATGGTATCAATTTCACATTTAGAAGTTTCACAGAAAAAATCTATAGAAAAATGCCATGATGACCTGTTTGAAACAACAAGACCCTAGGATCAAGAGCTCAAATACCAAATGTTATATATGTAGATAAAAAAGAACACAAAAACATAAGAAAAATATAGATAAATGAGTAGATAATAAGCTACTTTGAGGTGGAAAATTCCCTTTATATCACATAAATGAACAATTCTTAAATGATCCAAATGACAATACCTCCTTGGTATATATAGGAGTCTAGAGGGTTAAATGATTCGGATTTAAATAGGAATGCAACAAATTACAAATCTACCCATACATATAGAGATGCAGAAGAAATAATACTTCATTTCATTACTATAAAATACTGAAATATGCTTACAAACAGAAATGGAAATAAATTAGCTAGGGCTAAGGTAGCTTATCTCTGAGAAGAGATGTGGCAGCTACATGCCTCTGAACTGTGTTACAATGAGGCTCAAAGGCTTATTTATTGTTGCCAAACAATGGAAAACCATAAACATCCAAAAACCTAACCCTAGAAGATGAAACGCCAAACTGTGGGCCCTGTTTCAATAAATTGGTACATCAACTTCCTGGGATCGTAACTTTGGCATACAATCTCCATTTGACGTGCACAATATCTCGCTAGAAAGATCTATACAAGAGGTATCACTTTGGGAAGAGAAACATTGGTCCATAGACCCATGTTGCTCCCAGTTTTCCCAAAAACGTCGTTTAGGGCCTCAAAACGGCTCCAGAAGTTCAGGAACTGAAAAACTGCTAAAAATAGTAAACTGTGCTATAATTAAGGAAACTGAAAAGCTAAAAGAAACAATGATGGGACTCCAAGTGGACTTGATAGGTGGCCACCAATATCCACCTGGATCATTCCTCCCCCCATAGGAAGCAATGGTCCCGATTGCGTTTAGTTCCTCCATGAGATGAGGAAACTTCTGCTGAACTTGGTCGCTGGTGAGCCACTTGCCCTGGTGAAGGAGTTGGTCTACTTTGAAAACTCGATACAGTTGGATATTATGTTTGTGTGTGCTTGATCTGTGTGTCCATGATTTGACCAGTTGCATCTTGTTCCATGCAATCTGGATTTAACTA
Organism: Pinus tabuliformis; assembly: GCA_031772625.1. Classification (NCBI taxonomy): domain Eukaryota; kingdom Viridiplantae; phylum Streptophyta; class Pinopsida; order Pinales; family Pinaceae; genus Pinus; species Pinus tabuliformis. The sequence continues at coordinate 113,334,896 of CM062816.1, forward strand.
TGTGGGTGTGAGTTGTTATGCAATGTCGGATGTGTCTAGTAATGGTAGAAAGTATGGCCGAAGGCGGTCCACATTGAACACTGGGTGCAGGCCAAGGAATGGAGGAATGTTGAGCTCAAATGCATTGTCTCCCACAACCTTGGTAATGGTGTAAGGAACATATCAGAGTGGTATGAGTTTCTGATATGCTCTGGTAAGGCGTTCCTTTTGCAAATGAAACCAGACTTTGTCGCCCCACTGAAACTTGTGTGGCACCCGATGTTGATCATGTCACTGCTTGTACTTGGAATTTAATTTCTCCAGAATGTCATGGAACTACTGGAAAATATGTTGGATGTGCTCAATGAAGCTGTTTTCCTTATCTGTTTCGAACTGGACATGAGGCAAATCTACGTGAGTAGCTGCAAATGGCATGGCCACATCAATGGGACATAGTGTTTGGAATCCCAAGCCCACCTGGAAAGGGCTATGTCCAATCGAGCTGTGGAGAGCCTGGTTGTAGATGTGTTGAACATAGGGGAGGCTCTCATCCCATGTGCATGGATGCTTTGAGTTGTACATGTGCAGAATGTGTACGATCATCCTATTGACAACCTCTGTCTAGCCATCAGTTTGAGGATGGAAGGTTGTGGACTTAGTGAATTTGGTGTCCAGTATCGACGAAGGAACCTACTGTCCTGATTAGAGATGATAGACTATGGGATCCCAAAGTGTATCCACACTTGCTCAAAGAAAAGTTTAGCAGTGGCTTTTGCTATGATATTCTTCTTGCAGGCCGCCATAATGGGCATCTTCGAGAACCTGTTGATGACCACAAAAAAATAATCATTTCCATTCTTATTAGAAGGAAGGTCTGACATGTAATCCATGGAGATGGATTCCAAAGGTCGAATAGGGGTAGGCAACGAGGTATAGAGGCCTTGCTTCTTGATGGTCTATTTGGCAATGGCGTAGGCAGTGCATGATCTAATGTACTTCCTGACACCCTGTCGAAGATTCGGCCAATAGAAATACTTTTGCAGTACTTCCACCATTTTCTCAACCCCAAAATGCCCAGCAGCCCGACTGTAGTGTGCTTCCCAAATCATCTTGGCACACTCGCTTGAAGGAACACAAAGGTGACCCAAGTGGCATAATAGGGCATCCTGGTGGTGAAAATATGGAACATGCTGACCCTCCAAGAGTGTCTGGTATGTGTGGCCGAATTCTAGGTTGCTTTTGTAGAGAATTGGCCAATCAGAAGTCTCATGCCCACAAGAGTTGAGCACGGTGGTTAACGTCGTGATCGGTGGTCGACTGAGGCAATCTACAACATTATTGGTGTTGCCCTTCTTATACTTGATATTCAAATGGAAATGTTTTAGGTATGTGGACCACTTCTGATGACGATCATTCTCCAATTTCCCTTTGTTCTGTATGAACTGCAGGGGCTTGTGGTCTGTGTGGATGGTCGTTTCCTTCCTCAAAATGTAATTCTTCCATTGTTGGCAGGCCTGCACAATGGAATACATCTCTTTGTCATAAGTGGGATACTTCTGGACTGTGTCTGAAAGTGTCTCATTGTGATATGCCACTATATGCCCATGTTGAGTAAGGAATGCCCCAATAGCATAGTTAGAGGAATCTATCTTGAGCTCAAATGGTTGTTGCAAGTCTAGTAATGCGAGCACTGGTGCCGAGCAGAGGTGATATTTCAACTCTGTGAATGCCTTCGGTTGAGATTCAGACCAAAATAATTTTGCTTTCGCTCCTCCCTTGGTGACTTGACTCAAGGGCCAAGTGATATGAGAAAATCCCAACACGAACCTACAGTAGAAGTTGGCAAGACCTAGAAAGTTATGGAGCTTTATCGTCGTGGTTGGAGATGGCCAATCCCAAATGAATTGGATCTTGGATGGATCCACATGCACCCCCCGTTCATCAATAATGTATCCCAAATATTGAACCTGGGTCATGCCAAAAGTGCATTTCTCCAAATTGGCACATAACTTGTGTTTCCATAGTGTTTGGAGAACCTGCTGGATGTGGTGGAGGTGCTCTTCCCAACTCTAGCTAAAGATCAGGATGTCATCCAATTATACCACTACAAATGAGTTGGTGAATGGCTACAATATGTCATCCATTAGCCTCATGAAGGTTGCAGGAGAATTTGTCCTAAAAGATCGTCCTTGGCTTTGAAGGCAGTCTTCCACATATTGGATGGTTCGAGTGGTACTTGGTGATATCCTAACTTCAAATCGATCTTGCTGAAATATTTTTCCCCCTTTAGTTGGTCCAAGAGGTCATCAATCCATAGGATCGGGTACCTATTATGGACATTGATCTTGTTCAACGCTCAATAGTCAATAGAGAGTCTCCAAGTCCCATCATTCTTCTGTACCAACACGATCGAGATCCCACAGCATGATGAACTCAGATAAATGTGACCTTTCTGCAACAGCTACTGAATCTGCCTCTTGATTTCTCCATTCTCCAGAATGGAGCGCTGATAGATTGGTCCATTGGGTAGCGACGCACCTAGGGTCAGATCGATGGAGTCCTTGACTTGACAGTGCAGAGGAACCCTTGCGGGGGAGGTGAAGATGTCCTCATACTCCTCCATGACCTTGTCCATCTGTAGTTGTCATGCGGAGGGGCCCTGTCTGGAGGTCGTGGCCACTAACTTCTTCTTTCCTTGAGGGCATATCATCAGGAAAACAAATTTCCCAGTTTTGGAAATGAGCTTACTACATTGTTTTGTAGTAACCAAAGAGATGGCGGTAGGCCGTGCTACCTCCGGTATCTTGTACAACTTATTTCCCAAAGTAACAATAACAACACGGGGCCTTGATTCATAAATAGCATGTCTCTTCCACAAGTATGGTTGTCCTAATAATACATCACAAACATCAAGGGGAACAACATCACACAATACCTCACCCGTGAAGGGCTTGATGTTTTAGGGAAGGCCACACGACTGGCTCACGCGAAGATCCCATCCTTGGTGAAGCCACCCGATGGTGTACGGTTGTGGATGTGCTGTGGTCGATAAGGCTAGCCGCTTCATGACCTCTGCCGAAATGAGGTTCTTTTAGCTCCCGCTATCGACAATGAACTATAGCGAGGAGCCCTTTACCCACATCTGGGAGTGGAAGAGATGCTCCTCCTCCTCTAGATCTTCGGGTTCCTCCTTCTGGATCTTCGTGGTGGCAACGGTGGCATTGGGATCCACATTGATAATCTGCTTCCCTTTGTCATTCCCCTTGTCGAGTTATGACTCAGAGTTGGAACATGCATCTGATTCTGAAACCCTTAGCTCGGCCACCAATGACTGCTTAGCCCGACACTCACTTGTGTTGTGAGTGGAGCTATTATGGAGCTCACACTACTTTCCCATGTCCTTTTTCAGCTTCGGGGCACTGTTCTTTGCTTGCAGGTTTGGCGGGTTGTCTTGGGCGGCCCCACCTTTGCTTTTTCCTTTGTTCTGCAGTTTGGGGGCATCTTTCCCTTGCTTTGGATTTGCAAATCCAAAGTCTCGCTTCTTTTGTTTAAACTTTTTCTTGATCTTGACGACATATCGGTATGTCATGCCAAGCGAGATGTTCAGGAATTCTATTTCTTCCTAGATGTACTTGTGCAGGTAGCTACGGTATTTGAGTACCAAATGCTGCTCTGAATCCTTGATACCCAACTTTGTGCGAAGGGTATGGAAAATATTGATAAACTCTGGCACATGTTGGTCCCTTCCCTGCCGTGGCGTGGTCCACTTTATGTATTGATCCTCATAGCTTCCGATAGGGTAGTACTATTCCTTGATGGCAATTCAGAATGAATTCCAAGTGGGTGCGGCTAAAAACAATGAGGCCATACTTTCATCCTTCTGCTCGCAGTAGGTTTCCCACTAGTCCCTGACGTGGGGGGCGGCTTTGAGAAGAGCGAAAGTAATCTTTTCCCGGCTGAAAAAATCATGAACAGAAAAATACCCTTCTAGCAGATTTAACCATTTATCTATGGCATCTGCATCTATCTAACCCTCAAATATGGGAATGTCAAAGTTAACTTGTACCTTAAAGGGTGTGGCGCTTCCAGAGTAGCTGCTGGAAGTATATGTGTCGCCCCTAGGTAACCGCTGAAGAATCTGGGAAAATTTGTCCATCATCGCGTTCCTTTATCGCTCAAGGGCCTCTTTGAGCAAGATTTTGATAGGATCTCCAGCCCCCTCATCTTTCTTTTCATCTGCCATGGGAGGCTGCCAGGATTTGGAGGCTGGTCTTGCAAAGGTTCAAGCAGTTCAAGCCCTAAATCCTTATATCCTGACCTCTTTGGGGACATGCAAAGAAAGACAGAGAAAGAGCAGATCACTCTGATACCACTGATCCAGATTTAAACAGGAACGTAACAAATTACAGATCTAACCATACATATAGAGATGCAACAGAAATAATATTTCATTTCATTACTATACAATATTGAAATATGCTTACAAACATAAATGGAAATAAATTAGCTAGGGCGATGGTAGCTTATCTCTGAGAAGAGATGTGGCAGCTACATGCCTCTGAACTATGTTACAATGAGGCTCAAAGGCCTATTTATTGTTGAGAAACAATGGAAAATCCTAAACATCCAAAAACCTAACCCTAGAAGATGAAACACCAAACTGTGGGCCCCTTTTCGGTAAATTGGTACATCAACTTCCCGGGGTCGTAACTTTGGCATACGATCTCCGTTTGATGCACACAATATCTCGTTAGAAATATTTATCCGAGAAATACAACTTTGGGAAGAGAAACATCAATCCATGGGCCCATGTTGCTCTCAGTTTTCCCAAAAAATGTCATTTAGGGCCTCAAAACGGCTCCGAAAGTTTAGGACCCTAAAAACTACTAAAAATAGTAAATTGTGATACAATTAAGGACTCTGAAAAGATGAAAGAAACAATGATGGGAGTTCAAGTGGACTTGGTGGGTGGCCACCAATATCCGCCTAGATCATTAAAATATAATTAGGGTCTACATAAAAATAATAATGTAAGGGCACAAAAATAACAGTAGTGTGGTTTTCTGGGGCACACAATAATAATATAGGGGCTACACTAGCATTGTAGGGACCTAACATACTATTTGTATAGTGAAGAATGTAATATCATTCTTGTATAAGGAGTTGAGGATCCCATCATTTAGAAGTTGGATTGTTAAATATGGTTAATCTCTTTACATCATATCTTTAAGGAAAGGATAAATACATTGCATCTAAAAGTTAACTTGTTTTTTTAACTATGGAATTAGGTGTTAGTGCCATAGACTTATGTTGTAGGATGTCGCTAATCACGAGTTGAGTTAGTAAATTTTTAATTAAATATGTGCCTATAAAAAATTGAGTTAGTAAACTTAGAAATAGACAGGTGTTTATCACTTATATAATCTTGTAAGGACAATAATAATTTCTATAATGAGGGTAGCAAATTATTGTAAATATTCATAGAAGTGGAGTTTGAAGGTTCTTTGATATATGCACACATCTAAGTGCTCACTTTAGGAGTGAGCATAGTTGTGTTCATATTCAATATTATTTATGGCATGTTATATTAGTTATTATTTGATCATATAATTTTTTGGGATCTGGAATTACTTTGTTGAGTGTTTCATCCTTCTCCTTATGAGGTTTTATGAATTGCTTATCCTAATTACGTTATATGCTTGAGTCTTTCAACCTTCATTGTAATAAAACATGTGATTTTAACTTTAAAATATCTGAAGAGAGAATTTAGGCTTTCTTTTAAATATCAATTCAAATTTTGTGTACAATGTACAATGTAATGCACAATAAACTCTCTCTCTCTCTCTCTCTCTCTATAATTTTGTTTGTTATCTAACATGTATTAATATATATTATAACTTTATTTTAATTGTAATTGAAACCATTATACCTCTGATTTTAACATTAGTTTAATAATATTATATATTCCACTGTAATAACTCATTTTTAAATATTTTCCCTCATTTATTATATATATATATATATATATATATATATATATATGGAATTAAAATTGGTAAAGGGTTATATATACACATATGTGTTTGTAATAATAATAATAATAATTATTATATATTTTTAGGGTCATAGCCAAGCCATACACCAAATAAATGTATGAGACCCTAATGTTTGTGGGACAAGGGCCCTGACTCTATGTAGTGATTTATCTACTAATGTATATGAAAGTGTACATACTCTAAACCTATTTGGATTTTAACTTGTGATTTCTTAGGAGGAAATAAAAGGTATAGTAAAATATATATGAGTCTATCATTTTAATGGCAATTGATTTGTGTAGACTATTTAGAAATAGTGTGAAAAGTGGAAATATTGAGAGGCATTAAAAAATGAATATTACAAAGCATAATTCAAGAAAATAAAAATTTAAGAAATCCTCTGGTATGCAAATAATAACATAGAATGCAAAGGAAGGTGACATGCCATACCTCCTAGATGAAGAAACAAAGATAGTTGGAGCAATCAACTTGAGGGTCAACAAATCTCCTAGCTCCCAAGTTCCAAACCAGATATATGCATAGAGACAACCAACAAAAACCACCAAAAAACTTCTTGCAAGGTTATGTAAGCACAATCATAATCAATGATAATCCATGAACAACATATCAACATCAAAGGGCATTAACAATAGAGGAAGGGAATCAACTTTATTATAGCATCAAATGGCATACAAATAAATGATATACTTATCTGAATTGGATCATTATATTTTTTCTCATCCACATTGATGCATTTGGAGTGGAAAAAGTGGAGGAATCAACTCACCATACTATTTTTACAAGCGGGATGTAGTTTGGCGAAACGGGGTCTGAAACCTTCGAGGAGCGTTTTGAGGCATCAAATGACGTTTTTTGGAGGTAATTTTTTTTGGCTTTAGTATAGGAAATTTTAATGCTATTTTACACATGGATACCTTTCCAAAGACACAAGAAGTGTGTCAATTGGAGTCTGTATGCAAACGTGATGCAACTCAGAAGTTGACCTTCCTATTTTCACACCTATAGTTCGGGAGGATGCTACATCAGCCCCCATTATTCATGGAAAAGGGGCTAGCCACATGTTTTTTATGTAAAATAATTTAGAAGAGTATATTTTGTAACTCTATTTATTATTTGATGTAGTCAAACATAGCCCCTAGTAGGCTACCAAATTGTGTTATAACCAGACCACTAAGAGGAAGGGTCATTCCATTCTTTCGAGAGAATTTTATTCCATAGTTGAGCAAAGATAGGTAGGAGAGATCGGAGGTAGAGAATGCATAGAGGATATGTGCACTATAGTAGCCCACGAGCCACAAACATTACTTCTTTTTACCTGCAACCATATTTCTAGATAGAGAAAGAGAGTGAAGCAACCTCACATTTCAGCTAGGTTTTCTATCAAAAGGGCCAGAGAGCATATATTGTGTCTTATGTGTGTCTAAGATCATTATGTCGTTCTATACATTTCTACATAATTTTCATTCACATGCATGCACTAATTACAATAAAATATACAGATCTAGAAATTAAATAAAACTATAATAGTGTAAAATTTGAGTATTTTAATATATTATTATCAAATATGTTGTGATGAACTGTCTAGTGGAATATCCAAGACAATTAACAGATCATTTGGTATCACAACCAAGTTTCTTTAGGTATTTTGTGGAGATTTCATGGATCTAGATCAGTGGGGCTGAAAATTGTAAAACCCTAATCATGGTCGACGAATCTGTAAATGAACCTCATGATCCTGCAGAGGTGAGGTTTTCACGGCTCGAACAACAATTCGTGGATATAAACCACAATGTAAACCTTCTCATGGTGGCCCTAAGCAATAATTTGGGGATATTTGGAGAATATTGGGGTTTAAATGAAGAGGATAAATTAGAAGGGGGATCAAGACACCAAGAAGACAGGAACAACCAGCCAAATAAAGAACTCGAAAAGGATCAACCCAGTTCGAGTGTCGTGAACCAATCCCTATTCAAAATGGAAGAAAAAGTTGATATCAAGCCGTACCATGGTGATATCAACACTCTGAAGCTAAACCACTGGTTACATCAACTGGAATTTTATTTTAGTGCCCATCAAATTGAGGAATGGTAAAAGATCTCATTCGCGCGACTGAAATTAGAGGGTAATGCATTGAATTGGTGGGAGATCCACACAAAAACCCTGAGGTTGGAGGGAGAACCTACAATGACTAAGTGGGAGGATTTCAAAACCCTCATTAATTCACATTTTTTTCCCATTAAGTATGTGGAGGACCAGTGGATCCGGTGGCATTAATTTAGGAAAAATTTGGGCCAAAGCATGCAGGAGTACACCACATAATTCAAAAAGATGGCTATAATGATGGGTATCTCTCCAAAGAACCCAAAGGTACTCCTCAAGTATTTTGGGGGTCTGCACTGCCATATGCATGAGAAAGTGATGTTGTTGAATCCCAAATCGGTGGACGAGGCTTGTGTATAGGCATAATACTTGGAGAACATAGGCCTGAAAAGAGCGCAATCAAGTGGATCGAAGCAGAAGGAGCAACATGAAGCTTCTATGGAAGGGATGAAGAAGAAAAGGGGGGGAAAGATAAAAATATGAAAACCACAGTACACTAGTTCAAATATCCTAGCAACCATTGCAACATTAATGTCCATACAGAGGAGAAGTACTAGAAGTTGCATCCAAAGCTAAACCCGAAGAACAAGAAAAAATATAATAAGAAAAAGAATTCATCTCATGGCCATTGATTCGAGCAACCAAGTTGAAAGTAGCTTGGACGTGGATGCGAAGATCGTCTGTACATCAGTGTAGAAGGAGGTGAATCTGAGTAGCCTTTAGCAACAAGAAGAGAAATAAATGACCAAACACTTCCATATAAAGATATAGGTCAAGAAGACAAAGATTCATGCTTTGTTTGACTTAGGATCATAGGCCAATATCATTGTAGCAGAGTTGGTCAAGAATTTGGGGATGGAAGTTCTTGATCATCCAAACCCTTATCCAATGTGATGAGTAAATAAGGATGCAGAGCTGAAGGTAACAAAATAGTGCAAAATAATATTTTTGATTAGTGCTAATTTTAATGATGAAGTAGATCTAGATGTGGTTCCCCTTGATGCATGCAGATTCATGTTTGGAAGTCTATACATGTACATGAAAGATGAAATATTCATGAGGAGAGATAACTAGTACCACCTCATCAAGGAGGAAAAATTGTTCATCATCAACGCGCACAAAGATAAGTCGGAAATTTCATTGGTAAGTGCCAACCAGGCCAAGAAATTGATCAGTTCCAGCAAGAAGTATATTTTATTGTTTTTAAGAGAAAGTCAGTCTAAAGAGGAGTCGGTAAGAGGCAAGGCATCCTTGGAGGGGTGTACTAAGAAACAAAAACATCAATTGGAGGAGTTGTTACAGGCATACAAGGATGTGTTCCGAGAGCCTAAAGGGTTACCAACTATGAGAGAAGTGTAGCATGAGATCTAACATTTTCCAGACTCCCCATTGTCAAATATTGGCTTGTATAGGAAGTATGTTATAGAAGCAAGTGAGGTGAAGAAATGTAGAAATTCCTTGCAGATTCAAATTGCAGATTGTAATATGCTAAAATAATTGACTTGAATATACTCTACTCATAAATGGAAACAATAATTGATCGATGAAATCACGAAGCATATAAGATAAAGAATTCAATCACACATAAAACAATAATTTTCTAGGGAAATCCATAACTAAAAACCCCTGCTATTTGTATACTGCATTAATCATAAAATATGAGAAGATTACAATGCTTTTCTCAAACTTGAGCAACCTCGGCACTATCTCAATCCATCTCATTGCTTCACAAACAATCTATAACCAATACTTAGCCAAATCTACTGCCTGCCAAGCTCCTATTTCCTTTTGCAGTTTCCTAGGGAATTAGCCCATATTTAGTTGGGGAATTCCTCAATTATGAATTGTGCAATCCTCATAGTCCTTCCTCTGATTGCATGCACCACTTGTACAATTCAGATGATTATACAAATGATAGTACACTGTCCTTGAACTTCAATCTCAACTGGGTCTTTCTCTGATCAGAGATGCATGAGTTAATTATGAGTGAATATTCAGTTTACTGGTTGATCAATGTTAGTTACACCTAGCTACTACAGGTTACACCCCACTACTAGATCTCCCACTAATTCCTCCATCAGTACAAACTATTTTAACTCAATTTAACTCAATTAAACTGAATTAAATAATTACAACTCAAAATAAACTCAACCACGGTCCTAAAAAGTAGGAGACACTCTACATGACTCTAGTTAGACTCCCAACTCGAATTAAATGAGCCAACTAAGTCAAATTAACTTAGTTAACTATTACACGTTGCTATGAGAATTTAAATTACAATTTAATTCCTAATTTAATTCAAGGACAAAATTAAATTAATATTTTCCTGTGGAATTTTCAACACTCCCTCTCAACAAGAAAGGGATTATTTTCTACCCCGATCCTACCTCTGTGAAACTCGAATTTTCATCTTGATAGTGCCTTTGTCAAACTATTTTCATTATTATCCTCTATAGGAATTTACTCTAGCAACATGATTCTCCTCTGCACAAAATCTCGTAGATGGTGATACCAAATGTCGATATGCTTAGATCGATCATGAAAAAATGGATTCTCAAAGAGTATGATTAGGGAAACCTTGGAAAATCTTATTAGTCCCTAATATGAAATCTATACAATGTTTAGCAATATTTTTGTCAAAATATTCAACATTATAAGGATTTTATATAGTCTATATAAAGCTTTGGTGATTGTTAAGATAAATAATTTTATACTGTAAAATGTGGGTGAATCATTTAAAAAAAATGGAAATTAGCGATTTTTTTTTTGGAAAAAACATGAAATATTAGCCCACCTGCGAATATTAGCCCCTAAAATTTTCCATGAGTATGATACAACTTTGATTGTCACAGTAAATCACTGTAGGATCCATTTGCTAACCAAATAACCCAACAAGGATCTTCCTCATCCAAATAGCCTCACAAGTTGCTTGAATAGCATCCATGTACTCTGCTTCTGCCCAGAACTGAATGCAACTGATCTCTACTTCCTGATGTACCAAGAAACTGTTGCTGACCCAATACTTAAGGTTCCGCTGACATGTTGTCCGTGTCGGATGGACTCCCTGCCCAATCTACATCTGTGAAGCCTTGCAACTTCACTCCCTCTATTTGTTTGTACCAAATACCAAAATGAGTGGTTCCTCTGAGGTATCTCAACACATGTTTAACTGCCTTCTAATAAATTTGGTTGGATTAACCATGGCTTGAATAAGTTGGTTAACTTCAAAACACATGTTTGGTTGTGTGTTCACCAAATACATAAGTGAACCCACAAGTTGTCTATAAATAATAGCCTCCACTACTTCACCTGAGGTAGCATATTCCTTCCTCCAACTACCTATTATAGGATAACATTGGAAGTGATTTGAAGAAGAGGATAACATGTCAAATTGTGAAAATATTCTCTAAAATGCAATGATCTACATCAAATTGTCAGTTTTATGTACATATGATGAAAGGTCATCAATTGTGTTAGATGGTTGGTTATGTTATAAAGGTACACACTCTGTTAGGGTCTTATAATTTAGAGGATCTCAAGGTGATTGAGTATTTTATCTTAGAAATCTCATATTGTAAATAATTGTCAATCTGAAAATGATTTCCAAAAGAAAAATAGAATAAAAATGAAAAGAGGGTATAAACAGAGAAAAAGGAAAAGAAAAAACAAAAAAAGAATGATACTGAAAGTGTTGCAAATTGAAATGCCACTACTGATAGATAGTTTTCTTCCTAATTGATAAAGAAGGTTGTGTGCAGCTTGTTTAAAATTCCACAACGAATAGTTATTTGTTTAATCTTATAGTATAATCATGATTAAATATGTTTGAATTTATGTAAATTAGATTAGAGAATAAAGATTTTCCAAACAATTTAATCTTGGTAAATCAATATTTAGGTAGAAAATGACATTAGTTCAACTGTTTAATCTAAATCAATAGGAGAAATGGGTGATAAGATTTAAGTAGTTTTTTATCTTCCATAAAAGGAGTAATTATGGGTTTGCTAGTCAAAATGCACCCCTTGAGAGAAAAATAAAAAATGTTAAATAGTTAAAGGGTAGGCAAAAATAGTTTGGTTTTATAAATGTATTTATTTTCCCTTTACCCTAATTTTCAAAGGCATTATAAAGAGGCACAACTAGACAAAATCATTTTGTTGTACATGGTTAAAAGGGTTGCAATTAAAAGCAGTGGGGATTCTCCAACTTTTTCAATCGACGACGCTTATTCGTTTTCAGCCCCCCCTCTCCATCCTAGCTTTATTGCCCCAGGGGGGGGGGAGGGGTTCGAAAAAGCGGTATTTCCCACCGTGCCCCATCACCACGTGGCATCCTCTCTGCATTTCACACTCCCCCCAGCCTATACCACATACCACTCCCTACCCCCTTCGAAAACCACTTCCCCCCTCATCCCTTAACTGTTGTCCCTACTTGACACATCCACCACTCCTATCTCGCCACTTCTCTTAGTCGTTGGCCATTTAAATCCCTTCCCAGAAAAATTACCATTAGCTATTTAGTTTTTTTCCCTTCCGGGTAATCGTTTCTATTCAACGGTCTCGCGCCAATCCTCCAACAGTACTGGTCACTCCCTCCTTTAAAAACCCTAAACCGATCTTCATTATACCTTTCACCTACTTATTCTCTATAATTCACGGGTTTTTTCTACAAATTGACCAACTTCCAAAGATTTACTGAAATATATCAATTGTCAGTGTTCTGTCCCCCTCTCCTAACGACTCACGACCTACCATTCCTTTCTTGGCAAACATTTATTCCCAAATTCATATTTATCATTTATTGATCAACTATGCCTCCAAAGAAGAAGAATCAGGAGGACCCTGTGAATCCATTAATCCCTCCATCTATAGACTTAGACCATATTCCATTAGTTGATAGGGATTACAAGATCAGTGAGACACAATGCGACTGTGAATTGTTGGAACTTTATTGCTAGATGGAGGATAAACATGTTGATAAAACAGATGAAATTGGACTTTAGGAGTCCAATCTTCCTCACTATATTTTCCCTCTGACCTTCCATGCCCCTAAATTCACCAGGAAATGTCAAGCTTGCTATGTTCCCAGCCAAAGAGCCATTATAACCCCATCTGGTGAAATCCTTTTTTCAATCACTGCCCAATCTATAAACCAGATGATGCTAGCTCCCCCTGTGGAAAACAGTGCACCATTTTCCTTAGAAGCCCTCACAAAACTCTATCAGAAGCTTGATTTTGCCAAAAGAGCCAAGATTTTTGATATCTTCTTACCAAAAAAAGCCCAATTGCCAAAGAAAAATCCTTCACACCCTTCTTCAATATTCTCTGATCAATCTAAACAGATCATAACCATATTTCATATATTATGGGTTATTATTCTGATCATTGGGTAGATGAACCCATTCTAGGTTTCCTTTCCATCTTTTCCACAGATAGAAAGCCATCTATTTTGTTTAACTTCAGCCAATTCTTGGCTGATAACATCCATGTGCAGTTTCTTAATTTTCTAATAGAGCAAGTGTTTAAGTAAACTTCAATTTTGGTTTATATGTTTCTGTATTACCAGGTAGATAGGTTCAACTTTGCCATGCAAAAGCTAGATGAAGAGGGAAACCGACAGTCTATTATATTTTGAACATATTTAATGATGAAAGAGTAGCAAAAATTCTCCTATAAATAGTTCATTGAAGAGTTTGTTCACCTAGCTATGAGTATCCTAAGCAGCTCAACAGAACCCAGAATCAATGAAGACATCAATAGGATTCCACATTTGACAAATCAGGCCAAGATGGGAGATTGGTATTTATACCAGAATTACGCTGAAATCAGAGTTTATGGATGCAATTTAGCACCATACAAGATCCAAAAATACCTCCCCATGAGGATTTTTTCTCTTGAATATATTAGACAAATGCTAAATTTAGATGATACTCAGTTTGTGGTGGCAAAGAAGTAGTCCTAGTTTTGGATAAAGACATAGGTGGGCCCTTTCATATGCAACACCAGGTCAGCAGGAGAAGAGGCAGATAAAATCCTTAAGGAGATGAAATTCAGCTTGAGTTTCACATGGTATTATGACCCTTTGGTTATCATTTCTAAGTTGAAAGTAGAAAAGAAAACTACTCCATACATCCATACTCCAAGGCATGAGATAGAGAAATATGTGAACCAGCCAGTATGAGCAGAGAATACATTATGGGAGGTTGAAGAACAATTGGTTTCTACTTCAAATTTATTGACTCCCACTCCTTAAGAGAAAACAAGTAAAAGATAGAGAGAGGAGGGATCATCTTCAAAAACAGGTAGTGAGGCCAAGGAGTTCAGAATTATTTACAAGAAAAGAACTAAGATGACTCCTAGGAGAGATGTAGAAAAGGAGACAGAAGATCAAGATGCCATCATAATTGGAGAAACACCATCTACAAGAAACAAGTTTGTTACATCTCCTACTAGACCTTCACTATCACCAGGTCACAATGATACAAAGCTAGCTTCACAGAATATCCAAGGAGAAAAGGAAAAAAGTGTTTTTGACGGGTACTGGAAGATCAAACTTAAGAATGAAATTGTTAAGAAGAACACCTACACTCAGTTTTGGAAGCAGAATTCTAGTTCACAGAGTAGACTATTGTCAGTTTTTTATACAGAACAAGGAAGGATGCAAATGGCCTTCCTTGAGGCCCAAATTCCACCTCCTAAGGCACCAACAGATTACAAGAGCACAATGTTTGAATTTAGCACCAAAGATATCCATCCTATTGATCAAATGGAGATGCATAAACACATTGGTGAGATGATTTCCTCTACCTTAACTAATAATTCTATGTCATTGTCAAAGATGCAGGTTTCACATGCAAACATTTAGTCCTAGTTAAAAATGGAGAAGATATCTTCTTTGGCAAAGGACAATAGAATCAAATCTTTGGAAGATTTGGTAGTCAAAATAGGATATGATCCTAAAGATATAAATGTTGCAAAGGAGATCATCAAGAAGAAAAATATTGACATTGCATCATTGAGAAAGTAGCTAAAACTGCCAGCCATAGAAGATCCCTTGACTAAAGATATTGAAGAAAATGAGACACGAAAGGTTGACATGATGAAGTTAATCATGGAGTAGAATGTTCAGATCAGACAGATGGAGGTAGAAATGGAGAAAATTATCAAAGAGAAAGAACATAGTCAAAGGGTAGCCACAGTCCCCCTGGATGATATACCCATCACACAATCCTAGCTACATGAACTACAACTGCAATAACCTCTTCAACTCAAGCTACAAGTGTTGAGAAAGTGACAAAGGCACTAGAAAATATGTATATCCAGTTAGACAAAATTAAGAAGTTGCATGGGCAACTCAAATCTCTGGAAGAAAAGAAAGCCAGAACTGAAGCTTCTCATTTGGCTGAAGTATAGAAGTCAAAAAGGATCCTAGAGAGGATACAGAGGATGGAGAAGGATACAAAAATTCGTTAAACCTTGGCTCAGGCCAAGGAAACCATATGGATGGATATTTTTGACTCCATGAATGAGATTTGGCCATGCATCCAATTCATTTTTTAACAGAAGGAACTGATACAAAAGGTCAATAAAACCATTATTGAAGTAAGGGAGAAGCCGAGAGACATGCCTATAGAAGCTTCCAACATCATCAAATTCTTGAATTCAAAGAATAAGTATTAACTTGAAGAGTTAGGAATTAATGACAGGACTGCCACCATCTTGGAAGTCAAGAAGGTTTTAGCTAAAAGCAATCTCAATACTCAATTGGAGGAGAAATGTGAAACATTGGAGTTGGGAGTGAATAGATTCTTCAATAGGATTGAAGCATTAAATCAGAAAGGATTGCCCAACATATATGTGATTAATGACAAACTGATTTCTCAAGAATATTATGTTATAAAGATGAAGGAAGTGGCCAGAAACAATACTAAATTCAGTGGTATAAAAGGCAGCCTGACAGGTAGAGCATTCTTAGAGGCAATGGGAAATGACTTCTTTATCCAGCATGAGGTAAAACATATCTTCACAGTAAAGCCAACATTTGCAAAGTATACTAAGGTTGATGAGATTTACCGAAGGGTAATCAAGTTAACCATTCTAGATGAAAAAAGGTGGGAGCAACTATGTGATCTATTGGAGTAAAAAGCAACTCGAATGCAGTGAGAACATCAGCCAACACATCAGCCAACACAACACAGTTATAGGCTGATTCAACAACTGAATCCTCCAAAATAGAACCACCTCTTCATGCAGTTGTCCACCTTGCCTATGATTCTGCAGAAGATCGATTTTATTGTTTAGATAATGCTAATAATACACTGCTAGTTAAGACATCGATTTTGTAACTCATTTTGTAATTATTCTATAAATACTTCATAGTTTTAAGTATTACAGGTTGATTGTTGAATATAATTTCCTCTACTAATTTTAATTTTCTAGTTGCTGGTAGCATCAATAATACAAGGACATTCTTCACAAAATTCATGTGGTGTACGAATTGGTGATGTTTTTCTTCTGTTCATGTCTTTAATCATTGTCTCCTTTCTCTGTCATTTTTGACAAGCTTAATTACATAACATAAATTGTGACGAATAAGATACGTTATACAGAACACCCTATTCTCACTGTTAGTGATTTATATGTTTTCTACTGAAGTCAAATTAAGGAATCCTTCATTGCTCCTTAGTTTCTAGTAAATCTTACATTTCTTCTATTTCATAATCCATTTACAATTCTGAAAGATCCAACTAGTGAAACCTAGCTTTCCCTGTGAAACTCCTTCAAAGTTTAATGTAGATCTAATTAATCTTTAGACTCCTTAGCCCAATGGAATTATAAAAATTTAATCAACCAAGCAATCCAATAAAAAACAATCAATATAGTAATAACTAGCCAAAAATTTACACCAAACATAGCTAAAGTTTGCAGAGAGATCCCTTTGCAGAGCTGGCAGGGCTAGATCCCAGCTTCCAAAGTGGTTTTGATGTTGTCATATGTGTTTACTCCCTCAACCTCAAAAATATAGAACGACAACACACTCGAGTACAAAATTTTGTTGTAATGCCTTTGAGAAGGAGAAGAAAATGGATATGAGTTGAACATCAAACAAAATTGGAAGAGTAACGCCTCTTGATGTTCAGAAATAACAATTTGAATTTCAATTTTATCCTTTTCTGTTAATGTATCTTGTGCGTGTGCAATGCCGAGAAATTTAACATACCAACATAAAATATCAAAGAGTTGAAGAATAAAATAAGAAGAAAAATCGAACCAATCACTATTTATATTATAATTGCAAGGGAAACTCTGGAACCAAATAGGTTTTCCACTAGAAGAGTGTTCTAACAAAATTTCATCAAAAAAAGTTCCCAAAGAAGAATTAGAATGAATTATGTTAAAAACCTATAAATCAATTTCATCAAAATGTTCATAATTTTATTTGTGTTCAAGCAGATGAGACAAAATTAAAGTGTGTGAATATTCTTAATTGAAATATGTTTATAAAATTGACTCACTTTGTAAAAGATGAGAATCCTTATCACAAACATCTGGGTAATCATCATATATTACTTCCCTTTCCTAAGAATTATATAACTGATCTGAATTAATAAAATCATTAAAAATGTGGGAGGAAAGTTCAATAACAACCTTAGTGAACAAAGAATTATCATCCAAATGAATGACAATCTCGAGGTGTTCAAAACTAGTTACGAATCTAGTTTCAACCGAAGGATTATGAAGGTCATTATTTAATGTAATATGATGTGAAAATATATCTGTATATAGAAAATAATGATTGCCAGAATATAATGACAATTGAAAATTTTCATCTTGGTAATTCATGGAATTATTATCAACATTATAATCTTCACTAAATGAATCCCTTTTAGTCGTGGAGGTATAAACTAGTTCCGAATTTACTTTGGGAGAAGATAGATTTACGTGTTCATTATTCAAATATTGTTCTTGACTAATTTCGATTGGGCCTTCTTGATGTTTACAATAATTATTTGTTTGAAATTCACCTTCAGATTTTATTGTATAATCGATTTCAAACATTGGAAATAAATCAAAATAGTTTCTTGAAGACAAAAGTTGTGATGTATTTTCATGTTTATTTACAAGCTCAATAGTTGCAGATTCAAGATTAACTAATGAACTTGATGTATCTTGTTCTTCATTATTAGATTGAGTATCTTCATTATTAAAAGAAACAAGATAAGTAAAATGGTCAATCAAATCTTCACTTGAAGGTAAATCATTAACATGTAATCTATAACAAAGTGCCCAAAATATATTGTAAAATTCATTTGAATATTCATATTCATACATGCACAAATTGTCTTAATTATAATTTTGATGAGCGATTAGAAATATCTTCATGAAATGATTCCACGAAAGAATTGATCATGTTGGAAGTAATTTGAAACATTTGCGAATACATCCTTGAAAATTCAGAGTAAACAACCTACAGATATCATTGTCATTAGTAATATTATAAGACTCACATTTATCTACAGAACGACAAAGATGATCCAAGGCATAAATTTTACACTCACCATCATACTTCAAATTAGATAAGGACTCAATCTGCTTCTTGGACATGCCCCTAGTGGGTTTACATGAGTTGAAAGTATGACCCAACATAGGAATGCATAAAGGATCCATGATTATTTTAAGGCTTTTTAGAAAAAAACTCCAATTAGAAAATGAATCCTTGGCCCTCCTTATAGCGCCAAAATGTTGATCAGAAAAAATGTCCTCTATTAACATCAGGGGAGACCACCCGGTCGGGAACTTAAAGAAACTCCTTATTTGTTGAATCTGGTGGTTTCGACTAGTTAGGGTCCTGTTACCCTTAAACATAAATCTAATCTAATCTAAAACTAATACAACCTAAACTAATAATTAATATATTGACACCTATATTACATCACGTTACATTTCCTTTTCATCGATATTTAAGATGTGGGTTAAAGAAGTAAATCGACGCAAAGGTTTGATCGATTTAAAAAGGCTGATGAAATCTCAATTAAATGATTTATTTGCCTCTTTAAGAGATGATTTGATGAAAACTAATATGTAAATGCAGAACTAATCTAAAACATGAAAATCCTATCTCGAACTAGAATGGGATATCCTTCTCCCAATCCGAGAGAAAACTAAATAAAACATGGGGAAGGACTAGTTTATGCATGAATCTAGAATTAATATTCGATTATGAATTCCAAAATAGTTTATAAACTCATAAAAGGTTAAAAAAACTATGTAAATGAATCTACTTTAATAAATAGTTACTAAGGTAAGTCCACCTACAAGCCTGAATTCATATTAAACATAATTCATTATAAAATTTGTATTAATGAAAAGAGGTAGTTCATTTCAATTAATACACATAAAAATCAAAATACACTTGTAAATGAATAATAAATAGTTATCATTCACCACAAGTATAATTCATTGAATTAAGTATGGTTTTGATCTCATTCTTCGTCTTGGAGATAGCTCCTACGAGACCTCAACAACATATCACAATATGAATCAATAGTAGTGTTAGAGATCAAAGAAACATACTACTTAGGATGTAGATCAAAACCAATTATAAAACTTTGACGAAATATGAAATTTCATAATTCCGATAATAGTACACAAGAATGGAAATTTGTTAAACAGTGCCAAAGCGTATTACAAAATATGCAGTCCTAGAGTAGCTCAAACCCATAATCACATTTCCAGTAATAGTGCTAAGAAATGAGAAAAAAACTAGAAGGCCTTTGTTTTCTCTATAATTAGCCTTTCTGTACATAACAGTAGTGCTATTGTACAAATTGAACAACTACATAGAATCTCCCTTGAGTGGATCGCGCCTTCCCACTTTGCATCGAATTCAGGGGTATTTATACAATATTTACAGAGCTAACAGTATCCCCCAAGTCTGCCAGCAACAGAATAATAAAAGTAAATGAATGGGGTTATCGAATATAGATTACCATAGTTAAATATTATTACAAAGATCACCCAGTTTGGTTAGCGCTCTAATAAGAATGTACAACTTCCTTCGCACTAATAGGTGGAGTTAACAAGCATGGTGATCTTTTAGTAATAGGTTCAACCATCCCTTTTCATTTTAAGTTTGCTTTGTGCCACCTGGAGGAGTTTCTTTGACTGGATATGTTTCTTCTTTGGCCCTGGAAGCCTCTCTATCAAATAGAAAAAACAGATTCAATGGTAAATAGTTGGATTTTTTTATTAAAATAGCCAAAACATAGATTAAACTATAAAAATGTGTTAAAATATACTTATGCCAAGAGACCTTTTTAAATTAATTAAGTGTCTTTTACTTATACGTGGCAAGAGTTGAGTGGTATCGGAGGTAAGTTCATAGGAACTTTTAAAATGAGACAAAATGAAATAGTTGTGATATTGGGCTGCTCTGATATCACAATCAACTCCCTTTAATAGTTTTATTGGGTCCATTATATTAGAGGTCTTGTATCAGAGATTTGATATCAGGGGTTGAAAAGAGTGACAATTGATAGGAAGTTTTGATATGGAATTTCTGATATGGATAGGAGGGGAATATCATAGATCAGAGGGATATGATTATCGGAAGTCAGAGATGCAAGGTGTATCGGCATATCAAAATATTGGCATATCAGAATATCGATGAGGAACCATATCAGAGTATCGACGAATGATGTTATCAGATTGTTTTAAATGTGTCTCAAAAGGAAATCCCTGATATGCATTACCTCTGATATGCGGGAGCAGAGACAATGACATGGAATGTGGGTCCTTTACTCCGATAGTTGATTATCATATGTTTTATGGCCTAGCCACTTTATAATATATGTTTATTGAAAAGAGCCACATTAATATGATGGATCGGACTTTGGGTATCAGATATTTCCAAAAGGATTCTTCTGATATCAAAGTCTCAATGCCCAAAAGATTTGATATATATTTAATCAATATGCCACATTGTTTAATGATTAAGGCTTAAAGCCTATGCATACATCTTGGTATCGGGGGATATTTTATTCATTAATATACTTAATTAAGATGTTTAAAAAAAAACTCATTTAGAAAGTTCATTAATAAACAAACTTAATCAAAATTAGGCAAACTATAAAATTAAAACAAGTGTAAATAAAAAACAAATTAGACTTGAAGTGAAGCAATCACACTCAAAGTCTACATGAAATGCCAAAAGGGTCCCCATGTCTATTATGATAGAATAAAATGGGGGTGTTTTGTTTTCACTACAACACTCCCCTAATTCACTATGTATATCTAGAGTCACAGAAGTAGACTCTCCCGTAGCAACTAGTGGCCACCATGCACTTTCTAGTTTTTGTCATTCCCTAGGAGATCAACTTGATTGATTTGGTTTATGAGTTGGCTTGGGGTGAATTATTGTAGAAGTTTCCTAGCTTCTCTTATCCCTAGAATCCAGATACACTTTTCTAGGGAGGCAAAAATGCTTATATATACTAGTCATGTCAAGGGGAAAGCTAGATCAAGGGAGTATACTATAGCTCGAGGGCTCTGCCGATTTGTGAGGCTATCCTTATAGGAGTGGAGAATAGTTTGCAAGATGGAGAGGAGGATATTAATGGCTTAATTTATATTATCTATAAACTACCATGGATATGCCACTGGACATTTCATCACAACACATCTGATAACATTATATTAAAATACTCAAATTTTACACTATTACAATTTTATTTAATTTATAGATCTGTAGATTTTACTGTAATTAGTGCATGCATGGGAATGGAAATTATGAAAAAAAGTAGAGAACAATAGAATGAACTCACACAGATATAAGACACAATATATTCTCTCTAT
This sequence comes from Pinus tabuliformis, assembly GCA_031772625.1. Taxonomy (NCBI): domain Eukaryota; kingdom Viridiplantae; phylum Streptophyta; class Pinopsida; order Pinales; family Pinaceae; genus Pinus; species Pinus tabuliformis. The sequence goes on from CM062816.1 coordinate 113,356,884, forward strand.
GAAACCATTTTGCTAGAAAACCCATCTAGAAGGTGAGGTTGCTTCGCTCTCTTTCTATGTGTGAAAATATGGCTGTAGGTACAAAGAAGTAATGTCTGTGGCCCATGGGATGCTACATTGCACAAATCCTATCTGTGTTCTCTACCTCCTATCTCTCCTAGTTATCTTTGCTCATCTATGGAACAAAATGCTCTTGAAAGAATGGAATGCCTCTTCCTGCTAGTGGCATGGTTATAACACAACCTAATAGCCTACTAGTGGTTAAGTTTGAATACATCAAATCTTAACTAGAGTTACAAAATAGACACTTTTATAGTATTTTACATAAAAAACACATGGATATACCCTTTTCCATGAATAATGGGGGATGACGCAGCATCCTCTTGAACTATAGGTGTGAAAACAGGAAGCTCAACTTCTTAGTGGCATAACTTTTGCATACGAACTTCGATTGACGTGTTTCTTATGCCTTTGGAAAGGTATATATGTGTATAATAACATGAAAAGGTGATATGCAAAGAGAAAACGTTTTAGCCCCAAAAAAAGTTTTTTGATGCCTCAAAGCACTCCTCGAAGGTTTCAGACCCCGTTTCGCCAAACTGGGTCCCACCTGTAAAAACGGTCTCGTGAGCTAATTCCTCCATCTTTTCCACTCCAAATTCAACGAGATGGATGAAAAAAAATATAATTATCTAATTCAGATCACAGCTCCCCATTTTGGTAGGCTTTTGGTCCCCAAAATATTTTACTGAATGAGGTGAGGATATTTTTCCTCCACCTTCTCTCTCGTGTACCATTTAGCTTTGCCTGGAAGTTGCCCCTTCAATCCAATCTTCCAAATGTCATGCTGCCCATATCTTGTAGTTTTGGGATTATCTGAAAAACTGTATCTTCTGTCAACTATGCCTGAGCGTCTAGTGCCAAATCCTCCACATAAGGTAGGACCTTTTCCTCTTCCTGATCTAACATGGAAGGCTCATAGAGTTTCAAATTCTCTACATTCACAACTGAATAAATGTGCATATATGGTGGTAAAATGAGTTATAGGCCTTATCACCCACATTTTCCAGTATCTCAAATGGATCATACCTTAGAGCCTTGATTTTCTTACTAGGCCCCTATATCCTCTCCTTGTTCAAATGTAGCCATACTCTATCTCCCACCTTGAATGATTTCTCTGTTTGTGTTGATCATGCCTAGCCTTATACTTCTACAGTGTTTCTTGTACCTGTAGATGGATTTTCATAATATTCTCTATAATATTTTCAACCCTCAAAGCATTTCTTGTAATATCTTCCCTCACTCCTCCTTGATGCCCATATGCAATGTCCAAAGGTGAAGGTGGAAAATATCAAAAATAAGTCTCAAATGGAGACTTTCCTGTAGAACTATGGATTGCTCTATTATAAGAATGTTGTATCTATACCAGATTTTCATCCCAGGTCTTCGGATGCTTCTGGTTGCATCCCCTCAAAAGCTACACCAAAGTCTTATTGACCACTTCTGTTTTCCCATATATCTGTGGATGGAATGTTGTAGATCTCTTCAACTTTGTGTCCATCTTACCCAACAATGTAGTCCAGAATACACTGAGAAATCTTGTGTCCCTGTCTGAAATGATGCTCCTTGGTATCCCAAAGTGTACCCAGACCTGTCCAAAGAACAAGTATGTTGCTTCTTGTTAATTGATTGTATTTTTATAGGGCACCATAACGAACATCTTACTGAACCTATCAACTACCACGAACAGGTAGTGATGTCCCTTTCATGGTTGTCGGTAAACCTCCCACGAAGTCCATGGAAATGATTTCCCAAGGAAAAGTAGGTACATGTAAGGGATGATATAGACCTTGTTTCTTGTTGCTAGGCTTACAGGTACAATGAATCATGCATCCTCTTATGAATCTAGCTACATTCTCTTGCATCTTGGGCCAATACACATACCTTTGCAAGTTAGCTAGGGTCTTCCCTACAACAAAGTGCCCTGCAACCTTGGATGTGTGAGCCTCTCTAATTAGCTACAAATGCTCAATTTTATGAACACATAACTTATCCAACATGGAGATTAACCCATTTTGGAGATGGTAGTCAACGTTGTTGTCGCCATCGTGCACATGAATCTAACTCTACAATTGCTGATACACCTCCTTGAAGTCCTCATCTTTTGAATATGCATCTTTGGATGCATCATGGGTGAATGGATCCACGTGCATAAGAGTCCCCAAAGCAGTAATATTTGATTTGGGTTGCCTTGAAAGAATATCGGCCAACTTGTTTGTGTTGCCCTTCTTATACTTGATCACCAAATGAAACTGCTGTAGAAAACCCCATCCACTTGTAATGCCTGGTCTATTGTAGCTTACTCTGGGCATGAAAGTACTGTAACAGATGGTAATCTATGTGGATTGTTGTCTCCTTTCCCATCACATAGTGCTTCCACTTATTCACAACTTGCACCATGGCATAGGTCTCCTTATCATAGGTAGGGTAGTTAATAACTTCCCCATGAAATACTTCAGAATGGTAGAAAATGAGCCTTCCTCCTTGCATCAAGACAACCCCCATAACATACCCACTCACATTTGTCTCTACTTCAAAGGGCCACTGCAATTTTGGTAATTCCGTAAGTGGTACTTGACTAATATTCTTCTTCAGCTCCTCAAAATCCTTCTGTTGACCTTTTCCCCACTGGAAACTCTTACCACTTGTTATGGCATGGAGTGGTGTTGCTATGAATTTCCTCAAGTACTATGCTTCCCCAATGAAACTCCTGAACTTAGAAACATTAGTAGGCACTGACCATTTGATGGTGTCCTCCATCTTGGAAGGATCTATCTTCAGCTCTCCTCCACCGATCACATACCCCAAATACACCAAAGACTACTGTGCAAACTCACACTTCTTGAGATTTTCTAGCAACTGGTACTTCTTCATTGTTTCCAACACCCATGTCAAATGTGAAATATTCTCCTCCTAGGTAGAACTATATACTAGTATATCATCCAGATAGACAATACCAAATGAATCTATAAAAGGGTTGTTTATCATTCATTAATCTCAAAAACGTAGTTGGTGCATTACATAGGCCAAATGGAATAAATAAAAACTCATACAAGTCTTGCCTGGTTTTGAAGGTGGTCTTCCATGTATCTTCTTCTTTGACTCAAACTTGGTGATATCCAAAATTCAAGTCCATCTTGGTGAAGTATTTTTCTCGCTGCAATTGATCCAACAAGTCATCTATCCTGGGAAAGGGGTATCTGTTCTCAAGCATGATTTTATTCAATGCCCTATAATATATACACATCCACCAATTCCCATCCTTCTTCGGCACCATTATGATGTGTGACCCACATGGTGATGTACTTGGTTGAATCAAACCGTGTTCTAGCAGCTACTACAATTGTTTCTTGTTGAAAATGCAACAACAAAATCCTAATTTAATTGTCCTTGAATTAAATTAGGAATTAAATTGTAATTCCAATTTCCATAGCAACTTGTAATAGTTAACTAAGTTAATTTGACTTAGTTGGATCAGTTAATTCAAGTTGGGAGTCCAACTAGAGTCATGTAGAGTGTCTCCTACTTTTTAGGAGCCTTGGTTGAGTTTATTTTGAGTGGTAATTATTTAATTAAGTTTAACTGAGTTAAATTCAATTAAACTAGTTCCAACTGATGGAGGAATTAGTGGGAGATCTAGTACTGGGGTGTAACATGTAGTAGTAGGGTGTAACTAGAACTGATCAACCAGTAAATTGGATATTCACTCATAATTAACCCTTGCATGTCAAATTAGAGAAATACCCAATTGAGATCGGAGTTTAGGGCCAATGTATTATAAATTATATAATCATATCAATTTTTCATGTGGTGCATGCAATTAGAGGAAGGCCTATGAGGATTACACAATTCATAATTGAGGAATTTCCCAATTAAATATGGGCTAATTCCCTAGGAAACTACACAAGGAAATAATACCTTGGTAGGCAACATATTTGGCTAAGTATTCACTGGAGCTTATTTGTGAAGTAGTGAGATAGTACAAAGGTTTCTCGAGTTTGAGAAAAGAATTGTAATCTTCTTATATTTTCTGATTAATGTAATATACAGATAGAAGGTATTTTTAGCTGTGGCTTTCTGTAGAAAATTATTGAGTTATGTGTGATTGAATTATTTCTCTTATATGCTTCGTTATTTCATCGATCAATTATTGTTTCCGTTGGTGAGTAGAGAAGATTCAAGTCAATTGTTTTAGCATATTACAATATGTAGTTTGAATCTACAAGTAATTTCTATATGGTATCAGAGTTGAAATCACTATAGAGGATAATAATACAAGTTTGTATTTTGTAGGAGAAATCAAATTTGCAGCATCTTACTTCAGAGCCAGCAGGATGTCATTCTAAAAATTGAGACTCGAATATGCCCTTGAGGGTAGTTCGAACTATATTTCTTGGAAGGACGGGATGGAGGCAGTGTTGAAAGAAAACATGCTTAAAAAATTAATAGACAAAGATATTCCTAAGCCAACTGGTGCTCAGGATATGGTAGAGTGGAGAAAGTGTGTGGCAAAGGTGAGAAGGATTATCCTAGAAGGAGTTCAAGATCATATTGTCTCGAACCTCCACGGTAAGGAATATCTAGTTACAACGTGGAAGGCCTTGACGGACCTATTTCAAAACAACAATGACCACAGGAAGATGGCACTGAAGGACAAGCTCAAAAAAATCAATATGGAGAAGGGCGACTCAATACCGAAGTACTTTATCAAGTTCAGCCAATGTTGGGATGAGCTTGGAAGTGTTGGTGTTACCATTGCTGAAGAATATCTAGTGAGCCTAGCACTTCTAGGCCTTCCCAAGAGCTGGCACAACTACCATGAATCTATTAATGGGAGGAAGAAGCTATGAGAGGGAGAGTGATTGTGGTCTGAGTTGGTGCAAGTAGAGATTCGGTGAAACACCAAAGATTGATCCTCATCCAAGCATGATGATGAGGAGAATTGTGCCTTAGATGGAAAGGCGAAGAAAGGGAAGGGGAAGTCATCCCATTCCAAATCAATTTCTAGTAAGGGAAGCAAGAAGAAGGACATGTCGAAGATTAAATGTTTTCACTATGACGAGCTAGGACACTATGCCACAAAATTTCCGCACGAGAAGGCTGTTAAGAATCCCTCAGGAGGAGCAGTAGGTGAAACTCTTGCTTCAAAATTCAAGCTGTATTTCACCCTCATCAATTTCATGGTGACATTAGTGATGGTTAGTGTGTGATATCTGGATAGTGGAGCCTCATTCCATATGACTGGCAACAAATAGTTCTTCAGTGAGTTGGATGAAAAGGACCTATGCACATCGAGATGGGAGATGATGGGAGGTATAGCATGACCAGGATCGATACTATTACCTTTTAGAGGGGGTCATCTTCTCCTCTCACAATAAAAGATGTCATGTATGTTCGATTTTGAAGAAGAATTTAGTTTTAGTTGCCATGTTGGAGGACCGTGGCTATGATGTGATATTTAGAAAGGGAAAATAGTTCCTTCATCACATAGCCTCAGGACAAGTGAAGCGGATTAGGGTTTGCGTGAAGAACCTCAACAAATTGAATGTATAAGATTATGCTTCTTTGAGAAAAAAAGTAGAGAAGGTGCAAACTTGAGACATCGATGAGTTGTGGCATAGAATATTGGGTCACTTTCACCATGGAGCCTTGAAGATCATGTAGAAAATTTCTATAGGAATTCCCAAGTGTACACTAGAGCAGAGAGACACATGCAAAGGATGTACATTGGGGAAGTACACCATAGCTTCCTTTCATTATAAAGAAAGTTGAGCATAAATGATCCTTGATAGAGTTCACTCAGATGTGTGTGGGCCGTTCTTGACAACATCTAAGGCCAAGCACGTGTATTATGTAATATTTGTTGATGGATTTTCTTGTAAGTGCTAGATTTTCTTCATGCAAAAGAAAGATCAGGAATTCGCTAAAATTTTGTGAATTTAAAGCACTTGTCGAGAAACATACTGGCAAGAAAGTTAAATCTCTTAGAAGCAATAACGGTGGAGAATATGTGTTGAATGAATTCAAGAAATTATGTGCATCAGAAGGCATTCAACGAGAGTTAATAGCATCTCATAAACCACAGTAGAAGGGGGTGGATAAAAAGAAGAACAAAAGTATTGTGGGAGCGGTATGGGTGATGTTACATGATTAGGGCCTACCATTGCACTTGTGGGTTGAAGCATGCAACACAATCGTTTTATTGCAAAACAGAAGCCCTCATCGAATTCTCGAGATGAGTACACCAGAAGAAGTTTTTTTAGGTAAGAAACTGGATGTGGTGCACTTGAGGATCTTCAGTTCATCAATCTATTGTCATGTTACTAAGGATGCACGGAGAAAGCTAGAACCAACAATTGAGTTGGGTATATTTGTGGGGTACACTAATACACCTAACAATTATCGGGTGTACCTACCATGCAATAGAATGGAAGTGGTTCATAGAGATGTGAAGTTTGATGAAGAGAAGTCCATGATATGTTCCCTTGAGTTATCCAGATCTTTTAGCTTCAAGGATGCATATATAATTGCATATAAAATAGCATATTAACCAAGTAACTGTTGGAAATAATACTGAGAGGGGGGGGTGAATCAGTATTAGTCAACTTAATAAATTTTTCATTTCATACTCTGATTTCTATATGCAACTTCAATGAAGGTAACTCATGTGTACGCGCAACTGTATTTAAGGCAACCAGCGTATATCTAACAAAATTATGATTCAATTAATTCATCATATGTTGATCTTTAATCAATGCATCAATACTTCATTAATCATATAAACAGTAACCATGTGCAGTAATAACAGAAAAAACCATCACACATAAGAAACACACATGAACACCAAGATTTAAGGTGGAAACCCAATGCGGGACAAAAACCACCTGCTGTTGTCTTCTTTTAATATAAGAAAAACCTGTTTACAATCTTGTACTGGTGCAGACTCATACCAATACGCAAGCACACACTTGTAGAAAGCTACAACCTTCTCTCATTCTCCAGATTCTACTAGAAGGGAGCTACAACCCCCTAGCTCCTGTACTAGCCGATCTGTTTACTAGTATGTAGGCGCCGACATATTGAAGGCTCCAACCTTCACTCGTTTTCCAGCTGCTACTGGAAGGGAGATCCAACCCCCTGGCTCTTATACTAGCCGATATGTTTACTAGTACATAGGCGTCGACCTACAGAAGGCTACAACCTTCTCTCTTCCTCCAGGGACCATGTTTCATAAATTTTCGGACTGGATACTCTTGGAACACAACACCACAATATGAAGGCCACGTTTCATAAAATTTTCATACTAGACCCATTGAAGCTCAAAATCAATCACAAATGAAATACAACCATCAAATACATCTGCATCAACTAATCACTGAAACCCAATCAACCTTTGATATAAGTGAAACCCAATCATTAACCTCTGATATAACTGAAACAATCAATTAGTGAAACATTTGAATCTCTGACGCAACTGAATCAAACCGTCATTGAACCTCTGACACAACTAAATCAACCATTCATTCAAACTTAATCAAATTCAACAAATCTACTGGAACAGATAGATTACTGTAACCAGTACACAGATCTGAACCTAGAACACTGCATCATCATTCATAACCAACTATAACCTCAAGAACCATGCATCAGAGTGTGTACGCTACTTGGCTGAACCCAAACTATGTGTATACGCTACTTCCGTTAACCAAACCTGCGTATACCTTCAAAACTACTGCAAACATAAATTTTGAATCAAGTATGTACCAACCAGCAATATATTGAATATCTATTGTCAACTTACAGAGATTTACAGAGGAAGCGACAAAGATCACTTCTTCTCACTTATACAATCAATCAATCAAATACCAACCTCCTTATGCATTCAATTTTACATCCAGATTTAAGAATACTTCATTGACACACAATAGTAAAATAGCAACACTTATCTGATAGATCAGTCATCTTTGAACATCAAGCTTTTCTTTTGCATACGCTACTTGGAAGAGCCGAGCTAACATGTGTATGCATCTTCACTAAAGTGAACCAGTGTATAGATTTGCAAATACTTACTTATAACTTTGCTGCAATTCCCGAATTTAGACACACCCAGATCATCACATATAAAGGATAAAACATGAGTTAGCAATCAGATCTAGCCCATCCATTATCAGATCACATAATGATAAGTCATTATGATCCTGATTCATCATTAGATCTCATCCATCATCACTGAAGCAAATCACAATCAATCAATTTGAACATTCAGAACATTGTCACCAAAATGTAGTCACCAAAACCCAAAGCATAACCCAGAATTCTGCATCAACAATAAGAACCAACTGCAACTTCAAACATCATATTTCATAATGTATACACTACTTTGATGTGTTGAACCAACGTGTATACGTGCTTTTACCAAAGCGAACCAACGTACATATATGCAAATACTAACTTAAAACTTCACAGCTATTCCAAACTTCAGTTATACCCAGATCATAACATTTACAACATAAAACATGCATCAGTATTCAGGTCTATACTATACATGATTGAACCACATAATGATAATTCATTTCAGGCCTTATGATCCCGATCCATCATTCATCATCAACCACATAGGTGCATCCTTAGTTCAGATCAAGCAAAGTATCAGAATCCTATAACCTGCATATATGATCTAACACTTCATAAGATATTCAATACTTGCACACCTGGCCTAATGATCTTCTCCTCCTTATACACTCTTAGGCCTTTCTCAATACCTTGGACCAAAACCACTTAGGACCAATACCTTGGACCAAATACTTAGGGTCAATACCTTGGACCAAATACCTCGGACCAAATACCTTGGAACAATACCTTGGATCAAAATACCTTGGACCAAATACCTTAGGCCAAAACCTTGGTTTTCCAACATGTACACGCTTTTCCTTTTGTGAAAGTGCGTATATACATATACACTCCTTTTGTTCTATTAACCCATGTGTATACGCTGCTTGGACAAGGTGAACCATCGTATACTTCTTAAACTACTCTCTTTCTTCAATCTCTAGAGTCTGATCTGTAATCCTTAGTTGTTAACTCGTTGCATTATGCACTGCCATCTGAGTGAGTTACCATTGTACATTACTTCTGAACTGATTCCTTTGAACTACCCTGCATTTTGTCACATCTATAAACACAACTACCATGCATTTTTTCACATCTAATATCTCTTCTGTAGATTCATCTAGTTACCATATACAAGTGAGTTGTTCTGCTACAAGTGGGTTGCCATCAAGTATGACACATGTATCATAATGCCAACAATAACTTAACACATGAAAAAGAAGAGGAAATCATAAAGAAACCATGGGATGAACGACACACAAACGATTTGATTATGGAGTTCACCCAATGTGGGCTACATCTCCAGGCCCTGCTTAAAGTGGGGAGGCCTTCTTTCATTAAACAGAAACAAAGAAATGAATTAAAATCAACTTTACAAAAATGACCCTTCTACATCCATTTCTGATGATGCCATAAAATTGGAGACCTCGGCTAGAGAAATAGACTATGCATTTGGATGCCTTGCAAGAAAGTGTGAAAAACTGACTATAAACTTGTGAAATTCTGACACTGGCACCTTTGGCCCCTCAAGGGAATATTCATAGCATATAAATAGATTCCTTTCTCATGGTTTTGAGCCTCCTAGTCGCTCAAGGTTTTGCACTCTACTGCTCTGTTGGTTTGGTTTGAATGGAAAGTGAGAGGTTGTATATTGAAACTGGCTAGAGCCACCAATATGGGGTCATTAGCCCATTGGTGGTGGTGGTGTGTAGCATGGGCATGGTTTCGGTTTCAAATCTTGTCCCATAACATATTTTTGGCATATTGTTCAAAGTTACATTTGATCCCGTGGTTTTGGTATATATGACAAGGTCGCTCAGTTGGCAAGCTCGCCCCACTGGGTCGAGCGGGTTCAAACCCCGTCAACCTCACATTATTAGTTTGACCGTTGTTGACTAGTGGTTGGACGGGTGCGTCAGGGGTGGCCCGCTCGCCATATTTGAATATGTTTGATTCAATGCCGTTAGGGGGCAGCAGGGGTGGTGACCCGCCACCCCAATTTTTTAATTTATTTATATGGGTTACTTGATGAATTAAGTAGACAATAAATTTTCCCTTTCTTACCATCATTTTTCATGCACCATCCTTTCACCAAATTGTTGCCTTGTTAGTGATTGCAAATTGGCCAAGTTTGATGAGAACTTTGACCAGCTATAACTTCAACATACAAACTCGGATTTGAGTGTCATTCACATCATTAGAATCAGGGAGACGAGCACTATTATTTGGTCTCAGTTTCACTTCCATCTGATGAATTTGATTTTTGAGCTATTTTCAAGGCCACTCCCATTTATGGTTCCACCCCGATCATTCCTACCCACTAATGAGATTTTTGATTGCCAAAATATTTATTACTCAATTGGAAAGTGAGGGAATTGCTCCCTCACTTTCTTCTTTTCCATCCATCGAACATTACTTGGATGAATTCCTTTGAACCAATACGAAGGTACTCCTAAACTCCCCATCGTGAAGTCCTAGTCCTCCTGTCGAGAATGATGTCCTCCAGTAGCTTGTCCAAGTATTCTGGTGCAAAATCCTCCATTGTAGGAAGCTATCCAACCTATTTGGTGTCCATGATCAATGGAGGCTCATAAAGCTTCAAGTTTTCAATGTTCACCACTGAGTACATCTGCATGTATGTTGGAAAATTGAGACGAAAAGAATTGTCTCCAATCTTCTCTAATATGGTGAATGGGCCATATCAAATTGGTCGCAACTTCTTTCCTTCCCCTTTCATTCTATCTTTGTTGATGTGGAGCCACACTTTCTCTCTAACCTGGAATTGGTGATCGACTCGGTGCTTTTCATGTCGGGCTTTGTATTGCTCTTGATTTTTCTCCAACTGCTTCTACATTGCCTAGTGAATCATATGAATTCGTCAAATGAACTTCTGTGCTTTGTCCCTATCATCTTGCCCACTGGAATATTCATCTCTTCCAAAGACCATGTCGAAGGGATCGTTTGGAAAATATCCAAAATATGTCTCGAATGGTGAGCTCTAAGTGGATGAATGCACTGCCCCATTGTATGCATGTTGTACATAAGGAAGTTGCTGGTCTCACAACTTGGGATGCTTTCCAAAATATCCTCGAATTAACTGTATCAGTATGCGTTTGACAACCTTTATTTTTCCATTGGTCTACAAATGAAATGTCACGCTCCTCTTCAACTTAGTGTTCGTCATTCTCCATGAACTCATCCAAAACTCTCCAATAAAGTAGGAGTATTGATCATACACAATGGATGTGGGCAGCCCAAAGTGGACCCATACAAATTGGAAGAAGAGATGAGCAGTCTTCTCTGCAATGACTTGCTTTTTACAAGGCATTAATACACACATTTTTCTAAATCAATCCACAATGACATACAAATAGTCATGACCTATCCTAAACAAAGGAAATCCACTTACAAAATCCATTGACACACTTTCCCATGGACGACTGAGAACAGGGAGTGGTGTGTAGAGCAATAATTTTCTATTAGTTGGATTGCTAATTGAATATAACACACATCCCTTTACATATCGATTCACAACATTTTTCATGTGAGGCCAGTAACACAACCTTTGCAAATGACACAAAGTTTTCCCTACACCAAAATGACCTGACACAAGAGAGGTATGTGCCTCTTTGATTACATGTATTCTTTCATTGTTGGAGATACAAAGTTTTCCAATGTGGTATAACAAATTTCCCTACAAAGGGTAATTATCCACCGGCGATCCATGAGTCAAATTTTCATAAATCTCCTTAAAGTCATCATCATCAACATACTGTTTAGCATAACTTTCAAAAGATAAAGAGGCATTTTATAAAACTATAGATGTTTAAATAGGAGGGTGAGAAAGCATATCTGCCACTTTATTGTTGGTTCCCTTCTTGTACTTTAACACCAAGTGAAACTACTGAAGGATTCCCATCCATTTGAAATGACATGCTTGTTGAAGCTTGGTGTGCGATTGGAGGTACTACAAGGGCTGGTGATCTTTGTGAATGATGGTCTCCTTGCCAATCAAATAGTGCTTCCACTTCTTGAAGAATTGAAACAAGGCATATGACTTCTTGTCATATGTGGGATAGTTCACAACAACTTGGGAGAATGTCTCTGAATGGTAACATAGATGTTTCCTTTGTTACATCAATACTGCCCCCATGGCATATCCACTAGAATCGATGTCAATCTCAAAAGGTTGCTGGAGGTCAGGTAAGGCAAAAACTGGTGTGTTGCTGATCTTCTCTTTCAGTGCATCAAAGGAGTTCTTCTTCTTCTTTCCTCCCCACCAAAAGGTTTTCTTCATAATCGTCAATGCATGTAAGGGGGATGCAATGATGGAGAAGTTGGAAATGAACCTTCTCCACTATTTTACTACACTGAAAAAGTTACGAACCTCTACAGTGACATTGGTGGGTTTAGGCCACTTTACAATCATATCAATTTTAGAAGGATCTATTTTCAATTGTCCATCTCCAACAATGTGACCTAAGTAAACCAAAGAGGTCTTCTTGTTACACAATATTTTGTTACTGTCATTGTACTCCTCGTCCATGATCCTAGAGGACCTCTACAGTGAACCCAACATGATTTCCCATCATGAAAAAACTCCCAATATGTCCCTCTTCATGAGCAGAATAGTTCCCCTTTGCATCATTTCCTAAGAATCTTCCTTTTATCCTAGTTTACAAGACCCACACTACTGACCATTTTCCTCCTCACGCCGATTTGCAAAGATTAAAACTAGCCCTCGGAACGTACAAAGCGACTCAACACTTTTTCAGTCACATCAATCCTCTTTTGGAAGGTTTTTTAAATAAGGAGTTGAAGCTTCTATGTATAGAAGCTATGTAACAAGGGTTTGGTAGATGGTTGGGCTGGATGGAGCCGAGGAAGTCAATTTGGTCTCCTTTCCCCTATTAGGATGGAACAAAATCAAGAGATAAGACCTTCTCCCATGATGAGAGGAACCATCTCCCATCCATCAAAGCTATATAAACCTCTCTTTTTCCCAAGAAAAGTGTAGTTGGAATTTTTGAGTAAGTTTGAGTAATCAACAAGTTATCTATAAGCTTGTATCTTTGTAGTTAGTATTTGAGGGAGAATAGTGTGTTTTTGGTTTGGTTTGACACTAGAGGTAAAGAGGCCTGTTGAAGCCCCGAAAATCGGGTCGACAACAAGGGGGATACCCACCCGGTCCGGACCTTGGTTGGAAGCTCCTTATCCATTTGGTATAGCGGGTCCGACTAGGGATAATGGGACCAGTTTCCCAATCTAAGGGGTGTGTGTGTGTGTAGAGTTGAATGATGCTGATCTAGGAGTATTTTAAGCTAATTTAATTCAAACTTCTAAGCTAACTCTATGCTATTGTAATCTAATAAAGGAAAAACAACACATCTAATCTACACTAACCCGGGGTGTATTTATTCTATTATGCGATCTAAAAATATTTCGAACAATAACTGGTAATAAAGATCATTCAGCTATCATAAGAATAGAAATCAATTAAGATAAACCATTCTGCATAAAAAGTTAGGCAAAACAGTTGTGAACAGCATATCGCATAATAAGTTATTCATATATCAAGCACAAATAAATGACTCCACCGTACAGAAGTGCCAAATGGTAACCCACACATTCATGCATTAACATATAAACAACTGAAAACTGCATATCACTTTAAGAATATGAACAAAAATAGGTCAAGAGATAAAAGTACCATTTATGATTGGTTCCACTCATAAGCTTCAAGCAATAACGATTTATCTCTACTTGTTCTAACATCTACTAAGAGTACAAAAGTGCAAGATCAGTAGCAGACATTAAATGCAAACATTGATAAATCTCGATCCATCCATTCACCAAAAACCCCCTCCGAGGGTGCAAAAGTGCATGTTCTGAGGACAAGTTTTTTGACAAATTTCTAGACCCTTCTCCAAATGCCTGAGAAGGGTTTAAATACTGCTAACTAATTAATCTTAATTACATAAATTTAGGACACGGTTTCAAATGACAACCCTTCTACTAAAGCAAATTATTTCTAAAAATTGAATCTAATTTCTAACCGTTTCTGTATTTGCTCCTTAGTGCTGTACGCAATGCAACATTCGCCTGGGAAGAGTCGGTTAGTTGTCTTCTCCTTTCGTTTGAGTTACGAAAATAGAAACAACAAGAGCTGGCACCGTCTTCTGACAAACTAGAAGATATTTTCCTCTGACTCGGTATATTCACTGTGTGTATACTTGGTAATAACCCAAATTTCTCTCAAACTGATTGTGCTGTTGCTATTTCGCTTTCCGGCCTTGCGAATGACTGAATAAGTCAGGGACTTTGCTCTCTGAACAATTTTCTGTACTGAAAACTGCTTCTGTTCTTTGTTCCAGGCTTTTCTGGTGCGTTTTCCCTCTTTAGCGTTTTTCTTTTTGCTTTACCCAGTCTAAGCTTCAGGATCTTTTGAAAACATGCTACTTTTGTGCGCTTTTGACTCTGAGTCTTGGATAGTCTATTTCCATCAGTCTCTGTTGAGTGATACTCTGGAATCCGCGGTCCTACTGCATGTGGCATCCGTTTGCGAAGGCATCTCTTCTCTGTTCTTCGAGTATTGACGCTTTCCCCTTTTCCTTAGATGTTTCCTGCATATTGATTTATATTAGTTGCTGCCTTACAGTTTACGCAAAGGAAAAGAGTAATGACGAAAAAATTGATATGAAAGCTTTAGCTTTAATGAATGCATAATCATGACACTCATAATGAACTGACTCTTTGAAAAACACAACACAATCCTTCTCAGATACTTTGGCGTACAATCATTAAATTCTTTTTAAGGCGCGCACCCAATTTTGGTCTGCAGACAGCTTTCCTTGAACGCTATGCCGAGGAACCTTTGCGATGAGTGATTTCTGCGACTCGCATCGCAGTGTCAAGGATTGCGTCGTTTAAGATGTGTCATCACAGGATTTGATGATTGCATTCATCGCAGATCGCAATATCGCAGATCATAGTTAATCATAATCATTGTGTGCTGCTTATGCGATGTTGCGATATGCGACGTCGTATATCGGCCGTCGGCGATTCCTTAAGTTTTCTTTTAAGAGCGCTTCACAATATAAGCGACGCGATGAATTTCGTGTTGCTTCTTCGCAGCTTATTATGCGCATAGGAAAATGTCTTGCTCTCTTCTCGCGATGCGATATAGCTTTTAGGGAGTTAAAATACAAAAATTTTGATAAAATGTTTTTTGGATTTTTGTTAAGGGTCCCCATTTACTTGGTGTTATTGCTAATACCAATCAAAGAGGGGGGTTGTTGGTGAACACAACAATGGCGATTCACTGTGAAGAACCAATTATCTTTGTTTTTCTATTGAATTCTAACTTCCGAAGCAGAAAAATTTTCATATATCTAAATTTTTTTATGGACAGATAGAGTATATTATGCCTTATCCTAGCATTGATACTTCGTCTCAACCTTTTCATATTCCAATCGTTTGTTTCCTTAGGCTTAGTTCTTGTATTCACACCAGACACTACTTGGTCTTTTAAAGATAAAATAAGGTCTTCTCTGCGTGCTGGCTTTTACAATATGCTCATTTGTTGTAGGTAGAGCCTCTGCTGCCCGCAAGCGTCCATAGCCTCGACAGGGTTACCTATTTACCCAGCAATGATCCTTTATCCTGCTTGAGGTTATTTACAAAATTTCAGAAGAAAACCCTTTTTGACACTTTTTCCCTTTTTATTCTCTAAAGAACAATGTCTTGGTTTGGTGGCCAAATTATGACACAGTCATTCACTTGATTTACACTTTTGCTGAACAAGCTGGCTCGTGATGAGACCCCTTTTCTTTTGATTGCAACAATCTTGAGTCATTGCCCTGTTTTGGTAGACAATTTTGGCAAAGTCAGCAAGTTATAATATCTGTGATCATGATAAACTCGCTCGTGATGAGACCTCTTATTCTTTGAGACATAGTGTTTTCTCGGATTGTTCCTCTGAATGCTGCGATTTCCTTTAGTAGGGAGGAAGTCATTGTTTTTCCTTAAGAAAGCTCTGGACGACAATAATAGAGTTTGAAAACAACAACTTTACAGAGAATATTTATTTTATTATTGATACCTTTCATTGTGCTGATATAAAACAATTTTTTACCAAAGGTTGCTTTCATCAAATTTTTGAAGTTGAAACTAGCATCATGTCTAGGCTAAAGTTAACTCTACCTGTCAATAATAAAAGTCAGATTTTTCGAAAATTTTTGCTACTTGTACAAGCGAAAAGTTCAAAATCTGATAGAGAATTGGTGTCTTTTTCATGAACCCTTTTAGTGACCATCAACAACTGGTTTTATTTATAAGAAAGAGAAAAACAAATAAAAAATAAAACTATCCTACAAAAATAGAAGAGTGATCTTCTATGGAAAATATTTTTTAAGAATCTATCCATTAACAGGCAAAGAATCTCTTCTGCCTGCTAAATCCTGCAACACAAATGTCGATGGGCCTACGACTTCTACAATCTGAAAAGGACCAAGCCACATTTTCTGAAATTTCATATGTTTGCCCTTTTCTTCATGAGCCTTATCCCATTTCAGAACTAAATCTCCCATCTGAAAAAAATTCTGGTCATTATGCTTGAGTCAAAAGAGGATTTTATCAGCGCTTGGTGATGAGCATGGGTTTTCTTAGCTTGTTCTCGTCGTTCTTCTAATTTAATTATTTCCATTTGTCTTAGTTGTATGGAGGAGGTAGGTACCTCATCGATGTGTTGTACTAAAGACAAAGAGGGAATGACTAAGTGAGTTGGAAGAACCACTTCTTTCCCATAAACTAAATTAAAGGGAGAAGTGCCTATTGAAGCTTTCTTCGTTATTCTATCTGCCCATAAAGCATTTACCAACGCTTTGTGCCAATTCTTTTGGTTTTGGTCGACTGTTCTTTTAATAATCCTAATCAGGTTTTTGTTTGTTGATTCAGCCAATCCATTACCTTGCGGATAGTAGTTGGCCGAATATTTCAGTTTGAACCCTATTTTAAGTGCAAACTCAGTCATTGTATTTCTAGAAAAGTATGAAGCATTATCAAATATTAAGGCCGTTGGCAATCCAAACCTAGTGATCATAAATTGATCTATGAATTCAATAATGTTTTCAGAATTAGCTGTCTTGAGAGGAACTGCTTCTACCCATTTAGTAAAATAATCTATTGCCGTGAGGATGTACCTATGCTGCTTAGAAGAGTGAGGAACGATCTCACCTATTATGTCCAAGCCCCACTGGCTGAATGGTTGCTCGATGTTTACCGGCTGTAGTGGCATGGACGGTTTCTTTTGTTTTCCTGTAGCAGTCTGGCAAATTGGCATTTCCTCACGTAACTGTGTGAGTCTTTGAACAGCGTGGGCCAATAATATCCTGCACGTAAGATTTTATGTGCAGTAGCATCTCCAGCATAGTGTCCGCTTGCTGGCCCATCGTGGAGTTCCTGCAAAACCTTTTCGGCTTCAGGTTTTTCAAGACACCTAAGAAGCACAGAATCATAATTCCTTTTAAACAGAACATCATTTATGAGATGGTATTGTTTAGCTTTCAACCTCAGAGCTCTTTTCTTGGTGTGATCCAGGTGTGATGGAGCATACCCATTCTTAAGATAATAAATGGTGTCAGCATATAATGATTCTGAGTCGTTTAGGCTTACCTCATACATATGTACCTCTTCAGATGAAATCTCAGGAATTTGTGATGCTCCAGCCAACATTTTGCAGAAGCCTTGACCTCTTACAATGTTTGCTGGTTTGATCTCAAGATCGTATTCTTGTAAAGCAGTGATCCAATTTGCTATTTTTTCGCCCACCTCCTTCTGTATCAGAAGGTTTCTCATTGCTGGAAATGGTACTATGACCTTAGTATGGGCTTTAAGTAAGAAAGGTCTGAAATATTTGATTGCTTTGAAAACAACAGATACCTGTTTCTCCACGTCGGAATAGTTGAGTTTGACACCTTGTAAATTCGAGCTAAAAAATGCGATTGGAGCTTCCGCTTTCTCTTGATTTGTTTGAGTTAGAATCGTGGCATAAGATTTCTCTGAGGAAAATGTGTATAAGATAAAAGATTCTGAAAAAATCGGGGTTGCTAAAGATGGAGTATTAATGATGGCTTGTTTAATCAAGTTGAATGCTTCATGCTCATCTTGACCCCATTTAAAGTTGAATTCTTTTTTATCATATTTTGCAAAGGAGAAACAATATGTGAGAAATCTGGGACAAATCTCTTCACAAAATTAATTTGACCAAGGAAAGATTGCATGGCTTTTTTGTTATGAGGCATGGATATTTCAGAAATTTCTTTGATTCTGTCAGGTTCAATATGAATACCAGATTTTGACACTATGAATCCTAGAAGTTTTCCCTCACTTAATGCGAAAAAAGATTTCTTCGGGTTAAGTGAAATCCCATACCTTAAACATCGTTGAAAGATTTGTTTCAAGTCTTTGAGATGGTCGCTTCGCTTCTTAGAGTACACTGTTATATCATCCAGGTAAATCACTACAAATTTATTGACTAAACCTTTGAATGCGATGTCCATGGCTCTCTGAAATGTAGCGCCGGCATTGATCAAACCAAATGGCATCTTCCGATATGCGTATGTGCCCCATTTAGTTCAGAATGTGGTTTTTAACTGATCATCGGGATGTACCAGCACTTGATTGTATCCTGAAAATCCATCCAAAAAAGACATTAATTCTGAGCCTGCTACTGCCTGTAATATCTGCTCCATAGGTGGGAGGGGAAAATTGTCTTTTTGACAAGCTTTGTTGAGATTCCAGAAATCGATACAAATTCGAATGTCTCCGTTTTTCTTTCTAACGGGTACCATATTGGAGACCCACTTGGAATGTCTGATGGGGAAGATTATTCTGGCTCTCAACAACTTATTTAGCTCAGTTTTTATCTGATTTTCTAAATTGGGGTGGATTTTTCTGAGCTTCTGTTGGACAGGTTTTTCATTGTCAATCATCGGGATAGTGTATTGAATGATAGAAGTGTCGTATGTTTTCAGCTCATCGTAGTTCCAGGCAAAAACATGTCTGTATTGTCTCAAAAGATGGATGTATGCTAATTTCTCTTCAGGTGCTAGGCCGTGGCCTAGATTAACGTTTTGTGGTTTCTCATCGGTTCCTAGGTTTACTAAATCGTAGTTCAGAGTCGAACTGTAAAGTTTAGCATTGGTATACCTTTTAAACCGACTTTTCAAATCATATAAGTCTTCTAACTTAACCACCGACTTAGGTATAGCATTATCAGTGCTATGTTGTTGTGTTTGGTGATCATGATGGTCTTCGTCAATTATTTGATTTGAGTAGGATCCTTCAGAAGTGAGGAAATTTACAATGTCTAGATCGTCATTGAATACTCTCCAGTTTGTAATGTTGTCAGGGATGGACGGTCTAAAAATTAATTCTATCGAGAATCTATCTAGACTAAAATCTTCGGAGGAAATAAGTCTAGAGGCTACGTTCGCTGACAGGTCTGCGCTCGCATTTTGGAGTCTTGGGATTGACGAAATATTGAATGCTATGAAATGTGCAGTCAGATCTTGTACTAAAGATTGATAGTGCTTCAAATGACCTGATAGGCAATGTATGGTGTTACGTACTTGTTTGACGACAATCTCAGAGTCTCCGAATACTTGAAGGTACTTAACGTTCAACCTGATTGCTTTGTATAGGCCTTGCACCAAGGCCTCGTATTCCGCTGTATTGTTTGTGCAATTGAATTCAAGTCTGCACGTAAGCATGGTCTTATTTCCGTCTGGGCTAATCAGAACGCATCCTGCTCCTGCTCCCTCGTTAGATTTAGAGCCATCAAAATATAATTTCCAAAACAAAGATGTATTTACAGGGTTATCTAAAAAATTAACACACTTCGAATCATCAGTTTGGGAAAAATTTTCGACTTGGGACAAAACTGAATTTTCTAAGTAAGGTGAGGTATGAGCATTAAAATTTCCGAGGAAAGAATCTACCGAGTAATTTCCTATGATACTGTTGTTGTATGCTATTGCTTCATTTTCTCCCTCCAATTCCGTCACTATGTACTTCTGGTGTAACTCTCGTTCAACCTTTATTTGATTCGGTTTACCATTGTAGGGTAACCACATGTGCGACCAGTCGGTTGAGAAGTATCCATGGAGTTTTTCGGACCAATCCCTGCTAAGAATTAAGCCATAGAATTCAGGGATATCAGCTACTAGAATGTCAATAACCTGACACACCTTCGGGTTATACGACAATCTTATGGTCACTTGATTAAGTTCACCAATCACTTCGACTTGGGATCGATCAAGCTGAACTATGCGCACTGCGGATTTTTGCAGTTGAACATTCAACTTGGCACATATTGATTTGGGTAAAATATTCGTTGAAGCACCAGAATCTACCAAACAATTGTGCATGTTTTTGTTGAAGATTTCATAAGTGAGAAGAAAAGGGGGAGTATGAGACCTTGATCTTCCTCCAATCAAGACGATGTCATTTGGGTCAATCTTATTGATCGTGTTGGTTGGAGGTCTTCCCGTGTTGTGGGAAGCTACAGCTGTAGGCAAAGAGGTAGTAGGCATGGCATGTAATTCTTTCATCATTATCTTCTGTTGATGTTTCAATTTGCTCAACTCATAAAGAGTGATATTAGCCCTAGTCTTTTTCATGTCATCAATAATGTTATACTCCATTTTTGATCTGGTTGGACTGGGCTAGATTGAGTCGCCTTAGCGGTTGTTTTCTTTGTTGCGACTTTATCTTTTGTTGCAGGGCTTGCGCCCTTCTGCTTAGGGGTAGTTTGGGGAGGATCAAGTTGATTTTTGCTTCGTGTACTAACCGGAAATGCTTCTTGATCTTCTTCTTGTGGGAGGATGAAATCCCACATTCCTTGTAGTTCCAAAACTTCTTCGTCATCGGTCTACCCTTTAGTGGTATTCTCTTCTTCTTCTTCTTGTTCGGATTCGACGTTTGAGATAGCGTTGGGCGGTTTCACCTCCATTGAAGGATTTCTTTTAAAAGCTCTGTAGGGCTTTCTTGAAGAAGTTTCTGCTACTTGTTTTTTTATGTAAATCATCTCATTGGACATGGTTTTTAATACTTTTGTAATCCTTCCAAATCGAAAGGATCTTTCGATTGTTTCTTCTTGGGGTATTCCTTGTAGGAGACTTTCTTAGATTTGCGTTCCTCTATCGCAGATCTTTTTTCCAGGTCCACTACACGTTTTTCTACTGCTATCGCTTCTGTCAAGTTTTCGAGTAAGGTTGTCTTATTTTCCCTATCCACGAAGATTGCTAAGTTCGATGGTAAGGCAGTAATATACCATTCACATCTCACTTCTTCGCTAGGCTGGGAAGCAGTAGGAATTTTGTTGAGGATTTTATTGAACCGTAAATTAAAATCTTTGATGGGTTCTCTAGCCTCGGCTTTAAGATTGGATAGGTCATTTATTAACGTCGCCGTTGATCTGTCATCACCAAATTTGGTAAGGAATTGACTTTGAAAAATGTCCCAAATTGTGATAGACCGGAAGGTAATGAGAAGTACCATGACCCGGCTATTCCTTGCATTGTGTAGGGGAAAAGTCAGACGACAGCATCCTCGTTGGTAACTCCGTTAAGATTAACAGAAAGCATGAAATTATTGATATGCTCTTCAGCTAGCATGCCTGCTTCTGGATTGAATTTGGGTAGCCATTTCTCAGGATGGGCTGGTATTGGGCTCAGGGGTGGAGGCATTAGAACTGCCCTAGGATTGTTCCATGGAGACTGGGCCATCGTTGAGCTGCTAGTGAATGCAAGTGCAGAGGACGATCCCTGATGTTGGGAAGATGAAGATATTATGATCTTTGATGATTGAAGAGTGTTAGGACTCAGAATTGACCATTTTGACCTTATATTTTTGCTATAATATTACCCTTTTTCAGTTCATAAGTTGAAAGCTTTGATTACATAATGACCTAATTACCCCAAAGTATGAAGTAACTCTCCACATGACTATGTGTTTAATTATTCATTACATATTCATGTTATCTTTATATTTATCTTTGGAAAGGTTAACCAAGTTGCTAAGTTGAACTGTCTAAAGTCTGCAGGAATTATAATTCATAGTCGCTGTAACACCAAAAACAACAACTATGCAGTTGCTGCAACACCAGAAACAGCAACTACGCAGTTGCTACAGCCAGCAACAACAACTATCTAAAACAGGGAAATGTTATTTTGCAACAACTGGAATGCCGGAAATAACAAACGGCAACTATCAGAAGATCGCCAGAATTCCACGCTGATGCAGCATGATCAACAACTGTCCAAAAAGGGTAAAACACAGTTACAGTTGCTAAAATATCAGGAACAGCATGGGTTTACTAAATCAGCAACCATGGGGAAGCGGCAAAGGATAGTGCGAGGATTCCAAGAAGACGGTCGAAGTTCGGTTACCAGCTGTGTAACAGTAAGAGACCCAAGAAAGAATATACTGTCACACTGTTGTAACAACATCCTGTAACAAGGATGGATTTCTTATTTTTGACAGAAAGGTTTAACTGAATGAACTATGACAGTCTATTGTAATAGATGTCTCCTCTATAAAGAGGAGACATCTACATTAGAGAAGGGGGGGAGAAAAATAGTCTGTAAGGGAAATTTTGAAAGACAACAACAAAGTCTGAACTTTTATTGTAACTGGATCTTTTGGCAGATGAATAGAAGATTGTTCTGAGCACCTAATCTAGCATTTGTGTTATGGGGAATCTTGTGAGAGGGACCGGGCCCACCTTCCTCACAAGATTCACCCATTTACTTTCTGTCAAGTGTGTAAGTGTGTTTGGTAATTTCTTTTTGCTGGTACTCTGTTTTGGATTCTGTAGAATTACCTCTGATGATTTCCTTTTTGCTGGTACTCTGTTCTGTTAATTGCTTGAAGCTGTAAAAGGATATTTCATCGGTGAATTAGAGTTGCAGTGTGTATTAGCAATCTGGTTACAGGGGCAGGTGCTGAACGTTTTTACCTGGAGGATAGGGTCCTGATCCTCTGCTAACAGAGCATCCATCACTTCTCTTTTTAGATTTGTATTCTTAGTTAACTGCTTTCCTTTTATCTTTGTAATGCACTGTTATAACATAGAGTGAGAAATAGAATTGTGTATACTACAGCTTTTTAATGCTTTTAAAAATTAAGTACATACAGTACGCGGTAGCCTTTGAAATAAAAGACTTTCCCAGGTTGACAAATTAATGTGGTACTTGACTGTTTAATTAATAAACAATTCAACTAGCCAACATTTTGGCGCCGCTGCCTGGGAAGGCGACTAGAGATTTCTAAAAGCATTAATGATTTCTTTTTAAGAATAACAGGTGCATGAGAGGACGCAGGAAACCTAATTTCACAGGCAGCAAGGGCGGAGGAGGAAGAAAAACCTTTATTGACGAAATTATCTCCAAGGCCGAGACATCACAGAGGACGAGTTGTCAGAGGCCTCAGATCCAGCATTCCTCACAAACAGATCGACAGATGGAGGAAGTACTAGGACTTAAAAGGAAGCTGGAAGTACCAGAATATACTGAGGAACCAGTAGAAGAACCTGAAGAAACAGAAGATACAGAAGATAAAGCAAGTGATTCAGGAAAAAGACCAATGGAGGATAACAGAACAGAAGGAAGAGGGGAAAATTCACTCTCTACCCTAGAGTTCCCTATTGGGGAGCTCCCAAGAGGAGCAACCCCCATGAAAAACATTCCACTCTCAGCATTACCCAACTTTCATGGGTTATCCTCTGAGGATCCGGATGAATTCCTCTTTGAATTCGATATACTATGTAGAAGTTATGATTACGTGAGCCCTAATCAGAAACTAAAACTATTCCCAGCAACACTGAAAGGGAATGCGTTAAGGTGGTTTATGAGCTTAGGAGCTCAGGCAATCACTACCTGGGATCAGATGAAAGAAAGCTTTCTGGCCAAATATCAGGATTACTGCCGGACAAGAGAAAGGAAGGAAGAATTGTTTAAAATGGTTCAGAAGGAGGACGAGAATCTGGAAGACTTTGTGGAAAGACTGCAGTATAATCTGCAGCGGTCTGACCACCCTAACATGAGTAAAGATATCCTGAAAACAATATTGCTGAAAGGGGTACGAGATGACTGCTTGGACATGTTGAATATGTTAGGAAAAGGGGACATTTCTAAAGAGCCATTTGATGAAATTGTCAACCTCTGCATGAGATGTTCAAGAGGAGCAGTGAGCAGATCAAAAAGCAGGGACAATGTATATTCAAGAGTCCAGAAGTCAGCAAGTGGAGGAGCAACAAGGGCTGAAATAGGTAATTTGTTAGAAGAATTTAAAACTGAGATGTTAAGCTCTTTTGCTTCACAAATTGATGCTCTGCAGGTAAAAAAGAAATAGGCAGAAGCAGAAGCTGCCCTAGCTATTTTTTGTTCCAAATGCAGAGAAAAACACCCACTCAGGGAATGCCCACTAGATAAGGTACCAATTTTCACGATCTGCGAAAAGGACCATGAGACCCAGCAATGCCCCTCTTTGCCTGGAATTAAAGCAGCATTGCAGTCAACTGAAGAAGAGGCTAAAGCAGTGTACCTGATGACACAGAGGAGGCAATGGCCACAAATACAAGGTATGAATTTTAACACAACATTTAGTCGTTGGAATAATCACTCTCCTTTTCAAACAAATTACCCACCCATGAACCAAATGCAGTACCCACCCTTTAACACAATAAATTTTCCACCTATGCAGCAACCAAATCTTCCTTTTCCTGATCCTACCATATGGAATCCTTGGGCTCCCCAGCAACCGTATTTTAATCAATGGAATCCAAACTGGGCAGCCCAGCAGATGCCATTTCCTCAACATCAACAGTCTCTTTCCTTACCATCCAATACTCCTCCAAATAATCAGGCAATTAGACCGCAGCTGCCTGTGCAACCCAACCCCAACCCAAATAATAATAAAGCCTTGCAAGCAATTGATATTCAAAATCAGCCTGTCTCCCCCATGCAATGTAACGATATCCACCTTCGCTCAGGGAGAATTGTTGAACCAATCATTGATGACATTACTGACTCTGATAA
This sequence comes from Pinus tabuliformis, assembly GCA_031772625.1. Classification (NCBI taxonomy): domain Eukaryota; kingdom Viridiplantae; phylum Streptophyta; class Pinopsida; order Pinales; family Pinaceae; genus Pinus; species Pinus tabuliformis. The sequence goes on from CM062816.1 coordinate 113,382,152, forward strand.
AGAGGAAGTTACAAAAGAAAAACTAGCTAATAATAATGCTGAAACAGTGGAAGCAGCATCTAACAACAATGATCAAACAGCAGATCCGCCATTTCCTGAACGACTGGCTCTCACTAAAACACTTGAGCAACCTGCTTTTAACCTTTTAGGTGAACTACAGAATTTATACGTTAAAATTCCATTATTGCAAGCATTAAGAGATGTTCCCATTTATGCTAGGACTGTTAGAGATATTTGCATAAAATAACCTGGAAGAAAAGCTAAGGACCCCCTCACAGTTCATGTGATGGGAGAACTGACTGCTTTAATGATAGAAAAAGATCATCCTGTGAAATATGGTGACCCTGGTCACCCTACAGTAACAGTCCAGGTTGGAAAAACTTTTGTCTCTAAAGTTCTAGTAGATTTAGGTGCTGCAATAAATATTATGACACTTGAAACAACACAATTGCTTCAGTTAAAAAACTTTATTAGGGAAACTCCAACCATCCTAGAATTGGATGATCGCTCTACAATTAAACCGGAAGGGGTCATTGAAGATTTGATAATTTCTGTAGAATCCTGGAATTACCCAGCTGACTTTGTGGTGTTACAAACTAAAACAAAGTTGGGGGGTCATCCGCTGATTCTAGGAAGACCTTGGCTGGCTACAGCAGATGCTTTCATCAGCTGTAGATTAGGATCAATGGCCATCTCTAATGGGCAGGAAACCAAACAGCTTACCCTTTATCCTCATGCTACACCCATGATTAATAATGACAATTCTGTATGGGTAGATTATGAGGATGAAGAAACCCAACCTATATTGACTATCGGACAAGCCTTAACTTTCAAAGACTCTACCGAAGATGAATTAATCAGCAGCTTCATTTCTGAACCTTCTTCAGTCAGCCCAGAAATGTACAATCACTTCACTGCAATCTTGGAATCTGAATCTCAGCAGAACCTGAAAGATAAAAATTTATTTTAGACAACAGTAGGCAGCCCCTCCAAAAGTACAACAATAGAAATTGAGCCTGGCAAAACATTAAATATAAATCCTAACTTAACTGATAACGAAAAACAATAGTTAATAAAGTTGCTCCAGGAAAATAAAGAAGCATTCGCATGGGACTATACAGACATGAAAGGGATCTCCCTTGAGCTATGCACTCACCGTATTTATATTAAAGAGGGATCCCGGCCAGTCTATCAACCCCAGCGGTGGATGAACCCCAACCTAAGGGAAATTGTGAAGGAGGAACTTCAAAAACTGTTGAATGCAGGATTTATATACCCTATATCTGATAGTGAGTGGGTTTCCCCACTTGTAATTGTACCCAAGAAAAATGGCAAATGGAGAGTATGTGTGGATTACAGAGCACTGAATAAAGCCACCAAGAAAGACCATTTCCCTTTACCATTCATTGATCAGGTATTAGATAATTTGGCAGGTAAGAAATTCTTTTCATTTTTGGATGGATTTAGTGGATATAATCAGATTAAGATTGCACCCCAAGACCAGGACAAGACCACGTTTACTAGCCCATTGGGGACCTTTGCTTACAAGGTACTTCCATTTGGGCTATGTAATGCTCCAGCAACATTTCAAAGAGCAGTGATAGGGATCTTTTCTGATATGCTAAATGATTCATTAGAAATATTTATGGATGACTTTACTCCTTATGGAGTGTCTTTTGAGGATGCACTGCAGAATCTTGAAAAAGTACTTAAGCGATGTATAGAAGCACACCTTGCCTTAAGCACTGAAAAGTGTCATATGATGATGAATCAAGGTATTGTATTGGGTCACTTCATCTCATTCCTAGGAATTCAAGTCAATCCAGCTAAAATACAGGTAATTCAGACCCTCCCTATCCCCAAAACACAAACTAATGTAAGAAGCTTTTTAGGACATGCTGGATACTATAGAAGATTTATTAAGAATTTTTCCAAAATAGCTTCTCCTCTATTTGTGTTATTAACGAAAAATGCTGAATTTAAGTGGACTGATGATTGTGAAAAAGCATTTAATGAACTCAAACATCAGTTGTCTGCAGCTCCCATTTTGAGAGGACCTGATTGGGCACTACCCTTTCATATATCCTCTGATGCCTCAGACACTGCAATTGGAGCTGTCTTGGGCCAGGAAGAAAATAGTCTTCCCTATGCCATTTATTTTATCAGTAAGAATATGACACCAGCTGAATTGAATTATACAGTCACTGAGAAGGAATTCCTAGCAGTCATTTATGCTATCAATAAATTTCGACATTATATTACTGGCTACACTACTTTTGTGCATACTGATCACTCGACCATTAAATATTTGATGAATAAATCAGTTACAAATGCCCGAGTCACCAGATGGTTATTATTATTACAAGAATTTGACATCACAATTGTAGATAGGCCAGGAAAAGAAAATGTAGTTGCTGATTTCCTTTCTCGATTAAAAACTGATGAAAATGCTCCAGTAGATGATTCTTTTCCTAATGAATATTTATTTGCAGTATCTGCTCACTCACCTTGGTATGCAGACATTGCCAATTATCTAGTTGCAGGAAAATTACCATCACACCTATCACATAGGGAAAGAAGAAAGATCATCCAGGAAAGTGCTAGGTACAGCTGGATAAGCGGGTGTCTTTTCCATACAGGAATCGATCAGGAAATCCGGAGGTGAATTGGTGAAGATGAAATTTATGATGTACTAAAAGCTTGTCATGATGGCCCTTGTGGAGGACATTTTGCAGATAAAAGAACAACACACAAGGTACTCAGAATGGGTTATTATTGGCCATCACTCTTCGAAGATGCCAGAAAATATGTGAAGGCCTGTGATAGCTGTCAAAGAATGGGCCAGCCTAATCACAGGGATGAAATGCCACTCAATCCCCAGGTAATTCTTGAACCTTTTGAGAAATGGGCATTAGATTTTATAGGTCCCATTAATCCCCCATCCAATCAAAGAATGTACATATTAGTATGCACAGATTATATGACTAAATGGGTAGAAGCTAAGGCACTCCTTAAATCTAATGAAGAAGCAGTACTAACATTTTTATTTGAAGAAATCTTTGTTAGATTTGGATTGCCCAGAGAATTAGTCACGGATGGAGGACCTCCTTTCAACTCTCATGGCTTCAAAAATACGCTTTAGAAATATCATATTAAGCACAAAATGACTACACCTTATCACCCCCAAGCAAATGGGTAGGTAGAAAGCACCAATAAAGTCATAGAAGCCATCCTAACAAAAACAATAAAGGAGAATAGAAGGGACTGGTTCCAAAGGTTGCCCGAGGCATTATGGGCCTATAGAACTACTTGGAGGAATACTACGGGCTTTTCACCTTATGAATTAGTTTTTGGAAAGAACGTTATCTTCCCTATAGAGTTTGAGATCAAAACTTTAAGAACTGCTTTAGCTGTTAACCTTGATTTGACTGATACTCAGACAGCCAGGTTGCAGCAACTTCAAGAATTGGACGAGAAAAGACTAGATGCCATCCATCAAACAACCATGATACAGCAACAAAGAAGCAGGTGGCATGACAGAACCATCAAGCAAAAGCAGTTCCAAAAAGGTAACTGGGCTCTACTTTATGATTCCCGTTTCGAGAATTTCCAAGGTAAGTTAAGAACAAGGTGGTTAGGGCCTTATGAAGTGGATGCTGTTTTTCCAAATTGGACAGTCAGACTTTTAACAATTGATGACAGCAGAACACCACTACTAGTGAATGGATATTGAATCCGTTTATATCACCGGCCTGTTTCTAAAGAAGATTTTAAAGCCACTTGCATGGCAATTAAACAACATTCTTTTCCAGGGAAACTTGTTGTCCCTCAAGGCATTTAAATTTCTATTTATTTATGCATTTTTAGATTAGATATTCTTTTTTTTTAACTAATAATCCCTGCCAAGGGTTGCCATATTACATCTCAATATTTTGTAGATTTGAGCTGTGGAAAATAGCTGAGAACGAAAGCTTCAAAGGAATCACTTTGCGGACTTGGAAGTCCCGTTGCTGCAACACTAATTCCCGTTGCTGCAACACCATTTCCTGTTGCTGCAACACCATTTCCCGTTGCTGCAACACCAATCCCCATTGCTGCAACACCACTTTCCCGTTGCTGCAACACCTTTTCCCGTTACTACAACATCTTTTCCCAATGATGTAACATCACTTCCAGTGGCTGCAACACCACTTCCCGATCCCGTAATACCTTTTTCAACAATTCTCTCATTTATAAAAGCACCAGTCTCTCCACTTCAGCCCCCAAGAAACGAATTTTTATAAAATAAACCATTTCGTGTGATGATTACAATACTCCACTATCACTTCCCGTCATTATTATTAAAAATCGCCGGTATTCTCATGCTCTTAGACCCGCTGTAATCATTATGATCCAGCAAAAGATAAGACAAGACTTTTCGACGCAGCAACCAAAAAGGTAAAACATAAAGGTACGCATGATTATGTATGGACATTAAATAATAGTTAATGTGGAGATGCTGATAGGACTACCGAATAATTGTACTTCCAATCATATCACTTACGCATAGGGGGGGATTACCAAAGCGCTCTCATAATTGCATACTACGCCAACTGCCGCCGCCTTTAACTCTCCCAGTAATATGTAAAAGTCACCTCATCACGGCATGTTACCATTTGCAACGTTTACTCTGAACTGAACTCGGAAGCTCGGCTCTGAACTGAGAATTTCACTGAAACAACAGCTATGGGAGGAAATCTCATCACATACGAACCTGGCACAACAGCACTTCTTGAGCTCTATCCCGAGGTTTATCAAATCTTTCTGCAAGCGGGATGGCTAGATTATTTTAGGAGACTTCCAGACTTCGACGCGCAGCAAGTCCTCGAGTTTGCATGCAATTTAACAGAGGGATTTTCTGTCGTTCAGGGAGTTCAAATCCCAGTCACGGAGGAAGTCATAGCCCAAGTTACTGGGCTACCAGCTAATGGCATACGGTGGTTAAGTAGGAAGCACTTGATCCTTAATGCGCAACAGGATTTTCTTCAACCGGGCGAGCAGGTGGAACCCAAAGGCAGAGGCGTAGCACTTCAGTCATTGCCTCAACCGTGGCCAAAAGTTGCTGAATTTGTGAAGCAATACCTGACGTGCGAAGGCTGGTATCAGGTAATTTACCAGCACGATTTCGTCTTGTTGAATCATTTGAGGAATGGTCAGTTGATAAATATGCCATATTATTTATTGGGATGTCTTAAAAATATGTCACGTTACATTGTCAACGCAAAGCGTCTGCTTCTTTCCTTGAAACACCACCGTCTAGCTCAATTGTTGATAAATAGAGGCCTCACCTTAAATAACCCTCCACCCCCAATTAATCCCCATCAAGAGGCTGAAATCCACCAGCCAGAATAGGAAATTCCTCATCAAGAAGAGGAAATTCTTCACCAAGCTGAAGACATACCTCAGCAAGATGTAGAAATCCCTCAGCAAACAGAGGACATTCCTGAGAAAATACCCGAAGAAATCCCTCAGCAAATAGAGAACATTCCTGAGCAAATACCCGAAGAAATCCCTCAGCAAGCAGACGACATTCCAGAACAAATGCCCAAAGAAGTCCTCCAACAAACACCCCCACAAGTTGCTGAAAATGAACAATCAGCAGTAGAAATACCCACGGAAACAACTCCATCCCCCAATAGAACCAATCCATCCATTCCCATACTTGGTATTTCTACCGATGACTCTAATGATAACATCCCTATTACCCTGCTCAAACGAAAAATGCAGCAGAAAAATGAAAGGGGTACGAGATGACTGCTTGGACATGTTGAATATGTTAGGATGACTGCTTGGAGTGAAGACGTGGGTGGCTGACTTCGTGGTGAGGGAGTTGAGATGGACGACGTAGATGAAAGAGTCTCACTGTCAGACTCTGGTGGTGTTTTCCTTGCTCTTTTCCTGGTGGGAAGAGGGAATTCAGTTGGCTGGATGCCAAATTTTTCGCTCTTTAATCTGGTCAGAGGATGAGCAGGATTGTATTGTGAAGTCACGTTGCTTTGAGATTTATCAGGCCTCTGATTAAAAATAGAAAATCCCTGGAGTTTGTGAATCAGAGTTTGAACTTCAGGGGGTTCAATGATATATTGGTCTGAAATATTAGGGTATGTAGAGGCGGTTGATACTCGAGCGACTTCTGACTCTGGAGTTAATCGTACTGGGGAAGTCGGGGGAGTTGGTGAGGGCGATTTACTCTCAGAATGGTATTTAGATTTTGATTTAGATGCCATTCATAATTCGGGCCCTCCTTCTAGCGCCAAATATGTTGAAGCCCCGAAAATCGAGTCGACAACAAGGGGGATACCCACCTGGTCCGGACCTTGGTTGGCAGCTCCTTATCCGTTTGGTATAGCGGGTCCGACTGGGGATAATGGGACCAGTTTCCCAATCTAAGGGGGTGTGTGTGTGTAGAGTTGAATGATACTGATCTAGGAGTATTTTAAGCTAATTTAATTCAAACTTCTAAGCTAACTCTATGCTATTGTAATCTAATAAAGGAAAAACAACACATCTAATCTACACTAACTCGGGGTTTATTTCTTCTATTATGCGATCTAAAAATATTTCGAACAATAACTGGTAATAAAGATCATTCAGCTATCATAAGAATAGAAATCAATTAAGATAAACCATTCTGCATAAAAAGTTAGGCAAAACAGTTGTGAACATCATATCACATAATAAGTTATTCATATATCAAGCACAAATAAATGACTCCACCGTACAGAAGTGCCAAATGGTAACCCACACATTCACGCATTAACATATAAACAACTGAAAACTGCATATCACTTTAAGAATATGAACAGAAACAGGTCAAGAGATAAAAGTACCATTTATGACTGGTTCCACTCATAAGCTTCAAGCAATAACGATTTATCTCTACTTGTTCTAACATCTACTAAGAGTACAAAAGTGCAACATCAGTAGCAGACATTAAATGCAAACATTGATAAATCTCGATCCATCCATTCACCAAAAACCCCCTCCGAGGGTGCAAAAGTGCATGTTCTGAGGACAAGTTTTTTGACAAATTTCCGGACCCTTCTCCAAATGCCTGAGAAGGGTTTAAATACTGCTAACTAATTAATCTTAATTACATAAATTTAGGACACGGTTTCAAATGACCACCCTTCTACTAAAGCAAATTATTTCTAAAAAATGAATCTAATTTCTAACCGTTTCTGTATTTGCTCCTTAGTGCTGTACGCAATGCAACATTCGCCTGGGAAGAGTCGGCTGGTTGTCTTCTCCTTTCGTTTGAGTTATGAAAATAGAAACAACAAGAGTTGGCACCGTTTTCTGACAAACTAGAAGATATTTTCCTCTGACTCGGTGTATTCACTGTGTGTATACTTGGTAATAACCAAAATTTCTCTCAAACTGATTGTGTTGTTGCTATTTCGCTTTCCGGCCTTGCGAATGCCTGAATAAGTCAGGGACTTTGCTCTCTGAACAATTTTCTGTATTGAAAACTACTTCCGTTCTTTGTTCCAGGATTTTCTGGTGCGTTTTCCCTCTTTAGCGTTTTTCTTTTTGCTTTACCCAGTCTAAGCTTCAGGATCTTTTGAAAACATGCTACTTTTGTGCACTTTTGACTCTGAGTCTTGGATAGTCTATTTCCATCAGTCTCTGTTGAGTGATACTCTGGAATCCGCGGTCCTGCTGCATGCGGCATCCGTTTGCGAAGGCATCTCTTCTCTGTTCTCCGAGTATTGACGCTTTCCCCTTTTCCTTAGATGTTTCCTGCATATTGATTTATATTAGTTGTTGTCTTATAGTTTACGCAAAGGAAAAGAGTAATGACGAAAAGATTGACATGAAAGCTTTAGCTCTAATGAATGCATAATCATGACACTCATAATGAACTGACTCTTCGAAAAACACAACACAATCTTTCTCAGATACTTTGGCGTACAATCATTAAATTCTTTTTAAGGCGCGCGCCCAATTTTGGTCTGCAGACAGCTTTCCTTGAACGCTGTGCCGAGGAACCTTTGTGATGAGTGATTTCTGCGACTCGCATCGCAGTGTCGAGGATTGCGTCGTTTAATATGTGTCATTGCAATATTTGATGATCGCATTCATCGCAGATCGCAATATCGCAGATCGCAAATATCGCAGATCACAATATCGCAGATCGCAGTTAATCATAATCATTGTGTGCTGCTTATGCGATGTTGCGATATGCGATGTCGCATATCGGCCGTCGGCGATTCCTTAAGTTTTATTTTAAGAGCGCTTCACAATATAAGCGACGCGATGAATTTCGAGTCGCTTCTTCGCAGCTTATTATGCGCATAGGAAAACGTCTCGCTCTCTTCTCGCAATGCGATATAGCTTTTAGGGAGTTAAAATACAAAAATTTTGATAAAATGTTTTTTGGATTTTTGTTAAGGGTCCCCATTTGCTTGGTGTTATTGCTAATACCAATCAAAGAGGGGGGTTGTTGGTGGCCACAACAAGGCCTTAAAACTTCCATTGTTGGGGCTATCCATGAAGTGCTAGCAGAAGTGTGGGAACCTGGATATGTCGGAGGAGATCAACAATCTCAAGGCACTGCTTGTAATCTCTTTCTGATTTCTATAAATGCAACTATTGATTGATTTCCTACATGAAGTGTCATTTTACATCTTTATGGCTTAATGTTCCTTGACCTATTAAGTAGGTTGAATACAATATTGTATGATATCACATTTGTTGTTGTTGTTGTTTTCTTTTTTCAGGTATTTGAAGGAAAGAAACAAAAGATAGCTAGAGTGAGGAAGCAGGATCATCACCAAATGAAATAGCGTTCTAAGAGGTATGCCCTCTTAATTAATTCTAGCTCAAGGAGATTTTCCATAGACTGTTTGTTTGTGGCTAGACTCACTCTCTCGGGCTAGAGGAATTGTTTGTGTCCATGCTGAGAATTTACCTGCACCACACTTCCCAAACTGACACTTAGACATTTTCACATACAATTTTTATTTTTCAAAACATCACACACTTTTTTAACATCACTCACACGATCATCCCATGTCCTACTATAAACAAGAATGTCATCAAGATATACAAGTACAAAATCATCAAGAAAAGGCCTGAAAATATCATTCATCACAATCATGAATGTGGCCAGAGCATTTCATAGTCTAAATGGAATCACCAACAATTGAAACAACCCTTGTTTTGTCTTGAATGCAGTGTTCCATACATCCTGTTCTGCAATCCTAACCTGATGATAGCCACTACGCAAGTCCAATTTTGTGAATTAGACAACATTTTTCAATTGATCTAATAAATCATCAATGTGAGGGAGAGGGTAATGATTATTCACCTTCATTTTTTTGAGAGCTCCGTAATCCATGCACATCCTCCACGTGCCATATTTTTTTGGCACCACCACAATAGGTGAACCACATGGAGAAGAAATTGGCCTTATAACCCCTTGGTTCAACAATTCCTGTACCTACTTCTTTATCTCCTCCATCTCAATGGATGATAACTTGTACATACCAATATTTGGTAAAGGAGCATCATACTGCAAGTGAATCTCATGTTGGATCTCACGCTTTGGAGGTAACCCACTTGGTTCCTGAAAAATCCCATCATAGTTAGAAACAATTTCATATAATTCATTTTTATTTGTGGGATCACAACCTTGGGAAGCTTCATAAGTCTCAGCATATTTTTATCTCACAACCATGAGCATGCATCCTTTGCTGGAATTAATCAATCTATTCATTTGACATGCACTTACAAGACTGGCATTGATTTTGGTGCGATGAGCTCTAACAATGTATTCCACCTCATCTTTCGTGAGATGATACTTGTTTTCATGGCAAAATAAAATTTCTTTCCTATCATACAAATACAAACTCCCCAATACAATACCATAGATATCCAAGGGTACAACATCAATATCAACCTCATCTACTAGTTTGGATGCAATGATTAATATATCTCTACACTTCTTGGTTACATGTAAATTTTCTTTATCACACACCCAACCAAGAGGGTAGGGTTTCAAATGAGGCTTGGTCTCTAATCCTAACTTTTTAACCAAGGATTCAGAAATAAAATTTTCTTGTGAGCCCGGATCATTCAAGGTTTCCACTTTAGTATGTTTCATTATGATTCTAATGTGGAGCAATTCAATTTTCTTTTGTTCATTAACAAGAGGCTCATTTGAAGAAATTCTGCGTGCATGTAACTCATAATTTTCATTAGCATGAATAGAAAGAGTACCTTGTGTGCCCACTGCTATGTCTAGTGTCTCGTCACTGGAATCGGATCCAAGATCCTACTGCGTGGTCGCCACCATATTTTTTTTGCTCTTCCCACCAAATCTCTTTGGTTTCAACTCCATATGAAACTTCCAACAATGTTCATCATCATGGCCTTCCTTCTTGCAATGTGTGCAATATGGCCTTGCTGCTTCCTCTTTCTTGGTTGTAGCTGCCTTCTTGTCCTTTCCCTTGCCTTTGAACTTACCATTAGGAGGTTCGAAAGATGATTTCTTTGCTTGCTCTTCTTTATCATTCTCACCCATGATTTCAAGGTGAATGGCCTTCACATTGGATGCATCAATAGCAGTAGGCTCAAATAATAACAAATAATTCCTTATGTAACTATGTAAAGTACCAATATACTTTGTTATAGTTTCAGGTAAATAAAGTCAAATGCCAAATTCAATTCTTTTTTTCTAAAATCTTCTATGAATATTTGTGCATTTTGACCCTTTCCTTTCCTTAAATATTGCCATTCCATTAAATCCTTTTGTCAATAACCCAAAGGATAAAACTAATCTCTTAATGCAGAAACAAAATTAGGCTAAGATGAAAGGCGATTACCCAAATTTTTGTTGCCTTTCTGCAACTTTCTCTCCCACCAGACGAGAGCGGTGCCACTCAGACGAAGAGATGATAATTGGATCTTTTCCTCGTCTTCCTCGATTTGTTGAATCAGGAAATATACTTCGATCTGTCTTATCCAATTGTTTAGTTTCTTTGCATTACATTCTCCATTATATGTGTGCAAATCAAACTTTACATCTAGATTAAAAAAGGTCTTCTTAGACGTATTTCTATGGTGACTATTAGAGTGATGAGAAGAAGAAGAAGAAGAATTGTCACTATAGGATGGAGAAGGCGGTTCAGGAGGCTCTCCTCTTCCACTTTCATGATTTAATGATGCATGATCATATGGCTCTTTCTTCTTAGGTTTGATTGTGTTCTCATACTCTGCAAATAACTTGTCAACTTTCTCTGCCACAGTGAAGAAGATTTTGCGATAATTTCACTCTTCCTTCAAGCTTCCTCATCTACCATGTTCCGTCTTCGTGGTGCATTCCCCACTTTAGGATCAAAGGATTTAAGTTTTCATTCTCCTCTTTTGAGCTTGTTCCTAGTTAGCATTCACTAATGCAACTCACATCAAGAAGACCTACTCTGATACCAAAATTGATCCATATCTTTTAACTTCAAGGATGCATACAAAATTGCATATAAAAGAGCATATTAACCAAGTAACTTAACACATGAAAAAGAAGCGGAAATCATAAAGCAACCATGAGATCAAAGGCACACAAATGATTTTATTATAGAGTTCACCCAATGTGGGCTATGTCTCCGGGCCCTGCTCAAAGTGGGGAGGCCTTCTTTCATTAAATGGAAACAAAGAAATGAATTAAAATCAACTTTAAAAAAATGACCCTTATACCTCCATTTCTGATGATGGCCTGAAATTGGAGGCCTCATCTAGAGAAACAGACTGCACGGTTGGACTCCTCGCAAGAAAACATGAAAAAATGACTATAAATGTGTCAAATTTTGGCATTGGAACCTCTAGCCCCTCAAGGGAATCTTATGAACATCTAATAGATTCCTCACTCATGGTTCTATCCCACCTAGCCACTCAGGGTTTCACGCTTCGCTCCTTGGTCATTCTAGTTTGAATGGTAAGTGAGAGGTTATATATTAGAACTAGGCGGAGCCACCAACATGGGGCTGTTGGTGGTGGTAGGGAATAACACGGGGGTGGTTCCAGTTTTGAATCATGTTGCATAGCATGTTTTTGCAATTTCGTTCAACATTGAAGTTTTGAATGTTTGGGAGTTATGTTTGATGTCGCGATTTTGGTATATATGAAGAGGCCACCCAGTTGGCGGGTCGGCCCAACTGGGCCGAGCAGGTTCAAAGCCTACCAACCTCACATTATTAGTGTGGCCATTTTTGACCAGTGGTCGGGCGGGTATGTCGAGGGTGGTCCACACACCATATTTGAATATGTTTGATTCAATGTCATTGGGTGGTGGCGGCTTGCCACCCTAATTTTTTTTTTTTATATGGGTATATAGTTAAAATTTTGGATCCATTTTTAAATGGTTATTGGATGAATAATGTAGGTGAAAAATTCACCTTTTCCGAAAACCATTTTCTGTACATCGTCCCTTCACCAAATTGTAGCCTTGTTAGTGATTGCTACTTAGCTAAGTTTGACCATAACTTTGACCAGCTATAACTTGAGCATATGAAATCGACTTTGAGTGTCATTCACACTGTTAGAATTATGGCAATGATCACTACGATTTGGTCTTGCTTTCACTTCCATTTGATGAATTTTTATTTTTGAGTTATTTTCAAGGCCACTTCCATTTCTTGATCCACTCAGATCATTGAGATGGAGCATCAGTTACATGCATATGAGGAGATTTTAGCTCCAAAGGAGGAAGCTGAGGATGATGTGGAACAACCACATGCAAAGGAGTAGAGAGTGGAAGAACCCACTCATGCAAATACTTCAAGAGATGGAAGAAAGCGCTCTAGAGAGGCTGATGGATTGATGCATGATGCTAGAGAGAATGTGGTAACACCCACATCACAGTGTAGGCAGAGGAGGTCACTAGATCAGTACACTGGATACATGGGTCTAATGAGTGAGAGTGTAGAGGTTGAGCCATCCTCATTCAAGGAAGGTTTGGATTAGTTTGGGCTGACCCGGGTTCAGAATTTACTGTGCACTAACAAAACCCTCCATCAGTGGCCCTTTCGGCAATGACCTACAAGCAATTCGAGTCTCACCCGAAGTAACTATGGGAGGTTGTAGAACCAGGTTTCTGTAGCCTTAAGGGATACAGCGATGTGGAAATTCTTTATTTTCTTATGATTTAACACTTATAAATTACTTCACATTCATGAATTACTTCGCACTTATATATTACTTCGGAGAATTGAATTCATCACTTAAACATATCATAAACATAAATAAACTTCAAAGTACTGAAATAAGTTGTAAATAATAATCAAACACATGAAGACACATATTTTACCATGGTTCATCTCAATGTGGGACTATGTCCACAAGAAATATTGCTTATAATTGTTGGCTTAGGTTGGGCTGACCCAGGTTCAAGGTTTACTGTGCACCAACAAAACCCTTGAGCACTAACCCTCTCAACAATGACTTGCAAGTATATCACAGTCTCACTTGAAGTGATTATGAGAGGTTGCAGAACCAAGTGTCTGTAGCGTGAGGGATGCTGCAATGTGGCACTTTTATATTTTATTATGCTTTAACACTTACTTCTTACTTCACATTCACAAAATACTTCGCACTTATAATTTACTTCACAAAATTACATTTATCACTTAAACATAACATAATCATCCAAAAACTTCATAGTACTGAAATAAAGTGTAGATAAATAGCAAATAAACACATGAGACACAACGTTTACCATGGTTCATCCCAATGTGGGACTATGCCCACAAGCACTGTTGCTTAAAAGATAGAATTTGTACAACAAACAGTTCTTCCTTGCACACACAACTGTAGTGTATCTACACACTAAGTTGCAGACAGTTTTCACACTCAGCTATAGACCCGGCCTTTGTGCACACAGTTGTAGAGCCTCGCGCTTTCTCTGATGTATAGATCAACATAATACAACCATAAACATAGATTTCTGATCAATACTTTATTTTTTATGCCTTCCTTCTTTATTATTCATCCCTATATATATTATTACATGAGGGAATACATTGTTACATTACCATGGACCCGATACCATGGTTTCCAAATACAAGGGACTATGGTCCAAAACCAACAACTTTGATAATATTATATTCTTTTTACAAAAATGGAGGGGCTTCACCGTGAAGCCCCCATACTGCGCAGTCACTTTTCTGTGTAGTCCACTTCATACTTCGTGACATCTTTTCTACTACGTGCTCCACAAAAATTGGGTTTCTTGCCCAAAATCTAGCCAAGTTGGGTTGTGCCCAATAGGCTCCCAACACTCACCTGTGACTCATCCTGAGTCACTTAGCTGTAGTGCCTCTGATATTTTCTGTAATGCTACTACAGGGTTGGTTGAATTGTTGGAGCACTTATGTCATTTGTTTATCCTCGCACCATGCTTTCTCCAACAATTCTTCTGTTATATGCTCTACAACCTTCTGTAGAAATGATGCCTCCTTTTGTCGAAGCTCTTGGAACTTCTCATCTACTATATGCGAGAGCTAAAGTGCCTCTTCCTGCCAAGGATGAGTTCTATCTATCAATATCTATTCTTCCCTCTTCAGCTCTTCGATTCTCTTCTGCAACACCTTTGCTTCATTGACCTTTGTGAGCTTCTACAATATAGGTAATGTTTTCACAACTTCTCAACTTTCCTCTAACTACTACTGCTTTTGCTGCATCTCCTCCTGTAGTTTTTGAACATTTGGATATTCTTGCAGTGAAGTCCAAATCTGCATACTCTCATCCATTAGTTTTTTGTAGTCTGCCAATATTGTGGAGATTATAACCATGACTAGCATTAGGTCAACCTCCATTTGGTCTCTTATCTCTTGTGGCATAGCTGGCTGCAGCTTCAATTGTAGCTCACTGATTTTTACCTCGTACTCAAATTGTATTGTGACATATTGTCTTTTTGCTCCTTCATTGCAAGGTCGAGCTTTGCTACCTCTTCTTCTTCCAATTCCTTTTCGTAGACTTCCATGTTTGGAATTCCATTACATGTGTTTATACTGTGTCCTTCAGCTATTGATATTATTTTTCTATCTGATCTCTCTCCTGTATGGTCTGGTCAAGCTTCTGTGACAACGCAACTCACTCCTTTTCCACTTGTATGTTGAGCTTTGATGTTTGATCTTCCCTTAGCTTTAATTCCTTTGCAATCTCTTTATGTAGCTTATGTAACCCTGGCAGTGTCACTGCTATGATGTTCATATTTATATGTGTCCAGTACTTGGCCTACTGTTGAATTTTTGCTAACTCGAATTGTAGAGCCCTCTGTAGGTATCTATGTTAGCCTCGTTGCAAGGGTAGGCATGATCAACCTTCATTCTGTAGTCCTTTCCTGTATTTGTACAGGTTGTCTAATTGACAATGCCAAAAGATTTAACTCAATGATCCTTTCCTGCACACCTGTGATAAGCTTGTCATAGTGATCTTCCACCTTATTCCAAGATTCCGCTGTGATATCATAAACCTTGTCTCCAATTTGGTCAAAGTCTCCTTGAGTGAGAACAATTGGTGTGACACCCTTTGACTTATCTGCCTTATGCTTCTTTCTAGGCTTCGAAGCTTCGCCTTAGCTCTTTTGTTTCTCTGCGGAAAATTTCTTTGTTTCTGCTTTCTTTGCCTACTTCGCCATATCCTTGCCTCCTTGAGGATCCTCTTCGTCATGATGTTATTACTCCTCTTCTTCTTCCTCTGCTTCCTTCTCCTTGCCTTTTCCACTACCTTCGCCATGGTGCAAAGTGTCCAGCTCTTCTTCTTCTATTGTACTCTCTCCTACCTCCTCCAGCGGAGTCATCCAATCTTTGGGCCATGTTTGTACTACTTCTAGTAGATCATCCTCTTTAACCATGTATGGCAATGCATTCCATTTCTTCTTCACATCTCTGCACACCTATATGTATAATCTATGAAAATCCACCTTGAACCTCACCAGGGGCTATACTGTTTGTATAAACTTGGTGAGAGGTGCAGATACTGATTTACGAGCATGTGGAAATCCATCTGTTATAGTATAAAATATATATTTTTTTCCTATGCGCGTGATGGTTGAATGGT
This sequence comes from Pinus tabuliformis, assembly GCA_031772625.1. Taxonomy (NCBI): domain Eukaryota; kingdom Viridiplantae; phylum Streptophyta; class Pinopsida; order Pinales; family Pinaceae; genus Pinus; species Pinus tabuliformis. The sequence goes on from CM062816.1 coordinate 113,398,250, forward strand.
ATGCCACAATGAATCATACCTCATGGCCTCACATACATCTTCTTATATCGAAGTAAATTGTGTATCCTCCAGTTCCTTCCATGTCAACATAGAAATGATCAATAGTAACGAGACATAATGGAAAGATGTAACTTTCTCTTAGACCTCACAATAGTTGTCCAAGAATTCCTTGCATAAATACACAACCTAGTTATACTGGACTACATTTGTGCACTTCACTGCTAAAGCAACCACTAGTGCAAGGACTTCATTTGTGCGACACTTCCTCACAATCTTACTAGCCATAATGTGTGTGGCAAAGCGGACTTCTTGGTTGTTGATAAATTTTATGTCATAGCCCCTGTTGCATTTTACCAACCCATTCTTTTGCTTCATGCTTTTTGCCAAGGCACGGTCCTGGTCCTTCCTGACGAACTCCTTTGTGGGGTTCCACCCTTGGTATGGTAATCTCGTGATCCTCCAGATCAATATTTGGGCTATGGGGATTTTATTCCCCATCCACAGGTGTTCTTCATGTACTAATACCAATAATTGTTGAACACACGATGTGTTTGATGAACTCCTATAGAAGTGCATCAAATTTAACATGTTGCGCAGTCCTAACTCCGCCAACCCATTCGCCCTTCGTTGTGGTGCTAATCTTGTCACTCTGCTATCTGGGTAGTTAACCTGCTACAAGTACCGGCTTGGTGCGAACTACGGGTACTTCGTTTGGTCATTAAAATCATTATATGTGAATTTAAGTTGCGGGATTTTTCCTAAAAGCTCTCCTTCAAACGACACATCCTCTAGCAATAGAGGTGTGAATGTTCCATACTTTGCATCCTTAGAATCCTTTACTAGTTTAGCATTCGACTTCCTTGGCAAGATATATTCAGGCAGAGGTGAGATGAACGTTATGCCGCCTTCCTCCACCTAAATTTCCTCCACACCTTCTTCAATGTTGACCTATTGAGGTTTCTTCTGTGGCTTCATAGGTTTGGTAGGCTTCTTATCATTCTTTTTCTTGGTTCTTTCTTCCTTGGGTTGCTTCTGCCTCGATGATGTTCACCTCTTATGTTGTGGCAATGCTGCTACTGCGGGTGCTTCTACTAGTGATGTTGCGGGTGTATCAATTGTTGTTATCATGGGTGCTAAATTAACTCTTTCTATACCTTTCTCATTAAATATTTGCACAAGTTCTTTAGTCGATAGGATATTCATGCAAGAACTCTCTACAACTGCTTCGTACTATTACTCTCTGAAGATATCAATTTAGCAAAGTTGTTATCCAACTAGCTCAAAAAATAGAAGAAAATATAGGTCAACTACTTCAAAATCAGCCTCTTCGAGGGGGCCCGGACAACCTCCTTTACATTACAAAAATGAAAAATTCTTGGATGATACAAATGAAAAAACCTCCTTTCTATATATAGGAGTCTAAGGGATCACAATATAATCAGAGCCGACATAACAATAATAATGTAAGGGCACAACAATAACAATAGTGGGCTTCTCTGGGGCACAATAATAACAATACGAGGACAACATGGGCACAATAATAACAATAATGGGCTACAATGACAATAATAATAATGGAATACACTAATATTATAGGGACCTAACATGCCCCTCTCCTTAAAAAAAGTGTTGTCCTCAATGCTTGAGTAGTTATGGATGCTTTTGTATAAAATTCTCATCCTCCCATGTGGAATCTTTAGCGGGTAAGTTTTTCCACTTGATGGGATACTCTGAAATTGATGGTTTACTTGCCATACAATAGAATGGAAGTGGTTTATAGAGATGCGAATTTTGATGAAGAGAAGGCCATGATATGTTCCCTTGAGTTATCCATATCTTTTAACTTGAAGGATGCATATAGAATTGCATATAAAAGAGAATATTAACCAAGTAACTTAACACATGAAAAATAAGAGGAAATCATAAAGAAACCATGGGATGAACGACACACAAACGATTTGATTATGGAGTTCACCCAGTGTGGGCTATATCTCCAGGCCCTGGTTAAAGTGGGGAGGCCTTCTTTCATTAAACAAAAATAAAGAAATGAATTAAAAGTCAACTTTAGAAAAATGACCGTTATACCTCCATTTCTGATGATGCCCTAAAATTGGAGACCTCGGCTAGAGAAACAAACTATGCGGTTGGACTCCTGTAAAGAAAATGTGCAAAAATGACTATAAACTTGTGAAATTCTGACACTGGAACCTCTGGCCCTTCAAGAGAATCTTCCCAGCATATAAATAGATTCCTCACTCATGGTTCTCACCCTCCTAGCCACTCAGGGTTTCACGCTCCGCTCCTTCGTCGGTCTGGTTTGAATGGCAAGTGAGAGGTTGTATATTAAAACTGGTCAAAGCCACCAACATGGGGTCGTTGGCCCATTGGTGGTGGTGGTGCATAGTATGGGGGTGGTTTCAGTTTCAAATCCTGCTGCATAGCATATTTTTTGCATATTGTTCAACAATTATGTTTGATCCCGCAGTTTTGGTATATATGATGAGATCGCCTAGTTGGCAAGCTGGCCCCACTGGATCAAGCAGGTTCAAACCCTGTCGACCTCACATTATTAGTTTGACCGTTGTTGAATATGGTTGGGCAGGTGCGCCGGGGGTGGCCCACTTTCCATATTTGAATATGTTTGATTCAATGCTGTTGGGGGGTGGCGGTCTGCCACCTCAATTTTTTTTTTTTTAATTAATTTTTTTTTTATATGGGTTACTGGATGAATTAAGTAGACAATAAATTTTACTTTTGTTACCATAATTTTTTGTGCGCCATCTTTTCACCAAATTGTTGCCTTTTAGTGACTGCAACTTGGCCAAGTTTTACGAGAACTTTGACCAACTATAACTTCAGCATACAAACTCAGATTTGAGTGTCATTCACATCATTGGAATCAGAGAGATAGGAACTGCTATTTGGTCTTGGTTTCACTTCCATCTAATGACTTTGATTTTTGAGCTATTTTCAAGGCCACTCCCATTTATGGTTCGACTTGGATCATTCCTCCCCACTTTCGATTGCTAAAATATTTATCACTCAATCGGCAAGTGAGGGAATTGCTCCCTCACTTTCTTCTTTTCCATCCATAGAACCTTACTTGGATGCATTCATTTGAAACCAATACGAAGGTGCTCCACATCTCCTCGTCGTGAAGTCCTGGTCCTCCTGTTGGGAATGATGTGCTCTAGTAGCTTGTCCAAGTATTCTGGTGCAAAATCCTCCATTGTAGGAACCTATCCAACCTCTTTGGTGTCCATGATCAATGGAGGCTCATAAAGCTTCAAGTTTTCAATGTGCACCATTGAGTACATCTGCATGTATGTTGGAAAGTCAAGATGACAAGCATTGTCTCCAATATTCTCTAATATGGTGAATAGGCCATATCAAATTGGTTGCAACTTCTTTCCTTCCCCTTTCATTCTATATTTACTGATGTGCAACCACACTTTGTCTCCAACTTGGAACTGGTGACTGACTCGGTGCTTGTCATGTCGAGCTTTATATTGCTCTTGAGTTTTCTCCAACTGCTCCTACATTGCCTGGTGAATCATTTAAATTTGCCGAATGAACTTCTGTGCTTTGTCCCTATCATCTTGCCCACTAGAATATTCATCTCTTCCAAAGACTATGTCTAAGGGATCATTTGGAAAATATCCAAAATATGTCTCGAACGGTGAGCTCTAAGTGGATGAATGCATTGCCCCATTGTATGCATGTTGTACATAAGGAAGTTGCTTGTCCCACAACTTGGTATGCTTTCCAAAATATCCTCGGAGTAACTGTATCACTATGCATTTGACAACCTCTATTTTTCCATCGGTCTACAAATGAAATGCCATGCTCCTCTTCAACTTAGTGTTCATCATTCTCCACGAACTCATCCAAAACTCTCCAATAAAGTAAGAGTATTGATCATACACAATGGATGTGGGCAGCCCAAAGTGGAACCATACAAATTGGAAGAAGAGATGAGAAGTATTCTCTGCAGTGACTTGCTTTTTACAAGGCATTAATACACACATTTTCTAAATCAATCCACAATGACATACAAATAGTCATGACCTCTCCTAGACAAAGGAAAACCTCTTACAAAATCCATTGACACACTTTCCCATGGACGACTAAGAATAGGGAGTGGTGTGTAGAGCCCCAATTTTCTATTAGTTGGATTGCTAACTGAACATAACGCACATCAATTTACATATCGAGTCACAACATTTTTCATGTGAGGCCAATAACACAACCTCTGCAAATACACAAAGTTTTCCCTACACCAAAATGACCTAACACAAGAGAGGTATGTGCCTCTTTGGTTGCATGTCTTCTTTCATTGTTGGGGATACAAAGTTTTCCAATGTGGTATAACAAATTTCCCTGCAAATGGTAATTATCCACCTATGATCCATAGGTCAAATTTTCATAAATCTCCTTAAAATCATCATCATCAACATACTATTTAGCATAACTTTCGAAAGATAAAGAGGCATTTTGTAAAACTATAGATGCTGAAATAGGAGGGCGAGAAAGCATATCTGCCACTTTATTGTTGGTTCCCTAATTGTACTTTATCACCAAGTGAAACTGTTGGAGGAATCCCATCCATTTGAAATGAAAATGCCTGTTGAAGCTTGGTATGTGACTAGAGGTACTACAAGGGCTGGTGAGTTTTGTGAATGATGGTCTCCTTGCCAATCAAATAGCGCTTCCACTTCTTGACGATTTGAAACAAGGAATACAACTCCTTATCATATGTGGGATAGTTCACAACAACTTGGGTTCTCTGAATGGTAACATAGATGTTTCCTTTGTTACATCAATACTTCTCCCATGGCATATCCACTAGAATCAATGTCAATCTCGAAAGGCTGTTGGAGGTCAAGTAAGGCCAAAACTAGTGCGGTGCTAATCTTCTCTTTTAGTGCATCAAAGGCGTTATTCTTCTTTCCTCCCCACCAAAAGGTTTTCTTCACACTCGTCAATGCATGTAAGGGGGATGCAATGATGGAGAAGTTGGAAATGAACCTTCTCCATTATTTTACTACACCAAAAAACTTACGAACCTCTACAGTGACATTGGTGGGTATAGGTCACTTTAAAATCACATCAATTTTAGAAGGATCTATTTTCAATTGTCCACCTCCAACAATGTGACCTAAGTAAACCAAACAGGTCTTCCTATTACACAAAATTTTGTCACTGTCCCTATACTCCCTGTCCATGATCCCGGAGGACCTCTACAGTGAACCCAACATGCTTTCCCATCATCAAGAAACTCCCAATATGTCCCTCTTCATGAGCAAAATAATTCCCCTTTGCATCATTTCCCAAGAATCTTCCTTTTATCCCAGTTTACAAGACCAACGCTACTGACTAGTTTCCTCCTCGTGCCTATTTGCAGAGATTAAAACTAAACCTCGCACCGTATGGGGTGATTGATCACTTTTCCAGTCTCGTCGATCCTCTTTTGGAAGGTTTTTTAAATAAGGAGCTGAAGCTTCCATATCTAGAAGCTTCGTAACGACTATTTGGTAGATGGTTGGGCCGGATGGAGCTGAGGAAGTCAATTTGGGCTCCTTTCCCCTATTAGGATGGAACAAAATCAAAAGATAATACCTTCTCCCATGATGAGAGGAACCATCTCCCATCCATCCAAGCTATATAAACCTGTCTTTTTCCCAAGCAAAATCTAGTTGGAGTTTTTGAGTAAGTTTGAGTAATCAACAAGTCATATATAACTTGTATCTTTCTAGTTAGTATTTGAGGGAGAATAGTGCGTTTTTGGTTTGGTTTGAGACTAGAGGTAAAGAGGCCTTAAAACTTCCATTGTTGGGGCTATCCATGAAGTGCTAGTAGAAGTGTGGAAAACTGGATACGTCGGAGGAGATCAGCAACGTCAAGGCACTGGTTGTAATCTCTTTTTGATTTATATAAATGCAACTATTGATTGATTTCCTACATGAAGTTTCATTTTACATCTTTATGGCTTAATGTTCCTTGACCTATTAAGTAGGTTGAATGCAATATTGTATGATATCACATTTGTTGTTGTTGTTGTTTTCTTGTTTCAGGTATTCGAAGGAAGGAAATGGAAGATAAATAGAGTGAGGAAGTAGGATCATCACCAAGTGGAATAACGTTCTAAGAGGTAGGCCCTCTTAATTGATTCTATCTTAAGGAGATTTTCCATATATTGTTTGTTTGTTGCTAGACCCGCTCTCTCAAGCTATAGGAATTGTTTGTGTCCGCACTGAGAATTTACCTGTGCCACACTTCCCAAACCGACACTTAGACATTTTCACATACAATTTTTGTTTTTCAAAACATCATGCACTTTTTTAACATCACTCACATGATCATCCCATGTCCTACTGTAAACAAGAATGTCATCAAGATATACAAGTACAAAATCATCAAGAAAAGGCCTGAAAATATCATTCATCACCATCATGAATGTGGTCAGAGCATTGCATAGTCTAAATGGCATCACCAACAATTCAGAAAACCCTTTTTTTTTTTAATTCAGTCTTCCATACATCTTGTTCTGGAATACTAACTTGATGATAACCACTACACAAGTCCAATTTTGTGAAATAGACAACATTTTTCAATTGATCTAATATATCATGAATGTGAGGGAGAGGGTAATGATTCTTCACCTTCATTTTGTTGAGAGCTCCATAATCCATGCACATCTTCCATGTGCCATATTTTTATGGCACCAATAGGATAAGGGAACCGCATGGAGAAGAAATTGGCCTTATAATCCCTTGGTTCAGCAATTCCTATACCTACTTCTTTATCTCCTCCATCTCAATGGATGACAACCTGTACATACCAATATTCGTTAAAGGAGCATCATACTGCAAGTGAATATCATGTTGGATCTCATGCTTTGGAGGCAACCCACTTGGTTCCTGAAAAATCCCATCATAGTTAGAAACAATTTCATATAATTCATTTTTCTTTGTGGGATCACAACCTTGGAAAGCTTCATAAGTCTGGGCTTATTTTTATCTCACAACCATGAGCATGCACCCTTTGTTGGAATTAATCAATCTATTCATTTGACATGCACTTACAAGACTGGCATTGATTTTGTTGCGATGAGCTCTAACAATGTATTCCACCTCATATTTCGTGAGATGATACTTGTTTTCATGGAGAAATAAAATTTCTTTCCTATCATACAAATGCAAACTCCCCAATATAATACCATAGATATCCAAGGGTACAACATCAATATCAATTTCATATACTAGTTTTGATGCAATCACTAATCTAGCTCTACACTGCATGGTTACATGTAATTTTTCTTTATCACACACCCAACCAAGAGGGTAGGGTTTTAGATGAGGCTTGGTCTCTAGTCCTAACTTTTTAACCAAGGATTCTGAAATTAAATTTTCTTGTGATCCCAAATCATTCAAGGTTTCCACTTTAGTATGTTTAATTATGATTCTAATGTGGAACAATTCAATTCTCTTTTTTTCATTAATAAGAGGCTCATTTGAAGAACTTTTACTTGCATGTAACTCATAATTTTCATTAGCCTGAAGAGAAAGAGTACCTTGTGTGCCCATTGTTGTGATCAGTGTCCCGTCACCGGAATCGGATCTAGGAACCCACTGTGCGGTCACCATTGTATTTTTCTTTCTCTTCCCACCAAATCTATTTGGTTTCAACTCCATATGAAACTTCCAAAAATGTTCATCATCATGGCCTTCCTTCTTGCAATGTGTGCAATATGGCCTTGCTCCTTCCTCCTTCTTGGTTGTAAGTTTCCTTCTTGTCCTTTCCCTTGCCTTTGAACTTACGATTATGAGGTTTGAAAGATGATTTCTTTGGTTGCTCTTCTCTTTCATTCTCTCCTGTGATTTCAAGGTGAATGGCCTTCACACTAGATGCATAAATAGTAGTAGGCTCAAATAATAACAAACAATTCCTTATGTAACTATGTAAAGTACCAATATACTTTGTTACAGTTTTAGGTAAATAAAGTGAAATGCCCAAATTCAATTTTTTCTTTCTAAAATATTCTATGAAGATTTGTACATTTTGACCCTTTCCTTTCCTTAAATATTTCCATTCCATTAAATCCTTTTGTCGATAACCCTAAGGATAAAACTAATATCTTAATGCAGAAACAAAATTAGACTAAGAAGAAAGGAAATTAACCACATTTTTGTTGCCTTTCTACAACTTGCTCTCCCACCAGACGAGAGTGGTGCCACTCAGACAAAGAGATGATAATTGGATCTTTGCCTCGTCTTCCTAGATTTGTTGAATCTGGAAATAAACCTCGATCTGTCTAATCCAATTGTTAAGTTTCTTTGCATTACATTCTCCATTATATGTGGGCAAATCAAACTTTACATCTAGATTAAAAAATATCTTCTTAGATGTATTTCTATGGTGACTGTTAGAGTGATGAGAAGAAGAAGAAGAAGAATTGTCACTATAGGATGGAGAGGGTGGTTCAGAGGCTCTCTTCTTCCACTTTCATGATTTATCGATGCATGGTCATATGTCTCTTTCTTCTTAGGCTTGATTGTGTTCTCATACTCTGCAAATAACTTGTCAACTTTCTCTGCCATGGTGAAGAATATTTTGCTTTAATTTCACTTACATTCAAGCTTCCTCACCTACCATGTTCCATCTTCGTGGTGCATTCCTTGCTTTAGGATCAAAGGATTTATGTTTTCCTTCTCCTATTCTGATCTTGTTCCTGGTTAGCATTCACTAATGCAACTCACATCAAGAATACCTACACTGATACCAAACTTGATCTAGATATTTTAACTTCAAGGATGCATACAAAATTGCATATAAAAGAGCATATTAACCAGGTAACTTAACACATGAAAAAGAAGCAAAAAAAATAAAGTGACCATGAGATCAAAGGCACACAAATAATTTTATTATAGAGTTCACCCAATGTGGGCTATGTCTCTAGGCCCTGCTCAAAGTGGGGAGGCCTTCTTTCATTAAATGGAAACAAATAAATGAATTAAAATCAACTTTACAAAAATGACCCTTATACCTACATTTTTGATGATGGCCTGAAATTGGAGACCTCATCTAGAGAAACAGAGTGCACGGTTGGACTCTTGGCAATAAAACATGAAAAAATGACTATAAACTTGTCAAATTCTAACATTGGAACCTCTAGCCCCTCAAGGGAATCTTCTGAACATCTAAATAGATTCCTCACTCATGGTTACGTCCCACCTGACCACTCAGGGTTTCGCGCTCTGCTCCTCGGTCATTCTGGTTCGAATGGAAAGTGAGAGGTTATATATTAGAACTGGGCGGAGCCACCAATGTGGGGTTGTTGGTGGCATTAGGGAATAGCACGGGGGTGGTTCTAATTTTGAATCATGTTGCATAGCATGTTTTTTTTTAATATCGTTCAACATTTAAGTTTTGAATGTTCGGGAGTTATGTTTGATGTCACAGTTTCGGTATATATGAAGAAGCCACCGAGTTGGCAGGTCAGCCCCACTGGGCCAAGCGGGTTCAAACCCTATCAACCTCACATTATTAGTGTGACCATTTTTGACCAGTGGTCGAGCAGGTATGTCGGGGGTTGCCCACCCGCCATATTTGAATATGTTTGATTCAATGTCATTGGGGGGTGGCGGCCTGCCACCCTAATTTTTTTTTATATGGCCATATAGTTAAAATTTTGGATCTCTTTTAAAGGGTTACTCGATGAATAAAGTAAGTGAAAAATTCACCTTTTCAGACTTCCGTTTTCTCTGCACCATCCCTTCGCAAAATTGTTGCCTTGTTAGTGACTTCCACTTGGCCAAGTTTGACCATAACTTTGACTAGCTATAACTTGAGCATATGAACTCGTCTTTGAGTGTCATTCACACTGTTGGAATTAGGGCAATGAGCACTACAATTTGGTCCTGATTTCACTTCCATCTGATGAATTTTTATTTTTGAGCGATTTTCAAGGCCACTTCCATTTCTCGATCCACTCGGATCATTAAGATGGAGCATCAATTACATGCACATGAGGAGATTTTAGCTCCAAAGGAGGAACCTTAGGATGATGTAGAACAACCAAATGCAAAGGAGCAGAGAGTGGAATCACACACTCATGCAAATACTTCAAGAGATGGAAGAAAGCGCACTAGAGAGGCTGATGGATTGATGCATGGTGCTAGAGAGAATGTGGTAACGCCTAAATCACAGTGTAGGTAGAGGAGGTCACCAGATCAGTACACTGGCTACATGGCTCTAATGAGTGAGAGTGTAGAGGTTGAGCCATCCTCATTCGAGGAAGGGTTGGATTTGTTTGGGATGACCTAGGTTCATAATTTACTGTGCACCAACAAAACCCTCAATCACTGGCCCTTTCGGAAATGACCTGCAAGCAATTTGAAGTCTCACCTGAAGTAACTATGGGAGGTTATAGAACCAAGTTTCTATAGCCTTGAGGGATACAAAAATGCATGAATTATGTATTTTCTTATACTTTAACACTTATAAATTACTTCGCATTCATGAATTACTTCGCACTTATATATTAATTCAGACAATTGCATTCATCACTTAAACATATCATAAACATAGATAAAGTTCGAAGTATTGAAATAAGGTGTAGGTAATAAGAAAACACATGAAGACACATATTCTACCATGGTTCATCTCAATGTGGGACTATGTCCACAAGAACTATTGCTTATAATTGTTGGCTTAGATTGGGTTGACCCAGGTTCAAGGTTTACTGCATGCCAGCAAAAGCCTCGAGCACTAACCCTCTCAACAATGACCTGCAAGCAAATCATAGTCTAACCCAAAGTGATTATAGGAGGTTGTAGAACCAAGTGTCTATAGCCTGAGGGATGTTGCGATGAGGCACTTTTGTATTTTCTTATGCTTTAACACTTACTTATTACTTCACATTCACAGAATACTTCGCACTTATACTTTACTTCACAAAATTACATTTATCACTTAAACATAACATAATCATCCATAAACTTCACAGTACTGAAATAAAGTGCAGATATTAAGCAAATAAACACATGAGACACAAAGTTTACCATGGTTCATCCCAAATTGGGACTACGTCCACAAGAACTGTTGCGTAAAAGATAGAATTTGTACAACAAATAGTTCTTCCCTGTGCACACAACTATAGAGTGTCTACGCACCAAGCTGTAGATGGTCTGCACACTCATCTATAGACCCGGGCCTCCATGCACACAATTGTGGAGCCTCACCCTTTCTTTGATGTATAGATCAACATAATACAACCATAAACATAGATTTCTGATCAATACTTTATTTTTTATGCCTTCTTTATTATTCATCCCTATATATTTTATTACATGAGGGATTACATTGTTACATTACCATGGACCTGATACCATGGTTTCCTTGGTCCAAAACCAACAGCTTTGATAATATTCTATTCTTTTTACAAAAAGGGAGGGGCTTCACCATGAAGCCCCCATACTACGCGGTCACTTTGCTGTGTAGTCCACTTCATACTTCGCGACATCTTTTCTACTGTGTGCTCCACAAAAATTTGGTTTCTTTCCCAAAATCTGGCCAAGTTGGGCTGCACCGAATAGGCTCCCAACACTCACCTGTGACTTGTCCCGAGTCACTTAGATTTTTGTGCCTCTGATCTTTTCTATAATGTTGCTATAGGGTTGGTTGAGCTGTTGGAGCACTTATGTCATTTTTTTATCCTTGCACCGTGCTTTCTCCAACAATTCTTCTCTTATATGCTCTACAACCTTCTGTAGCAATGATACCTCCTTCTATCGAAGCTACTGGAACTTCTCATCTACTGTCTGTGAGAGCTGAAGTGCCTCTTCCTGCCAAGGTTAAGTTCTATCTATCAATATCTATTCTTCCCTATTCAACTCTTTGATTCTATTCTGCAGCACCTTTGCTTCATTGATATTTGTGAGCTTCTACGATATAGGTAATGTTTTCATAAATTCTCGACTTTCCTTTAACTACTACTGCTTTTGCTGCATCTCCTCCTGTAGTTTCTAAACATTTGGATATTCCTGCAGTGAAGTCAAAATCTGCATACTCTCGTCCATTAGTTTGTTGTAGTCCACCAATGTTGTGGATATGCTAACCATGACTAACATTAGGTAAACCTCCCTCTGGTCTCTTATCTCTTGTGGCATCGCTGGTTGTAGCTTCAATTGTAGCTCACTGATTTTTACCTCGTACTCAAATTGTATTGTGACATATTGTCTTTCTGCTCCTTCATTGCAAGGTCGAGTTTTGCGACCTCTTCTTCTGCCAATTCCTCTTCGTGGACTTCCATGTCTGGAATTCCATTACATGTTGTTTCTACTGCGTCCTTCAGCTACTGATATTATTTTTCTATCTGATCTCTCTCTCTTGTATGGTCTAGTCAAGCTTCTGTGACAATGCAACTCACTCCTTTTCCACTTGTATGTTGAGCTCCGATGTGCATTCTTCCCTTAGCTTTAATTCCTCTGCAATCTCTTTATGCAGCTTATGTAACCTTGGTAGCATCACTACTACAATGTTCATATTTATATGTGTCCACTACTTGGCCTACTGCTGAATTTTTGCTGATTCGAATTGTAGAGCCCTTTGTAGGTATCTATGTCAGCCACGTTGCAAGGGTAGGCATGATCAACCTTCCTTCTATAATCATTTCTTGTATTTGTGCAGGTTGTCTAATTGACAATGCTAAAGCTTTAACTCAATGATCCTTTCCTGCACACCTGTGATAAGCTTGTCGAAGCAATCTTCCACCTTATTGCAAGATTCCACTATGATATTCTAAACCTTGTCTCCAATTTGGTCAAAGTCTCCCTGAGTGAGAACAATTGGTGTGACATCCTTTGACTTATCTACCTTATGCTTCTTTCTGGGATTGGAAGCTTCACATTAGCTCTTTCTTTTCTCTGCGGCAAATTTCTCTGTTTCTGCCTTCTCTACCTGCTTTGTCATATCCTCGCCTCCTTGAGGATCCTCTTCATCATGATGTTCTTCTTCCTCTTCTTCTTTCTCTACTTCCTTCTCCTTTTCTTTTCCACTACCTTCGCCATGGTGCAAAGTGTCCAGCTCTTCTTCTTCTATTGCACTCTCTCCTGCCTCCTCCAACAAAGTCATCCAATCTATGGGCCATGTTTGTACTACTTCTAGTAGATCATCCTCTTTGACCATATATGGCAATGCATTCCATTTCTTCTTCACATTTCTATGTGCCTATATGTACAATCTATGAAAATCCGCCTTGAACCTCACCAGGGGCTATACTGTTTGTATAAACTTGGTGAGAGGTGCAGATATTGATTTACAAGCATGTGGAAATCCATCTGTTATAATATAAAATATATATATTTTTTTCCTATGTGCATTATGGTTGAGTGGTATGCCACAACGAAGCATACCTCGCAGCCTCACATACATCTTCTTATATCAAAGGAAACTGTGTATCCTCCAGTTCCTTCCATGTCAACATAGAAATGATCAATAGTAATAAGGATAATGGAAAGATGCACCTTTCTCCTAGACCTCACAACAGTTGTCCAAGAATTCCTTGCATAAATACACAACCCAGTTATACTGGACTCCATTTGTGCACTTCACAGCTAAATACATCATTGGTGTAGGGACTTTGTTTGCATGACACTTCCTCACAATCTTGTTAGCCATAATGTGTTTCGCGAAGCAGACTGCTTGGTCGTAGATAAATTTTATGTCATAGCCCCTGTTGCATTTTACCAACCCATTCTTCTGCTTCATGCTTTTTGCCAAGGCTTGGTCATTGATAAATTTTATGTCATAACCCTTGTTGCATTTTACCAACCCATTCTTCTGCTTCATGTTTTTTGCCCAGGCACAGTTCTGGTCCTTCCCGATGACCTCCTCCACGAGGTTCCACCCTTGGTATGGTAATCTCATGATATTCTAGATCAACATTTGGGCTATGGGGATTTTATTCCCCATCCACAGGTGTTCATCATGTACTAACATCAATAATTGTTGAACACACGGTGTGTTTGATGAAATCTTGTAGAAGTGCGTCAAATTTAACATGTTACGCAGTTCTGACTCCGCCAACCCAGTCGCCTATTGTTGTGGTGCTAATCTTGTCACTCTTCTATTTGGGTAGTTAACTTGCTGCAAGTAGCAGCTTGGTGCGAATTGCGGGTACTTCATCTAGTCATTAAAAGCATTATATGTGAATTTAAGCTGCAGAATTTTTCCTAAAATCTCTCCTTCAAATGACACATCCTCTGACAATAGAGGTGTGAATGTTCCATATTTTGCATTCTTAGAATCCTTTACCGGTTTAGCGTTCAACTTCCTTGGCAGGATATATTTGGGCAGAGGTGGGATTAACACTACGCCGCCTTCCTCCACCTAAATTTCCTCCACACCTTCTTCAATGTTGACCTACTGAGGTTTCTTCTGTGGCTTCACAGGTTTGGCAGGCTTCTTGTCATTATTTTTCTTGGTTCTTACTTCCTTGGGTTGCTTCTGCCTCGACGATGTTCACGGCTTCTATTGTGGCGATGCTGCTACTGCGGGTGTTGCTGCTATGGATGGTGCTACCAGTGATGTTGCGAGTGTATAAGTTGCTGTTGTCATGGATGCTTCCATAGCTCTTTCTACAGCTTTCTCATTAAATATTCACACAAATTCTTCAGTTGATAGGATATTCATGCAAGAAATCTCTACAACTTCTTCACACTATTACTCTTTGAAGATCTCAATTCAGCGAAGTTGTTATCCAACCAACTCACAAAATATAATAAAAGATAGATCAACTACTTCAAAATCAACGTCTTCGAGGGGGAAACCTCCTTTAGATTACAAAAATGAAAAATTCTTGGATGATACACATGGAAATACCTCCTTTCTATATATAGGAATCTAAGGGATCAAAATATAGTCAGAGCCAACATAGTAATAATAATGTAAGGAAACAACAATAAAAATAATGGGCTTCTATGGGGCACAATAATAATAATACGGGGACAACATGGGCACAACAATAACAATAATAATAAGGGAATACACTAGTATTATAGGGACCTAACATGCCCCTCTCCTTCAAAAAAGTGTTTTCTTTAATGCTTGAGTAGTGATGGATGCTTTTGTATAAAATTCTCATCCTCGCATGTGGAATCTTCAGCGGATAAGTTCTTCCACTTGATGAGATACTCTGAAATTGATCGATTTGGTAGTTGTCGAGTTCTTGTTTCAATGACTGCTTTAGTTCCAGTTAAATGGCAACAAGAAATTCCAGTTTAATTTGTCATTGAATTAAAATGTGAATTAAAATAGAATTCTTTTCTCATAGAAATTTGAAAATAATTAATTAAGTTTAATTAACTTAATTAATTTAGGAAATTCGAATTGGAAGTCTTTTAGAAGACATGTATATGTTCTCCCCAACTTCTAGGAATTCAAGATGAGTTATGAATGAGTTGTAATTAGTTAACTCAGTTTATTAAGTTAAGTCTAGTTAAATTAGTTTCAATTAGTTTCAGGAACTAATAGTGAGTAAACAGTCAGTTGGGACACTAGTGACCTAATTAGTGCTACTCTAGTTAACTGAAGATTCCACCATCAGAAAATCATGCATGTTGATTCTAAGAAAGACCCAATTGAGACTAGAGTATAGGGAAAATGTACTAATTGTTTTAGATTTTTCTGAGTTGCACTGATGGTGTATGCAATCAGGAACTGATCCTTGAGGAATTGCGCTATTTTTAGAGATTTTATTTCCCTTTAAATACAACATATTCTTCATAGGAATTACACATCGGAATAGAGAGTTGGAGAGCTTGTGAAGAGGCTAATCTTTGGCCTTGATATTTCTTATGAGTTGGAGATTGAATTCACTGAGTGTTGGGATTGTTCTACAGAGAACAAGCATTGTAATTTCATCTTGAATTTCCTAATTAATAAAAAATTGATAGTGGGGTTTTGAGCTGTGGCTTCCCCGAATATTTATTATGTTATGTGCCTTTGATTCTCTTCCTATATTAATTATTATTTGCTCGATGTTTATGGCCTTCCGTTGTAAATAATAGAAGTAGATTTTTGTCTCTTGTTTTAGTAGATTACATGAGCTTGTGAATCTACAGGTTTTTCTACATGGTACCGAAGCAAGATTGTTTTTTGGGCCGAGAGTTTGCAATAAATTCTGAGAATTTATGTGGAAAATTTTCAGACACAAATTACAGATTTGGATTCCTTGGGAAAATATACCCAAATAAAAAAAAAAAGAAAAAAAAATCAAATCGGAGTTCGGATGAGGGAGATATCATTGATTTAAAATCAGCTCTTTAGAGGAGATTTCAAATTTTTGAGTTTCTAGATCACAGGTGAAAGTCGAATTTGCATACATACTTCAGGATTGGCAGATGGCATTCCATGGGTTGAGGCTTGAGTATGCCATTAAAGGTAGCTCAGATTTTATAGCCTAGAGGGACAGGATGGAGGTTTTTCTAGAAGATAATAGCTTGAAGGAATTCATTGATCAAGAAGTCCCCAAGCCAACAACTACATATGCACAAAACTTGGCCGAACCGAAGAAGTGTGGGGCGAAGGCAAGGCAGATAATCCTTCAGGGAGTTTGAGACCACATTGTCTCAAGTCTCCATGGCAAGGAATCTCCACATGCTATGTGGAAAAAATTGACATTCTTGTATCAGAATAGCATTGATCAAAGGAAGTTAGCAGTGAAGGATAAACTTCATAAAATCAAGATGGAGAAAATCAAGACGATTCCAAAGTACTTGACCAAGTTCACTCATTGTTGGGATGAACTTGGAAGTGTTGGAATCATAGTTTCCAAGGAGGATATGGTGAGTATTTCTTGTCTTGGACTCCCAAAGAGTTGGCATAGTTATCAGGACTTTGTCAATGGTTGGGAGAAGTTGCCAAATTAGGAATGAATATGGTCGTATTTGATGCAGGATGAGGTCATGAGGAACACCATGGATGGCTCTTCATCGAATACTAATGATGAAGAGAATTGTGCCTTAGCGATTAAGGCAAGGAAGGGGAAAGGTAAAATTTCTTGTTCCAAATAAGATTCTTATCATGGAGGTAAGAAGAAGGACATGACGAAAGTTAAATTCTTTGATTGTCACAAGAAGGGTCACTTTGCTACAAATTGTCCATTGAAGAAGTCCAACGAGAAGTCCTCAGGAGGAGTGGTGGGTGAGGCTTTGGCCTCCCAATTCGAGTTGGAATTTTCCCTCGTTGCATGCATGGTGTCTTCAATGATGGGAATTGTCTCGTACTTAGACAGTGGAGCTTCTTTCCACATGACTGACGACAAAGATTTATTCAGTGAATTGGAGGAGAAAGATCTCAAGATGAATATCGAGATGGGTGATCATGGTAAGTATAGTGTTATTGGTGTGGGCACAATTACTTTTCAGAGGGTGCATGTGTCTCAAATCACCTTGAAGAATGTTATGCATGTACCTGGACTAAAAGAGAACTTGGTATCTATTTCCATGCTTGAGGATAGAGGCTATGATGTGATTTTTTTGAAAGGAAATGCATTCCTTCGACACATAGCCACAGGTCAAGAAAAGAAGATAGGGATTCGAGTTTAGAATCTCTATAAGATAGAGGTAGAGGATTGTGTTGCTTTGAGTTGAAAAGTGAAAAAGATGTTGAGCTGAGATGTCAGTGAGTTGTGGCACACGCGATTGGTTCACTTGCATCATGGGGCTTTGAAGATATTGTAGCAAATATCTATCGGTCTTCCCAAAGGTACGCTTGAGAAATTTGATACATGCAATGGTTGTACTTTGGGAAAATACACCAAGTCTTCCTTTGGAGATAGAGATAGTCGAACAGAGTCTATTATGGAGAGAGTCCATTCAGATGTGTGTGGACCATTCTCGACAATATCCGCCGCAAAAAATAGGTATTATGTTATATTTGTAGATGATTATTCTCGTAAATGCTGGATATTTTTCGTGCAAAGAAAATATCAAACATTCACAGATTTTTGTGAATTCAAAGCATTAGTCAAGAAAGAGTTAGGAAAGATGGTTAAATCTCTATAGAGTGATAATGGTGGAGAATATGTCTCTAATGAGTTTAAGAACTTATGTGCAGTGGAAGGAATTAAACGAGAGTTGACAGCACCTCATAACCCTCAATAGAATGGGGTTTCTGAAAGGAAGAACAAGAGCATAGTAGGGGCAGCAAGGGTGATGTTGCATGATCAGGGCCTACCACAACATTTGTGGGCTGAGGCATGCAACACAGTGGTTTATGTTCAAAACCGTAGCCCACATTGGATACTTGAGTGTAAAACACCAGAGGAATCTTATTCCGGTAAGAGGCCAAATGTTGGTCACTTCAGGATTTTTGGGTCATCGGTTTTTTCCACGTGACCAAAGATGCAAGGAAGAAGCTTGATCCAACAACAAAGTTGGGGATCTTTGTAGGGTACATTGATATGCCCCAAAACTATCGAGTGTACATGCAAACTAGTCAGATGATACTGGTTCGCAAGGATGTCAAGTTTGATGAGGAGAAGGCCATGCGAGTATCCCTTGAGAGGGATCTTGAACTACATGCGGAGGAGTAACTTTTAGTTCCTAAGGTTAAGGAGCCTTAGATTGATGTGGAGCAGCCACATGCAGAGGTTCTGGGAGTGGATAAATCCACTCAGGGAGAGTCTTTTAGAGAGGGAAGAAGGCGCACTAGAGAGGCTAATAGATTGTTGGATGATGCACAAGAGAATGTGGGAGCACCCTCTTCTCAGCAGAGACAGAGGAGGTCACCGGAGAGGTACACTAGATACATGGTTTTATCATCAAAAAATTGATCATCTAGCCTAATTTACTAGATGGTTCAAAGTACACCATGTAAAGCCAATTTTACCATAGTAAAATTGCTTTCGTTGTGAGAAATTACTTAATAAACCACCTTTGTTAAGTAATTTATAGTTAAACCCACGAAGAATAATTAAATAAATCACTATTTATTTGATTTTCTTCTAGGAAAAATTAATTAAACCATTGTTTTATTATTATTTCTTGTTTAGGCCTTGATCCATTATGTTTTACTCATTGAAGTCAAATTTATCCTCCCCTAGGGTTTCTAGTACACTTCCACCTTTGTAGGAGGAGTTTAATTGAGTGAGAAGTTTGAGTTTCTGCAACACTTTCAACCACATTTTCCAGATTTGTAACCTTTTGTTTAAGATCTGATAAGATGTGTTCCACCATCCATAGTTTCACATACAAACTTGTTTGGTCATTCCCATAGGGTCCCATCAGTTGCCCTAGGTGTTTCAGCCATCTCCCTATCTTTTTGCAGCGATCTTCCCCTTTGGTTTTTTGTTGTTGCTGCATCACTTTCTAGCAACTTAGAGTCACTTGATCCCAGTCACATCAATATTCAAATCTCTTGACCATTTCAGTGTATTTTCCATCGGTTTATCCACCAAGCAGTACAGTGTTTGAAAACCCAGTTTGGGTGGGTTTTAGTTAATCTTTTTCTTGTTTATTTTTTGTTATTTATTTCAGTTTATTCGCAGAAATCTTTTTTCTTTTATACAAACATGATCCAGGCTTAATCAATTAATACACTTGCACACACTTGCACACCTTAAGCGAAGGGTGCTTGGTTTACACCGAGAAGCCAAGACTTAACATAATAAATTTATCTCACCGCATCAAAGACAGAACATATATTGTTGATCTCCCTTCACCATTTCTGCATTCTATGTGTCCTTCCATCATTACACCACCAAGGCATGTGTCACAGATACTATTAGGCCTTCACCCCCAGTTTCCACTTGGGCATATTACCCCTCCCCGTCGAGTTCAAGTTCATAGCCCTCTGAGTCCCCATACTGACTCTTTCTCCTCGTCCTTCTAATTCCTCGTCTGATTTCGAGCCTCCTTCACCGCATATCGTCACCATGTCTAGACCCACAACTGGTGCAGGAACTGAAACTAGTGGTGGCTTCAGTGCTATACCAGTGGTCACATGAGATGGAACAGTCTCAAGAACTGTTCTAGCAGCTCCCATGCTCCCCTTTATGGTTGGGTTAAGTCTACTGGATCTTAACCAGTTGATAAATGACCCCATACACCATGATGCTAGTTGGCCCTCTATGCCGACTAAGCTTCCCTCAGACATCCCAAAGTTTGAGGGTATTGCTGGAGAGGATCCTACCAACCATGTTCGATCCTTCCACATGTGGTGTTCGTCCAACTCCATAACTGATGACTCCATTCGTCTTCGGCTCTTCCAATGCACGCTCACTGGAGATGCTGCAAAATGGTATGTAGACCAGCCCTCCGCCTCTCATTCCATTTTCACGACGCTTTCTAAAGCGTTCTTATCATATTTCCAGTTACCTCTCTGGTACAACACTCGTACGGAGCTATTGACCACATTCCGTCTAGCCTCCACCACTTTCCTTTTTGACCATGTTCAAGAGTGGCATTGAAGGAGGAGCACATGTCGTGCCATGCCTTTTGAAGACTATGTCTATCTAGATTGGTTTCTTAAGAGCCTTTTATCCCCCATCAGGAAAGATGTCGCATCCCATTTTCCTTAGACCAAGGAAGAATCTCTCCAGACCACTTTGAGATATGATTTGATTTATGAAAAATCTGGTTATGTCTATACTGTCATTCCAGACCTTGCTCATCCTGGAAGTTCCATTGCACCAGGGGCATATCACACTGCTAATGGTATCGTTGGATCCTTTTCACACTCTTCGCCATATTCTCAGCAGAGTTATGGCTATCTGTAGGGGGGCACTAGTTCCTCCAACATTTATGCCCCTCCTACTAGCAACATGTTTCCAGGGCCCCAACCTGTCTACCAAACTGTTTCTCCTTCTTATGCACAGCCTGGCACTCTAGCCCCTCAAGCATTAGTGTTGCAACATCCCATGCATCATCAACCCTAGCAGCCACCACCCTCTCAGGGCTAGGTGTTTGCGTAGCAGAGTCATACTAATCCCTCGAATTTGAAGAAAATGAATAAGGTTAAGGGTAATAAAGGTAACCAAGGTAACCATAATAGTGAACCCCAGGGGAACCAGCCTAACACCAACAACCAGCAACAGGGCACCCAGCCCAAGCAGAACAAGGCTATTTGTACGAACAAGCCTTGTGCATGTTGTGGTGTACATGGCCACTATACACATGAGTGTCCTCTTTTACCCCAGATGCGCCAAATTTGGGAAGCTCAAGTAGCTTCTCGAGGTCAACAATCGCCTCAGAATCCTGCGCCATCTCAACCGACCGTGCTCACAAATACTTTCCCTCAGCAAGGATTTGTTGCTACTCAACCCCAGACAGGTCAAGCAGCCCACCTCCTCCAACCTTCTGGTCCTGGTGACTACCAGACCTTGACGATGAACTCTGATGAGGTTAACCCCTCCAATATCAACCTAAAAACTCAGTTGCGTCAATATGACAATCCCTCCACTTTGTTAGCTACCGAGTCCAAAACCAAAGTGTTTGCTGAGCCTCTTACGACACCAAATGGTCCTTTACAGATCCCTCAACCCAAAATTGAGGCCATTCCCAAGATCCCAAAGGGACCATTACACCGTAATGTTGCTTCTAACAGAGTTGCCTATACATGTAATATAGTAGATGACTTGGTGCAATCACCTGTTGCCATTTCGACACTGGAAGTCCTCCAGTCATTCCCTTCCCAAAAGAAGGTTCTATTAATTACCTTGGGTGCAGTGGATACTTCCTTCGATCGTTTGACTATCTTCCCGATTGATACATCAAAGCACCCTCCATTACTTCATTTGTTACTTTCCAGATACCAGTTAGAGTTCGTAATGCCATCATCTCCGGATGCATTATTGACGAAGACGCATCCACCTATGTGATGTCCGCTGCTATTTGGAAATAATTCAAGTCACCTAAGTTGTCCTTCTCCACCATCACTTTCTGTGCATGGGATGGACACTCCTCCCAACCCCTCAGCATGTACCACAACTGTCCAGTGACTCTTGCGGGTAAGACTGTCCATGTCGATATCAAATTCATTGATGCCCCTTTGGATTACAACATTCTCTTAGGTCATAGTTACACATATGCCATGTCGGTTGTCGCATTTGCGGTGTTCCTCAAGATGTGCTTCCCCCATTAAGGGAAGATCATTACCATTGATCAGTTGACTTACTACAAGCTAGCATCCGTGACCTCCCCCAAGTCCATTATGTCGTTGATGTCCGAAAACCAGTCTTCAACTCCTTGCACCAATGTTTCACCTAGAGTCTATAAATATTCCTCACAATTGGGTGCCTTCCTTGGTACTCCCCCTCCCATTTCTGAACCTACTTCCATGAGTGTTTGCATGTTACAAGTGTCACGGGCTGCCCTTAAGTAGTTTGGTACACTTGATCAATAGCTAGCTCCTTAGCATCCTGTTGTTTTTCTTCCTGCTGAACCCGCTAGACCCACTTCCCTAGGACCTCCTCCATTTTTGGGTGCCTCTCCTATGTTCTCTCCAGGAACTGTTCCTCCAGGCCTTAACCATCTAAGAGCTATTCTGCTAGTACATTATCCTGTCGGCTAGATACCTTTCTTATTCCCCCCTCCGGCAATTTTTTCTGTACCTGTCATGGCTTCCTTGGTCCTTCCTAACATGACTCTCGCGATCCCAATATGGTACATCGATCCCCCTACAAACACTCTTCTTGGTCAGCCAAGACCATAGCATGTTGTGACCCCGGTTTAACCGGTCCCCATGACCCCTGCTGCTGCTTTAGCTCCATCACAACCTCAACATGAACCATCTCCTATTGCGAAAGCATCTATCCAGGGGGTCAAAGGAAAAAGGAAAGATTAAAAGGACAAGGCTCCCCAAGCTTCTCCAGCCCCTAAAGCCCCAAAGCCAACACCCCCGTGGACTTTGTGTGAAGTCATTGGGCACGCCACCAATAATTGTCTTGAACTTCCTCAACTTAAACCTTTGGTTCATGAAGCGTTCCCTGAGTTGAATATTCCAGAAGTCCATGTTAACATACCGGTCCCACCTAAGAAACTCAAAACTCTTCGCACAAACCACCCTTGTGCCCTGTGTGATCTTCATGGTCACTATTCCCATTGTTTCCCTCATCTCGATGAATTTTGCGATTGCCTTGGGGTGATTCGTGAATATAAGGCCACTCATAGTGGAGCCTCTACTCCTCTACCTATGGATTCTGGTACCACCATTCAACCAAAACAGGGAAACTATGGCCCTACTATTGTGATCCCTCCCCCCGATGTCGAGATGATGGACACCACATGCCCCTTGCTTTACTTGTCATCATCCTTGATTTCCTCGCCAGAGAACCTTCCTGAGGTTGTTGCACACATTTCTATCGATCCTCCTTCGAGAGAATCCTAGGTCTCAACATCAGTAAACCCTTTGTCTACCGGTCTATCATCTACCATTCAAGATGATGCATATGTGAACCTTCTCTCTTAGGTTGATGCACTAGGTAATATCGTCGCGTCATGCAGTCAGTCTTCCTCCTGTCTGCCCATCTCCCAGCCTGATGGAGACACCATGGAAGCTATGTCTACCCCTAATTACTCCTACCCTTAAGTAAGGGGGAATTTATTTAGAGGATTTTGAAGGCCATTTCCTTCCTAATTCTCTCCATGCACTCTACCCCAAGAAATTTCACTCATAACACATTCCTTTTATTTGTGTGTCTTTATTTCTACCATGACATCAGCTAGATTGCATCGTCTCATCTATTGTCTTTTGCACCTTTCATATGGATCCATCATCCACATCGTATATTGGTCATGCCGACGGTGGAAGTCGCTTTTCCCGGAACCTAACTTCAGCAGCCTGGGCCATTTTACCCCCTTGCATACGTTAGTCCTTTCAAACGTCATGTGCACTGGATCTGCCACCAATAATCAGGCCAAATATGATGCATTGATAGGTTTTTTAGTTGATGCCCTTGCTCATCGCATCGTTCTTCTTCATGTTTGTTTAGATTCCTTGCTACTTGTCATGTAATTGAATGGTGTGTATCATGTGCATAACCAAGTCCTATTTAGAAAATATCTACAAGTGAATCTGTTGGTACGTGAATTTGAAACCATTACTTTTAGTCATGTTCCTAGAGCCCAAAATCACTATGCAAATACCATTGCAAATAAAATTCTAGATTGGTATTTATCACATGTATACCACAGAAGACAACCATAAACAAAACAAATGGAAAACCATCATCATCATATAAAATGCATAATCACATTATGTATCATATAAGTGTTTACCACTCTAAATACATATAGTACACCCATAGCATACTGGGGGGCACATAGGCCCCTAAATCTCTTTATCATCCTTTGGAGGATCTCATGCCAAGTTGGGCTGAGATGCTTGAATCCCTTTTTCGAGCACTCAGAACACAATGTCACTCCACAAACTCCTTCTGCTAAGGGGTATCATTTCCACCTTTACATACCAGATCAATACCCTCCATCACATATGTTTACAGGTAGTATCCCATGCTTGGGGGTATGATGGTTTTTCCCTTGGTCATACTAACATAATTCTCATCCTAGATCCCACTGGATCTAGATATGGTCGATTATCCTCCCATTCTGTGGATAGTTTGTCCTACCGGCCTCTCGGTGAGCCATATGCACATTGCATATCATAGAAATTTGATACCATATCTTCAAATATTCTATTCTATGTACACATAGTCACCATGTTTGACTTAGTGGGTGAGAATGATTCTATACCTCCTCTAGTAGTTCATTCTCAT
This sequence comes from Pinus tabuliformis, assembly GCA_031772625.1. Classification (NCBI taxonomy): domain Eukaryota; kingdom Viridiplantae; phylum Streptophyta; class Pinopsida; order Pinales; family Pinaceae; genus Pinus; species Pinus tabuliformis. The sequence goes on from CM062816.1 coordinate 113,423,028, forward strand.
TTTCCTCTTCCCTTAATTATTCACTAGGAACCATCGTTCCAAGTAGCATTAAGGCCATCTTGAGATGAGTAAGGCCACCTACCTGAAAGTCACAGATCTTGATTCTGATGGCTGGTTTGTCTTCTACGACCTCCACAAGATTTAGGGCCTTTTCCTCCTCTCCAAATTCACCACAACTCACTTGGAAAATGAATCCAAATTGGAGGGAAAACATCCTTTCATAGAAAAATCCACAATTTTTTTGTTGCCCATTACAACTAGACCGTAGCTCAGTTTGATGAACCGTTAGCACCATTGGAAAGCTCTCACTGAGCTCTAAAATGGGTCTTCCTCAGTGTTTGATGATTTGAGACTTCACCCAGAAACCATTTTTCCAAGAAGGTCACTTCGTCATATCTCAAAACCGAATTTCATCATACGACGACACTTATTCTTTGAGGTCCACCTCCTCTTAATACTTGTCGTACCATACGTCAATTTTCGTCATGAGTAACCATCATTTACTCTTGTTTTCATGATCCCCACGAGGCCTAGTCTATGTGGCAGCGTCATCAAGTCACCCTTCTTCAGAGCATCTGCAATGAGTCACCCTTGCATCCATGGAGTCTGTTTCACATCCCATTCTCTCATGTCATAGTATTCCATCCACATTTGCTTACCTTTCATCTTATGTTGCCCATTTTGGCCTCCAGTCATACTGTCCCCCTCCCTTTCGGAGTTGAGTCAATTGTTGTGGGGTCAACCATGCACTTTATGCTTTGACAAGGGTAGTAATATGTTTGTCCCTTAGCCCCATTTCCCCATTATCCTTGGTGCCTTTCTGTCAGTCACATTACTATTTTCCCTCATGCTTAGTTGCGGATCCTCATTGCCTCATCTATCGTGGGTCCTATTATGTCGACATCAACTCATTTATTTCAAAATAACATCCTAGAGGGAGGTGTATATTGGTTCCAAATTCCATTCTTATTCAGTGCCTTGGATCAAGAAGAGGGTCTAATTATTTTCCTTTGACTTGGTCGTTTCATGTTCGTGATCCGTACACTTGATGGTCCAATGATGCAACAGATTGTACCAGTGATTCCATGTGTGTGTGATATGTTTTAGACCTGATGAGGGGGTGGCCCTTTAGGTAGACCCCCACATGCCTGGATGCATACCTATTATTATACAGCCTCAGATACAGTTCTGCAGAGTTGATGGGTTTGGTTCCTACCGATCACAATGTTCATAACATGCACGTCTCCTTCAACTGATCCGTTTAGTTTTGCAGAGCCCTTCCCTGTTTAGCAGGGCTTCTCTAGTTGTTCTACCCTCCCTCCCACCCATTTCTTGAGGGAAGGGGATATGTATCTCATGTACTTAGATATTATTATATTGAGTCCTCGCTCATTTTTTTACTAGGTGCATTATGTATATGGGGCATATTGTATTATTTCCTAGCTCTGTTATGCCAGCATGTCATGTACCATTCAACATGTACTTCATTGCTTAGTTTCATGTTTCTGAGTGAACCATTATTTTTGTGCTAAGTTATCTCAACGAGTATGGGTATGCCTCCCCCACCTCATTGAGGTCTGGTACACAACATAAAAGGATACTTGCATTAGTCTCTCCCCCTCTATCCCTATCCTCTTTCAATTCATCTTCATTGGTATCTCTCTCTCTCCTTGACTCCCCTGTGTTGTTTAAGTTATTGTGTCTTTACAAAGTACTTCGGTCATACATTTTTCTCCTAACACTCATACATCGGGGGGGCAATCTGTAATCACCAAAAAATTGATCATCTAGCCTAATTTACTAGATGGATCGAAGTACACCATGTAAAGCCAATTTTACCATAGTAAAATTGCTTTCGCTATGAGAAATTACTTAATAAACCACCTTTGCTAATTATTTATAGTCAATCAAATAAATCACTATTTATTTGATTTTCTTCCAGGAATAATTAATTAAACCATTGTTTTATTATTATTCCTTGTCAAATTTGACCCAATCATGAAAATAAACAGATAAATCATTATTTATCTTATTTTTCTCTAAGAATAATTAATTAATTGCTAATTAATTATTATTCTTTGTTAAATTTGACTAAATCCCTTAGGAATAGTTAAATAAATCCTTATTTGTTTATTATTCCTTAACTAATTCATTGAGATGATAAATAAATCATTTATTTTTATTTATTATTTCTAAATAAAAGTTTAAATACTTTTTCCCTCCTAAACAAATATAATAAAGTATTCCAAGTGGTAATTCCAAGAATGGGATGAACAATATTTTATTATTACTCATTATTCGAGGATAACTCAATATTTTGTTATAAATAGGAGGGTTTTCCATTCATTATTCACTTTTCATTATTTTCATTATTACACTCACTGTTGTAACTCTGATTATTGTCATAATCGCACACCATAGTTTTGTTGGGTTTATGCATTATAGAGGAGAGAGACTCTATGGAACCTGAAGACGTTTGATGATAGCCAAGAACCCATCCCATAGAGGTGGACTAGTAACATTTATCTATTCTCTTCACAGGTGTTATTATTAAATTATTCTTTACATATCTGGTTTCCATTGGATAATTGGGGTTATTACTCTTTCTTTCACTATTTAGCTATGATCGTAGCATAGATCAGAATTTTGACAGGTTTTGTTTCTATCAATAGTTGCAGATCGACAAGGTTTAATAGTCATTTCTATTGTTGAGATTGTTTTTCATCCACAATTTAAGTGGGTTCTTTTCATACATCATTGAGAAGAAAACACTACAACACATGGCACTTATGGGTGCATGTGTTGTGACAGATGGAAACTTGTATCACATAGTAGTGAAAGGTAAGTTTTTGATCATTGTACTTTATGTAGATGATCTCATACTGATAGGTGATGAGAAGCTCATAAAATCTTGCAAGGAGGATCTTGCAAAAGAGTTTGAGATGAAGGACATGGGGCTTAGGCATTACTTTCTTGGCATGGAGGTATGGTAAGAGATGGGTAGTTGTTTGTTTCTCAAGGCAAGTATGCCAATGGGATACTTAGGAGATTCTGCATGGAGAGCAGTAAACCCATGGAGACTCCTCTAGCTGGTAACTGGAGGAAGGAGGATGCTACTTCAGGAGAAGTAGTGGAAGCTACTATTTACAGGCAGCTTGTGGGTTCACTCATGTACTTGGTGAACACACAACCAGATATGTGTTATGAAATTAACCAGCATAGTCAAGTGATGGTTAGGCCTACCAAGTTGTATTGGAAGGCATAAAAGCATGTATTGAGATACCTTAGAGGCACTACTTAGTTTGTGTTATGGTACAGATGGACAGAGGGAGTGAAGCTTCAAGGCTGCATTGGAGGCTTCACCAATGCAGATGGACTCCATGCCCAATCTCTGTTTCCCGTTTTAGTATTGGTTTAGTGGAAGTTTCTTGGTATAGCAGGAAACAGAGATCAAATGCACTCAGTTCGGCATAGGCAGAGTACATGGATGCAAGTCAAGAAACATGTGAGGCTATCTGGATGAGGAAGATCCCAATTGGTTTTTTTGGTTAGCAGATTGATCTGACAGTGATTTATTTTGATAATCTGAGTTGTATCAAACTCTCTGAAAATCCAGTTTTTCATGATCGGTCCAAGCATATAGATATCCGGTATCATCATCTCAGAGATTGTGTTTTGAGGCAGATCATGTTGTTATATTACATTCCCATAGAGGAGCAAGATGTTGACATATTGACAAAGGCATTGCCAAGATGTAAATTCAAGTTTCAGAGAGACATGATCGAGGTAGTGGATAATCCCTTTCTGGTTGAGAGGGAGTGTTGAGAAATGGAAACAAGAGATTCTAGTTTAATTTTTCCTTGAATTAAACTGTGAAATATAATTATTTTCTCATAACAATTTGAAAATAATTAATTAAGTTTAATTAACTTAATTAATTTAGGAAATCTGAATTGGACGTCTTTTAGAAAACATGTATATGTTCTCCCTAACTTATAGGAGTTCATGATGAGTTATGAATGAGTTGTAATTAGTTAACTTAGCTTATTGAGTTAAGTCTAGTTAAATTAGTTCCAATCAGTTTCAAGAACTAATAGTGAGTAAACAATCAATTGGGACACCAGTGGCCTAATTAGTGCTACTCTAGTTAAATGAAGATTCCACCATCAAAAACTCATGCATGTTGATTATGAGAAAGACCTAGTTGAGACTAAAGTGTAGGGATGGTGTACTAATTGTTTTAGATTTTTCTAAGTTGCACTGATAGTGCATGCAATCAGGAACTGATCCTTGAGGGATTGCGCTACTTTTAGAGGCTTTATTTCCATTTAAATACAAGCCATTCTTCATAGGAATTACACATTGGAATAGAGACTTGGAGAGCTTTTGAAGAGGCTAGGATTTGGCCTTGAGATTGCTTATAAGTTGGAGATTCAATTTGTTGAGTCCTGGGATTGTTCTAGAGAGAACAAGAATTGTAATTTCATCTTGATTTTCCGGATTAATACAAAATAGATAGTGGGGTTTTGAGAAGTGGCTTTCCCCGAATATTGATTGTGTTATGTGCCTTTGATTCTCTTCCTCTATTTATTATTATTTGCTCGATGTTTATGGTCTTCTGCTATAAATATTAGAAGTAGATTCTTGTCTCTTGTTTTAGTAGATTACACGAGCTTGTGAATCTATAATTTTTTCTACATACATTACACAAATGAACAATTCTTGGATGATACAAATGAAAATACCTCCTTTCTATATATAGGAGTCTAAGGAATCACAATATAATCAGAGTCGACATAACAATAATAATGTAAGGGTATAACAATAACAATAGTGGGATTCTATGGAGCACATTAATAACAATACGGGGAAAACATGGACACAACAATAACAATAAGGGGCTACAATGACAATAATAATAAGGGAATACACTAGTATAATAGGGACCTAAAATGACCATATCCTTTAAAAAGGTGTTGTCCTCAACACTTGAGTAGTTATGGATGCTTTTGTATAAAATTCTCATCCTTCCATGTGGAATCTTCAACGGGTAAGTTCTTCCACTTGATGAGATACCTTGAAATTGATTGATTTCGTAGTTGTCAAGTTCTTGTTTAAATGACTGCTTCAGGTTCCAATATGAATTTTCCTTACTCATCAATTTCTGGCAATATTGTTTGAACTAGGAGCTTGTCACCTATAACCCTCTTTAAGCATGAAACATGGAAAACTGGGTGCACTCGAGAAGATGCAGAAAGTTCCAATTTGTATGCCATAGTACCAATGTTTTGCAACACCTTGTATGCACCATAATACTTTGGTCATAATCTATTATCCTTTTTAGATTGCATGAGGGACATTTATTTATATGGTTATAGTCGTAGAAATACCCAGTCACCTACATCAAAATTTATTTCGCTGCAATTTTGATTTGTTTGTTCTTTCATTCTATTCTGCACCACAACACCTTGTACGAACCATAATACTTTGGTGATAATTTATTATCTTTATTAGATTGCGTGAGGGACATTTGTTTGTATGGTTATAGTCATAGAAATACCGAGTCACCTACATCAAAATTTATTTCGCTGCAATTTTTATTTGCATGTTGTTTCATTCCATTTTGTGCCAAAGTCAAGTTATCCTTTAATAGTTGGAGAACTTTTTGTTTCGATGTGATCTTCCATTGCTTGAACCTTAGAATTTTATCTTAAATATGATGTGATGGATGGTGGATGATATCCATAAAGTGCCATAAATGGGGTCATTTTTTATGCAGTATGGAAGGAAGTCTTATAACACCATTAAGCCAAAGGTAACCATTTGACCCATTGTGTCTGTTTATTAGATACGAAGCAACAAAGATATCCTTCCAAACATTTGTTCACTATCTCTGTTTAGCCATCAGATTGAAGATGATAAGATGAGCTATGAGCTAACTGAGTACCGAGACAAGAAAATAATTTTGTCCAAAAGTTTCCAGTGAAAATAGGATCTGTATCGCTTACAATAATCTTTGGGTTTCCATGTAGCTTTTGAATTGTTTCCATAAATGCAGTAGAAACTGTATTGGCTTTAAATGGATGAGATAATGCACAAAAGTGTGCATACTTGGTAATTTTATAAAATGCCACCATAATGAAACTCTTTCCTTCGGACTTGGATAAATTTGTGATAAAATCCATTGAAACCTCCTACCAACGTTGAGTTGGAATGGATAAAGGTTGTAATAGACCTGGGTTCTTAATTGTCTCAAGTTTATTTTGTTGGAAAACCAAACATTTTGCCCCAAAATTTTGAATCTCATATTTAGGGCCATCCCTAAAAACTTCCTTCTTAACCCTATGGTAAGTTTTTAAAAATCCTAAATGCTCTCCTAGGGACAGGTGTGCAATTCTAGAAGAATATTTTGTTTGAGTTGGGAATTCTTACAGAGGTATAAGCAATCTTTGTACCATAATGAATCAATTTTCCATCTAAATGTATCAAATGTACTGGGATCTTGCAGAAACTTTTGAATGTGTTCCCACACTTCTTTGTCACTCTTCCATTTATCCCTTGCTTCATTTATCCAATCTGGTTGGATAATAGAAATGGCACAAAGAAATATTGCTTCCACATCCTCATCCTTTCTTGAGAGTGCATCTGCAACAACATTTTGAATCCCTTTTTTGTAGATGATTTCAAAGTCATAACCCAAATCTTTGTGACCCATTTTTTCTTCTCTTTTGAAGATAATCTTTGTTCTAAAAATTATTTAAGACTCTCATGATCCATTTTTACCTTGAAGTGTCTTCCCATTAGGTAAGGTTGCCATTTCTTAAGTGCATGTAGTATTGCCAACATTTCCTTCTCATAAATAGCTTTGTGTAAATACTTTCCTTTTATTGGATGACTTTCAAAAGAAATGGGTCTTTCTTCTTGCATTAAAACAACACCAATTCCATTTCTTGAGGCATCACATCCCACAATAAATTTTTTTGTGAATTCTGGCATAGCTAAGACCGCTGCTTGGCACATTACCTCTTTAAGATGTTCAAAGGATTTTATTGCTTCTGGAGTCCAAGAAAATGCGTCTTTATTTGGTAATGTTGTTAGAGGTGCTGTTAGTCTCCCATAATTCTTAACAAACTTGCGATAATACCTTGTCAACCAAAGAAATCCTTGCATATGCTTTATGGATGTGGGGATTTTCCATTCCTTAATGTTTTTAATTTTTCTAGGGTTTAACTTAACACCTTCATGAGATACAATATGACCCAAATATTCCAGCTCTTGTACTCCAAAGAAGAATTTGAAGGTTTTTTCATATAATTGTTTCTCATCCAAAAGTTTGAGCACTCTATCAACATGTTGAACATGATCCTTCCACAACTTGTTGTAGTATATAATCAAAAAATACTAATACAAATTTTCTAAGGGTGGGTTTGAAAATGGAATTCATCAAACCTTGAAATGTAGAAGGTGAATTGGTAAGGCCAAAAGGCATGACCAAAATTTCACAATGACCCTCATGAGTTCTAAATGTTGTTTTAAGAACGTCTTTAGTCTTGATTTTGATTTGATGATATCCTGAACGAAGATCCAACTTGGTGAAGTAAATTGTTCTATGCAATTCATCAATGATAGGAATGGGAAATTTATATTTAATAGTGAGCTTGTTGAGCTCCCTATAATCTAGACACATGTTCCATGATCCATCTTTCTTGTGCACCAATACTACTGGAGTAGAGAAAGACCTTTGACTAGGTTGAATTATACCAACCTCTAGCATTTCTGCAACCATACTTTCAAATTTCACTCTTTTGGGAATAGGGATATCTGTAAGGCTTGATGTTTGGAGGAACACTTCCTAGAATCAAATGAATAGCATGATCATGATCACGAATAGGTGGGAGGCCTTTGTGAGTCTCAAATACCTTGGAATGATTTTCCAAGTCTTTTTGGAGATATGGATAAATACATGATTTTGATGTGGGAACCTCTAGCGAACATAATTGTGCAATTACAACATGTTGTTCTTTCTTTAGAAACTTTATCACGTTGTTAGAGTTGATTATCTTTCCCAGTTTCCTTGTTGGGTTGTGTTATATTCTTTCCAAAACTAGCCTACTTAGTTAACCGAGGGGTTAGAGGGGAGGCAGAGCCCCCCCTTCATTACACTAATTATGCAGCGGGGGGGTCATAGGGGGGCTGGTAGCCCTCCTTGTCTGGGGGGTTTGAGGGGGGTGGGTAGCCCCCCTCTACAGGGTCTGGGGAAGTGCCCCGAGAAAATTGTTTTTGGACCCTATATTAGGTTGGGCAGACCTACCTATGGTTTTGTGCATGGTTTTCACACATGGTTTTGGACGTGATGGTTTTCGGTCCATGGTTTTGGATGCGATGATTTTTTGTCCATGGTATTGGATGCTTTGGCATGTATAAATATGTATTGTAACATTGAAAGGAACATAATGAAAAATCAATCTAGTAGTGCAAGTTTTTGGATCCAGGGGAAAATCTCTATGTATATGTGCTTTATGTGTTATGCTCTCACATTGTTTATTTTCTATGTTTTATAATTCGTATGTAGGTAATTTCTGTATGGGGTTAAAACCTACATTTGGTATCAGAGCTATTTTGGCTTCAAGGGGACACCTTTGTTGTTGACGGGTTTCGCTTGGGCTTGTGGTAGACCCTGTTCAGTGGGAGATCTATGAGATTGATTCTAGTGGTGAAAAAAGATGCCGAGCAGTGGAAAGATAGAGATCGAGAAATTTAATGGTCAGTGTTTTGAGTTGTGGAAACTCAAGATGGAGGACCTATTGGTGGATAAAGATTAGTGGATTGCGGTAGATCTGCGTACTAAACCAACGGGAGTGTTCGATGAAGAATGGAAGAAGTTGGATCAGAAGACTAAGAGCACAATACGATTGTGTGCCTTAGATTTAGTATTGTTGAATGTATCAGGGGAAGCTACAACAAAGGCTTTTTTGGAAAAGTTAGGGACTTTGTAATCTAAGTCTCTGGTGAATAAATTGTTCCTATGGAAAAATCTGTATAACCTGAGGATGAAAGATGGAGACTCGGTGACAGAGCATCTGAGCGCATTTAAGACTATGGTAAATCAGTTATTGTCTGTTGGTATTAAAATTTCAGATGAAGATATGTGCATTAGTTTGTTGTGTTCTCTACCAGATTCGTGGGATATTCTGGTTATTGCAATAGGTAGCAATGCATCTGCCTTGCAGTTTGATGAAATAGTCTCATCCTTGCTAACGGAAGAGATGAGACGGAAAAATATGGAGAACTAGAATGGTGATGCCTTGTCTGTACGAGGATGGTCCCAGAATGGAAAAAACAATAAGTCATTGAGTGGAAGATCTAAATCTAGAGGGAGCTCTAAATCGCCAGGAAAACCTGTAAAGGTGGCTTGCTAGAAATGCGGAAAGGAAGGGCACTACAAAAGGGACTGTAAATCTAAAGCTCCTAACTAAGGAAAGGGATCTGATGATGCTCCTTCTGTAGAGGCGAAAACCACCTCAGATGAAGGTAGTGATGTGTACTTGGATTCTTCAAGTACACATGTAGATCATGATGTATGGTTGATTGACTCAGGTTCATCCTTTTACTTCACTCCCCATAGGGAGTGGTTATGTGAGTATGAGAAATATGATGGTGGTCATGTCTTCTTGGGGGATGACAGGAAGGCTAGAATTGTTGGTCGTGGAAATGTAAAGTTGAAGTTGCAAGGTGGAAGGGTTAGAACACTTCCGGGTGTTTTGCATATTCCTGCATTAGCCAGAAATCTGATTTCTGTAAGCAAGCTGGATTATGCAGGTGTAAAAACTGTGTTCGAGAAGGATACCTGCAAGATGGTTTGGGAAGCACTGGTATTGATGCAGGGAGTTCGAATTGGAACTCTGTACAAGCTGCAAGGTGGCACTGTTGTTGATAGGCGCAATAGTTCCGTGGTTCCTGAAAGTGGAGCAAAAAATCTAGTGGTCTCTGGAGAGAAGACCATGTTGTGGCATCAAGGCTTGGACATATTGGAGAGAAGGGCCTTCGAATACTTCATGGTAAAGGTATGGTAGAAGGTATGAGTAATAGCTCTCTGGATTTTGATTTCTGTGAAAATTGTGTATATGGGAAGAAGAATCAGGTGAGTTTCCCCTCTGGTGGTAAGAGCGCGAAACAGATTTTAGAGCTTGTGCATAGTGATGTGTTTGGACCTATGAAGGTTCCATCACTAGGAGAGTCTGTGTACTATGTATCATTTATAGATGACTTCTCAAGGAATACATGGATATATTAACTAAAGAAGAAATCTGAAGTTTTTGACAAGTTTAAAGAATTTAAGGCTCTCGTGGAAAACCAAACAGAGAAGAAGATAAAGGTGTTGAGGACAGATAATGGTGGAGAGTTTTATAGTAAAGAATTTGAAGAATTATGTAAGAAGTGTGGTATAGCACGACAGAAGACTACTCCATATACACCTGAGAAAAATGGAGTTGCAGAAAGAATGAACAAGACATTGATGGAAAGGGCAAGAATCATGCTTAGTGGTGTCGGGTTAGGACAAGAATTCTGGGTCGAGGTGGTGGAGACAACATGTTACCTAGTCAATAGATCATCTTCATCAACATTGGAGGATAAGACTCCACAAGAGGCATGGACTGGTAAGAAACCCTCTCTTTCACATCTGAGGGTATTTGGATGTGATGCATATGTACATGTTCCAAAGGAGAAAAGAACCAAGTTGGATAGGTAATCTGAAAAGTGCATCTTTATTGGGTATAAGATGGTTTAAAGAGTTATAATCTTTGGAACCCAATAACAAGGAAGGTTGTGTATAGCCGAGATGTGGTGTTCAGAGAGGTGAAAGATGTTATTAAACATGAAGTCCAACCAAAGGAACCTGAGAAGATAGAGTATGAGCTAAAGGAGGAAGAATCAGACTCTACAACAGAGGAGGAATCAAAATATGAAGAGCCACAAAATCCGAGTGTGAGAAGATCAATTCGAGAAAGAAGGCAGCCAGAAAGGTATATTCCATCAACTTTCTGTTCAAATTTTACTTTATCTATTACTGATGATGATCCCAAAACTGTGAAGGAAGCAGTGGATTCAGAGGATGGAAAACTCTGGAAAGAGGCCATGGTTGATGAAACGACATCTTTGCATAAAAATGAGGTTTAGGATCTGGTGGAGTTGTCGGCTGGAAGGAAACCCATTGGCAGAAAATGGGTGTTCAAGAAGAAGACAAATGCAGAAGGAACGGTGGAGAAATACAAAGTTCGATTGGTAGAAAAAGGTTATTCCTAGGTGTCGAGAATTGATTTTGGTGATATTTTTCTCTTATTGCCAAGGTAGCTTCTATTAGATTACTTTAATCTGTTGTTGCTGCTTTTGATTTTGAGGTAGAACAGATGGATGTGAAGACAACATTTCTTCACGAGGATCCGGAAGAGGAGATCTACATGAAGCAACATGAAGGCTTTGCAGTAAAGGGTAAGAAAGAACTGGTATGCAAGTTAAAGAATTCTATGTATGGGTTAAAACAGTCACCAAGGATGTGGTAACAGAAATTTGATACATTTATACAAGGACTTGGCTTCACCAGAAGCAAAGGGGATCACTGTGTGTATTTTAAATTAATTGGTGACAGTGTTATTTATCTGGTCTTGTATGCAGATGATATGTTGCTGGTTGGAAATTACAAAGAAATTATCCAGGATTTGAAGACCCAATTGTCCTCCAAATTCGACATGAAATATCTTGGTGCTAAAACTATATTTTTGGCATGGAAATTAAAAGATATCGAGCAAAGCGGAAGCTTTGGTTAAACCAGAGGAAATATGTTGAGACAATATTGTAGAGGTTTAATATCCAGGATAGTAAACCGATGAATGTTCCTATTCCTGTAGATGTAAAGTTATCTGTTGAACAGTGTCTCAGGACACAAGAAGAGAAAGAGGACATGTCCTATGTTCCATATGCAAGTGCAGTCGGTACCCTGATGTATGCAATGGTCTGTACTAGACCAGAAATTACACATGAATTACTAGTATTGAGTAGGTCTATGTCAAAACCAGGGAAGGAGCATTGGACAACAGTGAAGCGGGTTTTCAGGTATTTGCGTGGAACTAGTGATTATGGTTTGTGCTACTAAGGAAGACCAGGATTGGACAGAGTGTTGGATATTCATGGCTTTGTTGATGTGGACTGGGCTGGAGATCTGGACCAGGGAAGATCTACAAGTGGGTATGTGTTTAACCTATTTGGAGGTGCAGTCAGTTGGATGAGTAAGAAATAATCTATAGTGGCATTATCAACTACAGAAGCAGAATACATGGCAGCCACTCATGCAAGCAAGGAAGCAGTTTGGTTTGCGGAGATTATGTTCAAGTATGGGGCTAGTACATGGAGCTATAAGGATAGACTGTGACAACCAAAGTGCAATTTTCTTGGCAAAGAACCTTGCTTACCATTCAAAGACAAAGCACATTGATGTTCAGTATCACTTTGTGAGAGATATGATAGAAGAAAAAAACGTGTTGCTGGAAAAGGTGGACACTTTGAAGAATACTGCAGATGCATTGACAAAATATATGAACTCCAAGAATTTCTCTTGGTGTAGAGAACAATGGGCATTTTAGGGCTGGATAAATGACTAAGCTCTCCTATGGCCCCCTTGGAAAGAAAACAACAAGTGGGAGAATGTTGGGTTGTGTTATATTCTTTCCATAAATAGACTACCTAGTTAACTGGGGGGTTATAGGGAAGGTGATAGCTCCCCTTGTCCGGGGGGTTTGAGGGGGGTGGGTAGCTCTCCTCTATGGGGTTTGGGGCAACGCCCCAGGAAATTTTTTGGACCCTATATTAGGTTGGGCGGACCTACCTATGTTTTTTTGCATGGTTTTGGCACATGGTTTTGGATGCGATGGTTTTCGGTCCATGGTTTTAGATGTGATGGTTGTCGGTCCATGGTATTGGATGCTTCAGCATGTATAAATATGTATTGTAACATTGAAAGGAACATAATGAAAAATCAATCTGGTAGTCTCAGTTTTGGGATCCATTGGAAAATCTATATGTATATGTGTTTTATGTGTTATGCTCTCGCATTGTTTATTTTTTGTGTTTTAGAATTCGTATGTAGGTAATTTTTTTACAGGGTTAAAACATAAATTTCCTGCGATACCCCTTAATTCAACTTCCTTTCCTTCTGAAAAAAAACTCAAGAAAATTTCTTGAAAATTAAAAGTTATCATACCCAAAGATTGTAGCCATTAGACTCCTAGTACAACATCAACACCACCCATTGGAATGGAAAGCATTTGACTATTAAACACATATTCTCCCATGGATAGCTTGATATTATGTCAGTTTCTAGAGCAATTTATGGTTCCTCCATTTGCAACCATCACTTGACACTCTGGTGCTGGATATAAGAAGCAATTCAATTCCTTCGCTATCTCACAATGAATAAAATTATGGGTACTTCCTGAATCAATCAACACTATTACCTTTTTCTTCTTGATATGTCCTTCTGTCTTGATAGTTCGAGGAGTGGTAATTCTAGCCAATGCATTACAATATATGGTCAGATTCATTTCTTCTTTCTCTAGGGTTTTTTCCTGGTGTGTATCCTCTTCTTTTGATGTTTCTTGTTCTGTTTCTTCTTCCTCTTCACAATCTATGTAAAATGATTTATTCTCAGCACACTTATGACCTTTAGTGTATTTTCTATCACAACTGTAACAAAGCAATTTTTCTCTTTTTTCTTCCAATTCTTGTGGTGTCAACATTGTATGTTGTGGAAGGATAGGGGCAACAACACTTCCATATTTATAGTTGTGATTGGTAGGCTTCCTTGTCACCATAATTTTTCTTTTAATTTTTCTTGCCAACCTGAATGCCTTCTCCAATGAATCATGTTCCCAAAGGCGAACCTCATGTTGGATGTTATCCTTTAAAGTCCCTATGAACATGTCAATCCTATGACCCTTTTGAATATCTTTTACTCTTATATTTAATTTTTGGAAGTCCTCAATGTGCTCCACCATTGAACCCTTTTGTTTGAGATTTATCAATTGGCTAAAAAAAATGTTGCTTTTTGTATCCTCATAATGTGCTATCATTTCTTCCATAAAAATTGCATAAATGACAATTTTTTTACGAGAGAAAAGCCATCAATACCATACGAACTGATTGGGTTCCAAATATAATTCGCAATGTGTACCTTTTGTGTGTTTTGCACGTTATGGAGATCGAAATATTACTCTTTCTGTAGTATCCATGTTACAGGATCCTTGTCATCAAAATTCCTCATATCGATCTTTGGAACATGGTGGGTCTTCAATCCAATGTTAGAGTCTATGAAATCATGACTAACATTTCTTTTTTTCTCATTATGAGTTTCCTCTACTACCTTTTCACCATTAGGAAGCATTTCTTGTAGAAACTTTTCCAAACCTCCTTTCAAACCTTCCATGTCTTTCATCAAATCTTAAATCTTTAATCATTAACCATCCATCTTATCTTCCATGCCATCCATCTTATCTTCCATGCTGCCCATCTTAACTTCTGTTACTTTTTGTGGCAGTGAAATTTATGCACTTGGTCTCGTAATTTTGATATATCATGTTGCATTTATTCCTCTTCTTTATGAATCATGCTAGAGATTTCAGGTTGCTTATTAGATGTTTCCATTTTATTTATTTGGGGCATAAATTAATGATACTTATGCTTCACTATGCCCTTTGAATTCCTTCAAACTATTTTTTCAAACCAAACTTATGCAAAAATTTAAAAAGACTACACACCTTTTTTCACTTTGTAGGAGCTTGATATTGAATCAATTGTATCTCTATAATTTCGGATCTTCGAGGTCTGAAATTTCATCCTGAGGTAGCCCTCTGAGACCTCTTTTCAACCCTGCAAGTCTTATCAAGATTTGATTCTCCAAGAAAGAGTTATTCCAAATCTCCCATGATGGCCTAATTATAGACGAGTTCATTAGAGCGAACTTGTACGAAGTGCCACTTGTCACTATTTTGACCTTCAGACCTGGAAATGATATATAGAAAACTACATTCCATCTTCTTTCTATACCTTTTTACTTAATTTCAATCTGATTCTCAGAGAAAAAGTTATGACGAGTTTCCTCATGTTACATGTTTGAGATATAATTCGAGAGCCTGCAAAAATCCTAACTTCCCTGGATCATATATATGAAATATAGCGAGACAAGATCTGAAATTTTTACCCACAATTCATCACAACTTTGGATCAAATGGTTTTTAATTTCAGCTTCTAGAACTTCGTAGAAAAATACTTATAGATAAAATTCTATGATGACCTCTTTGAAGCAGCAAAACCCTAGAATCCAAAGCTCTGATACCAAATGTTATGAAACCACTTTAAAATATAGATCAAAGACTTTAAAATTAGCCTCTTTGAGGCAGAAACCTCCTTGACATTATACAAATGAACAATTCTTGGATGATACAAATGACAAGACCTCATTTCTATACATAGGAGTCTAAGGGATCACAATATAATCAGAGTCGACATAACAATAATAATTTAAGGGCACAACAATAACAATAGTGGGCTTCTATGGGGCACAATAATGACAATGAGGAGACAACATGGGCATAAAAATAACAATAAGGGGATACAATGACAATAATAATAAGGGAATACACTAGTATTATAGGGACCTAACAAAAGTTCTTAATCTAAGTAGGAATAGCTATTTATAATAATTCTGGCCTTCGAACTTCATCATTAGATTTGATTTTGCCTCAATTTTGTTTAGATTGCATCATTAAATGTGTATATATCATTAAATTCTTCCAACTAGCGTCTTAAATGCAACTTGACATGTGTCTTTTCCCTTTTAATGGTCATATTTCTACTTTTTCGTCAAACTTCGACATGTCCCCTATTGTAGTGCACCTTTGTCTTACGTTGTGACATCATGCGAACTTCGACATATTCCTGATTGTAGCAAAATACTTTCTGCATCGAAGCTCTCTCTACAACATAATTTATAGTCCAATGTCCACTTCCAACTGCATGTGACGCTTCTTTCTTCTTTAGGGTGAAGATGTAGGGACACAGTTGTCCCTATACAACTTCAATCTACTTCCATTTACTTTTCCCTGAATTAATTCTTTATTTAGATTTGCTAACTACACTACGCCTCCATCAATAATATTCTTAATAACATATGGGCCTAACCAGTGCGTTTTGAATTTCCCTGGAAATTTTACAAACTTATTGTCATAGAGGAGAATAAGGTCTCCTACCTGAAACTTCTTTTGCTTAAGGTGCCTATTGTTATCACTCAGGTTGTTCCCTGCCTCCAGAAGGGAATACGATCGAGGTAACCACTAACCAATCTTTTAGCTGTAGATTCTAGCCAATCTGCAACTAGAGAGGGCTCTCTCTTTGTAATTTAGCTTTGTTTTGAGGTATTTTAGGCTAGTTATGATGCACAGAGTTTTGTTTTTAGTTTGTTGGATGGTTATCTCAAATAGAGCTGGTATGCAAGTCAAAAATAGTTTATACCATTGGGCAATGGGGTCAATGATGATGTACTGCTAAAGGTGTTTCTTTGGTAAAGGGTAATGCTACAGAGCAAGATAATCAGTCTTAGAACAATTCTGAAATCTGGAAATTAATGGAATGTAAGCCAGTGGATGAAGGGTAGTCAAGAATCCTTGATCATGCTGGTAGAGGGAAGGTGCTTGAATATTATCAAGGAGCAATTAAGAATTCCTAAATAGTATTCAAAATGAAAGAATTAGTGAAAACAAGAGCAGCTAAGAATTCCTATTTATGACTAATTCTGAAGAAAACATAATTAATAGCAGAGATTGAACACAGAGTGTATTTAAACAAATTCTGGGCTATTCTTTTTCTCTGTTACTAAGACTATGAAACATGTATGAAATTTGCAAACACAGAAAACATAAATGCAGGTTAGAGTAACTTATTGATCCATAGAAAGACATAGGAATTCTGTAGCAGTTCCTAGAACATCAAATCCACATTCAGACGGTCCAGCAATAGTGAACTTCAACAACCTTTGTATTGGACAGTCTCAAAATTTACAACGCAGTCCAGAGAGAAAATCACCAACCCCAAATCCATTTTATGGGGAGGTCTTTATACAAAAACGAGATACAAAATATCTTGTAGATAAGTCTTCATGCAATAACTTTCATCACCAACTCTTCAGAAGAAGTAAATGAGAGAAATAAATGCCACAGTAAATGTTGGTGTGCTAGCTGTCCAATTTGTCAGAGATATTTGACTTTCTGGACTAAGTGAGTTGGCTGATGGCTGCGTCTTTATTCTGCGTTCCCTGTGTTTGCTGTGTCATCAGTGCTTGATCTTTTCATTAATGAGCTGCAGTCACAATTTGGCTTCTTATTTTTTATGTTTTTACTTTTTTGATAGGTGGCCCGTGTCTTTGAATTTGCTAACCTGTAGCTGACCCAAAAAGAGGAAAAAGAAACAAAATCACCTTGGTAAAATTTCCAGCATTCTTTGCCACCAGTCTTCTATAGGCAACTTATGTCTTTGTATTTTTATCCTTGTTTCATCAGCTTCAGTATATCTATAAAAGTTGGGTTGGACCTGAAAAAGGTGATTTATCTCATGTTCAATGTAGAACAAATTTTCTAATTTATCATAAAGACTCTGTCCATAGGGAGGCCCTGTTTCTTCTGAGGTGCTAGAGGATGTTGTAATTTGATTGGCAACATAATTATTCACCCTGTTGGCATACTGTTCATGTGTTAGCAGCCTTCCACTGCTGGTTAATAAGCTGGGTAGTCCTTTGCTCTGTAATGTTGCAAACTTTATTTTGAAGTCATTTATTTCTGCTTGCATTTCTTGACATTTTCTTTCTAGAGTCTGTACAAAATTTCTCAGGGTCAGCACCTTCTTCACTATCAAAATAGTATCTATCCGGTTCCTGATATCTAAAGCTGCCAGCTGCTCTTTAGTATGAGTGTTCAAAAATTGAATCATCCTATTGGCTTGCTCAGGCATATTTCCCAATGATTCTCTAGCCTTTTGAGTGTCAAATTGAGCTGGGCTACCAATTTTATCTGCTCATGTATAGTTTGGATTGATTGCCATTGGTCAGTGATAGATTGGCCAATCTTGGCCCATAAGATTTTCTTGATTTCAACCAGAGTTCTATCTAGAGTAAGCTCTTTTTCTAAGGACTTTATTTTATTGTCTAAGGCTTTTATTTCCCTTGTTTTATCAGCCACTGTTACCTTGGACTTGTCATAGCTTACTTCAAGTTTGGCCAACTTTTCCTTGGCCTCTTTCAGCTCTATCATTTGGACTTCTAGCTCTTTTACTGCTTTCATCATTTCTTCCATACTCAAGCTAGATTTTGGTGTTGTTGTTGCTGTTGCTTCTGAAGCATCCGTGGTCGATGTACCTGTTGTTGATGCTGGAATGACAGGAGGAATTGCTGATGCTGCTGTAGGAAGGGCAGTGGGGACAATTGAAGCTGTTACCAGTGGTTGGGAGGTTGACTCTCCCTGCTTACTTTGCAATGCTTTCTCCAACTCTTCCTCCATTTGAATTATCCTTTGATTCATCCTCATGAGCAAATCCATTATATCTTCACCTTCTTTCTCTTGCACAAGTTCTGTAGTTTGAGGGTGCGTGGTTGCAGGTAGCCTTAGCTGCGTTCTAAGTGCAACAATATCTTCTTCCTCTTTTCTTATGAGGGCTTTGATGCCCTTGGCATCCTTAGGATCATTCCCTAGTTCCATAATAATTTCCTCCAATGTCTTTATTCTGTTGTCTTTGGCCAATGAAGACATTCTCTCCAAATCCAATTGAGTATTTGTATTTTTCAATGATTCTTTCAATTGGTGGGCCAGCATTGCCTTGTCTGCTAGAGTAGCATAGACCATTTCACCTGTCTGCTTGTGTAGCTCAATTTGGTCCATCGGGTGTATGTCCTTGGCGAGGACCTCTAAGTTTGTCTTTATGTAATCTGCAGTTGTTTGTGGCTGTGGTATCTTCGGTTTGAAATGACTTAAGATCATTTTCTCCTCCTTAATATCATAAGCTGCCATTAATCTCTGCTGTTTGGAGGGTGTTGTCTTCAGAAATTGATCATACAACTGTATTCTCAACAACTCATTTTGGGCCTTGATTTCCATGAAGGTTCCTTTAATGCCAGATGGTTGTGCACCTTGCTGCCTTGAGGAGGACACCTCCATACCATGTTGCTTCTCTGTTTCCTATCTTTGAGAGCTGATGGATTCTTGCTGACTAGTTTCCCTCTCCCTCCTTGGGCTCTCTATGACTTCTTCACTAATTTCCTCTTCAATTTGAGGATCTATTCTTTGCCTTTTGGCCTCTGGCTGCTGTGTTGAGCCACTAGCAGGTGTAGTTTCTTCCCTATCCCACTTCTTGCCTCTTTCCTCATTGAGAGGAGTTTGTAAAGCTGGTACCTGTGGAGCCTCTGTCTGCAGTGGAGGGGTTTTCCCTTGACTCTGTTCCGTTGAAGTAGTTGGCTGTTCTGTCATTGTTTCTTGCTCTGCATCAACTACCTCCTTGCCCTTTGCTGTCCCTGTTGCTGGTGTAGACCTTTCTTGGGCAGCTTGTGGAGCGGCAACTGATGTGCCTTCTCTAACTTGCTTTCGTAGTTTGAATGTCACCTGCTCAAAAGAATCCAAGTCAAGAGTCTTTTCCAAATCTTTTACATTTTGCTCTATTATTTCTTCTTGGGTGAATTCTTCAACTAGTGCCCCTGCCACCCACTCATCTTGGTTGGCAAATTGTTCAATCTGTGGGATTTTGCAATGTTCATAGGCTGACAGCCTATATTTTATTTTTTTGGCATTGATAAAACCATTTGGCTCATAAGGTACCTACCAAAAACTTCTTTTTAACCTGAATTTCTCCCCTAATATTTGATCAACATCTTGCCATCCTTCTTTTTTGTTCATGAAAAAGGGGCCTAGTTGGTCTTTGAATTTCAACTAAGCCTTTTTCTTGGTGCTATGAAAATGAGTTAAATCAGAGTTGATAAATTGCCTGTAATATTCTAAGGCAAACAGTCTCATTGGCACATATCTTGGCATCCTGTAGGGACAGAGCTCACAACCATATATCCTAATGACAGTGTGATTCTGGTAAAAGTACTAATCACCTATTCTGTAGTTCTTTGAAAGCTGCAATATTTTCTGCATGTCATAGGATAGCCTAGCAGGAGGAGTTCTCATCAGGAGACAAGAGACTGGATAGACAAACAAGTCAATGAACTCACAGTAAGAGTAGGGGGAGTTGTGGACTTCATGAAAAACTGAGGTCCAAAAAATGACGGACCTCATTTCTCTTTTGGAGTCCAATCTTTTGATGGGGCATTGGAAACAGTCTGGCTGATAATACATGAATAGATGATAGATGTAAGATGTGTATTTGAAGACTCACTCCCTATCCAGTTTCAGCAGTTGGTCATGTATCTTATTGGCAATGAATTTGGCATAGTTGTATTTGAAAGCAGGGGGCTGTCCTGGGGTAAATGCAGACACCAAGACCAATATAGTATGATCAATATGTTCACTTGCCTTGAAGCCCAGTACATAAGATATCATATCTACTAGTAATTTACCCACTTCATTGAAACATACATAGAGAAAAGGAGGTGGCCCTGTAGGCTGGCAGTCTGCTCTCATGAATACTTTGGCAATTCGGGCTATCTCTAAGCTGGAGAGTTTAGGACCTTCATCAAGTAGGAATTTCATAGAGAGAGGGACCAGAAGCTTAGTTTTCTTGAAGTTTAGCATTTGATTGATGGAGTCAGGAGTTATATGGAAGAGGATGCTCCCAGATGGAGACTTGACTGCCCTTTGAGTTGGGTCATAGTTTTCACAGCAGAGGCGAATTATTTCAGGGAAGACATTGACATAATGGAGGAATTATATGGGCAAGTTTGATTCCCAAATGCCATAAATGTCACTGTTGTTCAAATAACTGTTCCTCAGCTGACAAAAAGTGTGTAGGTGGTTTCTGTCAGCAACCAAGTCTTGAATTAAGTGATCCCTATCAGCCAAAGGTAATGCTTCCAGTTCATTGTGAGGTGCATTGAGAGGAGTGATATTCAAGGTTGCTGGAGTGGCCATCTTTAAATTCTCTGTGTTTGTAATCTGGAATTTGGATTTGTGCAACCACTGAATAGTGAAAACTGCCTCTGAGGCTTTGTCAAGGAACTGGCAAACTAAACTTTGATATAAAAACGGGTTTACTGGATAAAGTTCACAGGAAGGACAAAGTGTGCACAATTAAATTGGGAGGCTAGATATACAGAGGAAATGGTGTTCTTTGTATAGGATTTTGACAAATGAACTTAATGCATGGGCAGTTTGGAGACTCTACCGACGGAAGTGGGCTCGAAGTGTGTTTTAATGGCCAATTTGCAGAGGAGGGCAAAGTTTGTCGGTTTGCTTTTGAACAATGGCTCACCTGATGAATTAAAAGGTGGTGATTCACAGGCAGGAGTGCATTTTAGTTTGAATTGTAGTTCCACAGTTGATTTCAAATGGAGAAATTTCTAAAAACAGGGTTTGACGGGCGAACAATGGGTAAATACCTGTTCTTAGAGGCGGCTGGTACAAATTGCAGGTAGAATGCTAAGCTGGGGGGCAAAATTTGTAGGATGAACTCGCCTGGTTGGCTAATTGGAGTCCTGGAGGTGAATTCATCAGAAATGGCATGCACGTTCTCCGCAGGCGCACAAATAGAAAATAAACAAAAACCGTTGTTTTCACTACTTTTAACAAAATTTGGACATTTTAGTGCTTTTTTTTATAATGACGTCATCATGACGTATTTTTGGCGCGTAGTGGGTACGGAGGATGACGTGGAAACTGACGTGTATGGTGACGTGGGCTTGACGTCAGGGGGTAGGTGGTCGGGCGGTAAGCAGTTTTCCCCGCACCGCCTTTGGCCCAGGGTGGTTTTGCAGGAGGGGGCTCCGATCACACCGGGAAGCCGACGCGTGGTAGGGGTACGGCAACAATTCCGCCCATCCCCCAGACGCTAACTCCCGGTAGATCGGGGGCTCCGATATTGCCGCCAACCATTGGATGTTGGCCGCAGGATCAGACGGTCGACGGGCGATGATAGGTGGCGGACAGTTTATGATACGGGACCCGTCGAATATTTTAATGTTTTTAATATTCACGGGGTATAGAACCTTGGGTTATGGGTTTTATGCGGGCAACCACGGTTATTCGTTTAACAAAATGTTAAAACAAATCGCAATATACATGTGCGCCGAGGTTAATGCATGGTTTTTAGTTGGAGGGTTTAGGTGCGGTTATTAATTTAACCAAGTGTTAAATAAACCCCTAATGGATTATGAACACAAGAGGGTTATGTTGAGGGCCCCGAAATCGGGTCAACAACAAGGGGGATACCCACCCGGTCGGGAACCTGGTTGGCGGCTCCTTGCCCGTTTGGTGTAGTGGGTCCGACTGGGGATGATGGGACCAGCTTCCCAATCTAAAAGATGTGTGTGTGTGTAGATTTTGAAGACACTAATCTAAAGGTAATTTTAAACTAATTTAATTCTAGACTCTAAACTAACTCTATGCTACTGTAATCTAACAAAAATAGCACATCTAATCTATACTAACCCGGGTAATAATTCTTTCATTATGCGATCTAAAAAGATTTCATACAACAACTGGTAATAAAGATCATTCAGCTATCATAAGAATATAAATCAATTTAAGATGAACCATTCTGCATAAGAAGTTAGGCAAAACAGTTGTGAACAGCATATCGCATAATCAGTTATTCATATGTTAAGCATAAACAAATGATTCCACCGTACAAAAGTGCCAAATGGTAATCCAGACATTCATACATCAACATATAAACAAATCAGCTGTATATCACTCTAAGAATATGAGCAGAAATTAATCAAGAGATAAAAGTACCATTTATGACTGATTTCACTCACAAACTTCAAGCAATAACGATTTATCTCTACTTACTTCTAACATCTACTAAGAGTACAGAAGTGCAACATCAGTAGCAGACATTAAAATGCAAACATAAATAAATCTCGATCCATCCATTCATCAAAAACCCCCTCCGAGGGTGCAAAAGTGCATGTTCTAAGGACAAGTTTTTTGACAAATTTCCAAACCCTTCTCCAAATGCTATGAGAAGGGTTAAATACTACTAACTAACTAATCTTAATTACACAAATTTAGGGAACGGCTTCAAATGACCGCCCTTTTACTAAAGCAAATTTATTTCTAAAAATTGAATCTAATTTCTAACCGTTTCTGTATCTGCTCCTTAGTGTTGTAAGCAATGTGAGGTTCGCCTTGAAAGAGTCGGTTGGTTGTCTTTTCCCTTTGCTCGGGCGATGAAAGTAGAAATAACAAAAGTTGGCACCTCCTTCTGACAACTTAGAAGATATTTTTGAAAATCTCCCTCTAACTGGGTGTTTTTTTTTGTTGTGTGTATACTTAGTATAACCCAAACTTCTTTCAAACTGATTGTGCTGTTGCTATTTCGGTTTCCGGCTGTGTGAATGACTCAATGAGTTAGGGATTTCATTTCCTGAACAATCTTACGTATTGAAAATGGCTTCCATTCTTTGTTCCAGGCTTTTCTGAAGCATCATCCCTTTTCAGCGTTTTTCTTTTTGCTTTACCCAATCTGAGCTTCTGCTCTTTTGCAAACATGCTGCTTTTGTGCACCTTTGACTCTGAGTCTTGGATAGTCTATTTTCATCAGTGTCTGTGGAGTGATACTCTAGACTCCGCGGCTCTGCTGCATGCGGGCATTCATTTGCGAAGGCATCTCATCTCTGTCCTTCAAGTATTGGCGCTTTCCCCTTTTCCTTGGATGTTTCCTGCATATAGATTTATATTAGTTGCTGCCTTACAGTTTACGCAAAGGAAAAGAGATATGAAACGATTGACATGAAAGCTTTAAACTTTAATGAATGCATAATCATGACACTCATAAGGACTTTACTCTTCGAAAAACGCAACATGATCATTTTTGGATACTCAGGCGTGCCATCATTAATTTCGCTTAAGGTGAGCGCTTGATTTTGGGTTTACAGATCATGCCGAAGAAACTTTGCGATGAGTGGTTTTTGCGATTTGTATTGCAGCAATTAATAGTTTCATTCGTCGCAGATCGCAAATCGCAAAATCGCAGTTTGTAGGATCACGGATCGCAAATCTCAATATCACAATTTTCATTTGTTCGTTATGTGCTGCTTTTGCGACGTTTGCGATATGCGACGTTGCACATCGGCCATCGGCGATTCCTCCTCATTTTCTTTTAAGGGCACTTTCAAAATATGCGATGCGATGAATTTCGCATCGCTTCTTTGCAGCTTATTTATGCGCATAGGAAAACTCTTCACTCTCTCTCTGCGATGCGATATAGCTTTTAGGGAGTTAAAATACAAAAATTTGGATAAAAATATTTTTGGGATTTTTGTTAAGGGTCCCCCTTTGCTTGATATTATTGCTAATACTAAACAAAGAGGGGGGTTGTTGTTGACCACAACAATGGCGATTCACTGTGAAGAACCAGTTATCTCTGCTTTTCTATTGACATTTCCACTTCCGAAACAGAAAAGTTTTCATATGTCTAAATTTTGTTATGGACAGATAGAGTAGATTACCCCTCATCCTGTCAATGATACTTTGCTTCAACCCTTCTTTTATTCCAATTGTCTGCTTCCCTAGGCTTAGTTCTTGCATTCATACCAGACATTACTCGGTTCCTTTTAAAAGATAAAATAAGGTCTTCTCTGTGTGCTGGCTTTAAAATATGCTCATTTGTCGTAGGTAGAGCCTCTGCTGCCCGCAAGCGTCCATAGCCTCGACAGGGTTACCATGTTATCCAGCAATGATCCTTTTTCCTGCTTAAGGTTATTTACAACATTTCAGAGAAAAATCCTTTTTTGGCACTTTTTCCTTTTTTACTCTCTAAAGAACAATGTCTTGGTTTGGTGGCCAAATTATGACACAGTCATTCACTTGATTTACACTTTTGCTGAACAAGCTGGCTCATGATGAGACCCCTTGTCTTTTGATTGCAACAATCTTGAGTCGTTGCCCTGTTTTGATAGACAGTTTTGGCAAAGTCAGCAAGTTATAATATCTGTGATCATGATAAGCCGGCTCGTGATGAGACCTCTTATTCTTTGAGATATAGTGCTTTCTCGGATTGTTTCTCTGAATGCTGCGGTTTCCTTTGGCAGGGAGGAAGTCATTGTTTTTCCTTAAGAAAGCTCTCGACGACAATAATAGAGCTTTGAAAATCACAGCTTTGCAGAGAATATTTATTTTATTATTGATGATACCTTTCATTGTGCTAGGATAAAACAATTTTTAACCAAGGGTTGATTTCATCAAAGTCTTTCGAAAGGTTGAAACTAATATCATTATTCAGGCTAAAGTTAACTCTATTTGTCAATAATAAAAATCAGATTTTTTGAAAAGTTTTGCTATTTGTACAAGTGAAATCAAAACCTGATAGAGAGTTAGTGTGCTCTTTCATGAATCTTATTCAATGATCATTTACAACCGGTTTTATTTATAAGAAAGAGAAAACAAAAATAAAATAAACTAAAACTATCCTACAAAAAATAGAAGAGTGATCTTCTATGGAAAATACATTTTAAGAATCTGTCCATTCACAGGCAAAGAATCTCTTCTACCTGCCAAATCCTGCAACACAAACGTCGATGGGCCTATGACTTCTACAATCTGAAAAGGACCAAGCCACAGCTTCTGAAATTTCGTATGTTTGCCCTTTTCTTCATGAGCCTTATCCCATTTCAAAACTAAATCTCCCATCTGAAAGTTCTTTCTGGTTATGATGGCTGAGTCAAAAGAGGATTTTATTAGCGCTTGGTGGTGAGCATGGGTTTTCTTAGCTTGTTCTCGGCGTTCTTCTAGTTTGATTATTTCCATTTGTCTTAATTGTAAAGAGGAAGTAGATACTTCATCGATGTGTTGTACTAGAGACAAAGAGGGAATGACTAAGTGAGTTGGAAGAACCACTTCTTTCCCATAAACTAAATTAAAGGGAGAAGTTCCGATTGAAGCTTTCTTCGTGATTGTATCTGCCCATAAAGCATTTACCAGCGCTTTGTGCCAATTCTTTTGGTTTTGGTCGACTGCTCTTTTGATAATCCTGATTAGGTTTTTGTTTGCTGATTCAGCCTACCCATTACCTTGCGGATAGTAATTAGCAGAATATTTCAATTTGAACCCTCTTTTTAATGCAAACTCAGTCATTGCATTTCCAGAAAAGTATGATGCATTATCAAACATTAAGGCTGTTGGCAATCCAAACCTAGTGATGATAAATTGATCTATGAAATCAATAATGTTTTCAGAATTAACTGTCTTGAGAGGAACTGCTTCTACCCATTTAGTAAAATAATCTGTTGCCGTGAGGATATACCTATGCTGCTTAGAAGAGTGAGGAACGATCTCACCTATTATGTCCAAGCCCCATTGGTTGAATGGTTGCTCGATGTTGACTGGCTGTAGTGGCATGGACGATTTCCTTTGTTTCCCCGCAGCAGTCTGGCAGATTTGGCATTTCCTTACGTAATTGTACGAGTCTTTGAACAGCGTGGGCCAATAATATCCTGCACGTAAGATCTTATGCGCAGTAGTCTCTCCAGCATAGTGTCCACCTGCTGGTCCATCGTGGAGTTCCTGCAAAACCTTTTCGGCTTCAGTTTTCTCAAGACACCTAAGAAGTACAGAATCATAATTCCTTTTAAACAGAACATTATTTACGAGCTGGTATTGTTTAGCTTTCAACCTCAGAGCTCTTTTCTTGGTGTGATCCAGGTGTGATGGAGCATACCCGTTCTTAAGATAATAAATGGTGTCCGCATATAATGATTCTGTGTCGTTTAGGCTTACCTCATACGTGTGTACCTCTTCAGATGAGTTCTCTGGAATTTGCGATGCTCCAGCTAAAATCTTGCAGAAGCCTTGACCTCTTACGATGCTTGCTGGTTTGATCTCAAGATCATATTCTTGTAGCGCGGTAATCCAATTTTCTCTCTTTTCACCCACATCCTTTTGTACCAAAAGGTTTCTTACCGCTGGAAACAGTACTATGACTTTGGTATGGGCTTTAAGTAAGAAAGGTCTGAAATATTTGATCGCTTTGAAAACAGCATAAGCCTGTTTCTCCACGTCTGAGTAATTGAGTTCAGCACCTTGTAAGTTCGAGCTAAAGAATGCGATTCGAGCTTCCGCCTTTTCTTGATTTACTTGAGTCAAAATCGCGACATAAGATTTTTCTGAGGCAAAAGTGTATAAGATGAAGGATTCTGAAAAATTTGGGGTAGCTAAAGATGGAGCGTTGATGATAGCTTGTTTGATCAAGTTGAATGCTTCGTGCTCATCTATGCCCCATTTAAAATTTGAATTCTTTTTTATCATATTTTGTAAAGGAGAAATAATACGTGAAAAATCGGGGACAAATCTTTTTACAAAATTGATTTGTTCGAGGAAAGATTGCATGGCCTTTTTGTTATGGGGTATGGATATTTCGGAAATTTCTTTGATTCTGTCAGGTTCAATGTGAATACCAGATTTCGACACTATGAATCCGAGCAATTTCCCTTCACCTAATGCGAAAAAATATTTCTTTGGGTTAAGTGAAATTCCATACCTTAAGCATCTTTGAAAGATCTGTTTCAAATCTTTGAGATGGTCGCTTCGCTTCTTGGAGTACACTGTTATATCATCCAGGTAAATCACTACCGATTTATTGACTAAACCTTTAAACGCGATGTCCATGGCTCTCTGAAAGGTAGCGCCGGCATTGATCAGACCAAATGGCATCTTCCGATATGCGTATGTGCCCCACTTGGTTCGGAATGTGGTTTTCAACTGATCATTGGGATGCAGCAGCACTTGATTGTATCCTGAAAATCCATCCAGGAAAGACATTAATTCTGAGCCTGCTACTGCCTGTAGTATTTGCTCCATAGGTGGGAGGGGAAAATTGTCTTTCTGACAGGCTTTGTTGAGATTCCGGAAATCAATACAGATTCTAATATCTTCGTTTTTCTTCCTAACAGGCACCATATTGGATACCCATTTGGAGTGTCTGACAGGGAAAATTATTCTGGCTCTCAACAATTTATTTAGCTCGGTCTTTATCTGGTTTTCTAGGTTGGGGTGGATTTTTATGAGCTTCTGTTGGACAGGTTTTTCATTGTCAATCATAGGGATAGTGTGTTGAATGATAGAAGTGTTGTATGTTTTCAGCTCATCGTAATTCCACGCAAAAACGTTTTTGAATTGTCTCAGAAGACGGATATATGCTGATTTTTCTTCAGGAGCTAGGCCGTGGCCCAGATTAACGTTTTGCGGCTTCTGATCGGTTCCTAGGTTCACTAATTCATAGTTCAGAGTTGAACTGTAGAGTTTAGAATTGGCAGACCTTTTAAACCGACTTTTTAAATCATATAAATCTTCTAACTTAACCACCGATTTAGGTATAGCGTTATCAGTGCTATTTTGCTGAATTTGGTGATCATGATGGTCTTCGTCAATTATTTGATTTGAGTAGGATCCTTCAGAAGTAAGGAAATTTACAATGTCTGGATCGTCATTGAATACTCTCCAGTTGGTGATGTTGTCAGGGATGGATGGTTTAAAGATTAATTCTATTGAAAACCTATCGGGACTAAAATCTTCGGAGGGAATCAATCTAGAGGCTACGTTAGCTAACAGGTCTGCGCTCGCATTTTGGAGTCTTGGGATTGACGAAATATTGAATGCTATGAAATGTGAAGTCAGATCTTGTACTAATGATTGATAGTGCTTTAAATGACTTGACAGGCAGTGTATGGTGTTACGTACCTGTTTGACGACAATTTCGGAATCTCCAAAGACTTGAAGATACTTAACATTCAAGCCGATTGCTTTGTATAGGCCTTGCACCAAGGCTTCGTATTCTGCTGTATTGTTTGTGCAATCAAACTCAAGTTTGCATGTAAGCATGGTCTTGTTCCCATTTGGGTTAATCAGAACGCATCCTGCTCCTGCTCCCTCGTTAGATTTAGAGCCGTCAAAATATAATTTCCAAAATAAAGATGTATTTACAGAACTATCTAAACAATTAAAACACTTTGAATCATCAGTTTGGGAAAAATTTTCAATTTGGGACACAACTGAATCTTCTAAGTAAGGTGAAGTGTGAGCATTGAAATTGCCGAGGAAAGAATCTACCGAGTAATTGCCTATGATACTGCTGTTGTATGCTATCGCTTTGTTCTCTCCTTCCAGTTCTGTCACTATGTACTTTTGGTGCAATTCTCGTTCAACCTTTATTTGATTGGGTTTGCCGTTGTAGGGTAACCACATGTGCGACCAGTCGGTTGAGAAATATCCGTGGAGTTTCTCGGACCAATCCCTGCTAAGAATTAAACCATAGAATTCAGGGATATCAGCTACTAGAATGTCGATAACCTGACAGACTTTCGGGTTAGACGACAATCTTATGGTCACCTGGTTAAGTTCACCAATCACTTCGACTTGAGATCGATCAAGTTGAACTATGTGCACTGCAGATTTCTGAGGTTGAACATTCAATTTGGCACATATTGATCTGGGTAGAATATTCGTCGAAGCACCAGAATCAATCAGGCAATTGTGCACGTTTTTATTGAAGATTTCATAAGTGAGGAGAAAAGGAGGAGTATGGGATCTTGACCTTCCTCCAATCAAGGCAATGTCATTCGGATCAATCTTATTGATCATGTTGGTTGGAGGTCTTCCCATGTTGTGGGAAGCTACAGTTGTAGGCAAAGATGTAGTAGGCACGACATGTAATTCCTTCATCATTATTTTCTGTTGATGTTTCAATTTGCTCAATTCGTAAAGAGTGATATTAGCCCTAGTCTTTTTCATGTCATCGATAATGTTATACTCCATTTCATCCGACACTATCAGTGTTTTTGATGGAGGTGCTTGATCTGATTGGACTGGGCCAAGTTGGGTCGCTCTAGTGGTTGTTTTCTTTGTTGCGACCTTATCTTTTGTTGCAGGGCTTGCGCCCTTCTGTTTAGGGGTAGTTTGGGGAGGATCAAGTTGATTTTTTCTTCGTGTGCTAACCGGAAATGCTTCTTGATCCTCTTCTTGTGGGAGGATGAAATCCCACATTCCTTGTAGTTCCACAACTTCTTCATCATCGTTCTGCCCTTCAGTGGTATTCTCTTCTTCTTCTTCTTCAGATTCGACGTTTGAGACAGCATTGGGTGGTTTCACCTCCATGGGAAGGTTTCTTTTAAAAGATCTGTAGGGCTTTTTTGAAGAAGTTTCTGCTACTTGTTTTCTTATGTCAATCATCTCGTTGGACATGGCCTTTAACACCTTTTGTAATCCTTCCATATCGAAAGGATCTTTCGTTTGCTTCTTCTTGGTGTCTTCTTTGAAAGAGATCTTCTTAGATTTGCGTTCTTCTATTGCAGATCTCTTTTCTAGGGAAACTACACGTTTTTCTACTGCTAGCGCCTCAGTTAAGTTTTCAACTAAGGTCGTCTTGCTTGCCCTATCTACGAAGATAGCCAAGTTAGATGGTAAGGCCGTGATGTACCATTCACATCTTACTTCCTCGCTGGGTTGAGAAGCAGCGGGAATCTTGTTGAGGATCTTATTGAATCGTAAGTTGAAATCTTTAATGGGTTCTCTAGCCTCAGCTTTAAGATTAGATAGGTCATTGATCAATGTCGTTGTTGATCTGTCATCGCCGAACTTGGTGAGGAATTGACTTTGAAAAATGTCCCAACTTGTGATGGACCCGGACGGTAACGAAAAGTACCATGACCCGGCTGTTCCTTGCATTGTGTAAGGAAAAAGTCGGACGACAGCATCTTCGTTTGTAACTCTGTTGAGATTAACAGAAAGCATGAAATTATTGATATGCTCTTCAGCTAGCATGCCTGTTTCTGGATTGAATTTAGGTAGCCACTTCTCAGGATGGGCCGGTATTGGGCTCAGGGGTGGGGGCATTAAAACCCCCCCAGGATTGTTCCATGGAGACTGGGCCATCGTTGAGCCGCTAGTTAATGAGAGTGCAGAAGACGGTCCCTGATGCTGAGAAGATGAAGGTATTATGATAGTTGATGATTGAAGAGGAAGTGTGGAAGATGGATGAGTGATTTGGGATGAGGATGTGGGTGGTTGACTTCGCGGTGAGGGTGTTGAAATGGATGAAGTGGATGAAAGAGTCTCACGGTCAGACTCTGGTGGTGCGTTCCTTGCTCTTTTCCTAGTAGGGAGAGGGAGTTCACTTGGTTGAATACCGAATTTTTCACTCTTCAATCTTGTCAGAGGGTGAGCAGGATTGTACTGCGAAGTCACGCTGCTGTTAGATTTATTAGACCTATGAGAAAAAATAGAGAATCCCTGGAGTTTACGAATCAAAGTTTGAATTTCAGGGGGTTAAATAATGAGTTGGTCTGATATATTGGAGTAGGTAGCAGCGGTGGATACTCGAGCGACTTGTAACTCCGGGTTTAGCCGTAGTGGAGAAGTCGGGGGAGTTGGTGAGGGTGATTTACTCTCAGAATGGCATTTAGATTTTGACTTAGTTGCCATTCATAGTTCGTGCCCTCCTTCTAGCGCCAAATATGTTGAGGGCCCCGAAATCGGGTCAATAAAAAGGGGGATACCCACCCGGTCGGGAACCTGGTTGGCGGCTCCTTGCCCGTTTGGTGTAGCGGGTCCGACTGGGGATGATGGGACCAGCTTCCCAATCTAAAAGATGTGTGTGTGTGTGTAGATTTTGAAGACACTAATCTAAAGGTAATTTTAAACTAATTTAATTCTAGACTCTAAACTGACTCTATGCTACTGTAATCTAACAAAAAAAGCACATCTAATCTATACTAACCCGGGTAATAATTCTTTCATTATGCGATCTAAAAAGATTTCATACAACAATTGGTAATAAAGATCATTCAGCTATCATAAGAATATAAATCAATTTAAGATGAACCATTCTGCATAAGAAGTTAGGCAAAACAGTTGTGAACAACATATCGCATAATCAGTTATTCATATGTTAAGCATAAACAAATGATTCCACCGTACAAAAGTACCAAATGGTAATCCAGACATTCATACATCAACATATAAACAAATCAGCTGTATATCACTCTAAGAATATGAGCAGAAATTAATCAAGAGATAAAAGTACCATTTATGACTGATTTCACTCACAAACTTCAAGCAATAACGATTTATCTCTACTTACTTCTAACATCTACTAAGAGTACAGAAGTGCAACATCAGTAGCAGACATTAAAATGCAAACATAAATAAATCTCGATCCATCCATTCATCAAAAACCCCCTCCGAGGGTGCAAAAGTGCATGTTCTGAGGACAAGTTTTTTGACAAATTTCCGGACCCTTCTCCAAATGCTATGAGAAGGGTTAAATACTACTAACTAACTAATCTTAATTACACAAATTTAGGGAACGGCTTCAAATGACCGCCCTTTTACTAAAGCAAATTTATTTCTAAAAATTGAATCTAATTTCTAACCGTTTCTGTATCTACTCCTTAGTGCTGTAAGCAATGTGAGGTTCGCCTGGAAAGAGTCGGCTGGTTGTCTTTTCCCTTTGCTCGGCGATGAAAGTAGAAATAAAAAAAGCTGGCACCTCCTTCTGACAACTTAGAAGATATTTTTGAAAATCTCCCTCTGACTGGGTGTTTTTTTTGCTGTGTGTATACTTAGTATAACACAGACTTCTTTCAAACTGATTGTGCTGTTGCTATTTCGGTTTTCGGCCGTGTGAATGACTCAATGAGTTAGGGATTTCATTGCCTGAAAAATCTTACGTATTGAAAATGGCTTCCATTCTTTGTTCCAGGCTTTTCTGAAGCATCATCCCTTTTCAACGTTTTTCTTTTTGCTTTACCCAATCTGAGCTTCTGCTCTTTTGCAAACATGCTGCTTTTGTGCACCTTTGACTCTGAGTCTTGGATAGTCTATTTTCATCAGTGTCTGTGGAGTGATACTCTAGAATTCGCGGCTCTGCTGCATGCGGCATTCATTTGCGAAGGCATCTCATCTTTGTCCTTCAAGTATTGGCGCTTTCCCCTTTTCCTTGGATGTTTCCTGCATATAGATTTATATTAGTTGCTGCCTTACAGTTTACGCAAAGGAAAAGAGATATGAAACGATTGACATGAAAGCTTTAAACTTTAATGAATGCATAATCATGACACTCATAAGGACTTGACTCTTCGAAAAACGCAACATGATCATTTTTGGATACTTAGGCGTGCCATCATTAATTTCGCTTAAGGTGAGCGCTTGATTTTGGGTTTACAGATCATGCTGAAGAAACTTTGTGATGAGTGGTTTCTGCGATTTGTATTGCAGAAATTAATAGTTTCATTCATCGCAGATCGCAAATCGCAAAATCGCAGTTTGTAGGATCGCGGATCGCAAATCGCAATATCGCAATTTTCATTTGTTCGTTATGTGCTGCTTTTGCGACATTTGCGATATGCGACGTTGCACATCGGCCGTCGGCGATTCCTCCTCATTTTATTTTAAGGGTGCTTTCAAAATATGCGATGCGATGAATTTCTCATCGCTTCTTTGCAGCTTATTTATGCGCATAGGAAAACTCTTCACTCTCTCTCTGCGATGCGATATAGCTTTTAGGGAGTTAAAATACAAAAATTTGGATAAAAATATTTTTGGGATTTTTGTTAAGGGTCCCCCTTTGCTTGATATTATTGCTAATACTAAACAAAGAGTTGTTGTTGACCACAACAGGTTTTACTAAGGTGATGGACTTTAATTGAACTTTGTTATATAGTTTCCAAGGGTGGGAATATTAAATACCTTTTGGGTTTTTTATATAGTTTTTTGTAAAATAGGGGTGGGGATATTGATAGAGGAGCTATATAATAAGTTAAGATGTCAATATGAATATATTGAATGAAACTGGATGAAATAAATGCCAAGTCTATAGAGTGAAAACTTAGGCATAGGGAAATGAAAGGAGTATGGAATGATCATTTTTACACAAGAAATGTGGCTTCTTTTAATTAAGTAAACTCAAAGTTTAACTTGGCATTTCTCATAAAATGAAGTGAAACAGGACTATTGGGCAGATCCCAAGGTCCTTGAGGGGATGTTAGTAAATGATTTCTGGGGGAATGATAGGGGAAGTTAGTCATGCTTCCACTGTCCTGCAGTTACTTTGCCATGGTATTTGTGTCATTGATGAGAAGAATCTTTCTTGATAAGACAAAAAATGATCACTAACTTGCTTCTGCAACCTCAAACTACCTACCCAGCCTAAAACACCTAGCATTTTTTCTTCCTTTTGATTGGGTGCATTTGGACTAGCAAACCCTGATTTTCCTCTTTTCTTTTGAATTCCCTCCTATCTAAGTCTACCCTTATCTCTTCCTAGGGCCCAGATTAAGTGGTTGGGCTCCTTTGTTTCTCTACCTGTTTACTCATCTGCCAAGCTTGAACTATTTGGATAGATATTTATTCTCTATTCTAAAGACAAGTAAATTCAAACATGATCTAGCCAGGATTGGACTGTTTGGCTATTCACCAACTGTATGCAAAATCTACCATCTGTACACAATGAAACTCTGCAACAATGGAACAATAGTGGCATTTAAACTAGCACACTTTCTTGGTCTTTTGGTTTGGGGTTCATTTTCATCATTTTTTCCGACCAATTTACTCTTTTTGCCCTTTGATTTTTCTTCTAGGGCATACCCTCTTTTCATTTTTTAATTTTCTTGATTTGTTTACAAAATATGGAACTTTTGCAGCATGTAAGGATGAACATATTTGGCTTTTCTAGAGTCAATCATGAAAAATGAAACCTATTGGTTTAGGAACCTAATAGTGGCTCCACTTGGGGATGGCTTTTCTTGGTGAAAATCCATGAACAACAGGTCAAATGGCCTTATTTTCAACTCCTGTTGTAATCTGAAAGTTCCTTTGCTGGAGACCAGTAATATGAACTTTTGTGGCATGTGTGCTCTTCTCATGAGCTGATATGTGCAAAATTATAGCTCTATTTTTTGCTGGTTTCTCTGAGTGTTTGTCATCATCTTTATAGTTCCCAAGTATTTTTTTTGTTCTTTTCCAGTAAATTCAAGATATACACAAAGGTGGTATAATTCCCTGATTTTTTTGCTCAAAACCTGTTGCATCTTATCCCTTATCTAATTGTTGTAATAAAAACTGCTGGAAAAAACAACTATTTACATACAAAACTACCCCTCTGTCTCTAAGCAAGGGGATCAAAATAATGTTTGAGCATTCGCCCATTAACTGGGCCTTCTTCAGCTTCTGTACCATCCAAGCTTTTCAGAAAATAGGTGTTATTTCCTTGCACATTCTGAATAAGAAATGGTCCTTTCCAAACAAAATCAAATTTGCCATGTTTCCCTTTATCCTCTCTTCTAGAATCCCACTTTAACACCTTATCCCCAATGAAGAAATCCTCTGCTTTGGTTCTTTTATCAAACATCCTTTTCAGTTTTTCTTGTAGAACCTGACTTCTCTGATATACTTCCTCTCTAGTCTGCTGCAAGTGAATAGTTTGATTGATCCTTCTTTGAATATCATTAGGTTCTGCTTGTATTTCTTGTAGCAACTTTATCACTGGGATTCCCAAAGATGAAGGGAATCTTGCCTCCATGCCATAAACCAATTCATATGGGCTGGTTCCAATAGATCTTTTGGTGGTCAATCTATCTGCCCATAGTGCATTTACAAGCTTCTTATGCCAATTCTTTTTATTCTCCTCCAAGACCTTTTTAATAATGTTGATTAAGCTTTTGTTGGAGGACTCAGCTAGACCATTACCTTGAGGGTAATAGGCTGTGGAGTGGCCCAAGGTAATGTGGTACTTGTGGCAAAAATTGATCATTCTTTTGGATTTAAAGGCAGCTGCATTGTCTGTAATAATCTTTTCTGGACAACCAAATCTAGACAAGATGTTGGTTTCTAAGAATTGCATGATGATTGAGTCATTGGCTTGCCTGCAAGGGGTGGCTTCTATCCACTTGGTAAAATAGTCTGTGGCAGTCAAAATCCACTTGTGCTGGCCAGAGGATGAAGGGTGGATTTCTCCAATGAAGTCTAAACCCCATTGTTGAAATGGCCTTTCAGTTGAAATAGGTTTGAGGGGCAAAGGCAGCAGCTTTTTCTTGCCTTCAAAAATTTGGCATTTGTGGCAAGAAGTTACATATTTGTTAGCATCAACAAACAGGGTGGGCCAATAGAAACCAGCCCTTAGGATTTTATCAGTGGTTGATTTCCAATATAAGTGTCCACCACAGTCCCCTGCATGAAATTCCTTGAGGACTTTGTCAATTTCATCCAATGTTAGGCAATTAAGCAAAATACCTTCATGATTTTTCCAAAACAACACATTGTCTATAATACAAAACTTTGATGCCTTCATTTTCAAGAATCTCTTTTTAGTCCTGGATAACCCTGGAGGAGCTTGCAGGTTTAACAATACAAAACATATGTCAGCATACCAAGGTGATTGTAAAAAGGCTTGATTGATCTGTGGAGTCGCCATCTCCTGTTCGTTATCCAGTTCATTGATGTCAAGGGCTTGAAAATTGGTTTCAGTCATCAGCTTGGCTAATCCCTGTCCTTTTATCAGTTTGGTTGGCTTAATTTCAATGTCATATTCTAAAATGTTAGCTATCCACTTGCCCCTTTTACCTTCAATTCCTTCTTGAGTTAGGATGTCTTTGATCACGGCATTAGGAACATAAGCTATCACATGAGAATACAAGATATAAACTCTGAAATCCTTGATGGCTTTTACAAGGGCATAAGCTTGCTTTTCCATTATCTAATATTTTAGTGGAGCATCTCTAAGTGCTTTGCCAAAAAAAGCAATGGGCTTCTCACATTCTTTGTCATCTTTTTGCAATAGGACAGCAGCAATAGTATGCTCAGATGTAAAGGAAAAGATCATGAAATCTCTATCAAACTTGGGGCTGGTGAGGACTGTTGTTTTTGTTAAAGCTGTTTTGATGTCCTCAAAGGCCTGTTTAGCTTCTATTGTCCATTTGAATTTAGAGTCCTTCTTCAACATATTATTCAACATTGTTATTAGCTCGGCCAAATTGGGAATGAATCTCCTTAGGAAATTGATCTTTCCTAAAAAAGCTTGCAGTTCTTTGATGTTTCTTGGGTGAGGCACATGGAGAATAGCTTGTATTCTGTCCAGGTCAATTATAATGCCATCCTTTGAAATTATGTGGCCTAGGAGTTTGCCTTTTTCTAGGCCAAACAATGGTTTCT
Source organism: Pinus tabuliformis (assembly GCA_031772625.1). Taxonomy (NCBI): domain Eukaryota; kingdom Viridiplantae; phylum Streptophyta; class Pinopsida; order Pinales; family Pinaceae; genus Pinus; species Pinus tabuliformis. The sequence goes on from CM062816.1 coordinate 113,460,413, forward strand.
TTGTGTTCAATGATATGCCATATTTTCTACAAATTAGGAACACTTGTCTTAAATGCTCTAAATGTTCTTGATCTGATTTTGAAAAAGCAGTGAGGTCATCAAGGTATATGACTAAGAAATCATGGATCTCTTTGGCAAAGGCTATGTCCATTTCTCTTTAAAACGTGGCCCCTGCATTTTTGAGTCCAAAAGGCATTTTCACATATTTGAAGGTTCCCCAAGGTGTTGTAAAGTCAGTTTTGTCTTGATCATCCGGGTGTACTAAGATCTGATTGAATCTTGAGAATCCATCTAGCAATGAGATCCTAGAAGCCCCCACTACCCTTTGTAGGATATTATCCATCTTTGGTAAGGGGTAGTGGTCTTTGAGAGAGACCTTATTTGAATTTCTTAGGTCAACACACAAATTTATCTCTCCCGTTTTCTTTCTAGTAGGCACTAGATTTGAAATCCACTCTAAAAACCTGATAGGTGTAATTATTCCAGCTTCATACATTCATTTAAATTCCTTTTCAATCAGGGGAAGGAGGACAGGATTTGCCCTCCTGAGCTTTTGTTTAAAAGGTTTTTAATTCTCTTTCAAAGGTATAGTATGTTGGATGACCGAAGTATCATAGGACTTGAGGTCCTCATAGCTCCAGGCAAAGACATCATGGAACTCCTTGAACAACTCAATGTATTTCAGCTTCTGATCAGGAGGCAATGTTTTGGACAGTTTTACCATTTTGGGATTTTCTGTGGTTCCAATGTTGCAGTCCTCAATTTCTGCATTGAGAGGTTGCATCTTTGGCTTTCTAGGAATGTCATTTGAATCAAATATATCTTCTAAAGGAGTTAATCCTGTGGGCAGAAAACTATCCTTTAGTTCAATTACTTCAGATTCCCCCTCAGCCATTTCATCAAGATCTAATTGCTTCAGCTCTTGTAAATTTTTACAGTCAAAAGTTGTTGGATGAAAAATTAAATTTGTTGTTTGAGATGATATACTTTGCTCACTCTTGTCTATTGGGTGTTGATCATCCATGGTGCTTGTATCTATGTTTATACTTGAGAATTCCTCTTTCAAAGTCAGGAAATTATTTATTTGTGTATCATTTTCAAAGACCTGCCAATTTTTGACATTATCTGGGACAGCAGGTCTGTGTTTGATTTCAGCAGTGAAGTGGTGATTAGGCTCAAATGGAAGCTTGCAAGTGCTGGCAAAGGTTTCCAAACTATGTGCATGTAAATTATGATTTCTTGGAATCTTGGTGAGCTGAGATTCTGAGAAGGTTTTAAGTATTTCAATGGCTGCCCCTCTATAAGTTCTCAACCTGAGATCATTTGTAACAAAGTTTCCCTTCATCTGCTGTATAATCAAATCTGAATCCCCTAGAATTGAAATCCTAACTGCCCCAAGACTTTTGATGAGTTTGAGACCCAATAGAAGGGCTTCATACTCAGCCATATTGTTTGTACATCTGAAATTTAACCTATATGCATGACCTTCAACATGGTCATTATGTATGTTGTGTGTCCAAACCCCTGCCCCTGCTCCTAATTTTTTCACAGACCCATAAAACTCTAAGTACCATAAGATTTCTTGGTTATGACTAGCCTTAAGGGTTTTGGAAGCTTTTTTAGTGCGCAGATTTGGTTCTTGTAACTCATATGATATGTCATTTTGCTTTGTTGTATCAATAACATCAACAATTTTTCAATCTTGGGGACTAGATTGTTCGTTCATGCTTTCTGCTTGTGCTGTTTGTAGGAGTTTGACATCAGTTTTGGGACACATCTCAGCATTATATAAAATGAATATCAGCTACCACCACATCCATCAAGATTGTCTTGGCTGGATATTGGACTAAGGATACACAAAGTTCTTTAATTAGGCCTAGACACCTGACCTGTCTAGAATCAAATGAGAACAAGTCTTTGTATGGCCTTGTAATATCTAGGTCTAGTATTTCCACCACTGACTTAGGCATTAGGTTATGGGAATATCTCGAATCAAACATTGCATTATGCAGCACTTTTTCATGAATGTTTAAGCTCACATAGAATGGAGGAACTCCATCTATTGTTTTACCATTGACTTCAGGACCAAAAATCAGTTCTGGTTGATCATCTAGAACATTGACTGCATCCCTATTCTCTGATATTTGGAGTGACCTATTGATTTGTTGTCTGTAAATTTCATGTTTATCCAATTCAGAGAGAGGAATAGCTATTTTCAGCTTGCCTATTTTTGTTTCTAAGTTAAAAGGTTTTTCTATCTGAATTTTTGTATTGCGGACAACAAACTTTTCCTTTTCAGCTGAATTTTCAGTGACCTTCTCTTGATCATGAGTGCTTTTTTGAGGTACATATGATTTGAAATTATTTTCAGGAGGACAGTTTAGATTTTCTTTTGGAGGAGAGGGTGTGTATGGCTGATTTTTTGAGGGCTGTACCTCTGATATGTCATCAACAGTGGCCTCCTTTGGGTTGGGATCTGTTCTAACAGGGAGTTCTGTTAGGATAGCTTTATTCTTTGTTTTCTTTGGCTGCTTGGTATCCTTGAGCTCGCTAGATTCAGGCACATCTATGGTTCTACTTCTTAATTTGTATTGTTTATGGACCTTAATATCATAAGCTGCCATTAATCTCTGTTGTTTGGAGGGTGTTGTCTTCAGAAATTGATCATACAACTGTATTCTCAACAGCTCATTTTGGGCCTTGATTTCCATGAAGGTTCCTTTAATTCCAGATGGTTATGCCCCTTGCTGCCTTGAGGAGGACACCTCCATACCATGTTGCTTCTCTGTTTCCTGTCTTTGAGAGCTGATGGATGCTTGCTGACTGGTTTCCCTCTCCTCCTTGGGCTCTCTATGACTTCTTAACTAATTTCCTCTTCAATTTGAGGATCTATTCTATGCCTTTTGGCCTCTGGCTGCTGTGTTGAGCCACTAGCAGGTGTAGTTTCTTCCCTATCCCACTTCTTGCCTCTTTCCTCATTGAGAGGAGTCTCTAAAGCTGGTACCTGTGGAGCCTCTGTCTGCAGTGGAGGGGTTTGCCCTTGACTCTGTTCCATTGAAGTAGTTGGCTATTCTGTCATTGTTTCTTTCTCTGCATCAACTACCTCCTTGCCCTTTGTTGTCCCTGTTGCTAGTGTAGACCTTTCTTGGGCAGCTTGTGGAGCAGCAGCTGATGTGCCTTCTCCAACTTGCTTTGGCAGTTTGAATGTCACCTGCTCAAAATAATCCAAGTCAAGAGCCTTTTCCAAATATTTTACATTTTGCTCCATTATTTCTTCTTGGGTGAATTCTTCAACTAGTGTCCCTGCCACCCACTCATCTTGGTTGGCAAATTGTTCAATCTGTGGGATTTTGCAATGTTCATAGGCTGACAGCCTATATTTTATTTTTCTGGCATTGATAAAACCATTTGGGTCATAAGGTACCCACCAAAAACTTCTTTTTAACCTGAATTTCTCCCCCAATATTTGATCAACATCTTGCCATCCTTCTTTTTTGTTCATGACAAAGGGGCCTAGTTGGTCTTTGAATTTCAACTGAGCCTTTTTCTTGGTGCTATGAAAATGAGTTAAATCAAAGTTGATAAATTGCCTGTAATATTCTAAGGCAAACAGTCTCATTGGCACATATCTTGGCAGCCTATAGGGACAGATCTTACAGCCATATATCCTAATGACAGTGTGATTCTGGTAAAAGTACCAATCACCTATTCTGTAGTTCTTTGAAAGCTGCAATATTTTCTGCATGTCATAGGATAGCCTAGCAGGAGGAGTTCTCATCAGGAGACAAGAGACTGGATAGACAAACAGGTCAATGAACTCACAGTAAGAGTAGGGGGAGTTGTGGACTTCATGAAAGACTGAGGTCCAAAAAATCACAGACCTCTTTTCTCCTTTGGAGTCCAATCTTTTGATGGGGCATTGGAAACAGTCTGGCTGATAATACATGAATAGATGATAGATGTAAGATGAGTATTTGAAGACTCCCTCCCTATCCAGTTTCAGCAGTTGGTCATGTATCTTATTGGCAATGAATTTGGCATAGTTGTATTTGACAGCAGGGGGTTGTCCTGGGGTAAATGCAGACAGCAAGACCAATATAGTATGATCAATATGTTCACTTGTCTTGAAGCCCAGTACATAAGATATCATATCTACTAGTAATTTACCCACTTCATTGAAACATACATAGAGAAAAGGAGGTGGCCCTGTAGGCTGGCGGTCTGCTCTCATGAATACTTTGGCAATTCGGGCTATCTCTGAGCTGGAGAGTTTAGGACCTTCATCAAGCAGGAATTTCATAGAGAGAGGGACCAAAAGCTGAGTTTGCTTGAAGTTTAGCATTTGATTGATGGAGTGAGGAGTTATATGGAAGAGGATGCTCCCAGATGGAGACTTGACTGCCCTTTGTGTTGAAAAGTGTGCAACAAGAAATGCTTGTTGAGAATGCAACAAGATGATGGAGCTTAGTGAAAAGAGTCGCCTTCACTAAGTGGGCCCGCAGGCAAATTATGGCGCAAGTTCTATTTTTGATCACAGTGTGGATGATCACAGTGTGGATGATCACAGTGTGGATGATCACAGTGTGGGTGATCACAGTATGAGTGATCACAGTGTGGGTGACCACAGTGTGAGTGATCACAGTGTGAGTGATCAAAGTCTATTTTTAGACTGGCTGTCAAAAATAGAAAAGTAAAATATTTTGTCTCATAATAATATTTGGACTATAAACTTGATCTTATTCTCTTGGAGCACTTCAGGATGAGCTACGGATGTGGTACATGCAGATCCCAGAGGGAAATACGTGGTTACCTATGGGATGACTAATATTTGCATGTAGGACTTCAGTTAGAACTCAAGTGAGTTGAGTTTAGTGGACTGGAGGTGCAGTTGATGGAGTTGTGTTCAGTTTAACTTTGTTAAACTAGTTGTATTTAGTCTAACTGATCAATAGACTAGAGATGAGTTGGGTGAATTAGTTATTAATTAATTCACAAGTTATTAACTCATAATGCAACTATAGAATACATCAGTTAACTTAGTTGCATGTCAGTGCATGTTCAGTTCAACAGGGACAGGTGTTAGAGGATCAGATTGCTATCAGTGGTGACTATAGTTGTGCATGATGATTTGCACAATTAGAGGGATTGAGTATGCCAATGAATTGACCAATACCAAGAATTGTAGCCTGTGCTCACGTCCAACACAGTGTGAGTGATTATTTGTAGGTCAAATACGAGCTTGGTAAACCATTCTCATCAGTTCTTGAGCAGGTATTGAGCACTGGAGGTAGGCAAGCAGTGGAATAGATTTGGAGATCAGATCTGAGTTGTATTGTGTGTAACAGGTGGAGCTGGTACTGGATTGCTTGTGATAAGAATTGTACTTTGTAATGTTACATGATTCAATCAATATAATATACAGATAGTTGGGTTTTTAGCGAGATGATTTCCCCGGGATACATACTGTTTTAATGAGTTTGATTGATGCTTCTATGTGCGCTTGTGAATGTTTCTGCTTCTGTAAATTGATTATCAACGTAGAGGAGCTTATGTATTGTGTATGTATTCCGCAATAGTACATGATCAGGATAATATCCATTGAATATGTGTCATATTATTCAAAATTTATACATGGTATCAGAGCTAGATGATTTGTAGAAAAAGTTTCTACACTTTGATGGGTCATAGTTTTCACAGCAGAGGCGAATTATTTCAGGGAAGACATTGACAGAAGGGAGGAAGTATATGGGCAAGTTTGATTCCCAAATGCCATAAATTTCATTGTTGTTCAAATAACTGTTCCTCAGCTGACAGAAAGTGTGCAGGTGGTTTCTGTCACCAACCAAGTCTTGAATTAAGTGATCCCTATCAGCGAAAGGTAATGCTTCTAGTTCCTTGTGAGGTGCATTGAGAGGAGTGATATTCAAGGCTGCTGGAGTGGCCATCTTTAAATTCTTTGTGTTTGTAATCTAGAATTTGGATTTGTGCAACAACTAAATAGTGAAAACTTCCTCTGAGGCTTTGTCAAGGAATTGGCAAACTAAACTTTGATATAAAAACGGGTTTACTGGATAAAGTTCATAGGAAGGAAAAAGTGTGCACAGTTAAATTGGGAGGCTGGATATATAGAGGAAATGGTGTTCTTTGCAGAGGATTTTGACAAATGAACTTAATGCATGGGTAGTTTGGAGACTCTGCCGGCGGAAGTGGGCTCGAAGTGTGTTTTAATGGCCAATTTGCAGAGGAGGGCAAAGTTTTCCGGTTTGCTTTTGAACAATGGCTCACCTAATGAATTGAAAGGTGGTGATTCACAGGCAGGAGTGCATTTTAGTTTGAATTGTAGTTCCACAGTTGATTTCAAATGGATAAATTTCTAAAAACAGGGTTTTATGGGCGAATAATGGGTAAATACCTGTTCTTAGAGTCGGCTGGTACAAATTGCAGGTAGAACGCTGAGCTGGGGGGTTGAATTTGCAGGATGAACTCGTTTGGTTTGCTAATTAGAGTTCTGGAGGCAAATTCATCATAAATGGCATGCACATTCTCCGCAGGCGCACAAATAGAAAATAAACAAAAACCGTCGTTTTCACGACTTTTAACAAAATTTGGACATTTTAGTGCTTTTTTTTATAATGATGTCATCATGACGTATTTTTGGCGCATAGCGGGTACGGAGGATGACGTGGGAGCTGATGTGTATGGTGACGTGGCGCATGACACGGTGGTCGAGCGGTAATGTCAGCAGATGATTTGGTGCTGGTACAGAGCAGTGGCGGGCTACGTGGACACAACGTCATCGGGTGACGTGGGCTTGACGTCAGGGGGTAGGCGGCCGGGCGATAAGCGGTTTTCCCCACACCGCCTTTGGCCCAGGGTGGTTTTGCAGGAGGGGGCTCCGATCATGTTGGGAAGCCGACACGTGGCAGGGGTACAACAGCAATACCACCCATCCCCCGGACGCTAACTCCTGGCAGATCAGGGGCTCCAATATTGCCGCCAGCCGTTGGATGTTGGGCGCAGGATCGGATGGTCGACGGGCGATGATAGGTGGTGGACAGTGTATGATACGGGACCCACCGAATATTTTAATGTTTTTAATATTCACGGGGTATAGAACCTTGGGTTATGGGTTTTATGCGAGCGGCCATGGTTATTCGTTTAACGAAATGTTAAAACAAATCGCAATATACATGTGCACCGGGGTTAATGCATGGTTTTTAGGTGGAGGGTTTAGGTGCGGTTATTAATTTAACTAGGTGTTAAATAAATCCCTGATGGATTATGAACATGGGAGGGTTATTACTAAGGTCCCGTATGGACTTAATAATTCCCGAACTTTGTTATATGGCTATAGTTACCAAGGGTGGGAATATTAAATAATTTTTGGGTTTTTTATATAGTTTTTTGTAAAATAGGGGTGGGGATATTGCTAAAGGAGCTATGTAATAAGTTAAGATGTCAATATGAATATATGGAATGAAACTGGATGAAATAAATGCTAAGTCTATAGAGTGAAAACTTAGGCATAGGGAAATGAAAGGAGCATGGAATGATCATTTTTACGCAAGAAATGTGGCTTCTTTTAATTAAGTAAACTCAAAGTTTAACTTGGCATTTCTCATAAAATGAAGTGAAACAGGACTGTTGGGCAGATCCTAAGGTCCTTGAGGGGATGTTAGTAACTGATTTATAGGGGAATGATAGGGGAAGTTAGTCATGCTTCCACTTTCCTGCAGTTACTTTTCCATGGTATTTGTGTCATTGATGAGAAGAGTCTTTCTTGATAAGACAAAAAATGATCACTAACTTGCTTCTGCAACCTCAAACTACCTACCCAGCCTAAAACACCTAGCATTTTTTCTTCCTTTTGATTGGGTGCATTTGGACTAGCAAACCCTGATTTTCCTCTTTTCTTTTGAATGCCCTCCTATCTAAGTCTACCCTTATCTCTTCCAAGGGCCCAGATTAAGTGGTTGGGCTCCTTTGTTTCTCTACCTATTTACTCATCTGCCAAGCTTGAACTATTTGGACAGATCTTAATCTCTATTCTAAAGACAAGTAAATTCAAACATGATCTAGCCAGGATTGGACTGTCTGGCTATTCATCAACTGTATGCAAAATCTACCATCTGTACACAATGAAACTCTGCAACAATGGAACAATAGTGGCATTTAAACTAGCACACTTTCTTGGTCTTTTGGTTTGGGGTCCATTTTCATCATTTTTTCTGACCAATTTACTCTTTTTTCCCTTTAATTTTTCTTCTAGGGCATACCCTCTTTTCATTTTTTTATTTTCTTGATTTGTTTACAAAATATGGAACCTTTGCAGCATGCAAGGATGAACATATTTGGCTTTTCTATAGTCAATCATGAAAAATGAAACCTATTGGTATAAGAACCTAACACCTGTCATGCCAAGCCTTTTCTCTTTATTTTTCACTTGTTGATGAAATCATGCTATAAACATGTCTTCTTCCAGAGAAAGTAACTATGAAATCCTTTCTTCCATTATGTCGAGGTTTGCCATATTTGTAAAAGTTGTAATTCTTAGACTAGGGACAATGTATTCCATGGGCATAACAAATTCTTGCCCATAAACCAATCGAAAGGGTGTCTGACCTATCAAATTTTTTCATGTAGTCCTATAAGCCCATAATACTGTTCAAATTATGAGATCCTAGTCATCCCTATTCACATTACATATCTTGGTCAGTGAATTCTCCAAAATTTTATTGAATGCATCCACAATTCCATTTGCCTGGGGATGATAAGGAGTGCTCTTTTGATGGTAAACTTGAAATTCTTCAGTTAATGCTTCAATGTTCTTATTCAAGAAATGTGGCCCTTGGTGACTCATTAATATCTTTGGACACCCAAATCTAGATAGTATGTATTCAAAGATGAACTTCATAGCAGTTTATGCACTGCAATCCTTCACTAGTTGTGTTTCAGCCCACCTTGTCAAATAATCAATTGTAGTGATTATATACCTCATACCATTCTTTTTCCCTAGTGGATTGATAGGTCCAAAAAAATCAATAGCCCATGTGTCAAAAGCCTACAAAGTTACTTGTGGCACTAGTGGCATCTCTTCTTGAAAGTTTTCCTGTTCTTTGGCAGATATCACAAGCTCGACAATACTCCTTTGCATCTTTGTTTATTGTTGGTCACCATAATCCTGCTCTTAAAATTTTATGCGTAGTATCTTTCCCTGCATAATTTCCTCTAGCTGCGGCATTATAAGCTTCTGTTAAAATTGTATGTCTTTTGTGCTCAGGAACATACATGCACAATATTTCATCTGGCCCCATTTTATACAAATGCCCTGCTATCAGTGAAAAATTTGTTGCCTTAACCACCAATTGTTTCTTTTGGTGCATACTGTATTTTGAAGGAGTTATCCATGTGGTTAATAACTGAATAATATCAGTGAAGTGATCATATGTTATACTGATTATAAACAGTTGCGCATCTGGAAGATTATCCTCTATATTTGTTGGTTCTTCTCCTGTATCTAACCTTGACAAATGATTAGGTCCAACATTTAGCCTTCCTAGCTTAGAAATAACTTCAAAATCATACTCCTGAAATAATAATAGCCATCTGCAAATTTTTCCTCCTAAATAGGCTTATTAACCAAGTAATTTAATGTAGAATGGTGTGTGAACATCTTAAAATGTGATCCCAACAAAAAATGTCTGAATTTCTGCAAAGCATACACCGTAGCTATTCCTTCTCTTTATGTAGTTGTATAGTTCTTTTTTGCTTTATACAATTTCCTACTCGCAAAAGCTATAGGGTGATCTATTTCTCCTGCACCAAGTTGTGCCAACACCACTCCTAAAGCTATGCATGAAGCATCCACATGAACATGAAATTCCTTACTCCAATATGGAAATAATAAGTATAGAAGCATTTACCATCTTTTCTTTTAGCATGTCGAAGCTCTTTTGACATTATTTGTTCATAGGAAAGTAACATCTTTCTTTGTCAATTTTTCCATAGGTGCAGTAATTTGTGCACATCCTTTGATGAATTTTCTGTAATATCATGTATGTCCTAAAGTGGTTTGAAGTTGTCTCATTGTTTTTGGTGGAGGTAAATTCACAATAATTGCAATCTTTGTCAGATCCACCATCAATCTTTGCTTGCAAACAATATGTCCTAGCAATATACCAAAAGGTACACAGAATATGCACTTCCTAATATTCAGAGAAATTTGATATTGTCCGCATGTTTCGAGCATCATTCTTAGGCTTGCAACATGTTTCTTCAATAACCCAAACACTGTCCAATCATCGAAGTATACTTCTAAGAACTTTTGAATATATTATTTGAAAGTTGTGACCACCACTCTTGAAAATATGACAGGGGCATTCTTCAGTCCAAAAGGCCTCACTGTATATTGATATGATCCTCATTCTATAGCGAAGATAGTATTATGTCGATCTTCTGGTGCAATTCTGATCTGATCGTATCCTAAGAATACATCTTTGAATGAGTAGGCCTCTTGTCCAGCTACATTATCTATCACTTCATCTGTAAAGGGTGTATGGAAGGAATCATGCGCACATGTATCATTTAATTTCCTTAGATCCACACAAATCTTGATTTCTCCTTTAGCCTTCTTTTCATGGGCTACCATGGGACTTACCCACTCTGATTCCTCCATAGGTTCAATGATTCCTGTTGCTAGCATTTTATCTAACTCTTCTTTTACTTTCTCCTTATATTTTGGATTCATTCTGTAGGGTCTTTTCTTGACAGGATTTGCATCAGGCTTTAAAGGAGTCTTCATCACTCCCAAATTTCCTACCATGCCCTTCGTGGGGAATAACTCCTAGTATTCATGCAAAAGATATGTTAATTTTCTCACTGTTTCTTCATCCCAATAATCTCCTATCGTTGCAAACTTCGGCTAATCTTCTGACCCTATATTCACTTTCCTTGTCTTTAATGGATTTGTTATATTAGGCATTTCTAATTTATGTCCATTCACTTTGTCGTAGCCTTCAGATTCTGCTATGTCAATATTGTGACAGTCTTCATCTTATTCTACAATGATGTTGTAGCATTCCAGTACATTGTGTAGTTGCAGATCCCAATCAGGTTGCCAAGTGAGTGGGATTTCATTCTCAAAAATATTCTTTTTAACTATCTGAAGGGTTGAAGCTATATATGGAAAATAAGCTTCAAATCTAAATGTCAATATAAACCCATCAACCATCTCTGCCCAACTTGTAGTACCATGTCGAAGTTTTGTTTCCAAGTACCAATTTTGAGGAATTGCCTCTAATGCATGGATGAACCCAGGCACCCATTCTTCTTGTGGAATATCATTCCATGTTGTCATACAAAGCTATATGTGCTCTCTAGGGTCACTTTGACCATCATATTTATCTACCAATTTTGTTTCTACCTGACCAAACCTTATCCATATCAACCTTCAACATTCTTGCCAAGATCCTATATTCTTCTTATGTGTACCCCACCATCTAGCAGGAGTAGCTCTTAATGCTAGATCTAGAGATAACAATCTTTGACACTGTGGTATCTGTTCTTCATATTCTTCTAGAAAAGTATTTATATTACCCAAACAATCATAAAAAGGTAAATCACATACCTCAGCTATCATACAGCAAGTTGCTTTAGTAATTTTTGTACATCGCCTTGTAGACACTTCATGTAACCTGTTTTGCCAATTTTCCAATTCTTCTTTTGAGTCTGAAGTGAAAGAACTATCTTGTTCCCAACCCAATTTTCCATCTGTAGTGGGATTAATCCATTCTTCTTCTTTGGTTGTTATCTTATAAATGTTGTCTATGTATGTTGTGTTGTAATCTTCTTTAACTGGTTCAGTATGCCTTTCTCCTTCTGATGGATCTGATGGGACAATGACTCTCATATTGTTTCTTTCAAAAATCATTTTCCTCTTCTTTAATCTGATTATAGCCATGTTAGAAAATGCCCAATCCAGTCCAAGTAGTGCAGTATAGGGGTTACTGTCATCCATAATTTCTATTACTTCATAATCAGTAATAGTGTGCACCCCTTCCATGTCTACTATAATGCCTGATAATATTCCTAGAGGAACAATCTTTTGTTGGTTCACCATTCTTAGTTGAACAGGTGACGATTGTAACTTTGGTTTACCCATTAACTCCCATTTTTTCTTTGTCAGGATATTCATTTCAAATCTCGAGTCTAGAATAATTTGATCCAGGTCATATTCTCATATTTGTGCACTAAGCCTCATTTCTTTTCAAGTTTTATTTTTTCTATGTAAATTCCTAACTTTTTGCATCTCACTCCACAATACTTCTTTAGATGTGCAGAAATGTATCAATTCCTAAAGTCCTTCTACAACTCTTTGATCTTGAAACAATTTCATACAAGTTTGAAGAAAAGATTTTAGAGTATGTACCTGATATGTTGCATCATGTTCTTATATTGTCAGAGCTTTGCCTTGTGTCTACAATGATAAATCACATCTATTCTTCTGATTTTGTTGTGTACTAGATGTTGAAGCTCCTGCATCCATAAATCTTCACTTCACTTCCATAAAGACTTCTTTATCCTTTTGAATTTCAAACACGGGGTATTTTTCAGTAGTCTTTCTTACCCATGTAGCTTCGACTTCCTTCTTCCCACGAAAAACAAATACATGCATTTTCATTTGCATTTATACTGTATGTAGAAAATAATTAGGAAAAGTGCATTTAGTGTGTGCTATTTGCTCTCTGTTGAAAGAATCGTAATTTTCTTTCCTTAGTAGCTAGGATTTTCATTGCTAAAAAAAATAAATGATTGTTTATCATTTTAGATTGCATATTTAAGAATTTTACATCTACATCACAGGGTGAACCTTGAAAGAAAAACTTCTAAACAAGATCAACTCTAAAATAAATCTCAATGAACATAAAAACGCTTTGGAACCTAACGCAACACATCTAGAAGTCTAGGCTTGAGATGTGTTGCAGTGTTGTAAAACCTGGTAACTATTGTTTTTGATGCTCATTCATCCAATTCCTACAAATAATATGTGTTTTGGTTAATATTAATTCTCTTTTAAGTTACTGAGAGTTATGAACAAACAAACTTTGTTTCTTCTATCACTTAATTAAGGAAGAAAGCATATGTCATTCATCATGCGGCTACATGAAATTATTTTTTCTAGACCTAGGTAGTTTCTTTCCCATTGAGGATAGTTGCATATCCACTTCTTGTTACAATATTTATACGAGGTTCATCAGTCCTTAGTTCTGTAGCCATCATTTGTATGTTCTGTGTCAACTGTTGATTCCTCTTTTCTTGCATTTTTTCCATAAGTACCAGACACTCTTCAATTACATGATCAAAAGATTTGCAATACTTACATGTCGTAGTAGGATTTTGACAGTCTCTCACGAAGTGTCCTGCCTAGTCGAAGTTATAGTAGATGATCTATCCTCATCCTTGATCAATTCCACCACCTCAACCAATACCTCAAACTCGACCTTGATAACCACCTTGACCACTGTGTTTCCCATGTTCCTCATGCCCATTTCATTTGGCTTGCATCCTATATGCATCAACACTTCGATCCATCATTAGTTCATAAGCTCGACAATTGTTTTCATCATGTCCCATTGATTTTGAAAACTTGCAATATAGGTTCCTTGGAGTCTGCACATACTTTTGCAATAGATAACATTATTTAGCACAATGTTTGCCCCTATTTTTACATATCTCACACCATAAGTTGGATCTGGGATTCAACGGATTTGGTGCTCCACTAGCCTTGTAGTTTCAGAAGAGAGGACATTGTTCCTTATAATGGCCTTCTCCTTTACACTTTATGCACCACACTTCTTCTATAACTTCTTTCCTTTTCTCATATTTTGTATCTGTAGAGTCAAATTTTAAAGTTGGCTCTGGATCTACTACATACCTGCATTGGTATCCCCTATCGGCGAATCTTCTAACTTCATTGCAAGTTCTAAGACTTTGGCCTGAGTTTCTATCTTTTGTTATGAAAAAGGAAATATTATATGTAGAAGCAATGCATCTATAAACCACTATTTATGTAGTTGCGGAGCTATTTCGAAGCTCACCCGATCCAATATTATCTTGAATCTTTGATCAAATTCCCAAACAGACTCAGTAGGCTTTTGTTTGATTTCTTTTCACTCTATGATGCATTGCGACTCAGACTTTGGCTTCTTGAATTCTTTTATCAGCGTTGTTTTAATGTCTAAAAATGGTCTATTCAGATTTCTTGAATACTCCATGTCCCATGTCAGCGCTCTATCCTGAAATTTTGTAACAAGCTGCACTTTCTTCATATTTTCATCATGGACCTGCTTTGTTGTCCATACTACTTCTCATAAGAACCATAATTTCTTTGTATCCTCTAATCCAGTCCTTTTAAAAACATGAATCTTAATATCTCGGCCATATTTCTTTGTGGTGGGGGAGGTGGATTTGTAAGGGGAGGGGGATGAGGGGTAGGGGGTGGGGAAAACCAAAAGCACCCTAATTACTACTTGATTATGGCATCGGAAAACTTTCTGGTGAATACTGTGCGGTTACTTCAAGGTTCTCAAGATGGTTTTCTTCACTTACAGACTCACTTAACAAAGGGTTATACTCAGCTTCTATAAAAGTCTTTGAATCTTGAATATGAGATATATTTCTAGTGTCTATTCTATATCTTTTTCCACTTCATGTTGTTCCAGTTTCTTCTTCGGTTCTTCTCCCAAACATAAGTAACTAATAATCTGACTGCATTCGTAAAATCCCCTTTTCACACAAAAGCATATTAATCCAAAGGTTCAAATATTTTAATAACTTACCTCATAGTCCTTTGAAAATTTTTCATTTTGCTTTGTTGTAGGACAAAATCGAGTCTACTGCAAACTCAGTAATGAATCCTCCTAAGATGTTATCAATCCAGAAATCAACAACTCTTGAGATCCTATTGTCGATGTTCTTGAGTCACTATATTAATTCAAGATTCCACTCCTTAGGTTTGTCTCCTTTAAAGAAGTTGTTTCCCTCAGTCAACCTTGATATCCTTCGTATAGCTTCACATGGAAAAAGATCAAGAATATTTCATATTGATCTTTGAAAATATACTTCTCTAACCACCTCCTAGTTGAAAAATGAGGGTTTCCATTCTCTTTTTCTACAAATTCTTGTTCCTTCTATTCTACCCAATCTTGGATTTTCTTCTTTGACGGATGCCATATAAACATCCCTCAAACATATCCCAATGCTTGCAACAGAACCATTGGTTGGCTTAGTTTGGGATGACCCAGGTTCGAGGTTTACTGCGTGTTGAAAATAGCAACAAGAAATGCTAAAAATAGCATGCTATAGATAGCATTTCAGGATATTCCAATTTTAATTTGTCCTTGAATTAAAATTGAGAATTAAAATTCGAATTTAGTCTCACCAGCTGTTTGAAAAATAATTAACTAATTCATCTTGAGTTAATTAGTTGGAGAAATTCAAACATGAAGTCTTTGTGAAGACATGCAACAATTATCCCTTTGATTTAGGAAGTTATCCCTTAATTAAGGAGATAAGGATGAGTTGTATTTGAGTTTTAATTAGTTAGCTCAGTTAACTGAGTTAAGTCCAGCTAAATTAGTTCCAAACAGTTTAAGGAACTAATTGTGAGTTCAGTCATTTAATGCATGCATGCATGCATGCAACTAGTGTTCTCCAGATAACTAAATATTCTCTCATAAATAACTCATGCATGTAAATTCAGACAAAGGCCCAGTTGAGATTAAAGGTAGGGACAGTGTACTATCAGTTGCAAGAATTTTCCTATAAGAAAATCTCTTACATGCAGAAGGAATTCATTTCCTTGAGATTTGTGCAGTTTTACAGTGTGTTGGAGTAGTGTGTGAGATCAGTGTCACATAAGGTTACAGCTGGAACACCCAAGGAAAACTTTGCAAGGAACTGGGAGGCATGGAGGATAGAGGGAAAGGCATATGAGTTGTCTGGTCTATCTATGAGTAGTGAGGGATTGTACTGAGAGCTGGATAGCTGTGTGAGAGCTAAAGCTGTGTGTAATCTCTCAGATATTTCCATTGTATGATAATACAGATAGCGGGGTTTTTAGCTGAGGCTTTCCCCAGAGTATTCTTCTATGTTTCATGTGTGATTGATTCTTCTTCTTTGTTATATGTGTTCTGTTTGATCTTGCTCAAATCGATTAAGCTTCCGCAAGTTTGATTGTAGAAGTAGACTAAGTATTTTTCTTTAGTATATTGCATAATCAAGTTAATCTATGGTGAGAATTTCTACATGGTATCGAGCAAAGGTGATCAGAGCTATGAACAACATATTGACAAGGGAAAAGTTTGAAGTTTGAAGTTCGTGATTGTAGGTACGAAATCGATTTCTTATCACACCTCAAAGTTCATCAATGGTAGTCAATGGCTTGAGACTCGAGTATGCCTTGGATGGCAGCTCGAATTACATAGCATGGAAGGATCACATGGAAGTGGTATTAGAAGACAATGGTTTGAAGGATTTCATTGATCAAGAAATCCCCAAGCTCGCTGCTACTAATGCCCAAGAATTGGCTGAATGGAAGAAGTATGTGGCGAAATTGAGAAGGATTCTTCTGGAGGGAGTTTGATACCATATTGTCTCAAGTATCCATGGGAAGGAGACTTTGTATTCAATGTGGAAGATATTGAAGGACCTATATCAGAATAGTAGCAACTAGAGGAAGTTGGTGCTCAAGGAAAAGCTTCGGAAAATCAAAATGGAAAAGGGCGACATCATTTCTACATATCTGAACAAGCTCACCACCTACAGGGATGAGCTTGGTAGTGTAGGAATCACGACAGCCAATGATGATATGGTGAGCCTTGCTCTCCTCAGTCTTCCAAAGAGCTGGAATAGCTACCAGGACTTAGTGAATGGAAGAGAGAAACTGTTGGATTGGGAACGACTGTGGTCGGATCTGATGCAGGAGGAGATTAGAAGGAGCACAAGAGATGGTTATTCATCAAAGCATGATGATGAAGAAAATCTAGCCTTAGCAAGTAAGGCAAGGAAAGGGAAAGGGAAGGCTTCCCATTCCAAATTGAGTTCTTCTCATGGTGGGAAGAAGATTGACAAATCTAAAGTGAGATGATTTAATTGTCATGAGGTGGGTCATTATGCAACTAATTTCCCATTGAAGAAATCCAAGAAGGGATCCTCAAAAGGATCAGAAGGTCAGGCACTGGCCTCACAGTTAGAATTGGATTTTACCCTCATCGCATGTACGGTTTCATCAATGGTGGGTTTTGTTTGGTATCTGGACAGTGGAGCCTCTTTCCACATGACTGGAGACAAAATTTTATTCAGTACCCTAGAGGAGAAAGACCTCAAAATGCACATAGAAATGGGTGATGATGCAAAGTATTGTGTTTTAGGTGAAGGCGTAGTTGTTTTTAAGAGGGAGCATGGACCTTCTCTCACCCTGACTGGTGAAAAGTATGTGCCTAGATTGATGAAGAACTTGGTCTCGGTAGCAATAATGGAAGACAAAGGCTATGTTGTAGTCTTTAGTAAAGGAAAGGTGTTCCTGAGACACATAGCCACGGGTCAGACCAAGAGGATTGGGATTCGAGTGAAGAATCTCTACAAGTTGAAGGTAGATGATTGTGTTGCATTGAGTTTGAAAGCAAAATTGGTGCAAAGCCAAGATATTTGCAAGTTATGGCACAAGCGGTTGGGCCACTTGCATCATGGAGCCTTGAAGATAATGTAGCAGATTTCTACCGGACTTCCAAAAGGTAAACTGGAGTAAGTGGACACATGCAAAGGTTGTACCTTGGGTAAGTATGCCAAGTCTTCCTTTCACAATAGAGATAGTCGAGCAGAAGCAATATTGGAGTGAGTTCATATAGATGTGTGTGGACCATTCTCGATAGCATCCACTGCTAAACAAAGGTACTATGTGATTTTTATTGATGATTTTTATCGTAGATGCTGGATCTATTTCATGCAGAAGAAGGATCAAACCTTCTCAAATTTTTGTGATTTCAAATATTTGGTTGAGAAAGAGTCTGGGAAGAAAATCAAAGCCTTGAGGAGCGAAAATCATGGAGAGTATGTCTCTCAAGAGTTTAAGGACTTCTGTGCAGTAGAAGGAATTAAATAAGAGTTGACAGCACCTCATAACCCACATCAGAATGGGGTGGCCGAGAGGAAGAACAAAACGATTGTGAGGGCAACTCAGGCGATGTTGCATGAATAAGGCCTACCACTTCATTTGTGGGCAGTGGCATGCAATACAATGGTCTATTTGCAAAATAGAAGCCCGAATCGCATACTTGGGATGAAGACACCAGAGGAATATTTTTTCGGGAAGAGACCAGATGTGAGTCACTTCAGGATCTTTGGCTCATCGGTTTATTGCCATGTGGCCAACGATGCCCAGAAGAAAATTGAGCCAACATCTGAGTTGGGGATACTTTTGGGGTACATTGATACACCCCACAACTATCGGGTGTACTTGCCGACCAGTCGGAGGACAGTGGTTCGCAGAGATCTTAAGTTCGATGAGCAGAAGGCCATGCGAATTTCCCTTGAGAGGGAGCTCCAACTACAGGATGTGGAGGAACTTTTGGTTCCTAAGAAGGAGGAGCCTCAGACTGATACGGATCAGTTGCATGCAAAGGTTCCAAGAGTGGAGACATCCACTCATGCGGAGTCTTCTAGAGAGGGACGGAAGCACACACGAGAAGCTGATAGATTGGTGTCGGATGCGATAGAGAGTGTTGGAGAACCATCCTCTCAGCGCACAAAAAGGAGGTCACCTGATAGGTACACTAGATACATGGCCCTTGTTGGGGAATGTGTTGAGACCGAGCCATCTTCCTTTGAGGAAGCAGTGCAGCAGTCGATTTGGGTTGATGCTATGGTGGAGGAGTATGACTCCATAGTTCGGAACAGTGTTTGGGATGTGGTTCCAAGGTCGGAGAACAAGTCAGTGGTGAGTTCCCATTGGCTTTACAAGGTAAAGCATGCTGCTGATGGTAGTGTTGAGAAACATAAGGCAAGGTTTGTTGCCCGTGGTTTCTCTCAGGTTGAGGGGATTGACTATGATGAGACTTTTTCTCCTGTAGAAAGGTACTCATCTATTAGATCGATGTTGGCACTATCAGCACAGATGGGTTGGAAGATCCATCAGATGGATGTGAAGACTGCTTTCCTCAATGTAAATATTGAGGAAGATGTGTACATAGAGTAGCCAAAAGGTTTTGAGACCTTCAATCATGAGTCACATGTGTGCCTACTCAAGAGAAATTTGTACGAGCTGAAGCAAGAACCTCATGCTTGGTACACCAGGATCAACAACTACTTCACCAGGTTGGGCTTCACAAAGAGTGAAGCAGATGCAAACCTGTACCACATCATGGTAGAAGGTAAGCAATTGATCATTGTTCTTTATGTTGATGATCTCATATTGACAGGTGATGATCAGTTGATCATGTCTTGCAAGGAGGACCTTGCAAGAGAATTCGAGATGAAAGACATGGGTCTCATGCACTACTTTCTAGGCATGGAAGTGTGGCAGAAGGATGGGGAGTTGTTTGTGTCTCAAGGCAAGTATGCCAATGAGATACTCAAGAGATTCCACATGGATAAGTGCAAGCCCATGCATACTCCTCTAGCAGGTAACTGGAGGAAGGAGGATGCTACTTTAGGAGAATTAGTAGAAGCTACTGTGTATCGGCAGTTTGTGAGTTCACTGATGTACTTAGTGAACACACGACCAAATTTGTGTTTTGTGGTGAACTAGCTAAGTCAAGCTATGGTTCAACCTACCGATTTGTTTTGGAAGGTAGCAAAGCATGTATTGAGATACCTCAAAGGCACATCTCAGTATAGATTATGGTATAGACGGATAGAGGGAGTGAAGCTACAGGGCTTCACTGATGCAGATTGGGCAGGAAGTCCTTCGATCTGAAGAGCACATCAAGTGGAATTTTCAATATTGGGTCAATCGTAGTTCCTTGGTACAGCAGGAAATAGAGGTCGGTTGCACTCAGTACGACGGAGGCTGAATACATGGTTGCAAGTCAGGCAGCATGTGAGGCCATCTGGATGCGGAAAATTTTAGTTGGTTTGTTTGATCAGAGGATGGATCCAACTGTGATCTATTGTGATAATTAGAGTTGTATCAAACTCTCTGAGAATCCGGTGTTTCATGACAGGCCCAAGCACATTGATATCTGGTATCATCATCTTAGAGACTGTGTGGAAAGGAGGATCATGTTGTTGCAGTATGATTTGATCGAGGAGTAGGATGCTCATATTTTGACTAAGGCATTGTCAAAATACAAATTCAAGTTCCATAGAGATAGGATCGGGGTGGTTGATAATCCCTTTCTTGTTGAGAGAGAGTGTTGAAAATAGCAACAAGAAATGATAAAAATAGAAATGGTAAAAATAGCATTGCTATAGATAGCATTTCAGGATATTCCAATTTTAATTTTTCCTTGAATTAAAATTGAGAATTAAAATTCGAGTTTAGTCTCACCAGTTGTTTGAAAAATAATTAATTAATTCATCTTGAGTTAATTAGTTGGAGAAATTCAAACATGAAGTCTTTGTGAAGACATGCAATAGTTATCCCTTCGATTGAGGAACTTATCCCTTAATTAAGGTGTTACGAAACCAGCTCAAGAAAAGATAGAAAAGATAGATCAACGCCTTAGAATTCAGCCTCTTTGAGGGGGAAACCTCCTTTACATTACATAAATGAACAATTCTTGGATGATTCAAATGACAAAACCTCCTTTCACAATATAACCCAACTGACCTAACAATAATAATATAAAGCCACAAAAAGAACAATAGAGGGATTCTATGGGGCACAGTAATAACAGTATGGGGATAATAGGGGCACAACAATATTAATAAGGGATGCAACTACAAAATTAATGGGGTAATCACTAGTATTATAGGGACCCAACATGCCCCTCTCCTTCAAAAAAGTGTTGTCCTCAATGCTTGAGTAGTTCTTGTTTATGTGACTGCTTCCGGTTCCAAATATAATTTTTCATCACAAAGATGTTGTGTTATGACTTTTAAATCATCTACAAAAAATGGAAAGCAAAATTATGGCAACTAGGAATCATACCACTCGCAACTATAAAGATGGAAGTGTTGTTGCCCCTAGTCTTCCACAACCTATAAGGTTGACACCACAACAATTGGAAGAAAAAATAGCAAAAGGGATTTGTTACAGTTGTGATAGAAAATATACTAAAGGTCATAAGTGTGCTGAGAAGAAATTATTCTACATAGATTGCAAAGAGGAAGAAGAAAATGAGCAAGAAAGGTCAAAAGAAGAGGATATGCTCCAGGAAAAAAGCCTAGATAAAGAAGAAATGAATCCGACCATATCTTGTAATGCATTGGCGGGAATTACCACTCCTCAATACATCAAGATAGAAGGACAAATCAAGAAGAAAAAGGTAATAGCATTGATTGATTCAGGAAGTACCCATAATTTTATTCATTGTAAGGTAGCAAAAGAATTGAATTGCTTCTTATATCCAGCACCAGAGTGTCAGGTGATGGTTGCAAATGGAGGAACAATAAATTGCTCTGGAAAGTGCCATAATATCAAGCTATTGATGGGAGAATATGTATTGACTAGCCTAATGCTTTCCATTCCAATGGTAGGTGTTGATGTTGTACTAGGAGTCTAATGGCTACAATCCTTGGGTACAATAGCTTTTAATTTTCAAGAACTTTTCATGAAATTTTCTATGGAAGGAAAGGAAGTTGAATTAAGGGGTATTGCAGGGAAACCATGAAAGATAATCAACTCTAATTCCAAATGTTATGAAACCAGCTCAAGAAAAGATAGAAAAGATAGATCAACGCCTTAGAATTCAGCCTCTTCGAGGGGGCAACCTCCTTTACATTACATAAATGAACAATTCTTGGATGATTCAAATGACAAAACCTCCTTTCTATATATAGGAGTCTAAGGATTCACAATATAACCTAGCCGACCTAACAATAATAATATAAAGCCACAAAAATAACAATAGAGGGATTCTATGGGGCACGATAATAACAATATGGGGATAATAGGGGCACAACAATATTAATAAGGGATGCAACTACAATAGTAATGGGGTAATCACTAGTATTATAGGGACCCAACATAAGGAGATAAGGATGAGTTGTAATTAGTTGGCTCAATTAACTAAGTTAAGTCCAGTTAAATTAGTTCCAAACAGTTTGAGGAATTAATTGTGAGTTCACTCAGTTAATGCATGCATGCAACTAGTTTTCTCCAGATAACTGAATTTTCTCTCATAAATAACTCATGCATGTCAATTCAGACAAAGGCCCAGTTGAGATTAAAGTTAGGGAGAATGTACTATCAATTGCAATACTTTTCCTATAAGAAAATCTCTTGCATGGTGAAGGAATTCATTTCCTTGAGATTTTCACAATTTTACAGTGTGTTGGAGCAGTGTGTGAGATCAATGTCACACAAGGTTACAGCTAGAGCACCTAGGGAAAACTACGCAAGGAAATAGGAGGTTTGGAGGACAGAGGGAAAGGAATATGAGTTGTTTGGTTTGGCTATGAGTAGTGAGGGATTGTACTGAGAGTTGGATAGCTATGTGAGAGCTAAAGTTGTGTGTAATCTCTGAGATATTTCCATTGTATGATAATGCAGATAGCGGGGGTTTTAGCTGAGGCTTTCCCCAGAGTATTCTTATGTGTTTCATGTGTGATTGATTCTTCTTCTCTGTTATATGTGTTTTGTTTGATCTTGCTCAAATCGATTAAGCTTCCACAAGTTTGATTGTAGAAGTAGATTAAGTATTTTTCTTTAGTATATTTCATAATCAGGTTAATCTATTGTGATAATTTCTACATTGCACACCAACAAAACCCTCAACCATTGGCCCTCTCAACAACGACCTGCAAGCAGATCGCAGTCTCACCCGAAGTGGTTATGGGAGGTTGAAAAACTAGGTTTTTGTAGCCTGAGGGATGCTACGATGTGGCAATTTTGTATTTTCTTATGCTTTAACACTTACTTATTACTTAGCATTCACAAAATACTTCGCACTTATACTTTACTTCACAGAATTACATTTATCACTTAAACATAATGTTGGTGTGCAAGTGTGAATAAAACTATTCAACCCTTTCCCAAATTAATTATCAATCGGGTATCTATTGGTTATTACAAGGCTAATGCACAATGTATATGCAGGGACAATTGTACAACCCAAAGTTGACCAAGGATTTGTTAACAAATGATGAATAAATATAACATCAATGGAAATGACAACAATGATTAACTAGAAAAACAAATAGAAATGACAAAAACAATTAGTTGTAACAGAAATCTGATTCACATCATTTACATCAAACCATCACAATGAGGAAAAGAAATACATACATGAAAAAGAAACTAAGCACACACTATCTCAGAAGAACCTGATTAGGAAAGTGGGCCCAACTCCTTGATCGGGGTTGTGATGAACTCATGAACTCAGAGAAAGATCAGAAAGCTATAAATTTCATTAATATAAAAGTCACTGTGACAAAGCTCAACTCTCTTGTCTCCAACCCCCTGTTTCAAAATATCTATCCTTTCTTATATAAAAACAGTTCTTAGATGGTTTTTTTTCATAAAAATAAAACAGAGTTAACGGAGCGATGGCTGGTGAGCGTAGGGTTTCAGCAGGAAAATTCGTTGCCGCCGCCGCCCCCGCGGTCTCGTTCGATGCAGGATCGGCTTGGAGAAGGGACGCAGCATCCATAGCGCCCAAGGATGGCCACAGGCTTTGGCACGGGAAGTATGACGGTAAGATGGACCAGGGAACGAAATGAAACAATCAGGTAACGGGTCTCTTAACCCCTTTCTTGGCCCGATGCGTTTCCATGAGGGCGTCGCTGGGCATTCCTCTTCATCGCTCAGGATTTTATGTTAAAAATCTTTTTACCCCCACTCTGTTTGAAGATGAAACGGCCTCCCACATGGGCGATGTAACTTGGAGCGACTGCTTTGTCTGCGTTAAGGAGAAACAAATCCGCCTGCGAATGCCCATTTTTGGTATACTGCGGGTCCGATCTGCCGCACTGTTGATGCCTTTAACACGGATCCGATCTGCCGACCTAGAGCCGATCTCAGATCAAGTATGGGCAGGGAAAAAGGACCTGGCATTCCAGAGTATTGAGATTCATCCGTTTTCGGTAGAGCAGATCAGGGCTCCGCATGGTAGGATCGGGACGGATCTACCAGATCCGGACAGAGATAGGCAGAAACAAAATGATATCTCGTCAGATCTAGACTACAAATCCGAAAATCGGGATTTGAGCAAGGCAGATATAGCAGATTTGAAACAAATCTTCATCAGATCTACAGAAGGCAGACACATATGTGTGCAGATCTGGGATCGGATGAGTATTTGGGAGCTAAAAAAAGAGATACAGGACAGATTGGGAACTCCAGTGGCACTCCAAATCTTAATATTTTCTGGGGTATGCATGCAGGAACAACACACTCTCCAGTATTACAAGGTTGAAAAGGATTCAACAATAATTCTCAACCATCGCCTGCGAGGTGGATCTAAGGGATCTACATCAAAACCTACAGAATCCTACCGCGACGCAGCAAAAGGGAAAGAACCGCAAAAGGGGAAAGAACATTCAGCTGTTAATACACCTCCAGGGCAGTATATCGAGAATGAAGTACCAGAGAGCCCCTCCATTCCGCTAGATATCCCAGAGGTACAAGGCATTTTCTCAGATCTACAAAAAAAAGCAATTATTTGTAGATTTAACGGCTTCTGGCCTAAAACCGATACTTTGTACCAATGGATCCACACGGTCTGGACAACAAACTGCCAGATCCATCTATGCTCGAAGCGTTTCTTCATAGTAATCTTTCGCATTGAAGAAGAAAGGGAAAAAGCACTCACTGAAGGACCATGGTTCTGGGGCAGTGCGGGATTATTTGTTACCCCTTGGTTCCCAAAGTTTGATCCAAATACCATGGTGGTATCAAGGATGCTGGTATGGGTAAGGTTGCATAACCTTCCGATACATTTTTGGCACTTCAAGACCTTATCAGCTATAGGAAACACCCTTGGGAAAATGTTAAAGATTGATACTGAGAGACATTTAAAAGGAATCTTTACCTTTGCTAGAATATGTGTTGAGGTAGATCTCAGCCAAGGGTTACCGGAAAGCATCATCCTGCATTTCAACAATACTCAGTGGAAACAACCTTTGGATTATGAGAATACAGCTTTCAGATGCAGGGGATGTCAACAAACAGGCCATCTGTTCAATGCATGCAAAAGCCTTAACAAGAGCAAGCCACAACAAAGGAAGCACAAAGGATGGCAGAACATAGACTATGTCATAAAGAAGAGAACCGCGGGAAAGAAAGCTCCCTCAGTATCAGAAGAGGAAGAAACAGAAGCAGAGGAGGATGATACCACCATTTGGGGAAGTTGAAATAGAGAACCAGAAAGAAAATATAGCAGTCAACAAGGATTCAAAGCCACTCTCAAATCAGGCAGAGACCCAGCAAAATCAGACAGAGATGACAAGCGTGGATCAAAGCATGGGAGGTATCAAACGGCAACATCACTCAAACACTTCAGATTCAGATAAAGAAACAGGGCATCCGAATGTAACAACACAGTTAGTCATTGCTTCAGCCGAGGCCACTGTGGGAGAGTGGCGCAAGGTTGAAAAGAAAAAGGGGAGAAAAACCTGAAGCGTGATTTTTACTCACAGCCGATAGTCAGGCTTTTTACCCCTTTTTTCTCTTCTCTTCTCTCTACTTATTTCTTTGTGCACGTTAGTTTCCTAACGCTGCGGGCCATATGGCATCTCACTGAATGCTCTATTGCATATGCTGGTGTAACTTTTCATTAATTCTTTAATAAAAGGTTACCGTTTTTTCCTTTGGAAAAAAAATAAAAAAAGTTCTTGAGATTAAGGTAATTGTTGCCCGTGATTACATAAAGGTTGTAATAAGCCCAAAATTGAATTCAAAAGATAGAAAGAGTAATTATTATGTGGTTACATCTATAGTTCGATAATAGCTCTACTAGCTCGATGTTTAAACTTATCCATTTGGCTTGGAAATATGCACATAAGATGAAGTTTAGCAAGCACTTTGGTCATAATCCCCTAGACTATACTTCAATGATTAATTAATTCATAAAGACATGATTAGAGGTATACCTACGTGATTTAGGATATGAAATGACTTATTTAGGAGTGAAAATGTGAAGGAAAATAGGATAAAAAGGCAAGCAAAAACATGCAAGTTTAGCTCTCAACATCTCCCCCCAACTGGTATTTCTACATGACCTCATGCAACCTGTCACCTTCGCAGGTCTGGGTTAAATCAACTATGATCAACATGCAGTTGAGAAAGATCATATTTTTCGGCCATATCTATCCTTGGGGGTTTGTATCCATATGTCAGTAAGATATCTTTCCACCAATCACTGTTTACATTGTAGGTAGGAGTGTATTGATCTACTGGCAACCAAAGGATGGGAAACTGGAATCTCAAACCTATCTAATGGACCCCTTGAGTATGGATGGAGGCAATATAACGTGGCAATATTTCCAATGCTATGGCATAGTTAGGGGCCTCCTGAGTCACTCAATTTCTTTACCTCTAGTATTGTATAGAATGTTGTTGTATGCCTTGTTGAATTGTTGCAAAATCTTTGCTAGCTGATTTTCCTCATTGTGCACTTCTTTTAATAGTACTTATGTGACATGTTCTGTAGCCTTCTTTGCCAATTCTATCTCCCTTTGTCAAATTTTTTGAAGCTTCTCATCCACAACTTGTGATAGATGGAGGGGCCTTGTCTTGCCAAGGATAAGTCCTTTCTATTAGACTTTTCTCCTCCTTCTTCAACTCTTCGATTTTCTTTTGCAACTCCTTTGACTCATTAATTTTTGCGAGCCTCTGCAAGATTGGAAAAGTCTTCATAGCTGCCCAACTCTCTTCCACCAGATGTTTCTTTTTCTATATTTCCTCCTACAATTTCTGAACATTTGGATCTTCCTGCAGTGAAGTCCAAATTTCCATGCTCTCATCCAACAATTTTCCATAGTCTACCAATGCTGGGGAGACATTGGTCATCCCATTCCTTAAGTTAATTTCCCTTTTTTCACGCACTTCTGGTGACATGACTAGTTGAAACTTCATTTACAACTCACTGATCTGCATCTCATACTTAAATTGCACTGTGGAAATTTTATCCTTCTGCTCCTTGATTGCAAGGCCAATCTTCACAACCTTGTCTTCTGTTGATTCATCCTCGTGGACATCCATGTCTGGAATTTCATTGCAAGTGGCTTCGACCACCTCCTTCTGTCTCCGCTACTGCAGCTCTACCTATTCCTTGTCCTTGATGGCCTAGTCAAGTTTTTTCTTCAGTGCAACATGCTCTTGTTCTTTCTGAATGTTTAAGTGTGAGGTGCGTTGTTCACACTCTTTGAGTTCATTTGTTATACCTTGATGCAATTCATGTAGGATCGGGGTGGGGAGTGCTGCCATGTTCATATTGACATGGTCCCAATGTTTTTATTATTGCTTGACTTCAGCAGAGTCGAATTGTAGAGCTCTGGCAGGTATCTGCATTATCCTCATCCTGAATGTAGTTTCTATCAGCCTTTCTTCATGGAATCCTTGGCCTATCGGCACTGGTGATCTGGATGTTTGTGCCCAAATCTTCAAATCTGAAATACTCTGTTGCACACTTGTGATAAGCTCTCCATAGTGATCTTCCACCCTATTCCAGGATTATGTTGTTATCTCCTGAACCCTGTCTCCAATTTGATCCAGGCCACCTTCATTGGTGCAATTTGTTTTGATTTATATGCCTTATGCTTCTTTCTTCTCTTAATGGTAGCTTTTCCTTGGCTCTTTCTTTTCTCCGTGGCATTTTTCTCTATTTTTTCCTTTTCTTTCTCCTTAGTCATATCCTCGCCTCCCTGAGGATCCTCCTCATGGTGTTACTATTCATGGTGTTTTTCTTCCTCTTCCTCTTCCACTTCCTCTTCTTCCTTCTCCTTGTCCTTTCCACTACCTTTTCCATGGTGTGAAGTGTCTAGTTCTTCTTCTTCTATTGCATTGTCTCCTACTTCCTCCAATGGAGTCATCCATTTTGCAGGCCATGTATGTATTACTTCTACCAGATCATATTGTTTTACCATATATGGCAATGGATTCGATTCCTTATTTTCATGTTTGTGAGCCTGTATGTACAATTTATGGAAATCTTCCTTGAACCTCGCCACAGGGTTGTACTGTTTGTGAAAACTCGGTGA
Organism: Pinus tabuliformis; assembly: GCA_031772625.1. Lineage (NCBI taxonomy): Eukaryota > Viridiplantae > Streptophyta > Pinopsida > Pinales > Pinaceae > Pinus > Pinus tabuliformis. Next base: position 113,488,772 of record CM062816.1, read on the forward strand.
AAGACATAGATGTTGGTTTACTAACATGTGTAGATCCATTTGATATAATATAAAAAAATATCCTATTCTCATATTGTTGCAATGGTTGAGTGGTATGCCACAGTGAAGCATACCTTGCGGCCTCACATACATCTTCTTCTATCAGAGAAAACTGCATATCCTCCAGATCCTTCAATGAAAGCATAGAAATGATCAAAATTAACCAGGTGTAATGGAAATATGTACCTTTATCCTGGACCTTACGAAATTCTTTTAGGAATTCCTTGCACAAGTATCCAACCCAGTTATACTGGACTCCATTTGCGCACTGCGTGGCTAAAGACACCACCGACGCAAGAAATTCATTTGCGCGACACTTCCTCATGATATTTTTAGCCAAAATATGTGTGGCGAAGCGCACTTCTTGGTCATTGATCGAGTTTATGTCGTAGCCCCTATTTCCTTTTACTAACCCATACTTCTTCTTCATATTCTCTACTACATCGCGGTCTTGATTCTTTCCCACAAACTCCTCTATGAGGTTCTGCCCTTGGTAAGGTAATCTATTGATCCTTTAGATAAAAATTTGGTCTATGGGGATCTTGTTCCCCATCCATAGGTTTTGATCATGTAGTAATAACAATAATTGGTGCACACACGCTATGTTTGTTGGGCTTCTATCAAAGTGCGACACATTTAACATGTTGAGCAGTCCTGACTGTGCCAACCCATTCACCCACCATTATGGATCCAATCTTGTCACTTTGCTATCTGGGTAGTGAACTGGCTATAATTACCTGTCTAGTGCGAACTAAGGGTACTTATTCCGGTCATTAAAGTCATATTCTGTAAATTTGTGTTGTGGGATTTTCCCTAAGATCTCTCCTAAAAAGGGCACAACTTCTGGCAATAGTGGTGTGAATGTCCCATACTTCCCATCTTTGGATCCTTTAATGGTTTGGAATTTGGCTTCCTCGGCGAGATATATGAGGGCAGAAGTGAGATGAACACACGCCACCTTCCTCTTCCTATATTTCCTCCACTTCTTCTTCAAGATTAACATGCTCAGGTTTCTTCTGAGGTTTCATAGGTTTGGTAGGCTTCTTGTCCTGCTCTTTCTTGGTTCTTTCTTCCTTGGTTTGCTTCTTCCTTGGTGATGTCCGTTGTTTTTTTGGCGGCGGTGTTGTTGCTATAAGTGATGCTACTATAGGTGTTTCAATTGTTGGCACAGAAATATCTGTGGCTTCCATTACTCCAGACAATCCTTGCTCACAAAAATTCCGCACAATCTCCTCACAAGACTGTTCAAATGACATACACAAAGAAGTCTTCTGCAACATCTTCGCACTATTAATCACTTGAGCTCTCGATTCAAAAAATTTCTTAATCTGAGTGGGAGTCAGTTATTTATAACAATTTCAGCCTTTGAAACTCATCATTAGATTTGATTTTGTCCTAATTTTGTTCATATTTCGTCATTAAATGTGTATCTATCCTTAAATTTTTCCAATTTGTTGTCTTAAATGCGACTTTGCATGTGTATTTTCCCTTTTAATAGTCATATTTCTACTTTCCTGACAAACTTCGACTTGCTCCCTATTGTAGTGCACCTTTGTCTTACGTCGTGGCTTCTTGTGAACTTCAACTTATTCCCGACTGTAGCAAAGTACTTTGTTTGTAGAAGCTCTTTCAAAAACGTAGTTTATAGTCCAGTCTCCACTTGAAAATGCATGTGACAGTAAGACTTTTCTTCTTTCTTCTTTAGGGAAAAGTTGTAGGGGGAGGGTTGTCCCTGTACAATTTCAACCTACTACCATTTACTTTTCCTTGAATTAATTCTCCATTTAGCTTCACTAACTACGCTACAACTCCATCAGTAATATACTTAATAACAAATGGGCTTAACCAATGTGTTTTGAGCTTCCCTAGAAATTTCACAAACTTACTCTCATAGAGGAGAACAAGGTCTCCTACATGAAACTTATTTTTCTTAATGTGCCTGTCATGCCAAGCCTTTTCTCTCACTTTTTGTACTTGTTGATGAAATCTTGCTTTAAACATGTCTTCTTCCAGAGAAAGTAACTATGACATCCTTTCTTCCATTATATCTAGTTCTGCCATATTTGTAAAAGTTGCAATTTTTAGGCTAGGGAAAATGTATTCCATGGGAATCACAACTTCTTTCCCATAAACCAATCTAAAGGATGTCTGACCTGTCAAATTTTTTCATGTAGTCCTATAAGCCCATAATATTGCTAGAATCCTGAAATCTCAGTCATCCCTATTTACATTTCATACCTTGGTCAATGCATTCTCCAAAATTTTATTGAATGCTTCCACATTTCCTTTTGCTTGACGATGATAAGGAGTGCTCTTTTGGTGGTAAACTTAAAATTCCTTAGTTAATTCTTCAATTCTCTTATTCAAGAAATGTGATCCTTGATCACTCATCAATATCTTTGGACACCCAAATGAACTTCGCAGCATCTCTCCAATCATTGAACTATACTTCTAAAAACTTGTGAATATATTATTTGAAAGCTACAATCACCACTCTTGAAAATATGGCAGGGTTCAGTCCAAAAGGAATCATTGTATACTGATATGAACCCCATTCTGTAGCGAAGGTGGTCTTATGTCGATCCTATGGTGCAATTCTAATTTGATGGTATCCTGAAAATCCATTTGTAAATGAATAGGCTTCCTGGCCTCCTACATTGTCCAATACTTCATCAGTGAAAGGAGTATGTAATGGGTCATGTAGACATGCATCATTTAACTTCCTTAAATCAACACAAATCTTGATTTCTCCTTGTTTTCTCTTTTCTTTTACTACCATAGGACTTACCCACTCTAATTCTTCCATGGGTCCAATGATTCCAGCTACTATCATCTTGTCAAGTTCTTTCTTCAATTTTTCTTTGTACTTTGGATTCAGTGTATAAGGCCTTTGCTTAACTGGCTTCACATTAGGCTTTAGAGGGATCTTTATAACTCATAAATCTCCTACTATTCCCTTCATATCTGAAAACTTAGTGGGAAATAAATCCTAGTATTCATGCAGAAGATCTGTCATTTTGCTGACTGTTTATTCATCCCAATAATCTCCTATCGTTGCAAACTTCGGCTCCTCTTCTAATCCTATATTTACCTTCTTTGTCTCCAATCGCTTTGTTATATCAGACATTTCTAACTCTGGTCCATTCACTTTGTGGTAGCCTTCATATTCTGCTATGTCAATATTGCGAGTGTCCTCATCTTCTTTTGTAGTGATGTTGTAACATTCCAGTAGATTTTGTAGCTACATAGCCCAATCAAGCTACCAAGTGAGTGTAATTTCATTCTCAAAAATATTCTTTTTAACTACCTAAAGCCCTGAATCTATGCATGGAAAATCATCTTCAAAGTTGAATGTCAATATAAACCCATCAACCATTTCTTCCCAGTTCACAGTACAAGTTATGTTTCCAAGTACCAATTTTGAGGAATTGTCTCCAATGTATGGATGAATCCATGCACCCATTCTTCTCGTGGAATCTCCTTCTATGTTGTCATGCAAAGTTGGATGTGCTCTCTAGGATCAGTTTGACCATCATATTTGTCTGCCAACTCTATTTCTACTTGAACAAACCTTATCCATATCAACCTTCGACATTATTTCCAAGTTCCTATATTCTTCTTATGTGTACCCCACCATGTAGCAGGAGTATCTCTTAGGACTATATCCAAAGCTAACAAGATTTGAAACTATGGTACCTTTTCTTCATATTCTTCAAGAAAAGTATTTATATCACCCAAACCATCCTAAAAAGATAAGTCGCATACCTCAACTTTCATACAACGAACTACTTTAGTAACTCTTGCACGTCGCCTCGTAGATACTTCATGTAACCTATTTTGCGAATTTTCCAATTCTTCTTCTAAATATGAAGCACACGAACTATCATGCTCCCAACTCAACTTGCCTTTAGTAAGGTTAAAAAAGTTTTGTTCTTTTGTTGTCACCTGATAGATGTTATCTATATCAACTATGTTATACTCCTCTTTAACTATTTCAGTACACCTTTCTTCTTCTGATGCATCCAAGGGAACGATCACTCCCATATTGTTTCTTTCATATATCATTTGCCTCTTATTTATGTTGATTATAGCCATGTTAAAAAATGCCCAATCTAGTCCAAGTAATGTAGGATAAGGGTTACTGTCATCCATAATTTCTATTACTTCATCATCAATAGTAGTGCACTCCCCTTCAATCTCCACTATAATGCCTAATAATCTTCCTAAAGGAAAAATCTTTTGTTGATTCACCACTCTTAGATAAATAGGTGACAATTGCAACTTCGTTTTACCCATTAACTCCCATGTTTTCTTTGTCAGGACATTAGTTTCAGATCCCAAATTTAAAATAACTTTGTCAACGTCATATTCTCCTATTTGGGAACTAAGCCTCATTTCCTTTCCAATTCTCTTTTGTCTATGTAAGTTGTTAACTTCGTGCATCTCACTCTGTGGTACTTCTTTAGATGCACATGAATTTATTAATTCCTGAAGTCCTTCTACAACTCTTTAATCTCGCAACAATTTCATACAAGTTTGAAGAGAATATTTTAAATTATATACCCTATATGTTGCATCTTGATCCTGTATTGTCAAAGTTTGGCCTTGTGTCGAAGATGATATACTGCAGTTATTCTTCTGATTCTATTGCATGCTAGATGTTGAAGCTCCTCCATCCATAAAGCTTCACTTCGCTTCCATAAATAATTACTTTTCCTTTTGAATATTAAACACAGGGGATTTTCTAGTAGTCTTTCTAACCCATGTAGCTTCAACTTCCTTCTTTTCATTTGCTTTATCATTTCCAGTCACAACTCCACTCCTTGTTACAATATTAATGTGATGTTCATAGGTCCTTGGTTTCGCAGTCATGATATGAATGCTCTGTGTCGGTTGTTGAATTTTCTTTTCTTTTATTTTCTTCATAAGTACCAGACACTCTTCAATTACATGATCAAATTATTTGCAATACTTACATTTCATAGTAGGATTCTAACAATGTCTTGCAAAGTGACCTACCTGGACGCAGTTGTAACAAATAATCTTTCCATGATCTCGACCAACTCCGCCACCTCAACCTTTTCTTGGATATCCACCTTGACCATAGCATTGTCCACTTCCTTCCTGTCCATGTTCTTCAGCTTGCATTCTATAGGCATCAGTACTTTGCTCCATCATTAATTCATAAGCTTGATAGTTGTTCTCATCATGCCCTACTAATTTGCAAAATTTGCAATATAAGTTTTTTGGAGTTTGGACATACTTTTGCAATAGGTAGAAATATTCTATGGGATGTTCACCTCTAGTTTTACATATCTCACACCATAAGCTACATCTGGGATGCAAAGGATTTGGTGCTCCACTGGACATGTAGTTTCTTAAGAGAGGGCATTGTTCTTTAGAATGGCCCTCTGATTTACACTTCGTACACCACACTTCTTCGTGGACTTATTTACTTTTCTTCATATCTTGTATCTGCAGAGTCAAATTTTATGGTTGACTCTAGATCTACTGCATACCTACATTGGTATCCCCTATAGGCAAATCTTCTAATTTCATCACAAGTTCTAAAGCTTCGACTTGAGTTTCTATCTCTTGTTGTGAGAAAGGAAACATTATATGTGGAAGCAGCGTAGCTATGAACCATTCTTTATGTTGTTTCGGAGCTATTTCGAAGCTCACCTAATCCAATAATATCTTGAATCTTTGATCAAATTACCAAAAAGATTTAATATGATTGTGTTTGATTTCTTTTAGCTCTATGATGCACTGCGACTCAGACTTCAACTTCTTAAATTATTTTACCAACATTGTTTTAATGTCTGCAAATGATCAGATCTTATTGCTCGAATACTTCATGTACCATGTCAGCACTCTCTATTGGAATGTTGTGACAATATGTGCTTTCTTTATAGTTTCATCATGGACCTACTTCGCTTTCCATACTTCTTCGAATAAAAACAAGAACTACTTTGGATCCTCTGATCTAATCCCTTTTAATATAGGTAGCTTAATATCATCAACCATAGTTCTTCTTGGAGGGGGAGGGGGAGAGGCTAGGGGAGGCGGATTTTTAAGGGGAGTGGGATGGGGGGTAGGGGGGTGGGGAAAACCAAAAGCACCCTAATTACTACTTGATTCTGGCTTCGACAAACTTTTAGGCTGGAAGGGTGAATAATACAGAGTTCCTTTAGGGTTCTCAAGGTGGTTTTCTTCACTTTCAGACTCACTCAACAGGGGGATATAGTCAGTTTCTATAAAATTCTTCGTATCTTGGCCACGATATCTCTTCCTAATGTCTATTATATATCTTTTTCCACTTCGTGTTGTTCCAGTTTCTTCTTCGGATCTTCTCCCAAACATAAGTAACTAATAATTTGACTACATTTGTAAAATTGCCTTTTCGAACAAAAGCTTCTGTATCCAAATTTTTAGAGATTTGAAGAACTTACCCTGTGGTCCTTTGAAAAAAGTTCATTTTGCTTTGCTATAGGAAACACTTTAGTTTACCGCATGTTGGGTTGTGTTATATTATTTCCACGACTAGCCCCCCTAGTTATCGGGGGGTTAGAAGGGGGGCGGAGCCCCCCCTTTGTTGTGTCGATTGCATAGCGGGGGGGTCACAGGGGGTTTGAGGGGGGCAGGTAGTCCCCCTCTACGGGGTCCGGGGTAGTGCCCCGAGGGAATTTTTTTTGGACCCTATATTAGATGGGGCAAACCTACCTATGTGCATGGTTTTCGCACATGGTTTTGGACGCGATGGTTTTCGGTCCATGGTATTAGATGCTTCGGCATGCATATATATGTATTGTAACATTGAAAGGAACATAATGAAAATCAATCTAGTAGTCCCGATTTTTGGATCCAGGGGAAAATCTCTGTGTATATGTGTTTTATGTGTTATTCTCTCGCGTTGTTTACTTTCTATGTTTTAGGATTCGTATGCAGGTAATTTCTGTACAGGGTTAAAACCTACACCACAAACTTAGTAATGAATCCTCCAAGATTTTATTAATCCAGAACTCAACAGCTCTTGAGATCTTGTTGTCAGTGTTCTTAAGTCGATGTATCAGTTCAGGAGTCCACTCCTTAGGTTCATCTCCTTTAAAACAATTATTTCTCTCGATCAACCTTGATATTCACTCGTATAGCTCAGCATGAAATGAACCGACAAATATTTTGTATTGATCTTCAAAAATATACTTTTCCAACCACCTCCTAGTTGATAGATGAGGGTTTCTATTCTCTTTTTCTGAAAATTCTCGTTCCTTATGTTTTACCCACTCTTGTATTTATTTCTTCGATGGATTCCACATAAACATCTCTCAAACCGATCCTCGTCCTGGCAATGAAACCATTTATTCACTTAGTTTGGGTTGACCCAGGTTCAAAATTTACTATGTGATCACGTGCTCAGTATTTAGCTCAAAAATAAAAGTTCTCAGATTGGCTCGAAAACTATATGACTGTGTCCATCTCGTCAAGACGATCACAATGCAATTTGTTTCATTGAAAATCAAGTCCAGATAAAGGAGAAAAATCTTCTTGTTCGTTTTCTTAAACAACTAAAAAAATTGTAGAATAGGACAGAATGATGACATGGCAGTACAGTTAGTATGATGGGAATATTCTTAAGTTTTTGCCAATGAGGTTGTGACAAGTGTCACTTCAGGATTCACCACTTTGGTTGTGTGAAGGTGAAATTGCCCAATGTCCTCCAAGGTGGAATTATGGTTCATGGGGAATATTATGTGGAAATTGTATATCTATATATATAGATATATAGATATAAATGCAGACTTTGGAATCACCATATACATTCAGACTTTGGATAAATACATATGCGGATTTGTATTGTATATATATATATATATATATATATATATATATATATATATATATATATATATATATATATATATATATATATATAGATATTGTATTGAAAAATGTGTAAGGGACAAGCAGAGGGCGGGTCAAACCCATGACTTCCCCCTCCCAAACTCCATTGCTTACCAATGAACCAAGTGCTTGTCCTGTGAAAAGTCACCCACGACACATTATTTAAAGCTACAATGGAGCCGATGTCGGGAGAGGAGGGAGCCAGCCGTACGGGCCAACCCCTCTCCATACGACCATGCTTTTAAAACCAAGGTCCAACGCCAAACCATTAAGCGTGATTAGTGCCCCTAATCGTGTTTAGAATTAATTAAACATTTGTTAAGGTTGGCAGCAGATTCAGAGTGGCTCCAAATTTGGCAAGACTACCAGTTTTGGCAGTGCTAACTGGAGTCTTCTCTAGTTTTAGCAGGGTTTCTTAGGGAAAAATTGAAAGAAGCATATCTTGCTCAATTCGCGACCAATTTTGGAAAATGAATAGTCATTCCTATATTATTTCGACATTTTGAAGACATTGGTATAGGTTGCAAAGGCAATAGAATACTTCTACAGTTTAGGGAAGCCTAGGGCCACCAGGGAAGGAGGTCATGCCCAGATCAACTAGAGTTATTTTTCAGAGATCTAATAGTCATTTTTCGCTAATTCGGACATTATGAACACATTGGTGCAGGTATCAGGAGCCATAGAGCTTTGTAAACAGAATTTTTTCCACATTGAGCTAATATAGAGGCCCAAGCCATGGAAGTTGGACCAAGGAGATGTAGCCTAGGAGGGATGAACTCCTTCATCAAAACATTGTGTTAATGTGTCTCTTTGATGGTTTGCTACATTGTACATGTTTTATGTTCATTATTTGTTTATGAAGATATTTTTCTCATGAATGTCTTTTAAAAATTAAGGAAATTTACCAGATTGTATGCACAAATAGCTAATGAATCCTCAGCACAAGAAGCAATAAGCATGTATTTTTTATTAGCATAGAAAAACTAATCATACAAAAAAAAATCAAGTTGGTATCAGAGCAAAGGTTTAATTTCTTGATTGCTTGAGTTTGTGCAATTAGAGTTTTAATGGTTGCAAAATTGTGATGCTTACAAGGTTAAAGTTGTATAAAGGAGAAGGGAAGCTATTGGTTGCAACTCCTGAGGTAATGCCCAGAAAAAAGAGAGCCACAAGCCCACAATCTCCACCACCCAGAGTTCCAATTCCAGCCGCACTTGAAACTCCTCAAGTTTTTCCTTCAATTGAGATTGAAGAGGTACAAGTAGTACAAATTTCTGAGCCTGAATCATAGTCATTATGTCTGGAGAAAGAGAGCCTAAAGGTCCCTCTTCAGAAGAGGAAGAATTCAAGAAATATTTCTATACTTTGACTGAGCATGAAGAGAGGAACACTAGAATGGTTGGAGAGAGTTCTAAACCTCCACATGTAGAAGGAAGCTCAGAGGACAAAAGAGATGAGAAGAAGGATTCTAGAGGGAATGGTGGAAAGTCACCTCCATCTCCACCATTGTTGGGTCCCTGTAATACTAGTGATTACCCCATTACTATTGTAGTTATACCCCTTATTAATATTGTTGTGCCCCTATTGCCCCCATATTGTTATTACTGTGCCCCATAGAGTCCCTCTATTTTTATTTTTGTGGCTTTATATTATTATTGTTAGGTCGGCTGGATTATATTGTGACTACTTAGACTCCTATATATAGAAAGGAGGTTTTGTCATTTGAATCATCAAAGAATTGTTCATTTATGTAATGTAAAGGAGGTTACCCCCTCGAAGAGGCTGAATTCTAAGGTGTTGATCTATCTTTTCTATCTTTTCTTGAGCTGGTTTCATAACATTTGGTATCAGAGCTTTGGATTCTAGGGTTTCGCTGCTCCAAACAGGTCATCGTGGAATTTTTGCTATAACTTTTTTTCTGCGATGTTTCAGAAGTTTAAAAAAAAAACCCATTTGAGATGAAATCATGCTGAACCTCGGGTCCGAATTTCAGAGCTTTTCGCGCTATATATGCAGAGATATGATCTGAGAAAGTTGGTCTTTTTGCAGACTCCTGAATTACATTCCAAACAGGTGACCTGGAGAAAATCGTCATAACTTTCTCTCTGGGGATCGGATTGAAATTTCATAAGGAGGTACAGAAATAGGATGGACTGTAGTTTCCTTTATGCATTTTTCAGATCCAAAGGTTGAAACAATGACTCGTGGCACGTCATACAAGTTTGCTCTACTGAACTAGTCTATAATCAAGTCACTGTGGGAGATTTCGCATAACTCTTCCTTGGAGAATCCAATTTGGGTCAAACTTGTGGCATTGGAAAGAGGACACAGAGGGCTACTTCAGGTCACAAATTCAGAACTAGATGATTGAAAAGTATAGAGATACATTAGAGGCATTATTGAGCTCCTACAAAGTGAGAAAAGGTGTGTAGATTTTCTTAAATTTTTGCTTAAGCTTGGTTTGAAAATTTATTTTGAAGGAATTCAAAGGGCATACTAGAGCATTATTATCGATAACTGATGCCCCGAGGAAAGAAAATGCAAACACCTAGTAAGGAACCTGAAAGCTCTAGCATGACTCATGAAGAAGAAGAAGAAATGTTATATGATATATCAAAATTACAAGAACAAGTGCAACGAGTGTCACTTGCACAAAAAGCAACAGAATCTAAGATAGATGGTTTAAGGAAAGATGTAGAAGCTAAGATGGATGGCATGGAAGCTAAGGTGAATGGCATGGACGCTAAAATTGATGGCATGGATGATAAGATGGAAGAATTGAAGATAAATATGAATAAGTTTCTACAAGAAATGGTCACTAAGGGTGAAAGGGTACTAAAGGAAACTCATGATGAGAACAAAAGAAATGTTAATCATGATTCCATAGACTCTAATTTTGGATCTAAGACTCACCATGTTCCAAAAATCGATATGAGAAAGTTTGATGGCAAGGATCCTGCCACATGGATATTACAGATGGAGCAATTCTTCGATCTCAATAATATGAAAAACACACAAAAGGTACGTATGGAAACTTTATATTTGGAACCAAATTAGTTTGTACGGTATCAATGGCTTTGCTCTCGTAAACAATTCATCACTTGGGCAATTTTTACGGAAGAATTGATAGCACATTATGAGGATACAAAAAGCAACACTTTTTTTAGCCAACTGATAAGTCTCAAACAAAAGGGTTCAATAATGGAGCACATTGAGGAGTTCCAAAAATTGAACATAAGGGTAAAATATATTCCAGAGGAGCATAGGATTGATGTGTTCATAGGGTCTTTAAAGGATAATATCCAACATGATGTTCGCCTTTGGGAACCTGATTCATTAGAGAAGGCATTCAGGTTAGCAAGAAAAATGGAAAGCAAAATTATGGCAACCAGGAAGCATACCACTCACAACTATAAAGACGGAAGTGTTGTTGCCCCTAGTCTTCCACAACCTATAAGGTTGACACCACAACAATTGGAAGAAAAAAGAGCAAAAGGGCTTTGTTACAGTTGTGATAGCAAGTACACTAAAGGTCATAAGTGTGTTGAGAAGAAATTATTCTACATAGATTGTGAAGAGGAAGAAGAAAAGGAGCAAGAAAGGTCAAAAGAAGAGGATATACTCCAGGAAAAAAGCCTAGATGAAGAACAAATAAATCCGACCATATCTTGTAATGCATTGGAAGGAATTACCACTCCTCAAACCATCAAGATACAAGGACAAATCAAGAAGAAAAAGGTAATAGTGTTGATTGATTCAGGAAGCACCCACAATTTTATTCATTGTAAGGTAGCAAAAGAATTGAATTGCTTCCTATATCTAGCACCAAAGTGTCAAGTGATGATTGCAAATGGAGGAACAATAAATTGCTCTGGAAAGTGCCATAATATCAAGCTATCCATGGGAGAATATGTATTGACTAGCCCAATGCTTTCCATTCCAATGGGAGGTGTTGATGTTGTACTAGGAGTCCAATGGCTACAATCCTTGGGTACAATAGCTTTTAATTTTCAAGAACTTTTCATCAAATTTTCTACGGAAGGAAAGGAAGTTGAATTAAGGGGTATTGCAGGGAAACCAGGAAAGATAATCAGCTCTAATGGTATGAGAAAGCTTCTAAAAAAGGAGCAAAGAGGTGTAATTGCACAATTATGTTCACTACATGTTTCCACATCGGAATCATCTATTTCTCCAGATCTCTAAAAAGTCCTGGACAATCATTCCAAGGTATTTGAGACTCCCAAAGGTCTCCCACCTATGTGTGATCATGATCATGCTATTCATCTGATTCCAGGAAGTGTTCCTCCAAACATCAGGCCGTACAGATATCCCTATGTCCAAAAGAGTGAAATTGAACGTATGGTTGCAGAAATGCTAGAGGCTGGTATAATTTAACCGAATCAAAGTTCTTTCTCTACTCCAGTAGTATTGGTGCACAAGAAGGATGGATCATGGCGCATGTGTCCGGATTATAGGGAGCTCAACAAGCTGACTATTAAAGATAAGTTCCCCATTCCTATCATTGATGAATTACTGGATGAATTGCATGGATCAATTTACTTCACCAAGTTGGATCTTCATTCAGGATATCATCAAATCAGAATGAAGACTGAAGACATTCCGAAAACAGCATTTAGAACTCATGAGGGTCATTATGAATTTTTGGTCATGCCTTTTGGCCTTACCAATGCACCTTCAACATTTCAAGGTTTGATGAATTCAATTTTCAAACCATTCCTTAAAAAATTTGTGTTAGTATTTTTTGATGATATACTAATCTACAGCAAGTCTTAGAAGGATCATGTTGAACATGTTGATAGGGTGCTACAACTATTGGAGGAGAAACAATTATATGCAAAAAGATCCAAATGTTTCTTTGGAGTCCAGGAGGTGGAATATCTGGGTCATATTGTATCTCATGAAGGATTTAAGGTAGACCCTAGAAAAATCAAAACCATTAAGGAATGGAAAATCCCCACATCCATAAAGCATCTGGGAGGATTTCTTGAGTTGACAGGGTATTATCGCAAGTTTGTTAAGAATTATGGGAGAATAGCAGCACCTCTAACAACATTGTTGAAGAAAGATGCATTTTCATGGACTCCGGAAGCAACAAAGGCCTTTGAACATCTTAAAGAGGCAATGTGCCAAGCACCGATCTTAGCTACACCGGACTTCACAAAAACCTTTATCATGGAATGTGATGCTTCAGGAAATGGAATTGGTGCTGTTGTAATGCAAGATGAAAGACCCATTTCTTTTGAAATTCATCCAATCAAGGGAAAGTTTTTAAGCAAAGCTATTTATCAGAAGGAAATGTTGGCAATACTCCATGCACTTAAGAAATGGCGACCCTACCTAATGGGAAGACACTTCAAGGTAAAAACGGATCATGATAGCCTTAAATACCTTTTAGAACAAATATTATTCTCTGAAGAGCAACAAAAGTGGGTCACAAAGATGTTGGGTTATGACTTTGAAATCATCTACAAAAAAGGGAAGCAAAATGTGGTGGCAGATGCACTCTCAAGAAAGGATGAGGATGTGGAAGCATTGTTGTGCGCCATTTCTATTATCCAACCAGATTGGATAAACGAAGCAAGGGAGGAATGGAAGAATGACGAAGAAGTGTGGGCACTTATTCAAAAGTTACAACAAGATTCCAGTATGTCTGATACATTTAGCTGGCAAAATGATTCGTTATGGTACAAAGATAGCTTATACCTCTGTAAGAATTCCCAGCTAAAACAAAATATTCTTATGGAATTTCACACTTCTCCCTTAGGAGGGCACTCAGGATTTTTAAAAACTTACCACAGGGTTAAGAAGGAATTTTTTTGGGATGGCCTTAAATCAGATATTCAAAAGTTTGTGGCAGAATGTTTGGTTTGCCAACAAAATAAAGTTGAAACAATTAAGACACCAGGTCTATTACAACCTTTATCCATTCCAAGCCAATGTTGGGAGGAGGTTTCAATGGATTTTATCACAGGTTTAACCAAATCTGAGGGAAAGAGTGTCATCATGGTGGTAGTTGACAGACTTACCAAGTATGCACACTTTTGTGCATTATCACATCCATTTAAAGCCAGTACAATTTCTACTGAATTTATGGAAACAATTCAAAAGCTACATGGAAACCCAAAGATTATTATAAGTGACAAAGATCCCATTTTCACTGGAAATTTTTGGACAGAATTATTTTCTTGTCTTGGTACTCAGTTAGCTCATATCTCATCTTATCATCCTCAATCTGATGGGCAAACTGAGATAGTAAACAAATGTTTGGAAGGATATCTTCGTTGCTTTGTATCTGATAAACAGACACAATGGGTCAAATGGTTGCCTCTATCTGAATGGTGGTATAACACTTCCTTCCATACATCAACAAAAATGACCCCATTTATGGCACTTTATGGGTATCAACCACCATCCATCACATCATATTTAAGAGAAAATTCTAAGGTTCAGGCAGTCGAACATCACATCGAACATCAACAACAAGTCCTCCAACTCTTAAAGGATAACCTCGTGTTGGCACAGAATAGAATGAAACAACAGGCAGATCAACATCGCAGTGAAAGAAGTTTTGATGTAGGTGATTGGGTATTCCTACGGCTACAACCATATAAGCAAATGTCCCTCAAGCACGCTAAGAAGGATAATAAATTATCACCAAAGTATTATGGTCCGTACAAGGTGTTGCAAAATATTGGTACTATGGCATACAAATTGGAGCTTCCTACAGCTTCTCGATTGCACCCAGTTTTCCATGTTTCATGTTTAAAGAAGGTTATAGGCGACAAGCTCCCAATTCAAACAATATTGCCAGAACTTGACGAGGAAGGAAAAATTATATTGGAACTGGAAGCAGTCACAGAAACAAGAACTCGACAGCTACGAAATCGATCAATTTCAGAGTATCTTATCAAGTGGAAGAACTTATCCGCTGAAGATTCCACATGGGAGGATGAGAATTTTATGCAGAAGTATCCAGAACTACTCAAGCGTTGAGGACAACACTTTTTTGAAGGAGAGGGGCATGTTGGGTCCCTATAATACTAGTGATTACCCCATAACTATTGTAATTATACCCCTTATTAATATTGTTGTGCGCCTATTGCCCCCATATTGTTATTACTGTGCCCCATAGAATCCCTCTATTGTTATTTTTGTGGCTTTATATTATTATTGTTAGGTCGGCTGGGTTATATTGTGAAAGGGGGTTTTGTCATTTGAATCATCAAAGAATTGTTCATTTATGTAATGTAAAGGAGGTTTCCCCCTTGAAGAGGCTGAATTCTAAGGCGTTGATCTATCTTTTGTATCTTTTCTTGAGATGGTTTCATAACAACCATCCTCATCATCTCCATCATCTCACATAGCATCATCTTCCACTACCACCACTGAAACTGCGCATACTCATTCCAAAACCCCAAAAGGAAAGACTCCATTACTAAAATTGGACATAAAATTCGAACTTCCCATGTACAATCGACAGGTGAATGCAGAAAAGTTGGATAATTGGATTCGACAGTTGGAGGTATACTACATAATTCAGAACCTTCAAGAAGACGACATAAAGATCGAATTGGCTTAACTGAGGCTAGAAGGAGCTCCACTAGTTTGGTGGGAAGCAAAGACTCAAGAGGAAATGAGAATCCATGGTAAGATATCCATCGCTTGGGTTGAATTTGTTTCTGAAATTAAAAGACATTTTTATCCTTTTGCTTATATTAAAAAAGCCATTATGAGTTGGTAGAATTTTAGGCAACTTAAAGGCCAAATAGTCCAAGATTATACACAGGATTTTATGAAAATGGCTTTGTTATTAGGAGTGAATTTGAATTCCCAAGAAACACTACTGAAATAAATTGGGGGTTTACATTCCTATCTTAAGCACACTATTCTCATGTTCAATCCAACTCATTTGGATGAAGTATGTGTGCAAGCCACACATCTTGAATATAGAGGAAAGAACACTTATGAAGAGAGTAGTAATAAAAAGCCACCTAAGGGTAAGGAGAAAGAGAAAGGAGGAAAATGGAAAGGGAATAAAAATGCAAGTGTGAAGAAAGAAGGGGAGAAAGTTATATGTAAACATTGTTCAAAAGAGGGACATAATGAGGATCATTGCTAGAAACTCCATAAAGAAATGAGACCAAATAAGTTCAACAATAAAGAGAAACAAAAAACCACTGCTATCACTCAAGAAGATTTAGGTTTTGAATCAGGTGATGAAAACAAAATCATTGTCATGGGAATCAAAGGAAAACAAGATATTGCAAGCACTAGTTCACAAAACTATAACACTACTACTACTCCAGATGAAAAGAGATGAATTGAGTTATTTCATGTTAAGGTCATATATAAACACACCAAGATTGACACACTCTTCGATAGTGGGTCACAAGAAAATATAATCTCTGAATACTTTTTCAACAGATTGAATCTTAAATTTGTACCTCACCATAAACCACACCCTTTGGGATGGATAACAAGAGACACCAGTTTACAGGTTACAAGAAAATGTTTGTTTAAGTTTGCAATCACTGCAAATTTTGTTGATGAAGTAGAGTTAGATGTGGTACCGCTTGATATTTCAGGTGTGGTGTTGGGTAGTCCATATTTGTATGACTAGAAAGTAGTATTTTACCATCATGAAAACAAGTATCACTTTTTCAAGGATGGTGTGGAGTATATAGTGCGAGCCCATCGCAAAAAGATGAACATTTGTTTGGTTAATGTAAGACAGGCAAAAATACCACTAAATTCAAGTAAACATTTAGTACTTCTCATGTTCAAGACAAATGATGATATTGTTTATGAAAATTTTGTTGCATGTAATGCAAGTTTCAATTCTAATTTGGTTGGTTCAGTTCATCAGAGTGATGAAGTATTTTAGGTTGTTAAATAATTGTCCTTCAAGGAGAAATAAACTTCACATGAAATATATTTGCAACAAGAGGTTTCTCTTTGTGATGTTAGCATGCAAGAGTTGACAAAATTGCAAAGTGTAGAGACACTAATGCAATGCAAAAGTTTGTTGAAAAATGGCTCATTCAATCATCTGTATGCCATGTTGTGCACCGATGGTTATGGTGCCAAACAGGAATGGTAACTATTTCAAGAAAGAGGACAAAAGGAGTGTTTTCGTCAAAGCAAAGTTGTAAAAAGAGGTCAGTGCAAGAATATACATAACACCAAACAATAATGGTTTGTATGGATTTTAATGGTGTATGTTCTTTGTAGCACTTATATTACATACATGTATTTTAATTATGGAAAAAAAGAGTCCTTTCTTGAAGAAATTGTACACATGGGTGAGATCAACATGTTTATAAATTTTTCTTATTCACATGTCATCTATGAAGGAAAATTGTTTGATGTTTTGAATATATCAAAGTACAATCTGGGTTTCACTTCTTTTATGCATTTGGGCCATGATATTGGAGGAGGTAAGTTGAAGGCAAGCCTTTCCAAGTTGGATTCCATTGTCAATTGGTCAACGCCCAAGATCGCCATTTTGATAAGAGGTTCGTTGGGAACAACCCAATGTTGGAAGAGAGTTGTTGTTGACATTTCCTCTTTCGAAGCTCCTTGGAATGCATTTTCATGTGTGTGCAAAGTCTTCCAGTGGGGAGGAAAATAGTGAGACGCATGTTTTTCTTCAAACCAAAAGATCAGTTCAATTCTTTTTATGCTCTTTCAAACTTGAAAGGTTCATTTGAATTTCAGGTTTATGCAAGCAACTCCAGCATCTTATTTCATTCAGAATATTTCCATGGTGTAAAGAGTAAGTTACAGTGATCCATGCACTTTCATTGGATGGATACTTGTCAAAATTTTCACTTGGTTAGAAGGTACAAAAGAGGTATAAGCAGAAAGTTCATTTTTATTCCTTTTAGGCCTATTGGTTATGTAAATGTTGTATTAAGGAATCATTATGTTTTACATGGAAGTTATATTAAAAAAATTTCATACTTTCAAGATGTACAATCAGGATTGAGTCAAGAAAAACAAGTAGTGAAATTTTTCATCCATTTGCATTATATTTTGTTATGTCATCTTGGTAAGAAGGATGTTTCTTTTGATGGCAACATTGAAAAAACCATGATTTTTTATGAACAACTGAAAATGGTGCAACAAATAGTGCAATATCATATTTAAAAGGGCAAAGACAAGTACAGGTATTATGTCAATCATAGGTTTCAAGTTGACGGTGCAAGCTGGTGTCAATTTTGCAAAAAAAGGCTTTAGGTTGTTGAAAAAGGAGATAATGTTCAGATTTCACATTCTGAATGCATTCCTACATAATTCCTGAATCAGTTTCAACAAGACGCCATACATGATAGAAGAATGGGATCCTGAAGGGAAGTGAATGTTGATTTCCTTAAAGAGGAGCTCAAGGAAACAAATTCGTCAGCAGATAATTGGATGGAGCTTGGAAAGGTGAGGGGGTTTTACCCTCATCTACTTGTCAAATAATAGTGTATTTTTGGGTCCAAAAGGCCTTTAGTGGGGAGCAATGATCAGGTACTCAGTATTTAGCTCAAAAATCAAAGTTCTCAGATTGGCTTGAAAGCTATATGACTGTGTTTGTCTCGTCAAGAAGATCGCAAAACAATTCATTTCAGTAAAAACCGAGTCTAGATGAAAGAGAAAAGTCATGTTGTTCAATTTCCTAAATAGCTAAAAAAATTGCAGAATGGGATAGAGTGATGACATGGCAATACAGTCAGCATGATGGGAATCTTCTTCAGTTTTTTCCCAATGAAGCTGTGACAAGTGTCACTTTAGGATTCGCCAATTCGGTTGTGTGAAGGTGAAATTGCCCAATGTCTTCCAATGTGGAATTATGGTTCATGGTGAATATTATGTGGAAATTGTGTATATATATATATATATATATATATATATATAGATATAGAGAGAGAGAGAGATATATATATATTGTATTGCAAAATGTGTAAGGGATGGGTGGAGGGCGGTTCAAACCTGTGACCTCCCCCCTCCCAGAATCCAATGCTTACCAATGAACCAAGCACATGTCTTCTTAAAAGGTGCCCACGACATGTTATTTAAAGCTACAATAGAGTCGGCGGTGGGAGAGGAGGGAGCCAGCCCTATGGGCCACCCCCTCTACATACGACTACGCTTTTAAAACCAAGGGCCAACACCAAACCATTAAGTGTGATTAGTGCCCCTAATCATCCTAGAATTAATTAAACCATTGTTAAGATTGGCGGAAGATTTGGAGGAGCACCAAATTCGGTGGGACTGCTAGTTTTGGCAGTGCTAGTTGGAGTCTTCTCCAGTTTTAGCAGGGTTTCCTATGGAAAAAGTGAATGAAGCATATCTTGCTCAATTTTTGACCAATTTTGGAAAATGAATAGTCATTCCTAGATGATTTCGACATTTTGAAGACATTGGTATAGGTTGCAGAGGCAAGAGAATACTTCTATAGGTGAATTTTCCACAGGGAAGTTCAGGGAAGCCTAGGGCCACCAGTGAAGGAGGTCATGCCCAGATAAGCCAGAGCCAAATTTCAAAGATCTAATAGTCATTTTTGGCTAATTTGGACATTCTGAACACATTGGTGTAGGTATCAGGAGCCATAGAGATTTTTAAATAGCATTTTTTCTACATTTTCCTAATACAGAGGCCTAAGCCATGGAAGCTAGACCAAGGAGATGTAGCCTAGGAGGGGTGAACTCCTTCATTAAAACACTGTGCTAATGTGTCTCTTTGATGGTTTGTTGCACTGTACATGTTTGTTGTTCAGTATTAGTTTCTGAAGCTATTTTTCCCATGAATATCTTTTAAAACTTAAGGAAATTTACTAGATTGTATGCACAAACATCTAATGAATCCTCAGCACAAGAAACAATATGCATGCACATATTTATAAGTTTGTAATTGTTATTAGCACAACAAAACTAATCATACAAAAATAGATCACTGTGCATCAACAAAACCCTCAATCACTGGCCTTTTTGGCAACGACTTGCAAGCAAGTTACAGTCTCACCCGAAGTGATTATGGGAGGTCGCAGAACCAGGTTTTTGTAGCCTTGCGGGATACTGCGATGTGGCAATTTTGTATTTTCTTATGCTTTAACACTTATAAATTACTTTTCATTCATGAACTACTTTTCACTTATATATTACTTCACATAATTACACTTATTACTTAAACATATCATAAACATACATAAAATTCACAGTACTAGAATAAGGTGTAGATAATAAGTAAACACATGAAGACATAGATTTTACCGTGGTTCATCCCAATGTGGGACTACGTCCACAAGAATTGTTTCTTCTAATAAGGAATTTGGTACAACAAACAATTATTTCCCTATGCACATAATTGTAGGTTATCTGTGCACACATATGCAAACAATCTATGCACTAAGCCGCAGACCCAGGCCTCTGCGCAATCAGTTGGGGAGCCTCACCCCTTTCTACGAAGTATAGATCACAAAGATACAACCATAAACACATATCTATATCAATTGTTGCATTTCTTTTTTATTATTCATCCCTATATATACTATTACATTGAGGTATTACATCACTACATTACCATGGACCCAATACCATGGTTTCCAAAATATAAGGGACTATGGTCCAAAACCATTCAACTTTTACAATATTATATGGTTTTACAAAAAGTGAGGGGCTTCTCCGTGAAGCGCCTATACTGCACAGTATTTTTTGTGCTCTGTTGTTCTACTACATGTTCCACTTCGCACTCCGTGACATCCTTTGTATTGCGTGCTCCACAAAATTTGAAATCCTTGTCCAAAATCTATCCAAGTTGGGTTATGCCCAACAGGAAGCAATGCAACAACCAATATGGGTTGATGCCATGGTTGAGGAGTATGACTCCATTATCAGAAACAGTGTTTGGGAAGTGGTCCCAAGACCAACAGACAAGTCAGTGGTGAGTTCCAGATGGATTTACAAGGTAAAGTAAGAAGCCGATGGGAGTGTGGAGAAACACAAGGACATATTTTTTTCTAGAGGATTCTCTTAGGAGGAGGGAGTTAATTATGATGAGACCTTTGCTCCAGTAGCAAAGTGCTCGTCAACCAAATCTATTCTAACACTGTCAACACAGATGGGATGGAAGATACATAAAATGGATGTGAATACAACATTCCTCAACAGTATGATTGAGGAAGAGGTGTATATTGAGCAGCCAAAATGATTTGAGACCTTCAATAGAGAGTCGCATGCACAATTTTGGATGTGTAGTCCATGCACAATTTTGTCTAATGTGCTACTACTCGAAGGGGTACCCACAACAGTTACAAGGGAGTCCAACAAGTGTGGCCACCTCTTTTATTTCCTGCGTGCATGCCTCCCCAAATCTGTAAGTTTATGCACTCAACAACAGATCCCATGGTTTAAATACACTGGAACATGTCTCTAACCTAAAATAAATTCTACAAAAATTGGAGGTACAACCGGCCATGGAAAGTGCTCTAATTCCACTTGTTACCATTAGGGGAATTTTGAGGTCTAAAATGGGCCTCCTAAGAAAAATGTAAAACCAAAATAAACTTTATAAGAACCAATAGGATTCAAGATGATGATGTCAACCATCGCGGATGATTCACTAATTTTGGAGTAAAAAAATAAAAAGATTAAAAAATAATAAAATAATAAAACTACTTTTTCAACTCGTATTTTCAACTTATCTCCCTAATTATTTACTCAAATTTCGAGCGGTAATACTCATAAGATGCAAAATTTAATTCCTCTTCCAAGGAGTACCTATGTTGCATACTTTTGGTGGACTCTACTACATGAAAAATGAGAAATACATGCAAAAACGTGATTGCAATCACTTTTTTTCATGTATTTCTCATTTTTCGTGTAGCAGGGTAAATCGAGAGAATGCAACATGGGTACTCCTTGGATGAGGAATCAAATTATGCATCTAATAAGTGTTTCCACTTGAAATTTGAGTAAACCCATATGGAGATAAGTTGAAAATACAAGTAGAAAAAATAGTTTTTTCTTTTTTCCCTCTAAAATTTGATGATGTAATCTAATCTTATTTTATTATTTCTACTATTATTTTATAATTTCCTTAGGAGGACCATTTTATACCTCAAAAATTCCCTAATGGATCTTGACCTGCGAGAAATTCCAGAATACCCGAAATGCGAAGAAATATAGCCCATAACACAAAATAAAATGAGAAAAACAACAAGTATTTTATTATTCAGAAATAGATTTAATGTTCACTTGCCTCTTTGAAGGGGCAACCTCCAGCAGAGTAGAGCTCGATTACAATAAGACTCGATGATCTTTCCTTTACTGACTAAGACTATTTATAGCTAAATGACATCCAAAACCCTAACTACTAGTGGTCTCTTGCATAACACGGGTTAACCACTTTATTTATTAACTATGGCCTGTTTACAACTATGGCCCCTTTTCTCTAATGCGGGTCAACCACTTACAAAATGCAGGATTTATTTACTCTCTAATTAACTATGACTATGACTTGGCCCATTGAGACTATTACATCAATATAGGGGATAGGGTTGGACCCTAACAAACCCAAAAAAAATCCTCTTCTTATAGAATCATATCAAAGTGAGAAATCCAAGACCCAAAGCCAGCCTCTAAGAAGCAAATTCAATCCCTCCAAATTCTTAGATCATATTCCATAGACCACTTGCATTATCCCTGATAAAATCCCACATAAATCTCACATTATTTCAAATAATTGCACACAAAAATTTCATTATCTCAGATCCAGGAAGCTCGCGTTTCTTTGAAAATGTATGATCGTTGGAACTCACAAATATTTTCAAGAACATAGCCTCAGAACTTCACATGTACTTTTTTTTCACATTTCATCACAGAAAATCATCAAATTGATTTCCATTTAAGTGGAGGATGTATGGCAATATATAGTTGTTCTCATATGCAAAAATATGCATCCTTTCAATGAGCCAATTTTACATCTGGGAGGGTTGACTTGTCTTTTTTAGGTGAATTGACAAAAGTTACATTTTTAAATATTCTTTTACTTTTTCCTTAAGAAGTCAACATAGGACTCTGACTTAATGAATCCTAGAATCATGAAGAACATCCTTATATAATGAAATAAAAAATAAAAAAATAAAAAATAAATCTTCTTTTTCTTATTTTTACATCAAATACATAATGATACAAGTAAAAGAATAATTATGAAGAGTGAACCTAGTTACATTTTCCAACACTCCCTCTTAAATAGGGACATATTCATAATTACACAATGAGATACAAGGATACTCAAATTTAAATATTCTCATTAGAAGATTTGAATTGATAATCCATCATCAAGCATCAACATCATAACCAACATTGTCAATCTAAAAAATAGCAAGGCATTGACTGACAAGCTCTAACTTTCCACTAGCTTAGAGCACAATGTTGGAAGGCAGATGTTTAGACACAATCACCACAACCTCTCAAGGAACATACCCCATCTGAATGTTCACTTGGTATGTCCCTCCAAGACTATTCTTATCTTGGATTCCCCATCCTCAAAGAATATTAGTTCTCTTCAACTACTCTTATCTTGGATATCAAGTCCTATCCTCACATAGTATTAGTCCACGGGACTACCAACTATCTTAGATTTGAAATCCTCAAGGAGTATCATTCCCATATTCTTATGCAATCCTCCATTCTCCCTATCAGTGCCTTCACTATACTTACAATTGTTAGTCCTTTCCTAGTGCATGACAAATGGAGAATATAGTTTCCATCATCATGCCCTCTCAATGAGGGAGGAGATCTTTGCTCCCTCTCAACCAAGGAGAGATAACCACAACCCTTATCTTGTCTCATACTTTAGCAATACATCAACTACTTATTATCTTGTGGAGATATAGTTTTAGTTGCAAGTCCCTTTTCTCACTTATCATACTTGTGCTTCGACCTTCTTGGATGTCAAATATTTTACGAAGCCAAAAAAACTTCACATTATATCTTCATGATAGGGTTTCTCATCTTTTAGCATCATCACATCATATCAAAATTTAACCTTTTTGTATCTTGTCAATCTTCATGCAACGTTTTCATCAAATGGTCACTCCATCATCTTCAAGGAGCCAAATTTCCTCATAGTTGCTAACACATGCCTTCTTCTTAATAGAATAGATTTTTTTCATCATGTTCTTTAAACCCATATCAGTGATTTCCACTCAATTCATCAAACCAAACAATTGTTGGTACAATATCATCAAGAAAGTTATATCAATTGTTATCTTTCCAACTTCTGCAATATGTCCTTCCAAGGAGCCACCATCATTATCAAAATTTCTAGATCACAATAGCCTCTAATCAAGGTGTGAAATTATTCAAGTCAAATTCTTGTTGCTTTGCCCTCTGAGGTCAACATTCCTTTGAATTCTCTATCTTCATATTGCAATAGATGTTTGTTTCATGCTCTTCATATTTCAATCATCAATTAATATGAACAAACCAATATATAAGCTTCAATATTGTATCCATAAGGGTCTTTACACTCCCTCTTCCCATCTAAGGTAAGTGAACTTCTTGTCCTTTAATCAAATTTCTTGATAGAAATTCCAAACTACTTCTTTCTACTTCATCTTTATGCGTTGCCACATTCTTCTACTTATTCCTTATGCTACTCAAGTTTTATATAAATCTTGTCTTTATGTGCAACCTTCATTACAAGAAAATGAATGAACAAAAGAACAAAGCACAAAGATAATAAACAAGGAGATATAAATTACTTATCTTTTGAGAAGGATAAGCTCCCTCTTAGTCTTGGACCTGTTTACCAACCTTGTTCTCACATTAAACATCAAGGGTTATATACATCTAGTGAACATGATTAAATAGGGTTTTGCTTCTAGGGTTTCTTTTTGTCCAAATTATGATAGGGTTTATAAACCCTAGATGCAAAAGTATTCAATACATGCTACTCAAGAATTGCAAACCTTAGATCCTTCATAGTTATCATGACTTATCATATATGCATTGCAAAATTCTCCTAGCATACTTCAAAACCTAATGATATTCTTTGATATACCTTTCATCCAACAATATGTCACTATCTCTAGTTTATATTTATGCAGACCCTTTTACTATTTTTTAAATGGTCATTACTATGATAAAATGCGCAACATAACTCTACAACCTTATCTTGTCAAGTGTCGACATTGTTCAACAAAGGTGCCTTAACTTCTTCAAACCTGGAAATTTCATTGAGTTGCTTCTCAGGGACATATGGGCTTCTTATCTCATTTTTTCCATAACCAATTCTTCATATGATCATCTCATAGATTTTAGTCCTTTTTATTTAGGAACAAAGATGAACTTGGTATTGAGGATGTCATTTTCTTGTTATTTGTTAGCAATTTCATGTCCTTGCAGATGGTTTGGCTTCATTGATAGATAATTTGTTTATGTATTGAGAGGAAGATAAAATCACAACTCCTCATATTTGTGCTTTAGATATCTTGTTGTAAAGATATATTTTGTATACTTGTCCATAGAAGAATTCTTCAAAATTGATTGTTGTAATAAATTAATAATTTTTATGTTATAACTCCTCTCAGACTTTGATGCTAGCCACAATAGGATGGATTTCTTTCAAACATCGTCATTTTTTACAGAACTAGAACTAACTTTGGACTTTCCTCAAGATTATAACTTGGAGAATAGTATACTACAGATGTCACATAATCATAATGCCACAAATACTTTATGTATTGAGTTCCATTAACAATTTTTCATGTCATTGACATATATGCTTCTTGTATTTGCTATCTTTTGAGAGGTGATGTAGACTATTCACATAGGATTATAATGTTCTTATCATATTTTTGACCTTCTTATCCACATGTCTCATACTTCTAATTACTCTATTCGGATTTGAGTTTATTATCACTGCCATACTAGGGTCACTGTCAAACTATCACATGTCATAGCTACAAGTTTATTGTCATGAGATTTTTGTCTCACTGTTTCATTGTAGTGTGCCTCATAAAATATGTGAGCTACAAGAATGTAGATACTAGCCAAAATAAATATGCAAGGCACACAAATCTAGAATGTGAGGCATATTGTGAATGTAGTGAGACCATTTTAATGTATAGAGTCATTGTAATAAATAAAACCTCAAATATAGTGAGCTACAATGATGTATCAATCCACTATATCCACTGAATTAACGAACCACCAAAAATGTGAACCTTTGTAAGCATAGAGATAGCGAGCCATCACAAACAGATATACATTGAACCATTGTTACATATAATATGAACCATTCATGCCACTATAAATACAAACCACATAGAATATACATAGATATGTTAGCATGCCATGGTGTGTTACACAGTAATTTGTCACCGACCCCACATTACCTGATCCGAGACACTGTTGGTCAGTGTTATTGACATTTCCTTGTGTCATGTTGCAAATTATGTGTCAATGTATTCCTTGTCATCTCAAGAGAAGACCTCAGTTCACTACTCCTGGAGCAAACCCTTTTTTTCCTATATTTTTGGGTCGTCACGAGTCAACATTTGTTCCACCCGCGAAGATGGCCAAGATTGAACTAGCCCTAGTGAAGTCGTCACTTTGTCTATGTGTTGCACTCGCGACAAGCTACTTTTGGCAAGTTTTTTAAACAAATTGTCGAAGCTTTGAAGTGTAATAGCTTCATGGGCGGTTCTAGGGTTGGTTGTTGGATCAGATGAGCTTGCCTCTCTCCTTTGGGATGGTTGTTCCACCTTTTATGCAAATTTTCAAAGGGATAAGCTCTTTCTCCCATCTCTTATGGAAGCTCGTCCTCCTATAAATACTTCCTCCATGGCTGAGATCAGCTAGCCTCAGAGTTTAAGAATTGAAGAGTAGAGGTAGAGAGTTTTGCTAGAGTGTGGAAGTAGCCTCTTATGTAAATTAGCTTGGGATAGTTTTGAGTGGAGTTGGCTTGATTGTAAGAGTTTACCTAGATCATCCAGAGTAGTCATTTGATATTTTTGACTCATTAAACTTAAAAGATCATTCGAGCACTTGTCCTTTTGGCCTCGTTTCAAATCGAAAGCAATAGTCACATTTCGTCCTTTTCTTGACTCTTAAAATATGAAAAGGAAAAGTTTTGTTTAAGTGTCTTAAAATTAACTACCCACGAAATATTCCTGGTTAAAGTTATCTTCCTTAGTGTTTCTTTAAAAGTCAATTCCAATGGCAACATTCCCAGAGTCTACCAGTCAAGGGTTCCCTCGAATGGGAATCCCGGTTCTTTTCCTTCTTTTGGAAACACTAGTGCTCCTTATATGGCGAAGTTGTCCCTTCCTGGGTTAACCATTGGTCTACCTGTCTGGTTGTTTTCGACCTCACTGGTCCCTAGCATCCTGACTACTATCTAGACGTCTCCTTCATTCGAATCACGTCACGATGATTCTCAGGTTGACCTCTCACCTTCTTCCCCTGCTTCTTCATCTTCCCCTTCTACTTTGCTTGGTGAAAGTTTGAAATCCGGTAACCAGGGGGCTAAGAAGAAGAAGAAGAAGACGAAGAAGAAGAAGTCAGATAAGCAAGAGGCCAACCGTGTGGTTGTTACTCCAAATGCACCTCCTGTAGACAAATCTTCTGACCCTCCATGGAAGGTAAGATTCCCTTGCAAGTTGTGTAAGGGTGACCATCTCCTTCGAGATTATCCTGGCATTCCCAGAGTCTTAGAGTTATGGTCTCAAAGTTTGGATCGACCATCCCCATCGACCTCTGGAGATCATGTCGATGTTGTACCTTTGGTCAGTGATGGTAAGAAGAAAGGGAAGATTAGATTCCCCTGTAGGTTATGTGAAGGAGAGCCTTGCAGCTCCTCAACCCCAACTTCCTATTGGTTATCAAAGGCTTTCTTCTGACCCTCTCCAGATTGGTAAAGAGATTGACTTGGATTCATCTCGTGCTCGTCCTGCTCTTCCTGAGCATGACTCTCTTGTACTTGTTCCTGACAAAGAATTGGTCGAAAACAACGTCGACTTGGATCCGCCTTCAGTTGTTCACTCTGTTCCTGGAGAGAGTTGTGATCATACTACTCATGCTCTTCTCTTCTCCTCAGATTCTCATGAATCGAAGAGCGACCCTCCCGTCCCAGTTGTTCAGGAGAGTCCTTCTCCTATTCCGGTACAGCATGGGGGCAATCATATGATACCCCCACCAAGTAGTTCTATCGTTTCTTTTGATTGGAGTCACTTGACTGCTTTCCGCCTCCCATCTTATGTGCCTTTCCAGATCACAGTACATGCCTATAATATGGTAGTACCTGGCACTATATTAGATGAAGGTGAATTTGTTAACATCATGTCTTCTACTACTTGGCAAGCTTTGGGTTCCCCACAGCTTGTGGCTGTCACCCAGAATCTGTTGGCTCTCAACGGAGGAACCAACCAAACCTTAGGGATACTTCTGAAG
Organism: Pinus tabuliformis; assembly: GCA_031772625.1. Taxonomy (NCBI): domain Eukaryota; kingdom Viridiplantae; phylum Streptophyta; class Pinopsida; order Pinales; family Pinaceae; genus Pinus; species Pinus tabuliformis. The sequence continues at coordinate 113,517,178 of CM062816.1, forward strand.
TTCCTTATTACTTTGGGAGGAAAGACCATCTATATAGACGTGATGGTAGTCTAAGGTCCATTAGATTTCAATCTCCTCCTTGGACGCAACTATGTTTATGTCGTGGGAGCTCTTGTTTCGTCACTTTTCTGTGTGGTTTGTTTTCCGCACAAAGGGAGAATTTTGACTATTGATCAACTGTCGTTCATTGGTCACTAGGCGCCTCCTTTGCAACCATCATCCCCTATCAGCTCTTGTTTGCAAGCAGTACCTTCCCCACCACGGGTCAATTATGTGGCTACCTATTCCGTCTCCACATCTGCTGATAATCACTCAGATGGTGTAATACATCATGTACTGGGGGCATTGGAACCCGATCTATCTTTGGTACCAAATGACATGTATTCCTCCCAAAGCGTGGTTCTTCCATCTAGTGAAGACCTCTTGGGAGCCATGTTCTCATATGGTTGATGAAAAACTGTATGAGGATAGTTCCTGGTCTTGTGTCAACCTCATTAAAAAATGAAACAAAGGGTGTGAGCATAGTTCCTTGTCTCATGTCAAGCTCATTAAAAACTGAATCAAGGAGTCCCGAGGATAGTTTCTTCCTGTATCAAACTCCTTAAAAAATGAAATAGATGTCTGAGTATAGTTTTTTCATGTATCAACCTCATTAAAAAAATGAAACAACTCCTTTTTCCAAATCGAGCCTTTGATTAAGATCTCGTAAAATCCCAATCGAGTCTTTCTAAGATCTCATATGTGAACCTTCATTCCATTCACCTAGTTGAATGACATGAAGCTTGGGGGGCATGTACCTCATTTGAGTCATTATGTTTGGGGCATGCGAACTTATAGCAAGCACAGTTTTTTGTTTCAAGCTTTTGTAAAATGAAAACAAATCCAAGTAGAGTTCTCCATGGTTCAAGCTTGTGTAAAAATGAACCCATGGCCAATTTACATCTCAAGATTGTCGTTTTTATCAACTACTTTATGCTAGATGAGCCTTGGTTGTTTCATTCCATCACCACCATCTCTTTGGCCGATCATATGCTTTCACTTGGTTGTTTTTCCTTTCCTAAGGAACCGCAACGATGAGTGGTTTTGTTAGCCAGCCTCTTGACCATTACATGTTTTGAGCAGTTCCACCATTGTTGGAACTAGTTGCTACCCTTTATACCACTCGTTCCTTCAAGATGAGTCACCTTTAAGCTCTATTTTGACTCATAAAAAATGAAAATATTGGCGAGTATTTGTCCCTTTTTTACTCGTTAAAGAGAATAAAAATGGGAGGTCTTCTTTCAAGCTATTTTCCAACCCTTTAAAAGCGAAAAGATGGCCAAGCCCTTGTCATTTTGAACTCATTAATGGATGTGAAATGTCGTGCGGCCAGTATAATTTTACCCCTTTTTTGGGCTAGGAAGCACTATTTACGAAAAAGGTACTCCTTGACTGAAATGGTCAAGTGGTTCCCTTGGATATTGTTTTCTACCTTTTCAGATTTGAGGGACAAATTTATGAAAAGGGACCTTTGAAGTTTTCTTTTCTCTATCTTTTTCAAACTCTCTAAATATGAAAAAGACTCTGAGTTTTACCTATGTCGGACTCATTAAACCCTTATGACATTAGACTTGTCATCATGACGAGACCGAGCTTCTCCTTCCTAAGACTCATTAAAACTTACTAGGTTGGATATGTCCGAAGGAAAAACTTACATTACAAGCATATGTTATCCCCTTCAAGCTTGTGTTTCAAAAATAATTGGTGTAATCGCCAGCGATGGTGGGGGAAAAATTTGGAAGTATTCCATTGGTTGTATTAGTTATTACAGTAGCTTGTCACTCTTGAACATCGACACTCTTTTTGCTTCGTGTCAGGTTGGGATATCCTCACTTTTTTGTTGGCCTTCCAAGTTTTGGGTTATCCATTTTGCCCCATTCCGTTTGATCCTTACTGCATCATCATGACCTTTGATCCCTTGGTACCAAAATGCTACCAAACTCTGAAGTCGTGTCGCTGATATGTTCAAGATCTTAATCCTTCTGCAGTTTGTATCCTTACACACCTTCCTCAGATTCTCTGTCTCATCCACCTCATCTTTTCCCTTTGTCTCGCATCGATGATGTGGGGAACATTATGGCCCTCCTTCAACTAGTTGCTTCCTTTTGACTTCAGCTCATTATCCGAGAAGTTGATCTAGAGACTCCTTTCTGGTACCTTACAGCTTGCATGCCTTAATGGAAAGTTCTTCACATTCGATGACAGGCTTTCAATATTGGCCTTTGATCAGGTGATTTCACGGGTGTTCAACTCCAGATCATTCTTCACACTTCGTAGATTATACTCGTAGTACCTTGAGAACCATTGACATTACTGGTGGTCTCTCTCGCGCTTGTTAACAGTTTACTTCATTGATTGGTAATCAAGCGACTTTCTAGTATGCTCGACTTCAGCACATCTATTCGCATATTAAAATTTGTACCATCATCAGGTTGGGATTCAAGACCCTGGGTTCAAATTACACGAGTCCGCGTTGCATGGATTGATTCATGATTGTATACATGACTCTTCTGATTGGATGGTTGCGACCATACTTGAGTCTTTTATATGGTCCCTCTGATTGGATGGTTGCGTCCATACCACAGATCATCTACATGTATCTTTTGGATGGCTGCACCCATGCCTTACATTTGTTTCCTTTCACTATGTACTCATGTATCAGAGATATCAATTGTACTTGCGTTCACAGGTTCTCCGTAGTGGTGTTTTGTTTCAGTTATGGACTTGTAAAGCATTTCACCCCTCCCACTCTCTCAGATTTCATGCTTTAGGGGGCATCTTTTACACAATAATTTGTCACCGACCCCACATTCCCTGATCTCGGACACTACCACTCCATGTTATTGACATTTCCTTGTTTCATGTTGCAAATTATGTGTCAATGTCTTCCTTGTCATCTCAGGGAGAAGACCTCAATTCACTACTCTTGGAGCAGACCCTCTTTTTCCTATATTTTTGGGTCGTCGCGGGTTAGCAGATGTTCCACCCGTGAAGATGGCCAATATTGAACTAACCCTAGCGAATTCGTCGCTCTGTCTATGTGTTGCACTCGCAATGAGCTACTTTTGGCAAGTTTTTTAAACAAATCGTGGAAGCTTCGAAGTATAATAGCTTCATGGGCAATTCTAGGGTTGGTTGTTGGATCAAATGAGCTCGTCTCTCTCCTTTGGGATGGTTGTTCCACCTTTTATACAACTTCTCAAATGGATAACCTCTTTCTCTCATCTCTTATGGAAGATCCTCCTCCTATAAATACTTCCTCCATGGCGTAGATTAGCTAGCCTCATAGTTTAAGAATTGAAGAGTAGAGGTAGAGAGTTTTGCTAGAGTGTGGAAGTAGCCTCTTATGTAACTTAGCTTGGGATAGTTTTGAGTGGAGTTGGATTGATTGTAAGAGTGTCCTCACATCAACCTTTTGGGTAGGAGAGAGAGTTATTTGTCCTTTGGGAGATAGTTCATGAGTAAATGCTTACGGAGACATGCTGACAAGACCCTTCAAGAAGACTTACGATGTCAAGGCTTGGTTGTAAGTTTTACTTTAATTTACGTTAATACAAATCAATGGCTTGTTTCCTATATCTTATGTCAAATTGTGTATTGATAGCTTAAAGCTCCTTGACTCTTTAAGTAGATTGTTCTGTCGTCTTCTATTATGTTCATGGTTTTTCTCTACATGTTGTTTTTAGGTACACAGGGACTTCATCGAACAATGATTTGAAGGTAGGCCTTCATGACATCAACTTTCTAAGGGAATTTTCTTTGTTATTGTCTTTTCTATGACTAGACCCACTCTAGGGCTAGAGGGGTTGCCTATGTCCGCAGAGGGAACTTGCCTATGTCACATGGTGATATGAAGGATAGCAAACCATGGTGATCAATTCACTAACACCTTTCAAGCCATAAGATATGTGAGTTCTAGAGGAAACAAGTGTGAGCCATTAAACAAACCACAGAGCATCCCTCTGTATAGAATGTGGGCCATTGTATACAGAATATTGAGACACCATATGCGAGTCGTTAGATAATTTCGAGCCATGGTTTGACACGTATGTGAGGCCATAGATAACAGTAATTCAATCCACATGTATATGTGAGCCATATAGAAAATAAAATGAGACACACTGTGAGATATGAGCAAGCCATTTTATGAGAACCACAGTCATAAAAGAGATGCATGCAAGCCATGTCCAGAAGAAGAGTTTCCACAGAGTAAATAACCATAGAGAACAATTCCATAGAAGAGATAATGATGCCACTAATGTATCACTGTATCAAATTCTATGCCACAAGAGTTGAGTGATGACAGTGTAATATTACAAAGAAAGAATGAGCCATGAATAAATGCAAGAGCCACAAAAAATGTATAGTGTTATGCGTGAGCCATGGTTGACATGAATCTGAGCCACTGTTGATTAGATACGAGCTTTCATAGATATGTATATATAGTGAGCCTTAGTGTTATTGAAAATCAAGTACATTTGCATAGATTCAAGTACATACATACATACAACGATATATATATATATATATATATATATATATATATATATATATATATATATATATATATATATATATATCTAATAGACTACCGCAATAGTTTAACTATCTCAGCTAACTTTACCAGATTAACTTGGTCAGTCGCTTCAACTAGAGATTCATCTGATTACAATACTTTCTTTATTGTGTCAACTTGACTGGGCTAGTTGACTAAGTTGACTAGCCTCTACAACAACATGGAAAGTGTAACACTACAAATGAAGACCCCAATAACTAATTTTTTGAGTCCAATATAAAGATTAAAAGTTTAGTTGAATTTCCCCAAATAGGCCACCACTCACATCTACTTATTCATGCATCCATATTCAGAGATGGTCCACTTAGTATTCATATTCTAACTAGAAGACCAAAGGGATGTTAGTTTTTGGATATTATGGTAGAATTAGACATGTGTTCAAGTATCTAAGGTATCAGACACCAAAAGTGAAGCAGATGTGAAATTTTACCATATTGTGGTTGAAGGTAAATGGTTGATTATAGTATTATATGTTGATGATTTGATTCTAACAGGTGATGGTAAGCTGATAAAATTTTGCAAAGAGGATCATGCAAGAGATTCAAGATGGACTTAGGGCTCATGCATTAATTTCTTGGTATTGAAGTATGCCAGGGAGATGAGTAATTGTTTGTCTCTCAGGGAAATATGCCAATGCGATACTAAAGAAGTTCCATATGGAAAGAAGCAAATGCGTGGAGACTCCTCTAGCAGGTAGCTGGAGGAAGGAAGATGCTACTTCAGGTGAAGTAGTGGAGGATATTATTTATAGACAACTTGTGGATTCACTTATGTATTTAGTGAACACGCAACCAGACGTGTTTTACAGTTAACCAACTTAGTCAAGCCATGGTTAATCCAACCAAATTTATTAGAAGGTAGTTAAACATGTGTTGAGATACCTCAGAGGCACCACTCAGTTTGGTCTTTGGTACAAACATATAGAAGGAGTGAAGTTGCAAGGCTTCAAAAATGTATATTTGGCAGGGAATCCATCTGACATGAAGAGCATGTCAGGGGGAATCTTCAGTATTGGGTCAACAATAGTTTCTTGGTACATGAGGAAGTAGAGATCAGTTGCATTCAGTTCAGTAGAAGCAGAGTACATGGATGATATTCAAGCATCTTGTGAGGCTATCTGGATGAGGAAGATCCTTGTTGGGTTATTTGGTCAGCAAATGGACCCTACAGTGATTTACTATGACAATTAGAGTTGTATCATACTCATGGAAAATTTTAGGGGCTAATATTCGCAAGTGGGCTAATATTTCATGTGTTTTTCCAAAAAAACATTTTGCTAATTTCCATTTTTTTTAAATGATTCGCCCAAATTTTATAGTATAAAATTATTTTACCTTAACAATCGCCAAAGCTTTATATAGACTATATAAAATCCTTATAATGTTGAATATTTTCATAAAAATATTTCTAAACATTGTAGAGTTTTCATATTAGGGACTAATAAGATTCGCCAAGGTTTCTAAATCTTTAGATAAATGTCCATCCTTAAAATTTTCCCTGATCATACTCTTTGAGAATCCATTTTTTCATGATCGATCTAAGCATATCGACATTTGGTATCACCATCTATGAGATTATGTGCAAAGGAGAACCATGTTACTGGAGTACATTCCTACAAAGGAGAATAATGAAAATATTTTGACAAAGGCATTGTCAAGATGCAAATTCGAGTTTCACAGAGGCAGGATCAGGGCAGAAAATAATCCCTTTCTTTTTGAGAGGGAGTGTTGAAAATGCCACAAGAAAATATTAATTTAATTTTATCCTTGAATTAAATTAGGAATTAAATTGTAATGTCAATTCTCATAGCAACGTGTAATAGTTAACTAAGTTAATTTGACTTAGTTGGCTCAGTTAATTCGAGTTGGGAGTCTAACTAGAGTCATGTAGAGTGTCTCCTACTTTTTAGGAGTCGTGGTTGAGTTTATTTTGAGTTGTAATTATTTAATTCAGTTTAATTGAGTTAAATTGAGTTAAACTAGTTCGTATTGATGGAGGAATTAGTGGGATATCTAGTAGTGGGGTGTAACCTACAGTAGCTAGGCATATCTAACATTGATAACCTAGTAAACTGATTATTCACTCATAATTAACTCATGCATGTCTGATCAGTGAAAGACCTAGTTGAGATTGGAGTTCAGGGACACTGTACTATCAGTTGTATAATCATCTGCATTGTACAGGTGGTGCATGCAATTAGAGGAAGGACTATGAGGATTGCATAATTCATAATTGAGGAATTCCCCAACTAAATATGGGCTAATTCCCTAGGAAACTACAAAAGGAAATAGGAGCTTGGCAGGCAGCAAATTTGGCTAAGTAATGGCTATAGATTGTTTGTGAAGCAGTGAGATATATTGAGCTAGTGAAGAGGTTGCTCAAGTTTGAGGAAAGCATTGTAATCTTCTCATATTTTATGACTAATGCAATATAGAGATAGCAGGGGTTTTTAGTTATGGATTTCCCTAGAAAATTATTGCTTTATGTGTGATTGAATTCTTTATCTTATATGCTTTTTGATTTCATCGATCAATTATTGTTTCCATTGATGAGTAGAGTAGATTCAAGTCAATTGTTTTAGAATATTACAATATGTAGTTTGAATCTACAAGGAATTTCTACATTTCTTCGCCTCACTTGCTTCTATAACAGACTTATTGTACAACCCAATATTTGGCAATGGGGAATCTGGAAAAAGTTGGATCTCATGCTACACTTCCCTCTTAGGTGGTAACCCTTTAGGCTCTCGGAACACTTCCTTGTATGCCTATAACAACTCCCCCAATTGTTTTTTTGTTTCTTAGTACACCCCTCCAAGGATGACTTCCCTCTTATTAACTCCTTTTCAGACTGAATTTCTCTTAAAAACAATAAAATATACTTCTTGCTGGAACTGATCAATTTCTTGGCCTGGTTGGCACTTACCAATGAAATTTTTGACTTATCTTTGTGCGCATTGATGATGAACAATTTTTCCTCCTTGATGAGGTGGTACTAGTTATCTCTCCTCATGAATATTGCTTCTCACATGTACATGTATGGACTCCCAAACACGACCCCACATGCATCAAGGGGAACCACATCCAGATCTACTTCATCAATAAAATCAACACTAATTGAAAATATTATTTTGCATTGTTTTGTTACTTTCAGCTCTGCATCCTTATTTACTCATCACACCGGGTATGGATTTGGATGATCACGAACTTCCATCCCCAACTTATTGACCAACTCTACTACAATGAGATTCGCCTGCAATCCTGAGTCAAACAAAGCATGAATATTTGTCTTCTTGACCTGTATCTTTATATGGAAGAGTTTGGTCATTTATTTCTCTTATTGTTGCTAAAGGCTAATCATATTCACCTCCTTCTGCACTGATGTACACACAATCTTTGGATCCACGTCCGAGCTACTTTCAACTTGGTTTCTCAAATCAATGGCCATGAGATTCTTCTTCTTATTATATTTTTTCTTGCTCTTCGGGTTTAGCTTTGGATGCAACTTCTAGTACTTCTCCTCTGTATGGACATCAATGTTGTAGTGGTTGCTAGGATATTTGGACTGGTGTACTGTGGTTTCCGTATTTTTATCTTTTTCCCCCTTTTTCTTCTTCATCCCCTCCATATAAGATTAATGTTGCTCCTTTTGCTTCAATCCACTTGATTGCACTCTTTTCATGCCAATGTTCTCTAGGTACTATGCCTATACACAAGCCCCGTCCACCGATTTGGGCTTGAACAACATCACTTTCTTATGCATATGGCAGTGCAAACCCCCAAATACTTAAGGAGTACATGTTGGTTCTTTGGAGAGATACCCATCATTATAGCCATCTTTTTGAATTATGTGGTTTACTCCTGCACGCTTTGGCCCAAATTTTTCCTAAAGTAATGCCACTGGATCCACTAGTCCTCCACGTACCTAATGGGAAAAAACTGTGACTTAATGATGGTTTTAAAATCCTCCCACTCAGTCACTGTAGGTTCTCCCTCCAACCTCAAGGTTTCTGTGTGGCTCTCCCACCAAGTCAATGCATTACCCTCTAATTTCAGTCACGCGAATGAGATCTTTTGCCATTCCTCAATCTAATGGTCACGGAAATAAAATTCCAGTTGATGTAACCAGTGGTTTAGCTTCAAAGTGTTGATATCACCATGGTATGGCTTGATATCAACTTTTGCTTCAATTTTGAACATGGATTGGTTCGCGGAACTCGAACTGGGTTGATCTTTTTCGAGTTCTTTCTTCGACTGGTTCTTCATGTCTTTTCAGACTCCTGATCCCCCTTCTGAGTTATCCTCTTCATTCGAACCCAAATATTCTCCAAATATCCCCAACTTATTTCTTAGGGCCACCATGAGAAGGTTTACATTGTGGTTTATATCCACAACTTGTTGTTCAAGCCACGAAAACATCACCTCTGCAGGATCATGAGGTCCATTTACAGATTCGTTGACCATGATTAGGGCTTTACAATTTTCAGCCTCGCCGATATAGATCCATGCAATCTCCACAAAATACCCAAAGAAACTTGGTTGTGATACCAAATGATCTATAAACTATCGTGGATATTCCACTGGACAGTTCGTCATAACATATTTAATAATAATATATTAAAGTACTCAAATTTTACACTATTACAGTTTTATTTAATTTCTAGATCTGTAGATTTTATTGTAATTAGTGCATGCATGCGAATGGAAATTATGTAGAAAAGTAGAGAATGACATAATAATCTCACACGCACATAAGACACAAGATATTATCTCTAGGAAACCCTTTTGACAAAAAAACCAGCTGAAATGTGAGGTCACTTCACTCTCTTTCTCTGTCTAGAAATATTGTTGCAGGTACAAAGAAGTAATGTTTGTGGCTCGTGGGCTGCTACAATGCATGGATCCTCTCTACGTTCTCTACCTCCTATCTCTCCTAGCTATCTTTGCTCAACTATGGAATAAAATTCTCTCGAAAGAATGGAATGGCCCTTCCTCCTAGTGGCCCGGTTATAACATAGTTTGATAGCCTACTAAGGGTTATGTTTGACTACATCAAATATTAAATAGAGTTACAAGATATACTCTTCTAAATTATTTTACATAAAAAACATGTGGCTAGCCCCTTTTCCATCAATAATGGGGGTTGATGCAGCATCCTCCGGAACTATAGGTGTGAAAATAGGAAGGTCAACTTCTGAATGGCATAACATTTGCATACGGACTCTGATTGACATGCTCCTTGCGTCATTGGAAAGGTGTCCATGTGTAAAATAACATTAAAATTTCCTACACTTAAGCCAAAAAATGTTACCTCCAAAAAACGTCATTTGATGCCTCAAAACGCTCCTGGAAAGTTTCAGACCCCATTTCGCCAAACTAGGTCCCGCTTGTAAAAACAGTCTGGTGAGCTAATTCCTCCACTTTTTCCACTCCAAATGCATCAACATGGATGAGATAAAATATAATGATCCAATTCAGATAAGTATATCATTTATTTGTATGCCATTTGATGCTATAATAAAGTTGATTCCCTTCCTCTATTATTGATTCCCTTTGATGTTGATATGTTGTTCATGGATTATCAATGATTATGATTGTGCTTACATAACCTTGCAAGAAGTTCTTTGGTGGTTTTTTTTGGTTGTCCGTGTGCATATATCTGGTTTGGAACTTGGGAGCTAGGAGATTTGTTGACCCTCAAGTCAGTTGCTTCAACTATATTTGTTTCTTCATCTAGGAGGTATGGCATGTCACCTTCATTTTCATTCTATGTTATTATTTGCATACCAGAGGATTTCTTAAATTTTGATTTGCTTGAATTATGCTTTGTAATATTCATTTTTTAATGCCTCTCAATACTTCCACTTTTCACATTATTTCTAAATAGTCTACACAAATTAATTGCCATTAAAATGATAGACTCGTATATATTTTACTATAGCTTTTATTTCCTCCTAAGAAGTCACAAGTTCAAATCCAAATAGGTTTAGAGTATGTACACTTTCATATACATCAGTAGATAAATCACTACATAGAGGCAGGGCCCTTGTCTCACAAACATGAGGGTCTCATACATTGGTTTGGTGTATGGCTTGGCTATGACCCTAAAAATATATAATAATAATTATTATTATTATTATTACAAACACATATACGTATATATAACCCTTTACCAATTTTAATTCCATATCTCTCTCTCTCTCTCTCTCTCTCTCTCTCTCTCTATATATATATATATATATATATATATATATATATATATGAGGGAAAATATTTAAAAATGAGTTATTACATTGGAATATATAATATTATTAAACTAATGTTAAAAATTAGAGGTATAATGCTTTCAATTACAGTTAAAATAAATTTTTAATATATATTAATACATGTTAGTTAACAAACAAAATACTTATATGTGTGTGTGTGTGTGTGTGATATAATTTATTGTGCATTAGATTGTACATTGTACACAAAATTTGAATTGATATTTAAAAGAAAGTTTAGATTCTCTCTTCAGATATTTTAAAGTTAAAATCACATGTTTTATTACAATGAAGGTTGAAAGACTCGAGCATATAACATAGTTAGGATAAACAAGGCATAAAACCTCATAAGGAGAAGGATGAAACACTCAACAAAGTAATTCCATATCCCAAAAAAATATATGATCAAATAATAACTAATATAACATGCCATACATAATATTGAATATGAACACAATCATGCTCACTCCTAAAGTGAGCACTTAGATGTGTGTATATATCAACAAACCTTCAAACTCCACTCCTATGAATATTTACAATAATTTATTACCCTCATTCTAAAAAATTATTATTGTCCTTACAAGATTATATAAGTGATAAACACCTGTCTATTTCTAAGTTTACTAACTCAATTTTTTATAGGCAGATGTGTAATTAAAAGTTTACTAACTCAACTCATGATTAGCGACATCCTACAATATAAGTCTATGGCACTAACACCAAATTCCATAGTTAAAAAAACAAGTTAACTTTTATATGAAATGTATTTATCATTTCCTTAAAGATATGATGTAAAGAGATTAACCATATTTAACAATCAAACTTATAAATGATGCAATCCTCAACTCCTTATACATGAATGATATTACCACTTCACTATACAAATAGTATGTTAGGTCCCTACAATGCTAGTGTAGCCCCAATATTATTATTATGTGCCCCAAAAAATCACACTATTATTTTTGTGCCCTTACATTATTATTTTTATGTAGGCCCTAATTATATTTTAACCCTCTAGACTCCTATATATACCAAGGAGGTCTTGTCATTTGGACCATCTAAGAATTGTTCATTTTTGTGATATAAAGGGAAGTTTCCACCTCAAAGTAGCTTATTATCTATTCATTGATCTATCTTTTTCTTATGTTTTTGTGTTGTTTTTTATCTACATATATAACATTTGGTATCTAAGCTCTTGATCATAGGGTCTTGTTGTTTCAAACAGGTCATCATGGGATTTTTCTATAGCTTTTTTATGTGAAACTTCTAAATATGAAATTGATACCATGTGAAGGAAAAATATTGATGAACATCTAGATAAAATTTTAGACCTTGGTTCACTATATTTTCGGTGATATGGTCCAAGGATATTAGGGTTTTTTCATGCTCCAGAATTCGATCTGAAACACGTGTTCCGGGAAAATTCATCATAACTTTCTATTCAAAAAATGAAATTTGAATTTCATAAAAAGTGATTGAAATTACACGGATTTTATTTTCTTAGGTATGATTTTTAGGGTCAAAAGTTAAAATAGTGACATGTGGCACCTCGTACAAGTTCAACTACTACACGAGTCTATAATCCAACCATTGTGGGAGAATTGACAAAAATTTATCTTAGAGAATCCAAACTCAATCTAATTGGTGTTGTTCGAAAGAAGACATAAAGGGCTACCACATCAAACAATTTCAGACCTTGGGAGCCAAAATCACAAAGATATAAAAGTTTCAAGTTCATCCTTATTAGCGAGCTTAAAATCAAGTTCTAAAAGGTGTGTATTTTTAAATTTTCATAGATTTTGTTTGAAAAATCAATTTAAAGTGATTCAAAAGGCATAGTGAATCATATATATAATTATTTTCTTCTAAAATGTTGTGGTGAATTAAAATTATAAGCGCAGACACGAATGAATTCCTCTAGCCCGATGATGGGTCTAGCCACAACAGATACATTCTATGGAAGAATTCCTTAAGTTAGAATCAATCAAGAGGGCATGCCTCTTGGTCCACTTATCCTGCTTGATGATGTCCTCGCTTGCTCACTCCAGCGATCTCTCGCTTCCTTCTTCAAGCATCTGAAACAAGTAAACAACAACAGACAACAAACATGATAATAGACAAATTGCAATTAAACCTACTTAGCAAGTCAAGAAACATTAAGCCATGAATATGTAATATTACAAAGAATGTAGGAAATTAAACGATAGTTGCTTATAGTAATATCAAAGCGAGATTACAACCATTCATTTTGACATTGCAGTCTTCCTTTGACAAGACAAGGTTCCCACACACTTCTCATAGCATTCCATGATGGCCTCAAGAAACAATAGTTTTAAGGCTCTTTCCTTTAGGCTTCACTCCAAACCAAATCACACTTCTCCCTCACACAACTAGTAATAGCTCGCTTGTCTACTCCAAACCAAAATAGCATAAGCACACTAACATCAACACTCTAACTAGCTTGTGCTTGGGAAGAAGGGAGGTTTATATAGGAAATATGGTTGGGAGAAGGATCCTATTCTCATGGGAGAAGGGCTTATCCCTTGAGGTACTTCCATAATTATAGGGGAAAGGAGCCCAAACTGACATCCTCAACCCCATCCAGCCAGACCATTTGCCAGACTTTTGTTACGAAGCTTCTAGAGCTAGAAGCTTCGGCTCTAATTTTAAAAAAAATCCATAACAGGACTGACGCGATTGTAACATAGCTCAGTCGCTCTGGTCGGCGTGAGGAGTAGTGATAATCTCTGCACTTCGGCACGAGGGAGACAAAGGCCATTAGCGTTGGTCTTGTAAACTGGGCAGAACAGAATTTTTAGGGGAAATGGTGCAAAAGGGAATTTATCTGCTCATGAAGAGGGACAGAATGGGAGTTTCTTCATGAAGGAAAAGCATGCGGGGTTCACAGTAGAGGTCCTCCAGGATCAAGGAATGGGGAGTATAGGGACAGTGACAAAATGTTGTGTAACAGATGTCCCCTAAAGCGTGAAAGCTGAGCTAGAGTGAGGGATGAAATTTTTTATAAATCAGTTCAGGGAACAATAGTCTACCGTCAGAAAACCTGCAAGCAAGTACAGATACATATACATAAGTTGAGATCTCTATCAAATGATATATGAATTGTTGCATGGATGCATTCATCCAGAGAATGATCATGTAAATGGATCCAGGTATGGGCGCAGCCATCCGTCAAGGAGGATCATAACGAAACCAAGGTATGGTCACAACCATCCAATAATGAGAAGGACCACATATGATAACTCATGGTCTGGTCATAGCCAACCATCTGAGAGAGACATGCATATCATCATAACCATGTCACATTACTTCGCAACTTGGACTTTCGTGATCTGAGTCCAGGGTCTTGTGCTCCAACACGACCCAATCAAAGTACATATCCTAGCATGTGAATAGATGTGTTGACGTCGAAAATGCTAGAAAGTAGCTTGATTACCAGTCAATGATGTAAACTATTAACAAGTGCGAGAGAAACAACCAATAATGACAATGGTCCTCAAGGTACTATTAGCACAATTCATAGAATGTGAATAGAGGAACTGAAGTCGAACACCCATGAAATCACTTGATCGAAAGCCAATGATGGGAGCTCGTCGTCGAGTGCAAAGAACTTGCCATTATGGCATGCAAGCTTTAAGGTACTAGAGGGCAGTCTCTCGGTCAACTTCCCGGATAATGAGTTGAAGTCGACGAAAAGCAACCGTGCCAAAGGAGGGCCATAATAAATCCCACACCATCAACATGATATGAGAGGATGCAAAATTATTTTGGATGATACAGAGAATCAGAGGTAAGTGTAACTGCAGAAGGACAACTCTTGAACATATCGGTGACACAATTGGAAGTTTGGCAACTTTTGGATCCATAGTGTTAGTGCCAGTATCTTCATCCCTCTGTCAGTGATCAAATTCTCTTGTTGCATTGCATGTTAGGTGTCTCACCCGATTAGCTGCATTCCATTAGGATGATGGATCATCTGATGGTAGTGGCTTATTATACATTTTCCATCATGTTCTTTACCTTCTAGCCTATTTCCATTCATCTACATCATCTGCAGTCAGTTTTTTGTCTTTAAATCTGCAAAAATCATTTTTAGGGTTTTCAGTCCCATTAGGTCTAGGGTTTCGTCAGTAAGGTCTCAAAATTCTCAGTGATGGTTAGCAGGCACATGAGGAGGTTAAATAAAGTTCCAGCAACAATAAGTTCCATAACCACTCACTCAGTGATTGATTTTTCCTCAAAACCCTGTTTTGAGGAAAAACAGAGTATTTATGTTTTTATGTATAAATTTGATGTATTTCAATTCTTTCATATGTAAACAACTTCAATGGCAACCCTGGTCACCTTTCCAAGCTTCAGCAACTCCATCCCCTACAAGGGAAACAAAAAATCAAATCATTCATTTCATCAAAGGCAAAAATGAAGTAAACTGCCCAAAAATAGAGTTTAAAAAGTAAGTCACAATACAAACATTATAAAAGTGGGTTTTATGAGTGAAAAATCAAAATCTCTTGTATATAACTCATTGGTCATGTTCAAAGAGCTCATTTGCATTCAAAGGAGAAAGATTGAGCAAGAGAAGGTCGTGTTGGAGAAAGGGAGCAAGATTGCAACAAAAATTGTGCAAGTTTAGGGGTGCGGCGCATTGGGTCGTGGGTGCGGCGCATTGGGCTGCCCTCCACAATGCAAAAAATAAACTAATGCGACGCATAGAGCAGGAATGAAACGTTGAGTTTGTGGCGTGGCACATAGATCTGCAAGCCTGATTTCACCCATAAAATCTCTCAAATTTCCAAATTTTCTCAATCCTATGGTGTGCAAGTAAGTCAAGCCTTCTTCCCTTGCTAGTGAATGAGTTTCTCTCAAAATTTATGGTGGTTTAATGAGTTAAAACTCAAACCCTACCTCCTTGCATTTGTTTTTTTGTTACCAAGTCCACTCCATCACTCCCTCACTCTTTGACTTTTCCAGTTTCATCTACTCATTCCCCATTCCCAAATTCCTAAAATTCACTAAATCCATATCCCAAACTCCCACTATCCCAAACCCTAGTTACATGTTCCTAAACCCTAATTGTTGTCCCTAAACCTACATACTATTCCTTAAAACCCTAAAGCTAGCATCAAACCCTCCCCTCATCAGTCCCACTCATCCATGGAGCTCAAAAACATGAAGGCAAAACCAGCAAGCTGCCAAGAGGAGGAAAATCAAATTGACTACACTTGAGCAAGAAATTCAAGCTGATCGTGAATCTTTGCTTGAGAGGAAAAATATCCACTTGGAGAGGATGTTGGAGAAGGCCATCAATGAGAAAAATATGTTGAGAAACATGGCATATCACTACTTGTCAAGAAATATGGTGTGCAAGGCAAGAATCAGAAACTTGAAGGCCAAGTTGAAGAAGGCATCAAGGAGGCGAAAAGAGCATGATATACTTCAGATCTTGGTTGAGGCTTCCTTGGCCCAAAACAGCTCTTAATGGAGGATACTCAGCCCAAATTTCAAAAAATTTGGGACACTTTTTGTAATTTTTGAATTTTTGCCTTTAAAAATAGACTTTTCTACCCAATGCGTCACACCACCTGGCGCTCGCTTTTGATGGAGACATCCTTTTGAGGAAAACTCAGAATATTTGGATTTGTAATGAAAAAATATGCATGCTCACAAATGACCAAGAAATTTTGACAGGTTTTGGGCTTCCAAAAAGGTCAAAAACAACCCAAAAATGACCTTTCTGCCCCTTTTTTGACACACAGGAAGCAATCTTGGGAGAACTCAGTTTTGGAGGGGAAAACGGAGGCCAAATTCAAAAATTACACTTGTGCTGAAAAGTAGACAGGCAGACCTTTCCAACAAGCCCACTTGAAGCAAATTTTGAGATTGAGAAGGCCTCCAAAAGCAGCTGCAAAAATGCGCTATGCATAGGGAAATCAGCGCGGCACATTGGAGGAATTTTGCTCAGTTTGACCAAAAATACTCTATTTTACACCTAGTTTCTTGACAGTTCAACTTTTCTCCTTCTAATTGTCAAAAATTATGATGTAATTTAATGTGAATTGATGGATTTTGATGTAATTATGCTAAATTTTCACTCATAGAGGTAGATTCATCCATGAAAAGGTAGTTTGGAACTTAATGAATCAATTCCCTAGTTTTTAGAGGCAAGTTGTTCCACTGCCTACTTTTTAGTTCTCAGTTTAGAATTTGTTGGAATAGCTCCTAAACTCATGAGCTCGACCCCTAGAGGATAGGATGAGTTTTTTTTTGCCTATATCTTGTGTTTTTCAATCATTAGCATGGTTGGACTTTTGGGAAAGCTTGGAGCTTATTGTATACTCATTTCAGCAGTTTGGCTAAGGAATAGACCAGTGGTTTGTAGCACTTTGTGGGATTCATGTGGCATCTTGCTTTGGTATTGTGTTTTCTTCTATAATTGTGAGTCTACATGTGTTTTATGTATGCCACTATCTCTATTTATTTCATCTTAACTAAATCAAACAAGGATAAAGGTAGAATACATTGAAAGTGTAGTGCTTTACCTAGGGTTTGTTTAGTTATCTATGTTTTCAGCTGTTTGAGAAGGATCCCTGAGTTCTTCATGCCCTTTTCAACTCCTCACCTGTCTAAAAGCTCTCCATATCACTCAATTTGAAGTACCAAATCACTTGCCTACCTTGCCCCATAGAGATCTCTACAAAACTGAGCCTCATTCCCCGGACCCAAATCTGCCTTTCACATTTGAGCCAACCAAACATCATCAAATTCAAGAAAACACCTATGTACACATACCTAGCCTAAAATCAGTCATTACATCAATCATCTCAAGATTCATAGGCCGTCTTTTCTGAGATTGACAAGGAGAGAGCCCTCTCCCACCCTGGTAGGGCTAGCTGCTAGGTTAAGCGTGGTTTGATGTTACCCTAGATCCAATCTTTCTCAACTTGAGGTAGATTTAGGCCCTAACACATAGGATCAGTGGTCATGATAACGTGGCAGAGATAAAATGGAAGGAAAAAATAAATGACCCAAATCCAGGAAGGTCAACGATACAAAGGAGAATTTCCCAACCCGACACGAAGCAAAGAGTGTCATGTTCAAGAGTGAGCTGCCGACACGACCGATAGATTTCAAAATTTTCCCCCACCATTTCTAGAAGGTACCCCAATTATCTTTTAATCGCAAGCTTGAAGGGGATAGCATATGCTTGCACTATACTTTGGACAAATCCGACCTAGTAAGTCTAACGAGTCCTAGAAAGGAGAAGCTCACGTTCATCATGGTGACGAATCCGATGTCATTTGATATTTTAACGAGTCTGACAAAGGTGTAACTCGGTATCTTTTCATGTTTAGATAGTTTGAAAAAGACACGTAAAAGAAAAATTCGCATGGCCCCTTTTCGTACATTTGTGTCTCTCGAGCCCGAAAAGGTAGAAAATAATACTTGCGAGAACTGCTTGATCATTTCAGTCAAGGAGTACCTTTTTCGTAAATAGTGCCTCCTAGCCCGAAAATGGGGTAAACTTATACTAGGCACACGATGTTTCACATCCATTAACGAGTTCAAATGACAAGGGCTCGGCAATATTTTCTCTTTTAAAGGGTTAGAAAAGTGTTGAAAGTGGACCCCCCCCATTTTTATTCTCTTTAATGAGTCAAAAAGGGAAAAAATACTCAGCAATTTTTTTCGTATGAGTTTAACAAGTCGAGAAAAGAGTTAAAATGTAACTCATCATCATCGTCGAACATCCATCACATGTCGCTGCACAAGTAAGGTAAAGTGTATTATCGAGTCCTTGAGGCAAAATAGGTCAAAATATTTACAAAACCTGATATTTTCATGAAAAAATGAATAAAAAGGGGAAAAGTAAATATATTTTTACCATTTACCATTTTACCTTTGTTGTGAAGACTTTTTACTCACTTTTGCCCTAATTGTTCTGGAGTAGATTGCGGGAGATCTAGGAGGTCAATCGACGAGCTGCTAGTTCCAGGTAACAGCCGAATCCCTGAGCTCCATTTTCATGCTCTTTATTTATGCTTTTAGCCATTTTTTTAGATTTTTAAGGAGGTTTTTGAAAATATTTTTCGCCCTCGGTCGGCGCAATTTCTGGGCACAGAATCGCACCGAGCAAGGGTGATTAACAAAGCCATTTGCACCGATCAGCGAAACTATTTTTAAAACAGGTGCACTGTTGCCGTGGATAGGGAAAACCCATATTTTCTCAAAAACTAGCCATTTAAACTTGAATTTTATGTGCCAAGGATGATTATTGACTCAAATTAATGGCTTTTGCAGGAGAGAATCGTTGAAAATGGTGGATTGGAAAGAACGGGAACATGAAGATGTTAACACCCAAGAGATGAATGACCCAAATTTCTTAGAGAATTTGAGGGCTTGTGGGCTCCTCAAGTTCTTCCTTACGCTAGGGATGCGGGCCCAGCCTGAGTTGCTTCGATACCTGATTAGTCTTTGGGACATTAATCAGGAGATTTTTGTCATTGGCGACCAGGAGCTGGAGTTGGAAACTTCAGATATATACTTCATCATTGGACTGTCCCATAGAGGGGAGTCAGTGAACTTGTATGGGTCACGTCCAATTGGGGCAAGCATATCTTCCTTGCTTGCCGAACACTACCCTAAGGCCCTGAAATCCAAGAGTGGGAAGATAGAGATTTCTAGTGTGTGGGATCTGACACTGAGGGTGCTTTTGTTGACTATCAACAGAGTGGTGGGGTCCCAGGAAGAACATGAGATTAAGAAATTGAAGCTCCTTTATGCTATTTATTGCACAGCTCCTACGATCTTCAATTGGGCAGAGGCCATGAAGATGAACATCAAGCACCAGTTGTCCAAAGCCAAGATGGGGAATCTGAAGCAATTTTGCTTTGGATTTGTACTTGTTACCTTCTTCCTATAACGAGTACCATTGTTCCAGTATCAGTTGACTTAGGTAGATCTTCCTATGCCACGCAATCTGTGGATGGCCCTCTGGAGCCGTTTGATGCCCAGGATCACTAGGGGTCAACATATGTCATACTGACCTACATTATTTTCATGGCTACGATGATAGAAGATCGTCATGGAGGATTGGCCATACAGTGGCACTAATTTTCATGGAGATCTAGACATGCCCTTACCAGATGGAGATGACTTCGATGACGAAGGTAAAAAATCAAATTTTTTAATTTCGAGATTTTTTTAATTGTTTTTGGTATGTAAGTGCTTATAACATTTCTCTTGTTGATGCAGACGTTGGACCAGAGCAGCCAGCTGGGATGTCCTCGATAGCCAGGCGCATCCCCCACCCTATCGATGTTGTCGCCCCTTATCAGGAAGGGAGTGACAACAAGGAGGAGATCGCGAGGAACCTTGAGGGGTTAACTCGTGGTATCTCGGAGTATGCTCGGATATGAGACATTCCCCATCAGTACCAGAGACACACAGTGGGAGTCTCAGATCGGATCCACCAATTTCTGACTCATGTTGCATGAGCCATCTCATGCTACCATGATCACCATGTTGATTAGTTCCTAGGTCCAACACTTACATATTTTTTGAGGCCTGCGTGCCATAGATGTATGAGGCCTATGAGCCGTTGATGTTATTTTAGACACACATATTATTTTTTCGGGTTCTGATGTATCAAACATTCTCACCATATATATGTGTTGTATTTTCCTGTCTGTTATGGTACAAATGGTTTGTTTTATCTTTTACATGTTTCATAAATGTCTATCCAACACGTAATTAGCTAATGCATCTGTCAATGTATTCATGCATCTAGGAATATGATGATATATAATGTAATTAAAATGTATTTCCAATAGATGGATACGGAGATACATTCTCAATATTTGAGGATTCCTAATGGAATATTTCCCGTTGATTTGAAGGATGACAAGTTGTGAATCCATGTTGACAACCAATTTTGATGCTCAGAGCAATGGCTTCTGACAACAGTTTGATGACCGCACTGTATTCATCAATGTTGTTGGTTGTACGACCTAGGCAGATACCTTGAAAGTCAATCAACTCACCCTTAGGGTCATAAATAGCCCATGCCGCGGATGATAATTTCTGGGTACTACGGCAAGCACCATCAGCAAAACCAACATGAGGAGTCACAGACATATGCAAAGCAAGAAAAGCATAGTAAATAGGAAAGTTGTTTGAAAACTATCACACAAAACCACGCTGTACAAAAATGAATCACACACTAATGTACATAAGTAACCATGCAAGATGACCTAAGCATAGTAATTTTTGAGGTAAAGCCCATTTCGGGGCTTATCGAGAGGATTTCCTTCATAATCAATAAGCTCATAGGCTCCTTTCTGCAAAACGCATTTCACGATATAGGGCCCATGCCACATAGGTTCAAACTTGCCTACCCCCAGCTTATCATTAGCTTGGTCGTATAATAAGACCAAATCACCCTTAGAGAATGCGCGAGGGGAGACTGACTGATCGAAATGGGTTTTGACCCATTTATTTTGTGCTTTGATGACCAAGGTAGTGAGATGGCGAGTCTCATCTAGTCGTTCTAAATATAAGAGGAGTTCCTATTGAGGTCACATTTCGGGGAGGAGTTCAACAGCTAACTTGAGTGAAGGAATCTCACATTCGATCGACAATGTTGCTTCCAGACCATAGACCAGCTGGAATGGTGTGAAACTAATTGCATATTTAGTTGAGGTTCGGTAGGACCACAGCGCTGAAAAGAGCATGAGATGCTAATTGGACTTGTGCATCCCAATAGTACGCTGAAGCATTGTGACCAAGACCTTGTTCACAGCTTCAACTTGGTCGTCAGCCTGAGTGTAATATGGGGTTGAGCCATCATGGTGCAAGCCCAATTCAGATGTCAGCTCAGACATCATGTAATCTCTGAAATGGGAGCCATGGTCTGTGACAATGGCTTGGGGTATGTCGAACCTGGAAATAACATGGTTGAAAAGGAATTGAGCTACCATCTTACCATCTGCAAAATATGTAGGCATTGCTTCGGCCCATTTGGTGAAATAATCTACAATGACAATAATATAGCCATGCCCCCCGGCCGAATGAGGGTTACATGTCATATAATCAATGCCCCATTTGGCAAAGGGACCAATGGTAATGACGAGTTGTAGGTGAGCAGGTGGGGCGTGCTTCTTGCATTGGTAAATTTGGCATTTGTGGCACTTACAAACAGTAAGAATGCAGTCCTTGAAGATAGATGGCCAGAAATAACCAGCGTGAAGGATTTTTTGAGCTGTAGCATAACCAGACATATGACCACCACATTCCTCGAAGTGGCAATCATTGAGAACTCTTTCACCTTCCTCGATCGTAAGGCATCAGCGAAGAACTGAATGGACACCGACACAGTATAAAGTATCACCAATAATACGGTAGGGTTGGGAGTGATGTCGAATCCTTCGGTGATCATCCTTGGTCAACGCGGACCAAAACGTGGACGTTTGGAGATACACAATGATATCACCGTACCATGGATCAAGGGTGCTAATTAGGAAAAGGGTCTCATCTGGAAGCTATTCATCTACACCAGTAGGGAGAGCCTTGGAGGGGAGGGAACAAATCAATTTGGTGAAAACAAGTGACTTCTTAGATTTGGTTGTAGTGAAGACCAAATCAAATTCTTGCAAGATGATGATCCATTTAGAATACTTGCCCCCCAGCAACTGACGAGTCAGGATATAGGTCATAGGGTTGCATTCAGAAATCACTGTAGTCGTACGTAAAAGGATATAGTGCCGAAAGCATTGAATAGCCTGAACAATAGCCAAAGCCAACTTCTCAACATGTGCATAACGTGTTTCAATGTTGAGGAGATTCTAACTAATGTAGTAGATTACATGTTCGCTACCTTTGCCATCGTCTTGTACCAAGACCATAGCAATGGTGCTAGAGGCCTCGGCTAGGTAAAGGAAGTAATCTCAATAATAGTCCAGCGGGTGCAATAGAGGAGCATTTATGAGGATGGCCTTGAGATCATCAAAAGATTTTTGGGCCACCTCGTCCCATACAAAGGTTGTTCCTTGCTTGAGCAAGTTGGTAAATCTCGTGGCTAGTCCGACATAGTTGGGTATAAAACAATGGAGGAAGTTGGCCTTTCCTTGCAGGCTCTAGAGTTGGTGCAATGAGGATGCAGGGGGTAAATTCACAATGGCCTCGACTTTTAGCAGATCCAGGCAAATACCATCCTTGGAAATGATGAAGTCAAGGATTCATCCTAATTCCATGCAAAAAACACATTTGTGTGGATTTAACCGAATGTTATAGTGTCTACAACGTAGAAAAATCTTCTGAAGATGGTCTGGGTGATCTTGGCACTTACGAGAATGAGTGGGAAGGTCATCCAAGTAAGGTTGGAAAATGTTGTGAATATCATGAAATGCGTAGGACATCGCCCATTGAAACGTGGCTCCAACATTTTTGAGGCCGAAAGGGAGCTTCTTGTATGCGAACATACCCCATGGGCAGATAAAGGTTGTCTTTTCTTGATCGGTCGGTGTGATATTAATCTAGTTATAACCAGAAAAACCATCCATAAAGGAAAAGATCTCACTCCTGGCACATTCATCAATGATTTGATCAATGAAGGGAGTAGGATAGTTGTCTTTAGGACAGGCACGATTAAGATCTCGATAATCCATGCAAATGCGGATCATGCCTTGTTTTTTAGTCACCGGGACAATATTGGTTAACCAGTTTGTAATGGGGATCGGATAGATGAACCCAGCCTTGAGAAGCTTTTCAACTTCACCCTTAATAGCAGCGACCTTCCTAGGGTGCATCGGGCGAAGCCGTTGGCGAACGGGCTTTGCATGTAGATACATTGGTATTTCATGCACTACAATGCTAGGATCAATGCTGGGCATTTCTTCATAAGACCATGCAAACACATCATGGAATTCCTGAAATAGATGAGTATATGTCTTGATCTCATCCGGAGAACAAGATACCCCAATATGAACGTGTTCAACGATACCAAGTTTGATAGAAATGTCAATCGGCATCGTTTGGGTAATATTACCCAGATTTCCTTCTGACCATACTTCATGAGTAACAATCAGTGGCAGAAATGGAGAAGAGGACTCTTCGAAAGTGATAGACATGACCGTCGGGCGAGGCAGGAATGAGGAGCGATGATGAGTATCGATCCATGGTGGTTCCTCAAGAGACATGATTTCCATGATACCTTCATCAGCAAGGAAGGTCTCGGCTAAGGGATCAAGTGATTCCAAAGTGCCAAGCCAAGGGGATTGAGAGTACATATCGAAAGAGGTCTTCGACATATAAGAATCAGAGGATGCAGAGTTTGAAGCCCAATCAATTTCCACGTAATTGACTTCGACAGGACTAAGAGGCATAACCTCACCCCAAGTATCAACTAGATCTGGTGTAGGTATGACCCAGGGATTAGATTTGACCAAGATCATGTTGACAGAGGCAATAGGAGGAGGTGGAAGGGGAAAAATTTCCATTAAGGTAGAATCTTTAAAGAGACCTGGCCCCACACTCTCATAGGGATAACCAAAGTGCTTGATGTACAGAACATTGCCATCCGAGGAGGAAGAGGCAAAGAAAGACAGTTGGTCGACGGTGACAATATTCCCTTGATGGGTAAAACAGATCACGTGAAATAAAGAGGAGGCCATGGCATGCATGGCATGAGTCTAACTTCGGCCGAGTAGAAGATTATAATTGAGATTGGCATCAACAATTTCTACTTTGAATTGCATTGTCTTGCCTTCTAGGGTGATGGCAAGGTTAGGTAAGACACTGAAGGGTCGTGAATCATGCCCATCGAAAGCTTCCAAAGTGTTCGGAGACTAGTTTATTGTAGGGGAACCAATAACCTTCCAACATGCGGTTGACATGATGTAGGTGGAAGCACCTTCATCGATGACAGTACGGTGGATGGTCTTCTCATTGATTATTACCTGAATAAGAAAGGTAATGTGATGAGGGATCCGTGGAACATGGTTTTCTAGATCAAAACATATCAAATTGGAATTGGTGGGATCAATGCCCTTGACAGATGACAGAAAATATTTCTGCTGCGATGGAAAGCTTTGGAGTACCTCAAGAGCTGACATGGTTGATGGCGCTTGAGCCAAATCCTCAACAGTATTGTAGTACTGAGCAGCTCGGGCATTGGGATTATACGAGGATTTCTGCAGTACGCCTCAAGAGGGTGGCGCATAGCGAAATCAGGGTTAGGGCACTCAATATGCAAAGGGCTAGAACTCGAGGTAGAAGAAAAAGGTGTAGCTTCTTTCTCTTTCCCAGTTGCCAGAGCTGGAATTTGATAGTCTTTTGATCGGGTAGCCACATTAATAGGCGTGCTCATCATGAACACTTAAGATCTGGAGGAAGCAGATTGGGGTTGGTCTACCATTTGGGTCTACTAAGACGGAAATGGCTCTTTGAGGATAGCAGGGGTCCCTTTGAGCAGCCGACTAACTTCAGATCATCGAGGACAATCCTTAGTGTAGTGATCTTCCTCGCAAATGAGGTAGGGATACTTAGGTTTCCGTGGTGAAGATTTTCCAACAGGCAATTTGGGAGGACCCTATTTCGGGGTATCAGCTTTAGCTTTGCCTTTGCCTTTATTTTTTCCTTTCAATAATTTTTCCACTATGGTAGACTGGACAGCATGGATCTCTGAGGTTTCACCAGGGCCAGGTGGATTCTGGGATGAACTATTAGGTACAGCATTTGAAACCGACTTCTGTTTGGAAGAAGTTTTAGCAGGGGTCTAGGATACTGAACCAATAACTCCATTGACGGGAGGAACAGCTGATGACTTTGATGATGTGGGATTGGATGATGGCTGCGGAGCACTGGGTAATAACTCGTATAAAGTGCCAGACTAAGAGTAAACTAGATCCAAGTATTGGGCACGAGCGATGGCCTGCTCTTCAGTGACGCATCCACCCATAGCTATATTGCAAGCAATTGGGGATAATGATTTGGTAAACCATTCAATGAGAAACTGATCAACAATCTTGAATTTGATTAGGTGACGTCTACGTCTCCATTCATGGATGTGATCAAAGATGTGTGTCACAGTATCTTGCTTAAGCGATGTGAGAAAATAGGTGCCAATTTCATAGCGAACCGACAATTGAAAATGCATGAGGAAAGCCATGATTAAAGAGTTAAATTCATGGTAAGTGCTTTGGGGTAGCTTGATGTACCATTTCGCTACAGCACCCGTGAGGGTTCGTTAGAAAAGACGGAGATGAATGTAATCGTCTATGTACAAGTTTGATGAGCACCAGAGGTGATATGTCATCACATGGGCTTGAGGATCTTCTTTATCTTTCCCATCAAACTTTGGGCAATCACTTGGTATATTGGATGGCATCGAAGGCCAGTACAGCGAATGAAAGATGGGATCATTCATAAGGCATGATACATCTGGCAACTCGAGTGTAGCCAAGAAAGGTAATTGAGTGTTAAAATGCATGGGAGGTCGATAAACGGGCCCATAGGGAGGAGCCCATCCCTGATGGTAAGGATTTTGGCCCCACAGTGGGGGATTTTGGCCATATGGCATCTGAGGCTGCCCCCATTGCAGATTACCTTGACCATAGGGAGGATTTTGACCTTGAATACCTTGGAACTATCCAGGCATAGGTTGTTGATAAGCAATGTATGGGTTAAAAGGTTGTTGAGCTTGTTGACCTTGGACATATGGATATGGGACCTATTGTCCTTGAACATACGGTTGATGAACCTGTTGTCCCTGAACAAGAGGGTTTTGGACCTGCAGTCCTTAGGCATAAGGTTGATACACTTGTTTCCCTTGGATGTAGGGATTTTGTACCTGATGCCCTTGGCCGGCAAGGTTTTGAACCTGTTGACCTAGGACATGAGGATTTTGGGGCTGCTACTGCAAGACTTGACCTTGACCCTGCCCCTGCAAAGGTTGACCTTGTTGATATGTTTACAAGGGTTGATGTTGCCCTGGTTGGTTTTGTTGTTGCAAGGGTTGACCTTGCGGTTGCAAAATTTGTCCTTGGGGCTGCAGAAGTTGGCCCTGTGAGGACATGGGTTGAGAGGTGTGTGGAGCATATTGCATCTGCTACTGCGCAACTTGCTGCAACTGTTGTAAGGATTGA
Source organism: Pinus tabuliformis (assembly GCA_031772625.1). Taxonomy (NCBI): domain Eukaryota; kingdom Viridiplantae; phylum Streptophyta; class Pinopsida; order Pinales; family Pinaceae; genus Pinus; species Pinus tabuliformis. Next base: position 113,544,212 of record CM062816.1, read on the forward strand.
CCTTGCGGTTGTTGCAAGTCACCTTGCTGCGGGATAATTTCCCTTGTTGTTGCATGGAGAGCCATGTAGGTTTTAACCCCATACAGAAATTACCCGCATACGAATTCTAAAACACAGAAAATAAACAATGTGAGAGCATAACACATAAAACACATATACACATAGATTTTCCCCTGGATCCCAAAACCGGGACTACCAGCTTGATTTTTCATTATATTCATTTCATTGTTACAATACAAATTTATACATGTCGAAGCATCCAATACAATGGACCGAAAACCATCGCGTCTAAAACCATGTATAGAAAACCATCGCATTCAAAACCATGTGCAAAAAATCATGCACAAAACCATAGGTAGGTCCGCCCAACCCAACATAGGGTCCAAAACCAAAATTTTCTGGGGCGCTGTCCCGAACCCCATAGAGTGGGGTTACCTGCACCCCTCTAACCCCCTATGACTCCCCCCGCTACGCAATCAGCGCAATGAAGGGGGGGCTTTGCCCCCCTTCTAACCCCCCGGTTAACTACGTGGGCTAGTCATGGAAAGAATATAACACAACCCAACATTCTCCCACTTGTTGTTTTCTTCCCACAGGGGGCCACAAGAGAGCTTAGTCATTTATCCAGCCCCGTAACACCCATTGTTTCTCTACACCAAGAGAACTTCTCAGAGCTCACAAATTTTGTCAATGCATCTGCAATATTCTTCAAAGTGTCCACCTTTACCAGCAACACCTTTTTTTCTTCTATCATATCCCTCACAAAGTGATATTGAACATCAATGTGTTTTGTCTTTGAATGATATGCAGGGTTCTTTGTCAAGAAAATTGAACTTTTGCTGTCATAGTTTATCATTATATCTCCCTGTACTAACCCCATACTTGAACACAATCTCTGCAACCAAACTGTGTCCTTGCTTGCATGAGTGGCTGCCATGTATTTTGCCTCTGTAGTTGATAGTGCCACTAGAGATTGTTTCTTACTCATCCAACTGACTACACCTCCAAATTGGTTAAACACATACCCACTTGTAGATCTTCTCTGATCTAGATCTCCAGCCCAGTCTGCATCAACAAAGCCACGAATATCCAAAACTCTGTCCAATCCTGGTCTTCCTTGGTAGCACAAACCATAATCACTAGTGCCACGCAAATACCTGAACCCGCCTCACTGTTGTCCAATGCTCCTTCCCTAGTTTTGACATAAACCTACTCAATACTCCCACTGCATGTGCAATGTTTGGTCTAGTACAGACTATCGCATACATCAGACTACTGACTGCACTTGCATATGGAACACGGGACATATCCTCTTCCTCTTCTTGTGTCTTGGGACACTGTTCAACAAATAACTTTACACCTACAGGAATAGGAACCTTCACCGGTTTACTATCCTGCATATTAAACCTCTGCAATATTGTCTTGACATACTTCCTCTGGTTTAACCAGAGCTTCCTCTTTGCCCGATCTCGTTTAATTTCCATGCCAAAAATATAGTTTGTAGAACCAAGATATTTCATGTCGAATTTGGAGGACAATTGGGTCTTCAAATCCTAGATAATTTCTTTGTCATTTCCAACCAGAAACATATCATCCACATACAAGACCAGATAAATAACATGGTCACCAATTAATTTAAAATACACATAGTGATCTGCTTTGCTTCTGGTGAAGCCAATTCCCCGTATAAATGTATCAAATTCTGATACCACATCCTTGGTGACTGTTTTAACCCATACAGAGAATTCTTTAACTTGCATGCTAATTCTTTCTTACCCTTCACCGCAAAGCCTTCAGGTTGCTTCATGTAGATCTCCTCTTCCAGATCCCCATGAAGAAATGTTGTCTTCACATCCATCTATTCTACCTCAAAATCAAAAGCAGCAGCAAAAGATAAAAGTAATCTAATAGAAGCTACTTTGGCAACAGGAGAAAAAATATCACCAAAATCAACTCCCAGCACCTGGGAATAACCTTTTGCTACCAATCGAACTTTGTATTTCTCCACCTTTCCTTCTTCATTTGTCTTCTTCTTGAACACTCATTTGCTGCTAATGGGTTTCCTTCCAGCTGGCAACTCCACCAGATCCCGAGCCTCATTGTGTGCAAAGATGCCATTTCATCAATCATGGCCTCTTTCCAGAGTTTTCCATCCTCTGAATCTACTGCTTCCTTCATAGTCCTAGGATCATCATCAGTAATAGATAAAGCAAAATTTGAATAGAAAGCAGGTGGGCTATACCTTTCTAGTTGCCTTCTTTCTCGAATTGACCTTCTCACACCTGGAGTTTGTGGCTCTTCATCTTCTGATTCCTCCTCTGTTATAGAGTCTGATTCTTCCTCCTTTAGCTCAAACTCTATCTTCTCAGGTTCCTTTGGTTGAACTTCATGTTTAATAACATCTTTCACCTCTCTGAACACCACATCTCGGTTGCACACAACCTTCCTTGTTACTGGGTTCCAAAGATTATAACCCTTTAAACCATCCTTATAACCAATAAAGATGCACTTTTCAGATTTACTATCCAACTTGGTTCGTTTCTCCTTTGGAACATGTACATATGCATCACATCCAAATACCCTCAGATGTGAAAGAGAGGGTTTTTTACCAGTCCATACCTCTTGTGGAGTCTTATCCTCCAATGCTGATGAAGGTGATCTATTGACCAGGTAACATGTTGTCTCCACCACCTCTACCCAGAATTCTTGTCCTAACCCGGCACCACTGAGCATGCTTCTTTCCCTTTCCATCAACGTCTTGTTCATTCTTTCTTCAGCTCCATTTTGCTGAGGTGTATATGGAGTAGTCTTCTATTGTGCTATACCACACTTCTTATAGAATTCTTCAAATTCCTTACTGCAAAACTCTCCACCGTTATCTGTCCTTAGCACCTTTATCTTCTTCTCTGTCTGGTTTTCCACCAGAGCCTTAAATTTTTTAAACTTGTCAAAGACTTCAGATTTCTTCTTAAGGAAATATATCCATGTATTCCTTGAGAAGTCATCTATAAATGATACATAGTACACAGACTTACCTAGTGATGGAATCTTCACAGGTCCAAACACATCAATGTGTACAAGCTCTAATATCTAATTCGCCCTCTTACAACCAGAGGGGAAACTCACCTGATTCTGCTTCCCATATATACAATTTTCACAGAAATTAAAATCCAGAGAGTTATTACTCATACCTTCTACCATACCTTTACCATGAAGCATTCAAAGGCCCTTCTCTCCAATATGTCCAAGTCTTTGATGCCACAGAATGGTCTTCTCTCCAAAGACCACTAGATTTTCTGCTCCACTTTCAAGAACCACAGAACTGTTTTACCCATCAACAACAGTGCTACCTTGCAGCTTGTATAGAGTTCCAATCCGAACTCCCCACATCAATACCAGTGCTCCTTGAACCATCTTGCAGGTATCCTTCTCAAACACTGTTTTACACCTGCATCATCTAGCTTGCTTACAGAAATCATATTTTTGGCCGATGTAGGAATATGCAGAACACCCGGAAGTGTTCTAACCCTTCCACCTTGCAACTTCAACTTTACTTTTCTACGACCAATGATTCTAGCCTTCCTATCATCCCCTAAGAAGACATCACCACCATCGTATTTCTCATACTCACAAAACCACTCTCTATGGGGAGTGAAGTGAAAGGATGCACCTGATTCAATCAACCATGCCTCATGATCTACATGTGCACTTGAAGAAGCCAGGTACACATCCCCACCTTCATCTGAGGTGGTTTTCCCCTCTGCAGAAGGAGCATCATCAGATCCCTTTCCTTTGTCAGAAGCTTTAGATTTACAGTCCCTTTTGTAGTGCCCTTCCTTTCCGCATTTCCAGCACACCATCTTTACAGGTTTTCTTGGAGATTTAGATCTCCCACTCGATGACTTATTTTTGTTTTTGTTCTGGGACCATCCTTGTATAGAAAAGGCATCACCATTCTGGCTCTCCATATTTTTTCCATCTCATCTCCTCCGTCAGCAAGGATGAGACTATTTAATCAAACTACAAGGCAGTTGCATTGCTACCTATTGCAATAACCAGACTATCCCACGAATCTGGTAGAGAACACAACAAACTGATGCACATATCTTCATCTGAAATTTTAATATCAATAGATGATAACTAACTTACCCCAGTATTAAATGCATTCAGATGCTCTGTCACTAAGTCTCCATCTTTCATCCTTAGGTTATATAGATTTTTCCGTAGCAATAGTTTATTCACCAGAGACCTAGATTGGTACAAAGTCCCTAACTTGTCCCACAAAGCCTTCATCGTAGCTTCCCATGATACCTTCAGCAATACTGAATCTAAGACACATAATCATATTGTGCTCTTTGCCTTTTGATCCAACTTCTTCCATTCTTCATCGGACATAACCGTTGGTTTAGTACCTGGATCTACCATGATCCACTAATCTTTATCCACCAACAGATCCTCCATATTGAGTTTCCACAACTCAAAACTCTAACCATTAAATTTCTCGATCTCTATCTTTCCACTTCTCGCCATCTTCTTTCACCACCAGAATTGATCTCGCAAATCTCCCATTGAACAAGGTCTACCACAGGCCCAAGAAAAACCTCTCAGCAACAAAGGTGTCCCCTTGAATCCAAAAACAACTCCGATACCAAATGTAGGTTTTAACCCCATACAGAAATTACCTGCATACGAATTCTAAAACACTGAAAATAAACAATGTGAGAGCATAACACATAAGACACATATACATAGAGATTTTCCCCTGGATCCCAAAACCAGGACTACCAGCTTGATTTTTCATTATATTCCTTTCAATGTTACAATACATATTTATACATGCCGAAGCATCCAATACCATGGATTGAAAACCATCACGTCCAAAACGATGGACCGAAAACCATCGCGTCCAAAACCATGTGCAAAAAATCATGCAAAAAACCATAGGTAGGTCCACACAACCTAACATAAGGTCCAAAACCAAAAATTTTCGAGGTCCAAAACCAAAACCTAACATAGAGTGGGGTTACCTGCACCCCTCTAACCCCTTGTGATTCCCACAGCTATGCAATCGGTGCAACGAAGGGGGGGCTCTACCCCCTTTCTAACCCCCCGATTAACTATGTGGGCTAGTCGTGGAAAGAATATAACACAACCCAACAAGCCCTTGCTGCAACAAAGGTTTCCCTTGTTGTTGTAGAGGTTATCCTTTTTGTTGCAAGGGTACTTGAATAGTGCCTGGGAAATTACCAAACTAAATCTGGCCATAGCCAAGTTGGATGTACTGCCCAGATTGGAGGGTGTAAGGTTGATTAACCATTCCTTGAGAACCATATGGAACGTAAGGATTTTGGCATTGGACCTAAGCCCCATAAGGCTGTTGATACTAAACATTTCTCGATCCAACACACCAGCGGGATTCTAAACCTGTTGGTATCGAACATTGCTTGACCCAGTAGGATCAGCAGGGTTATAAATAATACCAGAAGAAGGTTGGTTTATACCAAGCATGTTATTTTTTGATCGCTCACATTAGTGGCACCTGACACCATAGAAACATTCAGGTTCTGCCCCCCAGGTGGTGGCACAATCTGGCCACTGACTAGCGAGACAGAGGAACTGACAGAGACAATCTTTGAAACTGTCGGTTGTGCCTAACGGGTAACTAGGATTAATGATATAATAGTATTCAGAATGGTGGGTTGCACCAGGACTGAAGTAACATCCTGTTGGGAAGTTGTGTTCATAACAAATGGACCTGATGTAGGCTTGGCGCCTGACGCCCATACAGGATTATGGTAAAGTGATGAGGCACTAGGTGTACCTGAAACCAACTACACCAAAGACACATAGTTGGGTGGAAAAATGGTGGGAATACATTCTAAAAAAAGGGAAAATCTCAGGAGAAAACTGCAATTGCAATTCTTCCCCCTCAACAGTGTGTAGAGTAGAAACTTTAGACTCATCCGGAGATGTGACTGGAGCATTGCTTTTGGGTTCCATGTTTGAAAACAAATGATGACGAATGGTCGAACGAGTATGAGGGGATAGTTCCAAAGGAACACCCAGCTGGTCGTATGGACTGTAAGGACGTTGCGGTGATATCACAACAAGGTCAAACAGAGGGTTTGTAGGGTAGATAACTAGTCCAAGCTGACCGTCATTGGTTGGCGAGTTCTCTGGTGTTTGAACGGGATTGTCTGGAGATTCCAGGCTAAGATCAGCAGATGACCCAGTATCAAAAGTAGGTGGAGAACAAGATGACAGTGGTTGAATACTCAAAACAATTGTGAGTTCAACATCTTGGTCCTCGAGTGACTCTGGTAACTTAGGAAATGGCTCCTCAGACAATCTTTCAGATGGAGGAGAGGAAGAGGAATTGGGTGAACCAGATGGTTCAGCCACGATGACCTTGTCTTAGTCGATGGAACAAATAACTTCAAGGCTTTAAAATTTTCTTTTAAGGAAACTCACGATTTGGTCTCGAAAAAGACTAACAAGGTGTTTTGGATCGTGGGTAATCAATTATTAAGACACATAAAAGACTGATGCTCTTTCATTTTTTAAGAGTCGAGAAAGAAACAAAGATGACTCTATCACTTTCGATTGGAAACAAGCTCGAAAGGACAAGTGCTCGAATGATATTTTAAGTTTAATGAGTCAAAAAGATCAAATGACTACTCTGGATGATCTAGGTAAACAGGATTATCAGGAAACCGTGAACTGCAGAATACCTCTTGTTGAACCAAGAAGTACAAGTAGGGAATCTCCCTGAATGTTGTGTTCATTGTATCACGTTGCAAGGTGGCCAACTCGACTTCCTAAGGATAAAATGATTGCAGCCTAGTGGGGTCTCCTGTTATATACTTGACAGTACAGGGAGCACAAATCCATACTAGTGTTGTCTAATGTCGAAGCTAACGACAGCTACTAGGGTTAAAGACGTCGAAACATGTTTCTAGCCTAGACCTTCTAGATATGATCGTTAATGTCAAATGCACCTTGGGTTAATTGAATTCATTTTAAAGTTGACCTTGAGTTATGTTTCAGTTTTCAGGTCTTAGCGATGCTGCTCAAAAAACCTTAAATGAAAGTAAATGAGACAAGACCCTTTCAATTCGATGAAATGCCTACACTAGATAGGGTAAAAACTACTCAATCAAATGCAAACAATCAAGCAACTGAAAACAAAATGATCTTTCACTACCTTACTTTTTCAAAAAAAAAAAAAACTAATGAAAAATGCATTCCAATTCCCAATTTCCTGACAAGCACTTATCTATTAGTCCTTTCAAAAGCAAAAAATTCTCTTCCTTTTTCAAATTCTGATGCAATTATAGTCTTTTAAATAATGCAAATTATTGTAACATAATGATGCAACAAGCTAGAATTTCATACTTTTTCATGAAACAATGAAACAAACTTCTCGCATACAATCTTTCAATGAAAAACTTCTCAAGACAATAAGCTCTACAAGCAGATGAAAACATGAAAAGAGAAGTTCATTCATATCAATGAAACAACAACTTTAGCAAACACAATACATGCAACGTAATCCATGCCGAAAAAGAAAACATTTAGACAAGAAAACGAAAACTTTTCAAACTTGTGAAAAAACAGGCCAAAGTCGTAAAAAGGACCAAAAACAAAATGCAAAGAGTAATCACACCTACAACCCGATTTAGTGAGTTCACAAACTGTTGATGCCCTAGTGTCGCTGGCCACTTAATGACTCAATCAATCAAGTAGAAAGATGATAAGCCAACAAGAAAACAAAACCAAATGAAAAATAGCTTTCTAATCAGGGAGAAAATGGTCCAAAAGGCTTATGGGCTCAAAACCACAAGAGCATAACACATTGGCCAAGATTGGGGTCAAGCCCTCCATCAGTGCGACTGCCTAACTAACAACAAGCACCAGAGGCTGGTCAGCACGACTATTTCTCAGCAACTCACACTGGTTGTGCAACTGTCAACGAATTAAGCACACTAATCAAGGGAGGTAAGGAAAAATAAAAATAAAATTGAAACAGGGACCAGATCTGCTACTATGAATTTTAGACTCAAACCAGTAAGCAGGAGAAAAGAAACAGAACCAAAGGGAAAACGTGGAACTAGAAAAGTTCTCACGAAATCATGAAATCCAAGACAAACAAAAGGATTGGGATCCCCAGTGGAGTCGCCAATTTGTGGTGAAGTAAAATTATAAGTGCGAACACGAACGAATTCCTCTAGCCCGATGATGGGTCTAGCCACAACAAATACATTCTATGGAAGATTTCCTTAGGTTAGAATCAATCAAGAGGGCCTACCTCTTGGTCCACTTATCCTTCTTGATGATGTCCTCGCTTGCTCGCTCCAACTATCTCTCACTTCCTTCTTCAAGCACCTGAAACAAGTAAACAACAACAGACAACAAACATGATAATAGAAAAATTGCAATTCAACCTACTTAACAAGTCAAGAAACATTAAGCCATGAATATGTAATATTACAAAACATGTAGGAAATCAATCGATAGTTGCATATATATTAATAGCAAAGAGAGATTACAACCATTCATCTTGACGTTGTAGTCTTCCTCTGACAAGACAAGGTTCCCACACACTTCTCCTATCATTCCATGATGGCCTCAAGCAACAATAGTTTTAAGTCTCTTTCCTTTAGGCTTCACTCCAAACCAAATCACACTTCTCCCTCACACAACTAGATATATACAACTAGTAATATCTTGTTTGTCTACTCCAAACCAAAATAGCATAAGCACACTAACATCAACACTCTAACTAGCTTGTGCTTGGGAAGAAGGGAGGTTTATATAGGAAATATGGATGGGAGATGGATCCTCTTCTCATGGGATAAGGGCTTATCCCTTGAGGTAGTTCCATCATTATAGGGGAAAGGAGCCCAAACTAACATCCTTGACCCCATCAAGCCAAACCATTTACCACACTTCCATTACGAAGTTTCTAGAGCTGGAAGCTTCGGCTCTAATTTAAAAAACTTTCTATAATAGGACTGGCATGACTGGAACACAGCTCAGTCGCTCCAGTCGGCGTGAAGAGTAGTGCTAATCTTTGCACATCAGCGTGAGGGAGACAAAGGCCATTAGCGCCGGTCTTGTAAACTGGGCAAAACAAAAGTTTAAGGGGAAATGGTGCAAAGGGGAATTTATTTGCTCATGAAGAGGGACACAATGGGAGTTCCTTCATGAAGGAAAAGCATGTGGGGTTCACTATAGATGTCCTCAAGGATCAAGGAACAGGGAGTACAGGGAAAGTGGCAAAATGTTGTGTAACAAATGCTTCCCAAATAAAAAAAAGCTACACCCATTAAGCCCTCAGAAAGCTCTACTTTGACACGTGAAGAAGAGGAAGAAATGCAACACGGTATATCAAAATTGCAGGAACAAGTGCAACAATTACAAAAAGAAACCAAAAATTATTTGGGAGCGATGATCGTTAAGATGGATGGCTTAGAATAAAAAATAAAAGCAAACATGGAAGGTTTGAAGTAAGTTTTGATAAATCTATTATAATAAAGTTTTCCTAGTGGTGACAAGGTATTCCATGAAACCCATGATGAGAACAAAAGGAACGTGCATCGTGATTTTAGAGACTCTAAATATGGACTGAAAGCCAACCATATTCCAAATATAGATATGAGGAAGTTTGATGGCAAGGATCGAGTAACATGGATACTACAAATGGAGCATTTTTGTTTATCTACATGATGTGAAACACACACAAAAGGTATGCATTACATCTTTATTTTTATAACCCAATGAATTTGGTATCAATGGCTTTGTTCTTGTAAATCACTTGTCACTTGGAAAAAATTTATGGAGGAATTGGTAACACATTATGAAGATGCAAAGAGAAATATTTTCTTTAGCGAAATGATAAATCTCAAACAAATGGTTTAGTTGGGGAGCACATTGAGGACTTCCAAAGATTGAATATCAAGTTAATTGATATTCCATAGGAGCATCTGACTGATGTATTCATCGGGACTTTGAAGAATAACATCCAATATAAGGTTCACCCTTGGGAACATAACCCATTGAAGAATGCTTTCAAGATGGAAAACAATTTGAAAGAAAAATTATGGCAACAAGAAGTTCTATCGTTCATTGTTAGGTCCCTATAATACTAGTGTAACCCCATTATTATTATTGTTAGTGTATCCCCCTTATTGTTATTGGTGTGCCCATGTAGCCCTCATATTGTTATTGTTGTGCCCCATAGAAGCCCACTATTGTTATTGTTGTGCCCTTACATTATTATTGTTGCGTAGGCTCTGATTATATTATGACCCCTTAGACTCCTATATATACAGAGGAGGTATTTTCATTTGTATCATCCAAGAATTGTTCATTTATGTAATTTAAAGGAGGTTTTGCCCTCAAAGAGGATATTTTTTAAGTCGATGATCTATCTTTTCTTATATTTTATGAGTTGGTTCCGTAACACTCACAACTATAAACATGGAAGTGTTGTCGCTCCTAGCTTCCCACAAACTACAAGGTTGGCACCACAATAATTGGAGGAAAAAAGAGCAAAAAGGGCTTTGTTACAGTTATGATAGAAAATACATGAAAGGTCATAAGTGTGTGTAGAAGAAATTATTTTAGCTAGATTGTGAAGAGGAGGAAGAAAAGGAACAAGAAACATCAAAATAATAATATTTACACCAAGAACCAAACCTAGGGGTTGAAAAAGAAGAAATAAATTTTCCCATATCTTGTAATTCTTTGGCGGAAATTACCAACCCTCAAACCCTCAAGATAGAAGGATATATCAAGAAGAAAAAGTTAATAGTGATGATTTATTCAAGTAGTGCTGATAATATTATACATTGTAATATAGTCAAGGATTTGAATTTCTTTCTATATTGATCATCAAAGTGTCAATTGATGATCGCATATGGAGTAACTAAAAATTGCTTAGGGAAGTGCCAAAATATCAATCTCACCATGGGGGAATATGTATTGAATAGTCCAATGATTTCCATTCTAATGGGTGGTGTTGATGTGGTATTAGGAGTCCAATGGTTACAATCTTCGAGGATGATAGCTTTTAATTTTAAAGAACTTTTCTTGAAATCTTTCTTTGAAGGAAAGGATCTTGAATTAAGGGGTATCATAGGGAAATCTAGGAAGATAATTGTAATGACCCCCTATCATTTTACAAAGTAGATAGATATTGTGCCAATGGTACTGGTCATGGTACATTCACATATATACTATAAATATTATCCTGGCGAAGTTGTGTTCGTAGGGTCATTGTAATTACTTCCCTAGTTACCTGTAAATATATTGATGCATATACATGTATGAAAATATGATTGAAATGTGTATTTGTTATTTGGAAAATAATATTGAAAGTCATGTACATGACTATTGTGATTATGTTTTGTGAGTAGGTGTATATGTATGCGTGGTTAATGTAAATCTCAAGAAGATGTACTCACTTTGAAATCAAAGACCTTCCTTGGATATTTTCACACATATTTATATTTATAAACACTAATTAATTTAGAACTATTGGGATAACCCAAGATTGTTTGAAAAGAAGGGCCTCTAGCTAAGGTTGAATTTCCTTACCTATGGTAGTACCCTTACTTATTTAGTGGAGCTCTTACCTGAACCTAAATATAATATTATACTACTAAACAAAGGTTGGGTAAAACATAAAAATGAAGCACATGAAATGAGTGTTCATTCTTTTGCTCCATTTGGCTGAGTTGTGTAGCCATGAAACTTAGAACACCTACATGAGTAATTAGTTGGTAGTTGAGAAGAATTTTTTTTTTGTCTTCTCTCACATTCTACTGGCTCTAGAACCAATCCTAGGAAGAAGACAAATGGTGAACATGGAGGGGAAAAGATGTCAAATGGCACAACACAGATTGGCCTGCAAGGCTAATTAACAATGACCAGGCTAGGAGGCATAGGTGCAAAAATTTTGTTGGTCCATAGAGGTTGGACTATAACTAACTTGGGTCAGCAATTGAATAGTATAAAAAGGAGAGTGAGAAGAAAAATGAGAAGATAAAATTAAAAGTGTACAATGGAAGCGCAACAAAGGGAGAGAGAAGGGGAGGAAAACATAGGAAGAAACTAGACTCAAAGATAAATTTGTTGAAGTGCACAAATCTAAGGATTCATGGGATCTACATCACGAGGACAATAGGTCAAGATTGCAGCAACAAAATTGAGTCTCCATGACACTATTAAATTGTACTCTTAATGTAGATCACATTACACTCTTTACATCCAGTTCGAATCTAAAATTCTAGGGAATAATCCCATGGTGAAAATGATTTAATGGAAAGCAGACAAGAATTTTGATCACTACCTTCTACTATCTCACATACATCCATGTAAATTATGTTGTGGGAGTTCTTATATCATCTGTAAGCAAAGTGACCATCCACTAAGGCTATTGACCTTACTACCTTACCCTTCGGAGGGCAAGGAATTCACAATGCTGCCCTCTTATAGAATTGCTTGGAATATTCTTCAACTAGTTATTGAACAGTTGAATTTATATGCATGGGTCTTTATTTTGAATACATTTCCAAGTACTCTTTGTTGCAGCAAGAAGAAGAGTAAAAGAAAAGTGTTTCCACACAAGAACCAACACTTGCAATACTTGTGGTTGCCACGCAAGAACCAACCACAAGAGTTTCCACTTAGATAAATTTCAAAGAAGACTCCACAATAGCAAGCTCTTGAGAAAAAAAATAAAAATTAAAGACTTTGTAAAAGATGCAAATCTTGGAAAAGTATCTCAAGTCATAAAATGACTTGTTGATAAAACATAACCTTTCACTCCAAAAGGCTATATAAAATGAAATGACTTTATTTCATGAGAATCAATATAAGGTTGCGTGTGGACATGCAACATCTTCAATTGGGAGGAATGTTGGGTCTCTAAAATGTCATATTTTTTATCCTCTTTTCTTTCACTTTTCATTCTATTCCACTATCTTGTAACCTTATATTAAGACCATTTTTATGATTATATATGGGTTTAGAGGTATTATTTCCCAAAGCATTTAATTTAGTATTTTGAGTGAATTAACATGTTTTCACTTATATCTAAAATTTGGATGAGCTTTTTGATGTTTGTAGACATTTTTGAATACTCCAACATTGTCATCTTTGAACATTTTGTCTCAAATTCGAGTTTCATCTTCAACCCTTGAAGATTTGAGGAATATTTGAGATAATCATTCAAGCACATTTGATGAAGAATAATCATGGAAGTTTTGATAAGATTTCTTATAAAATATTTTAGAGATTTGTGAGAGGATATGTAGAGATGTTACTTGCCAGATGTTAACACATGGTTGTTACCACATGAAATATTTTTGGATCTATAAGAGATTTGTGGATCTACATTTATTAATTAGTTATCTTAGTTTTTGTATAAATGAGAGTTACTTCTTCATTCAAAGAGAGGAACTCTTGGAGCATAATTCTAAACTATGATGGAATAAAACACATTTGATAAGTTCTTGTGTTATTTAGTTTATAGTTTTATATTCTTGTTTTGTTGTAAGATGTAGTTATATAATTGATTTAGTTTTATAATATATGCAGTTTATATTAGTTTTCTTATGTTTTAATTTAGTTTTTTTGGTAGATCAATAGTAACACTTTTCTTAGTGTTGCAAGTATGAGCCTTTAACACTTGATCAAAGATGGTGATCTAGATTAGCAACAATTTTCAAGCAGTCAACTTCTAATGCAGTTTCTAAGAAAACTATGATAGATATCGAAAAACTAAAATATGGGTTTTGTACATAATGATCCCATTTATGTGACTTGCGACAAGTTCTTAAGAACAATGCATGGTTTTGGTGATATTCGTGGATCGTTCAAATGTATTTTCTTAGATTTCATGTTGCGGCCAACAAATATAATAATAGAAAACATAATTTGAACTACCCATCAAATTAAGAAAAAAATCATTCATTTTGAATCCAAATCAATATATTTTATAAAGTCATCACAATTCTCTAACAATTCTCTAATATTTTTAATTAATAAATAATTTACATTACAATGATCAATGATATGATTTATTTACTTGTTATAGATAAAAAAATTTAGGTTTCTAATTTTCACTTCGTTCTTTTCCAGATTGAAATTAATAACTTGATAAATACATGTTTACCCTTCATATATCCATGGGTCCACATGGTTACATGGTACTCATTGTGCTCGGGCTTGTTAGCTCTCAGGGACACAATGGTGATAGTACATGCCCTTGCCTTCATCCATTTTGGCTAGAATACATAGCGTTGACCTTGCCCTTGTCATTGGCGGCTATAATACATGGTATCGTCTACGATGACAAACAATACATGGCTTGAACCTTGTCTTTTTCCTCTTCCACAGTGGCAATAAAATTAGTTATAGTGGCAACAATATTGCATGACCTCAGCCTCAAATAAAACTTTTTGATGATAGTAACCATGCAATACTTGGATTTAATGTAGAATTCCCAAGGCCATGATAGCCTTCCTCCTTCAATACAAAAAAATGACACTCGAAGTAGTTACAATTTAGAACCATAATAGTAGCTTAGCCAATGTCAATCCAACCAAACCAGTCTTAAAAAAACGTCCTATATATAAACCAAACCATAGGAATCAAACTAGAACAATCTAGAATAGCTTTAATTTAGTTTTGACCACAGACCATTCACACCAAATATCAAACGATATGATATTAATCAAATGCCAAGGTATATGTTTACAAACTAATTGTGATGCCATATTTATAGTGTTTGGCCATAGAAAGGCCGACCAATTTTGTTGCAGAGATATCAGAAGCTTAATATATTTAAGTGACTAGGCCAATGCCTCATGTAACTAACTCACATGACCTGGACCTTAGGGTCTTTAGACAATCCATTAATGATGTCATCATGATGTCAATGGTCCATGTGGTAACCCTAGAGGTATAACATGTGTCACCTAAATTTTACATCCTTGTTGTGCCAAAACCGTTATTGGACACTACCACGTGGCAACACCCAGTGAAGCAATGTGTCACTATGATAACATCATCAAATTCCATGTCATATTCAATAATATTTTTCCACGTGTCATTATTTGATTGTAAGGTTAAACATCATGTTACTTCTCTTCAATCTAATTGCTGATATGTTGGAAACATGGGGGATTGACCTTAAAATTGCACATCCTTTAGAAAAATTAAGCATGTGTGTTGCTTCCCATGAACGTGGCCATTGAACTACTAATTCAAATGTGGATCCAATCCAATCTTGCATGATATTTAACAGATTAATATTTTGGGTTTGGCCATATAGTTTAACATTTTAATTTTTCCCAAAACTAATATTGATTTTCAATAGGTCCTAACTTCTAATCTGGGAGGAGTTTTTCTAAGCATAATATACCACTGGAAAGGTATCAATGAGCACTACGAAACCATGATATTTATAAGGTAATTTTAATATATTAGCTTTATCAAACAATAATATAACTTCAAGCACCCATATCCTCATTTAATGAGACCTTATGAAAGGTTAAGTTTTCATACAACTTCATGAAGTGACTTGTTAATTTTTTATCATCAAGGATGGTTCTTTTGTTGCTACCCATACATCCCCTTTTACATCAATGAAATCTTGTTTCTATCAATGAAAACACTATGTGTGGAAATATACCCCTTTGTCATTAATGGAAACACCCCTAGACACTAATGGTCATTAGATGTCAAAGAAAAAACAAGAGCTCCAAATGAAGTGTTGTGATTTCTCCTTGCTACGATATAAGTGCAATGCCTACAATCTCTCTTAGTAACATCAATGTATGAAATCTCTTCGATTAACATCAATATGTGCAATCTCTCCCTCTTTGACATCAATGGCAAAGGGTCACATGTATATAGGAATTTGTCATATAGATGAACATGTATGAGTACATATTCTTGCTAACATATAGTCTCCCCCTGAGACCATACTTCTGCTATGTGATCCCCCTAAAACTAAGCTTTTGTTACTTTCTTGTGATTTTTCTTGTTCTCCCCCTAAGATAATTCTACCATTGTTGTTGTACTACCCCTAAGGTCATGCATTCCTTTTACATTTGAGATATCACCATCAAAACATAGTCCACATAATCCCTACATAATTACTTCTTCAAGTTTTGATTTAGAAAGTTATGATCT
Organism: Pinus tabuliformis; assembly: GCA_031772625.1. Lineage (NCBI taxonomy): Eukaryota > Viridiplantae > Streptophyta > Pinopsida > Pinales > Pinaceae > Pinus > Pinus tabuliformis. Next base: position 113,560,418 of record CM062816.1, read on the forward strand.
TGAAGAAGCTTTATCCAATGCATTAGATCTAAGGGGTCAAATTTAATCAAGGTCCTTTTTTACCACTTCTCCATTTTCCATCAGTCATAGAAATCTTCCTCTATTGTACCATCCAAAGTTAAGTATGAAATCTCACGTAATTTGGGCCTCATTGTGACATATGTGACATTCAACATTGGTCTTCCTAATCGAGGTGGATATCGGTGGCCACCCGCCTATTCCACATGGACCCCACCATTGTTTCTTTCAGTTTTTCAGTTTCCTTAATTGTAGCACAGTTTACTATTTTTTGGCAGTTTTTCGTGTCCTGAACTTCCGAAGTCATTTTGAGGCCCTAAACGACATTTTTTTGGCAATATTCCTACAAATGATTTTGATGAAATTTCATCTTTAGTTGTATTCCTCAAATATATCTTTCCATTGAGGTATCATGCGTGTCAAATAGAGATAATATGACCAACTTATGACCCCGAGAAGTTGGTTGCCCAACTAACCCCAACGAGGCCCATAAAATCTTGGTGTTACATCTCCTCGGGTTAGGGTTTTGGTTGTTTAGGGTTTTTTCTTATTGTTCAACAATAAAAAGGCCCTTGATCCTCATTGTAACTCAGTTTAGAGGTATGTAGCCACCACATCTCTTCTCAGAGATAAGCTACCATCACTCGAGCTAGTCTCATTTCCATTATGTTTGTAAGCATATTTCATTATTTGATATTAATGAAAGATAGTGTTATTTCTGTTGCATCTATTTGGCCCTCAAATATGGGAATGTCAAAATTTGCTTGTACCTTAAAAGGTGTGGAGCCTCCAAGGTGGCTGTTGGATGTGGATGCGTTGCCGGTGGGAAACCATTGAAGGATCTGGGCAAATTTATCCATCATTGCATTCCTTTGTTTCTCGAAGGCCTCCTTGAGAAATATTCTGATAGGATATCTTGCTCCCTCGTCCTTATTTTCTTCTCCCATGGGAGGCTGTCGGGATTTATGAGGCTAGTCTTGCAGAGGTTTGACCAATTCGAGTCCTAACTCCTTATATCTCGACCTCGTTGGGGACATGCAAAGAAAAGCAGAGAAAGATCAGACCACTCTGATACCACTGATACGAATTTAAATAGGAACACAACAAATTACATATATAACCATAAATACAGAGATACAACGTTTGGTGGGGCAGGAAAAAGCATTTTTACAGGCAAACCAGGCATAATAATTCTACATGTTTGCATTTCTCTTAGATGGAATATATGCACAATATGCATTCCTGTGAATGAACTAGAACTGGACCCCTAGAGAGAAGTTCATGGTTTATTTCCACTACAGAGAGTTATCAGAAGCTAGATTCAGTGGCGTATGTAACAAATTGGTTGAGCACTTCTTTGCAGTTATCTTTCACATGATATTTGAGATTGATCCTCCTTGCATGATTGATCACGTAAGGGAGTCACTTCGAGATATCGTGGAATTCTAATTCTAAGCCACAAGAGTTGAGCGATGCCATTATAATATTACAAAGAAATAATGAGCCATGAATAAATGCAAGATCCACATAAAATTTATAGTGTTATGCATGAGCCACAGTTGACACAAATATGAGCCAATGTTGATTAGATACGAGCTTCCATAGATGTGTATGTATAGTGAGCCTCATTTTTTGTTGCAAATAAAGTACATGTACATAGAGTCAAGTACACACACACACATGCACACACATATATAATAAACAACTACAATAGTTTAACTATCTCAATTGACTTTACTAGACTAACTTGGTTAGTCACCTCAACTAGAGATTCATTTGACTTACAATACTTTCTTTAGTGTGTTGACTTGATTGGGCTAGTTGACTAAATTGACTAGCCCCTACAACAACATGGCAAGTGTAACACTAAAAAGGAAGACCCCCAAGATAAAGATTAAAAGTTTAGTTGTATTTCCCCGAAGAGGCCACCACTCACATCCACTTCTACATGCATCCATATTCAGAGACAGGCCACTTAGTATTCATTATATTTCAATTGAATGAAGTGACCAATTCCCCCCCAAAAAACACGATAATTTATTCTAACTAGAAGACCAAAGGGATGTTAGTTTTTGGATATTATGGTAGCATCAGACATGTGTTCTAGTCTCTAAGGTGTCAGAGAGGCTAAGGAACATGAAATATCCAAAACCCATAAAAGGTTTTGGTTGAAAACACCTAAAGACCCCTCAATTAAGTTAACTGATCAATTATTAAAAGGTTCGCAAGTCTAACTTAGGAAACTTGATTAATTAATTGGTATTAATTGAGGAAATCGACATGCTCTAGAGACTTGTAGAAAATGGTTTGATGAAATCTAAAGTGATCTTAGCCATCGATCACAGTTAGATCTTGGTCGTTGATGCTCCAACGAGAGATTATAAGAGCAAGCCAATCAGATGGAGATGGACATAATTGAGGAGTGTGTTATCTTGGAAAATCAAGCTACCCAATTCACAACTTCAGGGAGATCACAGTTTGAGCCAGAGGAAGAGCATCAAGGTGAGGGAGCAACATAAAATTTTGGAAGAGGATTTCAGAGAGTTTTATATTGCTTCTCCAATGTTGAATTGGTAGGAAACAGGAGGCCAAATTATCTATAGAAAGGGAAACAAAAGCCTATGTGAATTGCTAGAAACCCTAGTGTGAGTCACATTTGGAAAATTATAGTGCTAAAAGAACCAATTAAATCTCACAATCCTAATATTATTCACTTGCAAGAAACTATGGTTGAAGGGACCAGAGTGAGAGGGGTTGTAGAGCCTTGGTTGATGACATGGTATTTTGCTACATTAGAATGCAATGGGGCTTTCTAGTGGGCTTACCACTAGATGGAGCCCAAATTTTAGTGTGTTGGATTCTTTAATCTATAACTCCACTATTTCTATTCAATTGGGGGTAAAGGATCTTGGAATTAAAATATTAGTCCTTAACATTTAAGGTCCTTACTCCCTTACTAGGAAGGACTTGTTGATTATACTGCATTATCAGGAAAAAATATCATCATAAGGGGGGCTTAAACCTAATATTATCTCTTAGAGAGGTTTGGGGGGCGCAATCCACAACCTAACCCTCTTAGTGGTTCTTTTCATTCTTCTTATCTTGATGAGTGAAGTTTTTTTTATGCTTCGATGAAGTTTTTTTATGCTACACTGAATTTCCCTTCAGGGTTTTTCTTGGGATGTTTAGTCGAAAATAATTGTGTCGATTTTTATGTATGCATCCATTTCTCAGTTCCTGAATTTTACTCCTGCAACATATTTTTATTGTGAAGAATGCATCAATGGTTTAACCATTATTTGTCGGAAATAAATAAACTACTAATAGTTAGAAGATTAAACTCCTTTTAGTGCATTCGTGGAAATTTCACATGGTATAAAAGGATTATTGATAGCTGGGAGGCTCAGAAGTGAAAGATTGTGAGATTGTGCAGTTTCTGAGGGAGATCTGAAGCACGAGGTTTACATCTATGTAAGCTTAACTAGGGGTGCGGGCATAAATTTATTTCCAGAGGCAGAGTGTAGGAACAAGTTCAGTTTGCTTAGAAGAAGAGTTTGCAGGCAGTGTGTTTGCCAAGAAGCAATTCTGGTGAGTAGATCAGTTGATTCGCTAAGTAGATCTAGGCACAGAATATTTACAGCAAGGGTTGCAGCTGTAGATTTGCGCAAGGCATGAAGAGAAAAGCACATAAATGAGATTTCTAATTTCTCACACAACATAGGAGTGGAGCTTGAAGGTTGGGTGATATACACACACATCTAAGTGCTCAGTTTAGGAGTGAGCATGGTTGTGTGGAGATTCAATATTATGTATGGCATGTTATTATTTGATCATATAATTTATTTGGGATATGGAATGACTTTGTTGAGTGTTTCATCCTTTTGTTTTATGACTTGTTTATCCTAACGATGTTATATGCTTGAGTCTTTCAACCTTCGTTGTAATAAAAGCTATGACTTTAACTTTGGACTTTCATTATAATAAAATGTATGATTTTAACCTTGAACTTTCATTGTAATAAAACGTATGATTTTAACCTTAAAATATCTAAAAGAAAATTTAGATTTTATTGTAAAAATAAATTATTATTATTATTATACATTGTACAGCGTAATGCAATAAATTATTATTATTATTGTACAATGTACAACGTAATGCAAAATATATATATATATAATAGATGCATTTTGTTTATTAACTAATATGTATTCATATATATTAAACATTAATTTAAATTAAAGTATTAGTAGGAATTTAGTAATATTATATATTCCAATATCGTGAATCTATCTTTATTATTTAGATATTTTCATATCTAAAAATTGATCACTTATAAGTTACAAAATTAGACCCTTTACTTTAAAAATTACATTTTCTTTAATTTACTGAAACACTAAATTACTTTTGTAAATGTATTTACATGTATCGTTTGAACATCAACATTATAATTTAAATATCAAATAAAAGATCTACGATTACCATTAAGCTTCGTCATAGTGGCTCTTCCCTATCTCATTTCATAACACGATTTTAATACATACCAGGAATATGCAGAGACAAAGCAAGCAGTGTATTGCACAACTCGGGGATGTAGCTCACATGGTAGAGCGCTCGCTTTGCATGCGAGAGGTACGGGGTTCGATACCCCGCATCTCCATTTGACAGTTTTTAAAATCCATGTTTTTGCGTTAAAAATGTCATCCCATGTTCTGCTTTAAAAATGTCATCCAACACGCAAAGTCCATAAAAGATTGACAAATTTTTAAATCCATGTTGTCCTTTAAAAATGTCATCCAACAAGCAAAGCAAAGACCATAAAAGATTGAAACTGAGCACAGAAGGTTGCGAGCTTTGAAAGCGCACAGCTAAACCGAGCAGGATGGACGAATCGAATTCAACGACATCAGAAGGTTGCGAGCTTTGAAGGCGCACAGCTAAGTTAAAACAGGAGGGTGGTTTCAATAACTACTGGATCAATAATAACAGTTGGTTCGAAAACTGGTCACGATGGAGATGCGGGGTATCGATCCCCGTACCTCTCGCATGCTAAGCGAGCGCTCTACCATCTGAGCTACATCCCCGTATAAAAGCTAGAGTTGTAGGATACCTAGTATTGCTATATATGATCTGGGAAAACGTACGTTAACGTGAATTATGAAAAAACCCTCACTGTGAAAATTTACGTAATGGCTGTATGGTGTGATTGAGGTTGTCCACCATATTGATTTATGGATATGCTGTATGTTGTCCGGTATTTTTCTTGTCCATTACGGAACAGCTTAAAGAATTTCTTGTATATTACAAATCTTGGAGTTGGACTTTTCCAATTGCGGGCTCTAATTTTTAATGCTTCTAAATAAAGAATGTTGACTGTAAATGATTCTTGTTAATCACTGGATGCCTAGGGCTTTGCCAGCAAGTTTTCATGGGAATTCAACAAAATTTCCATCCAAATCGTAAAACTTTTGGTGAAACAAGTAAGTGTATGGCCAATTCGACGGTATCTCCGACTGACGGATATGGATGCCTTGAATTGAATGTCGAATGCTTTACTGCGATTGTTCCTGCGCCTTGTTTAAAGATAACCGTCCCTCCGAACGTCGATTGTTCCTGAGCCGCATTGTTTATAAAACTTGCCAAAGCTACACACAAAAATAACGGGAGCCTTTCAATCCATATCCATATCGCTTTCAATTGAATTAGAGCTCAGCGGGATGGATGGACCAGTGCGCTGCAATCAAACCAATACCACTGTTTTGGATTCTAGCTAGCAACTTAAAATGAAAGTATCTTTGTTTTCCGTTGCCGGGACTTGAACCCGGGTCTCTCGGGTGAGAGCCGAGTATCCTAACCAACTAGACTACAACGGATTCTCTCTTGCGTGCGACTTAAATGTTAATCACTCAAATGAATCGCTATAGGATCTTCATATCCACGGGGAGAAAAGATGTAATAAGGATAATGTTTTAAATTCATTTTACCATCTTAGTTGATACTTACGGGATAGGATATTGCGATTTCGCTTAATTTAAAAATTCAATAAAACATTTCATATGGAAAAGCTCTCCATTAAATATTTCATTATAATTTTAATAATGCTTTTTAATATTGTATATTACTTTTTAATCAAATAAAAATAATAATATAATAAATCTTATCTATTTTATAATTTAATTAAAAAATTAACTTTACTTCGTTGCCCATAGTTCATCATTTTCATGATTTTCACTTCTCGACTATGGGAATATTGCTTTTCATTGCCACTTCTGTCATCAAACTAGCTACTTACAAAGTTCTTGCTTGGTGTTTAATTCTCAACAGAAGCGGAACATCTTCAATTCTAGATCTAAAAATTGGAAGCCCTGCAACCCTCCTCCTATGGAGGGAAAGGCCTCCTCTAAGTTGGACAATGGCGTTGAAGACGCCGTGATGAAATTCATTCACGTGTCAAGGCCTCAAACATCTTGTGTAGCTCTTGGCGTGGACCATGCTCCTTCGACAAGCACAAAGATATTGAATAGTAATGCTTCTTTGTGCATATTTAAATGACCTCACGAGTTAGCTTCTTCAGACTCTGATAAGGAATCTCCCCGGGTGCGCAATGATAATTTGCAGATCCCTTTCATCAAACCGCCTTCAGAAAGTTGGCTCAAGGTTTCCAAAAAAACAAAGGAAACAAAGGTCGCCTTGAGGGTTAGCCCCAATTTGGGTGATTCTCCTCTCTAGTTGTGTCTTCTCTCCCTTTTGCATTTACTTTGTTATTCTCAATACCATTCATCTCTACATTGATAACATTACTCTAAGGCAAGTTGTGCCAGAAAATGAGGCATGATAGAAAGTGATGTAATTTTATTTATGTTTGATAAATAGAATTTTTAGACTTACAATATATATATATATATATATATATATATATATATATATATATATATATATACTTTTAAATATTGTTGTAGCCGCTACAACAACTCCGAATTTTGGCATTCGTCTAAAATTTGGAGTCTCCCTCATCTTATGTGTTATAAAATAAACATCATTTTATAGTGGTGCAAAGCCCTTTAATAGATTAACCATCCTTGCTACGCAATGATGCCACCCAAAAGTTTTGCTACTTCTTAAATTCTTGCCACCATTATCCTTCTCCTTGTGTTGTGGTGCACCCTTGCACCCATCCACACGCTATAGCATGAGGCCTCACTAATATCCTTGCGTAGCAGTGCATCTGCGCTCTTTAGACTAGCCCCACACCTAGCACAACGATGCTCTTTTGTTATTGCACTTTTTAGCCTTCTCTCCATTGCACTGTGGTGTGGTCCCTCCATCGAGACCAATCTCATATCATTTCTCAACACTATTTCCTTTCATAGCATTGTCGTAATGCACTTCTATGTAGCACTCCTCTTACCTTTAATATGTGACCTCCTCTTGCACTACATACTAAATTGACTAAATTGTGCAACACACTAAATTGACTATGTCTTCCTAACATTATTTGTTATCATGAATATTTTCAAGATATCCGGTACTATAGATTTGGAGTGCCTCAATGTTCCTCATTGATAGGATATATGGCCCCACTGAAGAAAAGATTGCGCAAAGAGATCATTGAAGGTAGTAATAGAGGAAAGTTCTATAATCTCAACTCTAGTCTATACATATAAAGATTATTATATCGATAAATCAATTCCAATGACTTGGTAGGGAATCTATCAAGAATTTGCTTCCTCATGTTGCTTCTTTCTTTACATGCTTAGGAAAATGTTCAAAAAAATACATTGGGTCATTTTTAGCCTGTGTAAATAGAAGAACTCGTGCATTTCATTTTTTAATCTTTGCACGGTCTGGATGTGATAATCCATGTGAATCCCTTCTTGTTTTAATTTTTATCCCTCGGTATATTCCATCTTTCCTCCCACTATCAATACTAACACTTGGGTTTGTCTTATATTTTTCAAAATGAAAATTAAATAATAAAGAGGAAGGATTTTGTACTATGGTGTGCCACCATGTGTTCCCTACTACAAATAAAAATGTTACCTCATGGTCCAAAATAAAACCCAATTCATAAATTGAGTTTTCCATGGCTAAAGAAAAATTTGTTGGGTTTCATCGGGGATTTGATTTTCCCTATCATACCTTGTCAAGTGGTGGATATTCTTCTCTTGCTTTCTAATTGATATGGAATACCTCCTTTTTCTTATATTTCACTTTACTCATATTGAGTGCTTATGGGTATATTCTTTTGGGATATTTCACTATGGTAATAAATCACTCTTTGACTTCATAGAATTTCACTATGGATAATCCATCATGTGCTTTCCCTATATGCAAGAAATAAGAAATTTTTACAAATTTTGCAGGAATTGCTTCGACTTTGAATAAGTATGCATCAAGTAAGTAATCAACAATTTCTATAGAATCCTCCCTTGTCTCTGGTTAGGATAAATGACTAGGCATGGTGTTCTTCTTACCCAATCAGACAATTACTTCAAATTTAAACTCTTCGAATAATAATTACCATCCACAGATTCGACCCTCGTGGATTGATTTATTGAAAATGTACCTCGGGGCTTGATGGTCTATAAAAAATATGAAAGGATCTGCTAAAAGGTAGTAAGTCATAGGAAAGTATGTCTTGATACTCTTTAAGTAAGTCAATATATTATTTCCTTTGTTTGTCTGACCAATAATCTCCAAGATCGGTTATTTTTGGTTGGTCGTACTTTGAAATATCAACTATTTTAATCTCAATTTCAACATCCATCCAGTCGAGAACCTTTGACTCATCAGGTCTCTAGTCCCCAAATTTTATTTCCTAATAAATCGGTGGAAAGTCCATTTTACCACATTTCTCACATTACTCCTTATTGACTTTAAATAGTGTTTTAACGCTTTTTAAGATTCTCCATATGGTCCTTTTTCAAAAAGAAGCTTTGGCCTGGAGTATGAATATTCTACAGTTCCATAAGACTAGCTAAATTCAGATTTGATGAACATGATACATAATTACATAAAGAAGTCAACAAGGCGTCGATTGTTGTTCCTCTTTTTTATTTTTGTTCCCTTGGAGACATTTTTGAAAAATTATTTAATTTGATGAGTTGTCTCATCCAATTCTTTCTGCTCTATTTAAAATTCAAAATATTTAATAAAATTATCTTTAACTTGATCCATTAGAGTGAATGACCCAAGTTTCTTCAATATTATACCATTTGTTTGGAAAGTCATAGAGAGTGTTGGGAAACATAGGTGGCCATACTCTCTCATCCTTGTGTTGAAATGTGTATCTTGGGAGGTATTCCACAATCCCAGATCGAGGGTTTGTGAGAATTTTTGTCGCAAAAGGGCTTTTTGAGCAAAAGACTCGAGTGAATGGTTTTTAGAACCATATGGGGCTTAAAATTCTAAAAGAAAAATTAAAAGGACTCTAACAACCCCTGGTTAAAAGTTCATGTAATATTAAAATTTAATAAAGGAAAAATAAGACCATGGTTAAGGGAGACTTATTCCAATCTAAATATTGGGCAAGACATCCTAGTGCGGGTGTTCATTTCCGTTATTATGACTAAGGAAATTGGCGAAGGCAATGGAAAAGGATTTGGAAAGGAAAAATGGCATTTTGGCACATTTATTTACAAAAATAATGGAAATTAGGAGAAAAGGAAGGTGAAAGGTCACGTGTTGCATGTGAAGAGGAAAATGAAGGAAATAATGGAAAATGAAGAAAATAGAGGCCTCATTAATAAAAATTCTTCTGAGGATTAGTTGGGAAGATTTTGCTCAAACCTTTGGTCAGTTCAGTTTTGGAGCTCTCTCATTAATCTCTCTCTATCTCACTCTTGGACACTTAGAGTTTTCTTGGAGCATTATAGATTTGGAGCTAGGAAGGGAAAATAAAGCAAAGGAAGGACAAGGAAAGGAAAGAAAAGAAAAGATCGAGCAAGGAGGAGCAGGATCAAGAAGCTTCCGCAGGAATACTTGCAGGTAACATATTGCATGTGTGATTTCCTAGATGGTTTTGACATGCATGGATTTTCATGTTGGTATATGGTTCTCTTGTTGTCGATGGCATGGTTTTGCCAAGTTATTACAGTGGTTTACAACCTTGCCTTGCCTTTTTTTGGATAGCCATGGTGTGATGGGATTTTTTTTCTCGATTTTGAGCTTTGGAATTTTCGGATGGTTTTAGAATCCAAGGCGGAGGCGGTCTCAGGAAAATTCCCAAAGGCCTAGAAATCCCTTGACCACTTTTGGCGGGATATACAGTAAAGCCTAAGGGTGGTGTCTCGTTTTAGGGCCCAGTGATCCAGTGTGGATTGTGGTAAAGCTTGAGATACAAGGATACGGAAAATTCCTCAAGGATAGTGATGGACTTCAGAGGTATTCCAAGCTCAGTTTGGTTTTGTGATCTCAATGTCAATTTTGGTGAGATCACAGTTTGGTGAGGGTGGAGATGGTTTAGCCTTTGGATTCCCTTGGTTGTTTTTGGATTGGTTTATCCATGAGATCCACATTCATGCTTGGAATATGGTATGGGGATGACTGGTTGAAAGAAAGATTTGGTTCAACCATGTCTATGGTCGGGTGGTACGTGGAAGTCTGGAACCTAGTCGGCTCTTGCCTATGTTTAATAAAAGCTAAGTTCTCTTTTTTTGTACTTATTATTATGTGGCTTTAATGGATGTTATCTAATTTTTATTTACATGGTTTAATGTTGGTTATAAGCATGGTTATGTGATTGGTTATAGTCATGGTTATTTCATGTATTTTCTTTTAACTGAAAGGATAATGTATGCAAGACCTAATTGATGTCAAAAAAGTTAAGGGAAGAGGGTGGTGATCCTTCTTTTCAAGTCTCATATGAGTTATCAGTCATTTATGCTCTGTATTGTATTCATGTCCTGTAGATTTCATTGATGCTAAGCGTTTGATAAAATGGCAGTCCCAACTAGGGATGGTCAGGCCTAGTATTGGAATCAATTTTTTATTTGTAAGTCTTGTTGTCATATAAATTATCGATTATAAAAGCTACAGGGCTTATTGGAAGTGACCTGGATTCTGGGCTTCAAAAGTGGCACAAATACCAGAGTCACAGGCATAAGTCTGAGGAGAAAAATCCCCAGATGCACACATTCCTTTCTATGCGAGCATATGAATCCTCCCAGATGCACCCTTGTCCATATGAAGGGAGCGTCCAGGGGTTTAATGGTTTAAAATGCAGTTGGTCCCAGGGACTGGTCATGGGGACGACCATGAAGGGTTCTGGGAGCCCTGTAGCAGGTATATAAGGTATGTGTTGTGGGTTTTCATTGATTTCACTTCCTTAAGGTCGCTGAGGAGGTTGAGTCTTGTCATTGTAACTCCTCATCTCATGTTTACCTTGGGTATGCTAGTGAAAGTGGGTAGATATGAGAGGAGGCATCGTTCCAGGGTGGTATCAGAGCAGGTTGCGCTCTCTTTAGGTCATATCTAATACCACAAGGTAGTATCAGAGCATGGTTCAAACTTTGGACTGGATGGGTGGAATGTCTTTATCATGCATGCATGTAGGTTTTATATGTGCTTGTTATGTATGCATGGTAGTGGTCATTGTCACAATTGTGTTTCTGTGTGGAAGTGGATGATGTTTCTTTTGGGATGCATTAGTCATGAATGCATGTCAGTTGTATATGCATTTTTTATGCATGTCAACATCTATATGTTGTTATGCATGAATTATTATGGGCGTGGTTATCATGCATGAGGTCGTTGTAGGCATTTCAGGTCATCATGATGTTGTTGGTATGTTATGATGCTGATGAGTTGGTTGAAATAAAGAAGGAGATGCAGACCATCAAAGTGAAGTTGCAACATTGGCCCTTGTTGAAAGAGCATGTCATCATACAAGTTTGTATGTTGGGCATGCAAGTACGTAGGTTAAGGATTGTTATATGCATTATGGTTATGTCTATGCCTTTCATTATATTGATGTTATGGTTGCATACATGATAAATGATAGTTGATTAGTGTAGTAATATGCACATGTGTCAGATAGTCATGAATGATAGTAACCTGTGGTTGTATGCATTTTTTTTATGATAGATAACTTGATGATTATGTTATATGTTGTTGACGAGTAAGTTATAGGTTAACTTGTTGATTGTTATATGATAGTTAACTTAATGATTATGTTATATGTTTTTGATGAGTATGTTATGTGTTAACTTATTGTTGTGATATGTTAGTTAACTTGATGATTAGGGTTATAGAATTAATATCTTGATGTTATATGTATCATGTTAAATTGGATTGGTTTATGCAAATGGTTAGGGTTATGACATTCAGGTATGAGTCGACTTATTTGTGACATTGTGTTGTACTAATCTAAACTGCTTTTACATATGTGATTGTTATGCATGAATGACAAATGTTTATGAGCTTATGATGCGAATACGTTAGTTAGTTATTGTTATGGATAGCATGATATTATTTGTGTTTGATCTGATGTGTTGTGAATTTATATCGTGCTAACTAGATAGATTGTGCAAACAAGATAGCCTCCCCTGAGATACATTAAGGTAACATGCTTGACATTAGTATGACAAGGTAAGGTAACTAGTATGTTTTTATGTTTACTTATGCATTGATAGTTATGTGTTTATGGCAGTATGATATAGGGGATTACATGGAAAAAGAGATTGCCATGAAATACTAAAGAAGGCTCGAGTTGAGATTTCACTTGGAGGCACTAGGAACCGTGGGGATGGAGTCATGGTGTCTATTGCTAGTTTTTTGCTTTCAGTGTTTGTGATTTGGTTGCTTGATTGCATATTTTTTATGTCTGGTGCAAGGCCTTGCCACATTGTTTTCAGAGACGTATTGTTAATTGTTTTCATAGTTTTCTTCTTGTTTGTTTCTTGTTCTTGTATTTTATGTTTGAGTCTCGGGAATTGGTTGGGAAATAGGAAAGTTAATGGAGTTCAAGAAGAGTCGAATGAAACTGAATAGGTGATGTAAGGCCCGGATGAATCTTTGTGCATGTATAAGGGTAGTCGAAGGAAAGAGTATGATAACCAGTTTGATTGGTTGGGTCCATTGGTGTAAATGGACGATGGTAGGATAGTAATGCGAAAGATAATAGGAAAGATAAAGAGAATGGGTGTGAGGCATTTGATTCCATGGTTATGTTGGGAATTGTTGTTCTCAGTGTTGTCCATGTTGTGAATAGATAAAGGGAGTTCTCTTAACCTTGACCTTATGGTATATGGTAATTATGTTGTGATAATGATTGTGCCGATGTATATATATGTATACATGTATGTCATGTCTGACAGGGTCATCATGGATCATGATTTTTTTATGCTAATGTTTATATATATGTGTGTGTGTGTGTGTGTGTGTTAAAAAATAAAAAATATATATTTTTAAATATTGTTGTAGCCATTACAACAACTCCGAATTTTGGCATTCGTCTAAAGTTTGGAGTCTCCCTCATCTTATGTGTAAAGCCTAAGGGTGGATTCTCCTTCATCTTATGTGTAAAGCCTAGTTTAGGCGAGATACATGGTAAAGCCTAAGGGTGGTGTCTCGTTTTAGGGCCTAGTGATCCAGTGTGGATTGTGGTAAATCTTGAGAGCCAAGGATACAGAAAAATCCTCAAGGATAGTGATGGACTTCAGAGGCATTCCAAGCTCAGTTTGGTTTTGTGATCTCGATGTCGGTTTTTGTGAGATCACAGTTTGGTGAGGGTGGAGATGGTTTAACCTTTGGATTCCCTTGGTTGTTTTTGGACTGGTTTATCTATGAGATTCCACATTCATGTTTGGAATATGGTATGGGGGTGACTGGTTGAAAGAAAGATTTGGTTCAACCATGTCTATGGTCGGGTGGTACGTGGAAGTCCCGAACCTAGTCAACTCTTGCCTATGTTTAATAAAAGCTAAGTTCTCTTTTTTTTGTACTTGTTATTATGTGGCTTTAATGGATGTTATCTAATTTTTATTTACATGGTTTAATGTTGGTTATAAGCATGGTTATGTGACTGGTTATAGTCATGGTTATTTCATGTATTTTCTTGTAACTGAAAAGATAATGTATGCAAGACCTAATTGATGTCAAACAGTTAAGGGAGAGGGTGGTGATCCTTCTTGTCAAGCCTCATATGAGTTATCAGTCATTTATGCTCTGTCTTGTATTCATGTCCTGTAGATTGCATTGATGGTAAGCATTTGACAAAATGGCAGTCCCAATTAGGGATGGTCAGCCATAGTCTTGGAGTCAATTTTTTATTTGTAAGTCTTGTTGTCATGTAAATTATCGATTATAAAAGCTACAGGGCTTATGGGAAGTGACCTGGATTTTGGGCTTCAAAAGTGGCACAAATACCAGAGTCACAGGCATAAGTCTGAGGAGAAAAATCCCCAGATGCACACATGCCTTTCTATGCAAGCATATGAATCCTCCTAGATGCACCCTTTTCCATATGAAGGGAGCGTCCAGGGGTTTAATGGTTTAAAATGCAGTTGGTCTTAGGGACTAGTCAAGGGGACGACTAGGAAGGGTTCTGGGAGCCCTGTAGTAGGTATATAAGGTATGTGTTGTGTGTTTTCGTTGATTTCACTTCCTTAAGGTCACCGAGGAGGTTGAGTCTTGTCATTGTAACTCCTCATCTCATGTTTACCTTGGGTAAGCTAGTGAAAGAGGGTAGATATGAGGGGAGGCATCTTTACAAGGTGGTATCAGAGTGGGTTGCGCTCTCTTTAGGTCATATCTGATACCACAACGTAGTATCAGAGCATGGTTCAACCTTTGGATTGGATGGGTAGAATGTCTTTGTCATGCATGCATGCAGGTTGTATATGTGCTTGTTACGTATGCATGGTAGTGGTCATTGTCACAATTGTGTTTCCATGTGGAAGTGGATGATGTTTTTGTTGGGATGCATTAGTCATGAATGCATGTCGGTTGTATATGCATTTTTTATGCATGTCAACATCTATATGTTGTTATGCATGAATTATTATGGGCGTGGTTATCATGCATGAGATCGTTGTAGGCATTTCAGGTCATCATGATGTTGTTGGTATGTTATGATGTTGATGAGTTGGTTGAGACAATGAAGGAGATGCAGACCATCAAAGTGAAGTTGCAACATTAGCCCTTGAGGCAAGAGCATGTCATCATACAAGTTTGTATGTTGGGCATGCAGGTACGTAGGTTAAGGATTGTTATATGCATTATGGTTACGTGTATGCCTTTCATTCTATTGATGTTATGGTTGCATACATGATAAATGATAGTTGATTAGTGTAGTAATATGCATATGTGTCAGATAGTCATGAATGATAGTATCCTATGGTTATATGCATTGCTATTTTTTTTATGATAGATAACTTGATGATTATGTTATATGTTGTTGACGAGTATGTTATAGGTTAACTTTTTGATTGTTATATGATAGTTAACATGATGATTATGTTATATGTTTTTGATGAGTACGTTATGTGTTAACTTATTGTTGTGATATGTTAGTTAACTTGATGATTAGGGTTATAGAATTAATATCTTGTTGTTTTATGTATCATGTTAAATTGGATTGGTTTATGCAAATGGTTAGGGTTATGACATTCAGGTATGAGTTGACTTATTTGTGACATTGTGTTGTACTAATCTAAACTGCTTTTACATATGTGATTGTTATGCATGGACTACAAATGTTAATGAGCTTATGATGTGAATATGTTAGTTAGTTACTGTTATGGATATCATGATATTATATGTGTTTGATCTAATGTGTTGTGAAGTTATATCGTGCTAACTAGATAGATTGTACAGATAAGATAGCCTCCCCTGAGATACATTAAGGGTAACATGCTTGACATTAGTATGACAAGGTGAGGTAACTAGTATGTTTTTATGTTTACTAATGCATTGATAGTTATGTGTTTATAGCAGTATGATATAGGGGATTACATGGAAAAAGAGATTGCCATGAATACTAAAGAAGGCTCAAGTTGAGATTTCACTTGGAGGCACTAGGAACCATGGGGATGGAGTCATGGTGTCTATTGCTAGTTTTTTGCTTTCAGTATTTGTGATTTGGTTGCTTGATTGCAATTTGTTACGTCTGATGCAAGGCCTTGCCACTTTGTTTCAGAGACGTATTGTTAATTGTTTCATAGTTTTCTTCTTGTTTGTTTCTTGTTCTTGTATTTTATGTTTGAGTCTCGGGAATTGGTTGGGAAAGAGGAAAGTTAATGGAGTTCAAGAAGAGTCGGATGAAACTGAACAGGTGATGTAAGGCTCAGATGAATCTCTGTGCATGTATAAGGGAAGTTGAAGGAAAGAGTATGATAACCAGTTGGATTGGTTGGTTCCATTGGTGTAAATGGATGATGGTAGGATAGTAATGCGAAAGATAATAGGAAAGATAAAGAGAATGGGTGTGAGGCATTTAATTCCATGGTTATGTTGGGAATTGTTGTTCTCAATGTTGTCCATGCTGTGAATAGATAAAGGGAGTTCTCTTAACCTTGACCTTATGGTATATGGTAATTATGTTGCTATAATGATTATGTCAATGTATATATACGTATACATGTATGTCATGTCTGACAGGGTCATCATGGATCATGATTTTTTTATGCTAATGTTTATATGTATATATGTAAGTATACATGTCGTTATCTGACAAGATCATGATTGTTTAATGCTAATATTTATATGTATATATATGTATTTATGTATGTTGTTGTCTGACAAGGTCGTTAGGAATCATTCTTGTGAAGGAATGATTGCTTACAAAGGTGAATGACATGAAGAGGTTCCTGATTTATGATGAATCAAGTGGGAAGACTAACCTGATAGATCTACGAGGTCAGTATCATGTGGATATGAATTGATATCATGTGATTATATTGTCTATGTTTATGTTATGGATAAACTAATGCTGAGAGGTGATCCGTGACATGTTAGGATAACCATGGATGGAAGAGGACACGAGAAGAAAGGTTTCTTGGTAGTGGTAGTATGGTTTTGGATGTGCAGTGCTATTGTTGTGTATATGTTGTATGTTGTGCATGTTATGTATTAAGTGATTGTACCTATGGTGATGTGTAAGGTTGTATATGTAGTATTGTGTACATATGATGTTGTATGCATGTTATATATATGGTTTTGTGTGTATATTTCATATGTAGTGCTAGGTATATATGGTGTTATGTACATGTTGGATATGTGGTGTTGTGTATATGTCATACTATGAGCATGTTGGATATGTGGTCTTGTGTGCATATGGTGTTCTGCACATGTTGGATATGTGGTGTTGTGTACATATGATGCTATGTACATGTTGTATATGTAGTGCTATGTACATATGGCGTTGTGTGCATGTTGTACATATGGCACTATGTACATATGGTGTTGTGTGCATGACTATACATGTGGTGCCGGTAAATGTTGTACATGTGGTGTTGTGTGCATGTCGTGCATGTGGTGTTGTGTACATGTGGTTTTGGGTACGTGCCAAGCATGTGGTGTTGTGTACATGTGGTATTGTGTACACATTGTGCAAGTGGTGTGATGTATATGTCGCATCGTGTACACATTGTGCAGGTGGTGTCGTCTACATGTGATGTTGTGCACATATTTTGCAGGTGGTGTGGTGTACATGTGGTATTGTGTACATGTTGTACATAAGGTATTGGTGTACATGTGGTATTGTGTGCATGTCATAAATGTTGTGTTGTGGGCATGTGGTACTATGTATGTGCATTGTGTAGTCGTGGCATCATGACATGTGTATTCGTTGTTTTGTACTATGTGTAAGTATGTATATTGTGTTGTACACCGGATGTAGGAGTATGTATTGTGTTGTGTTGTACACCGGGTGTAGGTGTATATGTCGTGATGTATATCAGGTGTAGGTGTATGCATTGTGTGATGTTGTATGCTATTTTGTAATGTGTATTGTGTATGTGTATGTGATTGGAGAGAAGCAAAGGCACTGGGTGTTTCCCGGGTGTGGAAACTAATCTGGTGCGTGTACAGAAAGAAAAAACACAAAAGTAAGGATCAATGAAGGATAAGTATTAGTATTTTATTTCAGTTTTACTATACATATGACCTATGATTATGATTTATGATGGTTATATGTGATCTATGATTCTAGTTTATGATGATTTCATGTGATTCATGATTGTTGATTTATGATGGTTGTGTTTTGAGCTAACTTGATGTGATATGTTTATACATAATGATTTGATCAAAGATGCTAGTTTGAATTTATGTGTCAGGAAGTAAACAGGATTGCAAGTGTACCTTATTGACAAGATACCAATAAGGTATGATGTGAATTTATTTCAATTTATTTTAAATCTACTGGCATTTATGTTCTTGGTATAGGAAAACATGGTAAATTCCCTAGTTGGGTGGTTGAAATCAACTGCAAGAATTAGTAGCAACAATGAAATAAATTGGAACAGGTAGAAATATGTTGGTAAAGCACTTTAGGAGAAGGGCCATTGTGGGATACTGGTACCCAATCGTGTCCATTGATTTCCATGAGCATGCTAATGACTGGTATGATGGTTTTAAGGGAGATATATGCCTTGGTTGTTGAACTTTCGATGTGAGGAAACCTTTCCAAGGGATGGATTTCCAGGGATAAGGGATGTCGAGGAACTTGGAAGGTGAGAAACTACACGAAAGGGGTGGCCATATTACTCGAGGGACTGTGTAGCAAAGAAGGGAAGGTCATGGATGTATTTGTTTTGGTCATTAGAATTTCCAGATGGAATCAGATGCACATTGGGAATGTGCCCTGGAAAAATGGTCCCGTAACTGTTCGTTGAGAGGAAAAGTGGCATAGGATTGTAGTGTTGGACATTGGATGCAGCTTTGACTTTGACAGTGGATTCTGGACTTCCTAGGAAAGAGGTGAATCTTGGTACTACTTTTGATGGTGGAGGTGTGAGCCTCTGGATTCCCTTTTTGATTGATATGGGCATCATATCCTTTTATTTGTTGGTTTAATTGTAAATATCATAATGAGCTATGTTATAAAGCTCCAGTAAATAATATGTTTGTCATGTTTCAGTAGTGGTCATCCATTGTAAATACTGCAACGAGCTAAGTTATAAAGCTCCATGGGTAGTATGTTTTCTTTTCAATAGTTTTTTTGAGGTCTTGGTGTGGTTTAACACTGAGGATGGTATTCCCCAAGGGGGAGGGGTTTGTAACAACCCCTGGTTAAAATTTCATGTAACAAAAGTTAATAAAGGAAAAAAAGACCATGGTTAAGGGACATTTATTCCAATTTGAATGTTAGGCAAGACATCCTAGTGTGGACGTTCATTTTGGTTATTATGGCTAAGAAAATTGGCAAAGACAATGGAAAAGACTTTGGAAAGGCAAAATGGTAGTTTTGGCACATTTATTTATGAAACAATGGAAATTAGGAGAAAAGGAAGGTGAAAGGTCACAAGTTGCATGTGAGGAGGAAAATGAAGAAAATATAGGCCTCATTAATAAAAAGGCTTATGAGGATCAGTTGGGAAGATTTTTCTCAAACCTTTGGTCAATTCAGTTTTTAGAGCTCTCTCATTATTTTCTCTCTCTCTCTCTCTCTCTCTCTCTTGGACACTTAGATTTTTCTTGGAGCATTCTAGCTTTGGAGCAAGGTAGGGAAAAGCAAGCAAAGGAAGGACATGGAAAGGAAATGAAAGCAAAGATCAAGAAATGAGGAGAAATATCAAGAAACTTCAACATGAATACTTGTAGGTAACATATTGCATGTTTGATTTCCTAGCTGGTTTTAACATGCATGGCTTTACATGTTGGTATATGGTTCTATTGTTGTCGATCAAATGGTTTTGCCAGGTTATGACAGTGGTTTTCAACCTTGCCTTACCTTTTTCTAGATAGCCATGGTGTGATGGGATTGTTTTCTTGGTTTTGAGCTTTGGAATTGCTTGATTGTTTTAGAATACAAGGCGGAGGTGGTCTCAGGAAAATTCCCAAAGGCCTAGGAATCCCTTGATTGGTTTTGGCGGAATACATGGTAAAGCCTGAGGGTGGTGTCTCGATTTAGGGCCTAGTGATCTGGTGTGGATTGTGGTAAATATTGAGAGACAAGGAGACAAAAAATTCCTCAAGGATAGTGATGGAATCTGGAGGAATTCCAAGCTCGGTTTGGTTTTGTGATCTTGGTGCCGGTTTTGGTGAGATCATGGCTTGGTGAGCATGGAGGTGGTTTAACTGCTCGATTCCTTTGGTTGTTTTTGGACAGGTTTATCCATGAGATCCCACATTCATGCTTGGAATATGGCATGGGGGTGACTAGTTGAAAGAAATATTTGGTTCAGTCATGTCTATGGTAGGGTGGTACGTGGAAGTCTCGAACCTAGTTGGCTCTTGCCTATTTTTAATAAAAGATAAGTTCTCTTGCTTTTGTACTTGTTATTATGTGGCTTTAATGGCTTTTATCTCATTTTTATTTAAATGGTTTAATGCTGGTTATAAGCATGGTTATGTGACTGGTTATAGTCATGGTTATTTCATGTATTTACTTGTAACTGGAAGGATAATGGATGCAAGACCTAATTGATTTCAAAACGGTTAAGGGAAGAGGGTGGTGATCGTTCTTGTCAAGTATCATTTGAGTTATCGATCATTTATGATCTGCCTTGTATTTATGTCCTGTAGATTGCATTGATGCCAAGTGTTTGGCAGAATGTTAGTCCTGCTAAGGATGGTCAGGCCTAGTCTTGGAGTCAATTTTTAATTTGTAAGTCTTGTTGTCATGTAAATTATGGATTCTGAAAGCTACAAGGTTTTCTAGGAAATGTCCTGGATTTTGTGCTTGAAAAGTGGCACAAATATCGGAGTTGCAAGCACATGTCTGAGGAGAAAAGTCCCTAGATGTATGCATGCCTTGTTGTGCAAGCATCTGGAGCCTCCTAGACACACCCATGTCCATATCAAGGGAGATTCCAGGGGTTTAATGGTATAAAATGCATTTGATCTCAAGGGATGGTCATGGGGATGACTTGGAAGGATTTTTGGTGTCCTGCAGGTATAAAATGTATGTGTTGTGGGTATTTGTCGATCCCACTTCCTTAAGGTCACCTACGAGGTCAAGTCTCGTCATCGTAACCCCTCATCTCATGTTTACCACGAGTAAGCTGGTGAAAGTAGGTAGATATGAGGGGAGGCATTTTTACAAAAGGAAAATTAAATTTGAATCCTAAGTCTAAGTCTAAGTGGAAAAATCCTCTAAGGTCTACAAGGTTCCTAAGAGGGCTTAGAGAAAAACTATCTAAGAAGGCCTGAGGCTAGGCTAGATATCATCGAGCGACAGGAGCTCACTTGGTCGATAGAGTTGCAAGGAATGTAGCTCCAAGAGAGGCCAAGCTTGTAGGATAAGGAAGGATACAAGGGAGGCCAAGTATTCCATTGATCCACATTCACTCAAGAGAAGGATCAAGTCAGAAATGGTCACAATCCATAAGGATCCTAATATGAGTAAGAGGAAGGGAGAATGAGACCTTGTCCTAGATCTAGAAAGGCTGAATTTGGAGAAGAATGTTGGGCAAGGTTACTTGCGGGATTATGGGCAAGTTTGGGAAGAGAAAATTCTACATTAAAGGTCATGAATATCCCTGAGCTTCTGAGGTAGCAGTGAGACCCTAGTTTGGTGCTAGATGTTGAAAATGCAACAAGAAAATCCTGATTTAATTTTGTCCTTGAATTAAATTAGGAATAATCCTTTAATTTTGGCATTATGGCACATGTTTGGCACTATGGCACAGGTGTTGTCCTTGATGGCAACTCACTCAAAGGGCAGATCACAGTTCAGGATCTCAGAATGAAAGAAAATGAGGTATACGTAGGTTCATCTTAACAAAATTGCGTATACATGCGGAGGTACCGATCAGAAGGCGCGTATACGTATACACGCACATTCATGCAAAGAAAAGCCCGTACATGTGGGAAAAATTATGGTTGGTCCATGGTATTTAGTTCGACATATTTGAACCTATGGTTTTGGTCCTTGGTATTGCATTTAAAGTATTAAACCCAAGTATTGGGTCCCTAGTATTAGTTCTCAATGGTTTTGGACCATGGTTTGAGTAAGGCCTAAGACTATAAAAAGGGAAGGAGATCATTTGGCAAGGGATGGACTTATGCGTTGAATATCTTGAGAGGAGTAAGATCTGGAATACTAGTGATTGGTTGGTGAGTTACAGCTGGATCTGAATCAAGGAGTAACCTGAGTATTACACGACGGTTAAGATCTATTGATGGGTCGAGATCTCAAGGCTTGAATAGTAGTATCATTGTGTGTTTTAATCTATTATATTTGGCACATGATTAGATCTATAAATCTGATAATCTAGGTATAACTGATGTCTAATTATGTAAAAGGATATATTATCTTTTATAGATCTATAGACAGGTTCAACACAGTGGAGGCGCGTATACACGCAGGTTAAGCAAGTGAAGACTGCGTATACACTGGTTGGCTTTTGCATAGCTACGTATGTATGCAGGTTTCTATTGGTGAAGTAGCGTACATCTCTTGAAATATGTTTTAGTTGCTTCTGTTTATTGTTGCAGTGTTCTGGGTTCAGAATTGGTGTCTGGTCACTGGTACTTCTTTCTGGTTACAACATTCTAAGAAGTTATTGGTTGATTCAGTATTTGTACAAAGGAGATTGGTTGTTGCAGATCTACTTGATGTTTGATTGATGTTCATGGATCCAGTTTGAAAATTAATGAAACAAGGTCCCTAGAAGAAAAGAAGGTGGTAGCCTTCTGTAGGTCAACACCTACATACTAGTACCTTAGCTAGTACAAGAGCTAAGGGGGTTATAGCTCCCTTCCAGGAGAAGCTGGAGAACGAGAGAAGGTTGTAGCCTTCTGCAGGTTGAAGCCTGTGTGCTGGTATAACACTGCACCAGTACAAAATCTTTGTAAAAAGAAGTTTCTAATTAAAAGAAGATAGAGACATATTGCAGGAGGTGGTTTTCACATACATTGGGTTTCCACCTTCTATCTTGTGTTCTTTTGTGTGACTGTCTACTCTACTTTTCTGTTCCTGCTTACTGTTATATGGTTCTGACACACAGCTTAATGATCAACATCTGAAGAATAACTTAAATTATAAGTCTGGAAGTTGTACGCGAGTTTCATTAGTCAGAGTTGCATATACACGCTATTTTCATTAACTGAAGTAGCGTATACAAATTCTTGTATAAATTGAAAAAGAATTTGACTTAATAATATTGATTCACCCCCCCCCCCTCTCAGTATTATTTTCAACATTTCGTATCAGAGTAGGTCCTTTGGTAGAAGCTTGATTGCTTGAAGGAGATCTGTAGATCAATGGGAAAGAAGCTTAAGAAGAAAGCGCCTAAGAAAAAGAATACATCTCAGAAGAGATATGATAGTGGGAGAATCGATTGGGGAATATGTGGAAGAAGCACCTCAGATTCAGGATCACTTCAAAATGAATATGAACAAGCAAAAGAACTAGCATGCATGAATTTTTTATACTCTGGTGATACATTTATCCATCCATTTGAAGATGATGAAAGTGATAACAAAACCATTGAATTTTCTCTTATGGGCGAGCAAGAAAGATATCAAATAGAGGCAGAATTTAAAAGGCTTACTGACAAAATTAGAGATTAACAAGATCTATTGAACAAAAGGGAATGTGCCTTCAAAGAAGAAGCTACCAAAATAAAAGATCAACTAGAGGAAGGAAACAAGGTAAGGAAGTTATTCAAGAATAAGGAAGATCAATGTCAAAAGTTGCAAGATGAAGTAACATCATTAAGAAATGAAGTCAATGAAAGGAGCACAACAATAAAGAAACTCAGAGATAGATCCAGTTACTATGAAAGTCTTGAAGCTACGATCCTCTCGCTAAAAGAAGATCTTGACGAATCAAATAAGAAAAATAAAGAACTACTCCAAGCTATTGGAAAACAAGAAAACGAAGTTCTTGAACTAAGAAATCAGTTGGAAGAAGGAAGAAAAGCTGAAGAAAACATGAAGAAGCAGTATCATGAAAAAGAGGAGTAACATCAGGTTGAGGTAAATATTCTTAAAGATAACTTAGAAGAAAAGGATAAGCTCTTATGATTTCAAGATAGTACTAAGATCTTGGATGATATTCTTAGTAGTCAAAGGTCTCCTGCTATCAAAACTGGCCTTGGCTTTTATGAATCTGTTGAACATGGATCTAGCTCACAAGGAGAGGCAAGGAACTCTAATGTAAAATCTAAAATAATCAACAAGGAGATGAGAGGACAACCCCATCAACAGCCAAGGAAAGAAATTCTTCAAAGAAAATATTTTACTCCTCCGATGAATAATGTTGAATGTTATGTATGTCATAATCTTGGACATGTTGCAGCTAGATGCAGAAGAAGAATGGTTCAAGACCATCACACAAAAAGATCATCACATTCTAGGTACTTTAAGGGATATTGTTTTTCTTGCAATATGTTTGGTCACAGAGTTGTTGATTGCTATATAAGGAATATGAAATATATGAGATGTTATGCATGTAACAAACTTGGACATACAACAAAGGAATGCAGGAACAAAGTACGGGCACCATACCAAAAGGAGAAAACATCATCACACTTGAAGATATGGAAGAAGAAGGAAGTACAGTCAGAAAGATGTGGCACAACACAATATATAGACATAACAGACTCAGAGGGACCTGAAAGTGCAAAACTTCAGTGTTCTAAATCTCATACACAAGTTTCATAAAGGGAAGTTGCATATATACGCGAGTTGGTTACTGCACAGTTGCGTATATGTTAGTTTGAGGAAAAGCAATGGGATAGGCTTAGGAAAAGGGGTCTGATATGATTCAGTCCATTATTTTCTCTGTTTCATAATGGTTACAATCTGTTGATGTTGTGTGGAAATGTCTTGATACTTGTAAGATGTTTAGGAACAATTTGATCTTAACTTGTGGATGATGATACTTCTTGCTGATATATGCATGATCAGATCTGACAGTAAACAAGATGGAACAGGTTCAGGGGGAGCATATGCTTTGTTGGCATTATGGTTAGTAGTCCTTAGTGATGATGCTTATATGGCTAAATGATACATCTTGCTATGATATGGTTATGAGTTGTCCATGACAAAATCTCATATGATTCTTGGGTTTACATAGTTGGTGTTCTGATCATATTTGTTCTGATCATTTTTGTGGATGCATATATGGTGCTTACATGGTGATCTTCATAAGGATAAGGAGAAGTACAAAGCTTGAATACACTTGATGATGAGTCACTCATATGTTGCTATCGTCATATGCATAAAGATCATATAATACAATTATGATGCAGGATTCCTATAGTTCTTGGCGCTCATGTGGATGAGGATTGTCGCTGTTGATGATATCAAGAAGTCTTGACAAATGATCTTAAGCTCAAGATACATAGTGCTGGATACATGAATGTTTACTCAAAGTTGCATTGTTGGAGACATGATGATGATAAGTTCTTACCTATATGTTGATGCTTACATATGTTGATTGATGCAAATGTTCCCATGTGATGATACTTGGATCATGCAGATCTTGATGTTGATGAGATGGCTATGGTGTTTTTCACATATGATATAATGTGAATGATTTTGTATGTCATATGCAGAATTCTGTTCAAAAGGATGAGTTGATGCAGACATACCTTGTTGTTGGTCTAGATGCTGTTGTCAGATGATTATGGAGCAGATCATACATTGTGTATGATAGTTGCTGATGACTATCATGATCTTATTTAGATGTTTGGTCTCTGTTATAAATGTCATGTAAAGGTCATATCAAGACTCATGATGTAATAGTTTGTCTCTATCTATTGTAGTCATTTGATGAATCCATTTTGGTCATATGATGTAATTTGTACCCCCACTATGCATGGGAAGGATGATGTAATAGTTCAGTCATGTATAAACATTTGGTATCTGGCATATCCCCACTTGGTTGGGTGGATGAGTCAATATTGGTATATCCCCACTGGGTTGGAAGATGGATGTATGTATGAGTCTTTAGTGATAGGAAGGTCTCTTATAATGTATAAAGTCATGTTTCTTGTGTAGATCATCTTCTTGCAGACCTTGCCTACAGCCAAGGGGAGCTTAGACAACACAGCAGAGCAGAGGATTCAGCATGTATTTAGGGTGAGCATAACCCTTTTCCCTTGATGTCAAAGGGAGAGAATTTTTTTGAGTGACTTGGGGTTGCCATCAAGTCCAAAGGGGGAGATTGTTGGCATTATGGCACAGGTTTGGCACTATGGCACAGGTTTTGTCCTTGATGGCAACTCACTCAAAGGGTAGATCATAGTTCAGGCTCTCAGAATGAAAGAAAATGAGGTATACACAGGTTCATCTTAAAAAAATCATGTATACACGCGGAGGTACCGATCAGAAGGCACGTATAGTATATACACACTTTCATGCAAAGAAAAGTGCATACATGTGGGAAAACTTATGGTTTGTCCATGGTATTTAGTCCGATATATTTGAACCTATGGTTTTGGTTCTTGTAAAGTATTGAACCCAAGTATTGGGTCCCTAGTATTAGTTCTCAATGGTTTTGGACCATGGTTTGAGTAAGGCATAAGACTATAAAAAGAGAAGGAGATCATTTGGCAAGGGATGGACTTATGCGTTGAATATCTTGAGAGGAGTAAGATCTGGAATACTGGTGATTGGTTAGTGAGTTACAACTGGATCTGAATCAAGGTGGAACCTGAGCATTACACGATGGTTAAGATCTATTGATGGGTCGAGATCTCAAGGCTTGAATAGTAGTATCATTGTGTGTTTTTGATCTATTATATTTGGCGCATGATTAGATCTATAAATCTGATAATCTGGGTATAACTGATGTCTGAATAAGTAAAAGGATAAATTATCTTTTATAGATCTGTACGCAGGTTTGACACAGTGGAGGCGCGTATACACGCAGGTTAAGCAAGTGAAGATTGCGTATACGTTGGTTGGCTTTTGCATAGCTACGTATGTACGCAAGTTTCTATTGGTGAAGTAGCATACGTCTCTTGACATATGTTTTAGCTGCTTCTGTTTATTGCTGCAGTGTTTTGGGTTTAGAATTGGTGTCTAGTCACTGGTACTGCTTTCTGGTTACATCATTCTGAGAAGTTATTGGTTGATTCAGTATTTGTATAAAGGAGATTGGTTGTTGCAGATCTACTTGATGTTTGATTGATGTTCATGGATCCAGTCTGAAAATTTATGAAACGAGGTCCCTGGAAGAAAAAAGAAGGTGGTACCCTTCTGTAGGTCAGCACCTACGTACTAGTACAAGAGCTAAGGGGGTTGTAGCTCCCTTCCAAGAGAATCTGGAGAACGAGAGAAGGTTGTAGCCTTCTACAGGTTGAAGCCTACATGCTGGTATAAGACTGCACCAGTACAGAATCATTGTAAAAAGAAGTTTCTAATTGAAAGAAGATAGAGACATATTGCAGCAAGTGGTTTTCACCCACATTGGGTTTCCACCTTATATCTTGTGTTCTTTTGTGTGACTGTCTGCTCTACTTTTCTGTTCTTGCTTACTGTTATATGGTTCTGACACACTACTTAATGATCAACATCTGAAGAATAACTTAAATTATAAGTCTAGAAGTTGTATGCGAGTTTCATTAGTCGGAGTTGTGTATACACGTTGTTTTCATTAACTGAAGTAGCGTATACAAATTATTGTATAAATTGAAAAAGAATTTGACTTAATAATACTGATTCACCCCCCCCCCCCCCCCCCAACTCAGTATTATTTTCAACAGGAGAAGAATGTTGGGCAAGGTTACTTGCAGGATTATGGGCAAGTTTGGAAAGAGAAAATTCTACATTAAAGGCCATGAATATCCCTGAGCTTCTGAGGTAGTAGTGATACCCTAGTTTGGTGTTAGATGTTGAAAATGCAACAAGAAAATCCTGATTTAATTTTGCCCTTGAATTAAATTAGGAATAAAAT
The DNA here is from genome assembly GCA_031772625.1 of Pinus tabuliformis. NCBI lineage: Eukaryota > Viridiplantae > Streptophyta > Pinopsida > Pinales > Pinaceae > Pinus > Pinus tabuliformis. Next base: position 113,588,445 of record CM062816.1, read on the forward strand.
TGTAATTCCACATCATAAGACAACTTGTATGAGTTAAATAATTTAATTTGACTTTGTTGGCTTAGTTAATTCGAGTTGAGGGTCTTGTTAATTTCAGTGTTTACAACCTTCCTCCAGTGATCAAACATGCTCTTACAAAGTGATTTTAATGTGTCAAGGTCAAATTTTGTCATTTCAGTGAGTCTTCAAGCAAAATTTGGTCACTAGGCATTGGGTCTAGGGTTTGATTTTACCCTTGTCAAAGTTGTCCAAATGTCGGTCCATGTCACAGTTCAGCTGAGTGTACCATCATTCAGAGAGTTTTCATTGTCATGTCAAGTCCCACTGGGTCATTTTACACCTTGTTCATGCTTCAGTTGCGCCTAGGTAAGGTCATTTCCCTCTCCTAGGGTTTTGAAGGTAATTTCTCTTGGACAGCCAAATCATTGGAAAAACTAGTATCTGGATGTTCATGCACCTTCCCATATCCTTAAAGTACCTTATCAAACACTTCCCATCACCGAGATCCCCCAAATTCCTCATTTTCGCACAAACCCTTGTTTCTTGCTACAACTTGGCAATTTTCTAGGTTGGACCCGTGTTTTGCCTTTCTGGACCCCCTCCCCTCACTCAATTTTATAGATTCAACTTTCCCCTACTTCCTAAACTCCCTCCCTACTTCCCAAAATTTCCTGAAGAATTTAGAAGCTCCATATCCCCTTCATTTCGCTTCATTTCGACAAATCTCTTGTTCCACACATCGGGGTAGGTTTCACTCAAATGATGTTTCTGAGCAATCAAAGATGAATTTATGAAAACTGAGAGAGGTTTTTATCCAAAATAGGCCAAATAAGAAAAACCTCCTTCACTTTTTACACAGGTTCCATGGTTTTAGATAAATGTCAAAAATACAATTGCCTCAGGAGAATTGATGCACCTCTGAAGTGACCTTGGGAAAATCAATTTTTCGCCTAGCTAAGTTTTCCAAATGACTTTCTTGATGAGTTAAATGATACCTAGACACAAATATATTTCTAATGAGCTATCATGAGCTCAATTTGGAGTTGAGGAAGGCATTCAAAAGTTGACTGTAACAGCACTCTGCCTTGAGGCAGCCTCACTGGGCACATTTTGACCAGTCTTGGGAGATTTGATTTTTGATAGGGAAAACGAACACCAAATTCAAAAATTCTAGTTGATTTGGATATTAGACTCAAAGAAATTTCCAACGAGCTATCTTGCGCCCAATTTGGACACTGGGATGGCCTCCAAAAGTCACCTGGAAAATAGTGCGACGCACAGAGGGAGCACAGCGCCCTGGGAGAGATTTTCCAGTGTAAAATTTACACTGGCACGACGCACACAGAGAGTGTGGCGCACAGGGAAAAAAGGGCATGAAATTGTGCCAAATTGCCTCAAATTTCTTGTGAAGCCCATCAAATTGCAAGGTAGGCTCCACAAACTCACTTGTGCATCAAATTTGATAGAGATATGATGGTTTATTGCCTATGATTGAATGCAAAAAGTTTCATAAAGAAAACACAAGAAGACATCAAAGAAAGATTGTTCTGCTAGGGTTTTGCTACAGTGTTGTTCCTGCCAAGGTTATTCTTCCTACCGTACCCCTGCTCCTTATTCCCCTAGGCCATTTTCCCCATAATCATTACCCTAACATTACCAAGATCATACTCCCTTTCCCCTCCTCCTATTGTTGAATAAACACAAACCCTGCCTCACAAACCCTAAAACCCTACCTTGCCAAAAACCCAAACCCTACCCTACCAAAATACCCCAAAAACCCTTGTATATCCCTAAACAAAATTCTCCTATAAACCCCTATTCCCATTATATTATCCCCATCCTAATGCTCCCTATTAAATTGTCCCCTTGGTGGTAGATTGTCAAAGCAACTTCTAGCTTCATTTAAATCAAAGGGCAGCCCAAATTCAACTTTTAAAACAACAGTCATGGCATCCGAGGTTTCATCAGAATATGAGGAGGAGACCCATAGTGACACAACTTCAGGAGAACAGGCCCATAGGAGAAATCAATAAAAATAGGGAGTTTTGGCTTGACAAAGTAAATTTCCATTTAAACAATCTTCTTAAGGAGGCCAAAAGAGATAACAAATTTCAAAGATGCATGGCTACTCATTGCTACACAAGGAATCAGGTCTCCAAAGTCAAAATCAAGCAGTTGAAGAAAATACTCCAGGAAACCCTAATAAAAAAAAAGAGAAGGTTAAGTTGGATTTGCTTGCTGATGCTCCCCTCAGAGCAATACATGACAAGGACAAGAAACCTATGCATGATGAGGGGCCATCAGGTGAACAGGAGGCCGATTTTATCCTCATTCAGGATGATGATGCAGAAGTGGAGAGGGCCAAATGGATCATTAGGTATTTGGAGCAGAGAAAAAAGCAGCCTGAGGACTAGCATGAGATCATGGAACTGCAAAACATCCGTGAAGACCAGCAGGTTGCCCAAAGAAGCCTAAATGAGAAGACACCTATTCAATAGGAGATAGAGGCTGATTGAGAGATTTGGCTCAAGAGGATCCACATCCACTTATAGAAGTTGTCGACGAAAGCACACAAGGACATGGACATGCTCAAGAACATGAAAAACCACTATTGGGCACAGAACAAGGTTTGCAAGGCACGAATAAGGAATTTGAAGGCAAACCTAAGGAAGGCATCAAAAAGGGAAAAACGGGAAAAGGAGCAAGATAGACTTAGAATCTTGGCTGAGGCTTCCTTGGCTCAGCATGGCACCCCATAAGGAACCTCTAGCCCAAATTTCAACAAATTTGGGGAAGTTTTGGTCAAATTTTGATTTTTTGGACAAAAAAACAGGAAATTTCTCCCTGTGCGCCACGCCACTGGCGCGACGCTAAAATTCTAGGGCTCCAATGGAGAAACGCTTGCATATTTAGATTTAGCATAAAAAATTATGACTATTGGTGTCCGAGCAAGAAATTTTGACAAGATTTGGGTCTCCTAAAGGTCAAAAAACACCCAAAAATGGCCTCTTTGCCACTTTTTTGACGCACAGAAAGCAGTCTTGGGAGAATGAATATTTGGAGGGGAAAATGAGCACCAAATTGAAAAATTCTAGTGGGGTTAGAAAGTAGACATGACAGGATTCCAAAAAGCCCACTTGTGCACATTTTGGACACCTGAAAGTGCCCCAAAACAGGCTCCAAAGTGGCGCAACGCACATAGAATTTGGCGCGGTGCACAGGGGAAAAAACTGCCAATTTTCTCTCGTTTCGCGAAATTTTGGGTCGCGACTTCTCCAAGTGGGTCCGGTCATCCACACTTCGGTTTTTTGGCACCAAAGGTGGAATTTAACGAGTTTTCACTCCAGAAGGGCATCTATCCAAGTGGCAAAAGAATGCAAAGGGTCACCCCAGCCAAATGTCATGCTTGAGAGCGCTGCACCTGTAGCTGATGGTTGGCTCTCCATCTCCTTTTCATAATGATTTAAGTAACTTACCAACCCCTGGGCGTTCTATATCTTCCTCACACATTATATATATTGTATGCAAGTTATTTGAAAAGGGTGGGCTGGCTTGTAACTTCTGGGAGACTGTGGGAAAGAAACTCTGTTTCTGCACTGTGTATTTTTGACAGAGGATTAATGAAAGGCAGCGGCTCTGTTTCATGAGATTCTTGTGGTCGTGTGTGTATAAAATGTGTTCTTATGTTCCATATGTATCTTGTTATGTTTCATATTTCATTTCATGCTTCATTTCAGTGAAATTTTCTAAGTGAGATTAGGTAGAATTCAATTTATATTGCTTTGCCTGTGGGAAAATTTCATGTGCAGTGTTATTTTTCTATTGAAAAGGATTCATGCTACCATGCCCTTTTCACTCTCTTCAGAAATCTTTCCATTCCGCGTTACCTTAAGTCGAAATTGCTACGCTTGCCGCCTACCTTGCCTCACAGAATAATCTGTGCCTTCATTTTCAATTCTCTGTTCTTTGCTGAGTGCCAGTCCCATATACATCCCAGAAGCTCGGTCACTTCGTAAAATCTTTTCCAAGATCCCTTTTCACTTACTAGCCTAAGGCAAATATCGCATTGTAAGTCATCTCAGATCATTTTGCCTACCCATTCGCTGAGCATGACTTGGAGAGAGCCCTCTCCTGCTCTGGTAGGGCTAGCTACCAAACTGAGCGTGGTTTGTGGTTACCCTAATTTTTGCCTTCCTTCAGCCTAAAGCAGATTTAGGTGCTAACAGGTCTAACTAGAGTCATGTACAGTGTCTCCTACATTATAGGAGACCTGGTTGAGTTTATTTTGGGTTGTAAATAATTAATTCAGTTTAACTGAGTTAAAGTTAGTTAAACTAGTTCCAACTAATGAAGGAACTAGTCAGAGGTTGGACACTGGAGTGTTGCTTCATGTGTTCAACCAATTAACTGGTGATTCAATCATAAATAACTCATGCATGTCATATCTGAGAGTTACCTAGCTGAGATTGGAGTTCAGGGAGAATGTACTATTAGTTATATAATCATCTAAATTGTACAGGTGGTGCATGTAGTCAAAGGAATGCCGATGAGGATTGCGTAATTCATATTTATGAATTTCCCTAATGAATAGGGGTGAATTCCCAAGGAAAAAAAACAAGGGAATAGGGACTTGGGCAAGCCAAACTTTGGTTAAGTATTGGCTTGGGTTTGTCTAGAAAGCTGTGAGGCAGATAGAGATAGTGCAGAGGCTGCTCGGGCTTTAGCAAAGCATTGTAATCTCGTCATATTTTCTGACTAATGCAATATATAGATAGCAGGGGTTTCTAGTTGTGGCTTCCCAAAGGAAATCATTGTGTATTGTGTTGATTGAATTCTTTCCCTTGTATGCTTCATGATGTTGTAATCATTTAATTGTTTCCACTGATGAGTAGAGTAGATTCAAGTCTATTGTTTTAGTAAACCACAATTAGCAGTTGGAATCTACAAGGAATTTCTACATGGTATCAGAGCAGAAATCACTCTAAAAGAGGAGAATATTAGTTTGTCTTTTGCAAGTGAAATCGAATTTGCGTTACCATTCTTGAGATCCAACAAGATGTCATTCTACGGATTGAGACTCGAATATACCCTTAGTGTAGTTAGAACTATATTGCTTGGAAGGACATGACGGAGGCAGTGTTGGAAGACAATGGGTAGAAGGAATTCATAAAAAATATATTCCTAAGTCTCCAACAATTGATGCTCAAGATATGGCAGAGTGGAGGATGTAGGAATTTAGAGGGTAAGTTCCTCAGAAAGAACACCAAAAGGACACCGCTCACAACCAGATCTCAAATCAATACACCAGTATTTTTGACGTGGTTAAAACCCTCAAAGTGCAAGGAGGGAAACAGTCCACGGCCTGTCCCAACGTGGGTACTACAGGCAATTTATTAATCAAAGAATGAAAATTTACATAAGCTTCTCTCATGCACGGATTACCCGAACAATGACCCTCCATGCGCTTTAAATAGAACTCATGGACCAATCGGGTGTCAAGCCACGGATCAAGTGTCGGTAATACCGAGGTGAGAGTGAACCGTCGGATCACTACATATCGTGACTGTCGGATTGTAAGTTACAAAATGTACAACGGTAAAGAAACACACACTTCTACCTAACTCTATACTAGACCAAGTTGAACTTAACTATATCCTATGTGTCGGAATATCCTAACATCCCCCCTTAAGAACAACTTGGGATAGGATTGAAGGATTTACAAATATGACACAATAGGAGAAGGAAGGAGGCACTAGAGCCTATCCCCCCTTAGTGACAACTTCCTGAACTCCAAGCATATATCGAAGTTTAGTGAACTTCGCCTCTGTGAGAGCCTTTGTGAAGATGTCTGCAACCTGATCATCTGTTGGACAATATTGCACTTCAAGAACATGGTCATGAATGAGCTTTCCGATGAAGTGCATGTGTAGTTCAATGTGTTTGCTGCGCTGATGCTGGACTGGATCTTTGCATAGCTGAATGGCACTTTGATTATCACACCAAAGTGTGGTTGGATGCTGCTGCTCAAAGCCAAACTCTGATAGGATCTGACGAAGCCACAAGGCTTCCTTACTAGCTTCCACGGCACCACGATACTCTGCTTCTGCTGACGAAAGAGAAATGGCAGCCTGTTTCTTACAAGCCCATGTAATAGGTCCTGAACCAAGAGTGAAGACATAACCGGCAGTAGACTTCCGATCATCAGGGTCACCAGCCCAATCAGAATCAGTGAAACCAACTAACAGAGGAGCTGCTTTGGCACTGTAATGAATCCCAAACTGTACTGTACCTCGAACATAACGAAGTATTCTTTTAGCTGCTTTCCAATGACTTTCACGGGGGTTTTGCATAAAACGAGCAACAAGGCCAACAGCAAAGGAAAGATCAGGACGAGTATGGGTTAAATACAAGAGTTTTCCGACAAGTTGACGGTATAAGGTAGCATCAACTTCAGGAGAAGTACAAGAGACTGAAAGTTTGACTCCAGACTGAAAGGGAGAAGGGGCTGGCTTACAGTCTTCCATGTGAAAATGACGAAGAATATCACAAGCATACTTGGACTGGGAAAGGAAAATACCCTCCTGGGATTGCAAGACTTGAAGACCGAGAAAATAGTGTAAGTGTCCTAAGTCTGTCATTTCAAATTTCTTTTTAAGGCTGGACTTCACATGGTTTATAAGGTTGGGATCACTACCAGTAAGAATAAGATCATCAACATAAAGAACAAGGATGATAAGAGAGTTGCCCACTTTCTTGGTGTAGACAGTATTGTCAGAATGACACCTAGAAAAGCCAGATTCTAAAAGAAAGCTATCCATTTTGGCATACCAAGCCCGAGGAGCTTGCTTGAGGCCATAAAGGGATTTCTTAAGTCGACAAACAAGGCTGGATTCTGTTTGTATGAAGCCAATGGGTTGTTCCATATAGATTTCTTCCTGCAAGTCCCCATGCAAGAAGGCAGATTTAACATCCATCTGATGGACTTCCCATTTTAAAGAGGCAGCAAGGGAAAGAACAAGGCAGATAGAGTTCATTTTGGCAACAGGGGAGAAGGTTTCAGTGTAGTCAATGCCTTCAACCTGTGAAAAGCCCTTAGCAACGAGACGAGCTTTATGTTTATCAACTTTCCCATCTGGTCCATACTTGGTTCTGTAAACCCATTTACATCTAACAAGTTTGCGTCCCTTTGGTAGAGGAACAAGATCCCATGTATCATTTGTCATCAATGAATGATATTCTTCATTCATAGCTGCTTCCCAATGTGGATGGCCTGAAGCTTCTGCAAAAGTGTCAGGATCATGATTTACTGGAGCTTGAGCCAGTAAAGAAGAGGCTCTTTCAAACTGAGAACGTGTACGTCGCTGATCTGTAGGATCACCGGCAAGATCACCTGCTGCATCCCGAGTAGCACGGACCCATCGTGGAAGTTGAGGATCCTGAGAAGGTGGGGGAGGATTATCATCCTCGCTTTCATCATCTGAAGAAGAAATGTTTTCAAAAATAGAAGAGATAGGAAGAGGTGGCACATCCGCCGGACTAGGCTCGCAGGCCGATTTATTTTCATCAAACTTTACATCTCTTCTAATGATAACATTTTTGGACTTAAATGGAATAAGTCTATAACCTTTTACATCTTCAGAATATCCAACAAAAGTACATTTCTCACTCTTAGGTTCTAAAGCTTTATGCTTTTCATCTGGAATATGGGCCCATGCTTCACTTCCAAACACACGAAAGTGACTTACATCTGGTTTAATGGAACTCCAAGCTTCTTCTGGAGTGATATTCTCTAGAACCTTAGTAGGAGTGCGATTGATTATATAATTTGCACAATTAATTGCTTCGGCCCAAAAACTAAGACTGAGTCCTTTAGATTGCAGCATACAATTAGCCATTTCCTTTAAGGTGCGATTTTTCCTTTCAGCTACACCATTTTGTTGTGGAGTGTATGGAACAATATGTTGCATTTGAATTCCATTTTCGGTGCAAAAGTTGATGAATGTGTTTTTAACATATTCTCCACCATTATCAGTTCTTAGCTTAAGAATTTGATGTCCAGATTGTTTTTCAACAAAGGCTTTGAAGGCCAAAAAGGTGTTAAATACTTCGCTCTTGAGCTTTAAGAAGTATACCCAAGTGCGTCTGGAGAAATCATCAATGAAAGTTAAGAAGTACTTGCAGCCAGAGAATGAAGCAACAGGAAGAGGACCACATAAATCACTGTGCACAAGCTGTAAAGGGGTTGAGGCGTGCCAAGAGGCACGTTTGTCAAAACTGTCCCGATGATGTTTTCCGAGTACACATCCGGAACAAACACCATCTATGCAAGATACCATAGGAAGACCTGTCACCATATTTTCTTTACATAGATGCTGAAGGGAGCGATAGTTTAAGTGACCAAATCGCTCATGCCAAAGTTTGCTCACTTCATCATTATGAGCAATAAATACTGAGGGAAGATTTGATGACCCAAAGTTGTGAAACTTATACAACCTTTTGGAATCATCAGCAAGACCAGTAGCTAGAATCTGTTTAGGATCTTTTAGATCCTTGATTACAACATCATGAGGTGAAAATTCAACAATTTTACCTTCACCTGAATGAGTTATCTGATAGACAGATAGAAGGTTGCAGGATAAGGTTGGAACACATAATACATCATTAAACTGACCATTGTTTAGATGAACAGTTCCAGTCCCTACAACATTAAGAGATCTATCATCACCAACATATATATTTTTGGTGTTACAATCATTTAAAGAAGAAAACATGGCTTGGTTTTTGGCCATGTGACAAGAGGCTCCAGAATCAATGAGCCACTCATGAGAAGGAGAAGAAGAAGAAGATACATTTAATGCATAACCAGACTGAGATGATTGACAATGACATGCAGAAAGTGCCATTCCGGAAGTTGAAGTTGAAGTAGGCTCCACATGGATGTTATGTTTCTTCATTGCGGCTTCCAAGGCTTCCATCTTCTTAAAGCATTTAGATTCTAAGTGGCCATCTCGATTACAAAAGTTACAATGTCTATCAGTCTTCTTCCATTTGTTTTTATTGGTCTTATCATTTTGCTGAAATGATATTTCATTTTGAGGCTGAGATGGTTTAGGACCATTCTTTTGAGGATATGACTTCTTAGGATTCTTTGAATTTGGTTGCTGCTGGGCGGCTAACGCTTTCGTGGAAGAGTTTCCAAGATTAAGAAGACCAAGGTGTAAGAGTTTTTCTTGTTCTCTTATTAAGGAATCACAAAAGGAGTCAAAGGAAGGGGCCTTGTAGTCTTTTCCTTGACAAATGAAAGCTTCCCTTGTAGAATGGAAAGTGGAAACAAATACAGAGTAGGCTGGTCCCAACTTAGTAAGGATGGAATAAATAAGGTTACCATCTTCTTTCTTAACTTTAACACCTTCCAAGAGATATCTAAGGGTCTTGAATTTGGACAAGAAATCTTCAATGCAAGAAAAATTATTAGGATCCAAAGTAAGCAGCTCATTTTCAAGTTGATGGGCTCTAATTTCATTTTTAATCCCAAAAACTTTAGCGAGTTTTTCTAATGCTTCATGAGGAGTCTCAAGGTCTGCAATGTGGAATCTAAGATCAGGAGAAATAGACATCCCTATCAAACCACGTGCTTGATCTTGTCTATTTTCCCATTTTGCAACCTTGTCTTCATCTTTTGGTTTCTTCTCTTGGTCTGTGGCTATTCTGAAGAGACCTTTACTTCTAAGTAAATCTTCCATGTAGGCTACCCATTGGAAGTAGTTAGTGCTGTCAAGAATGACTTGGCATGGACTTTCCATTTTAAAAAAAAACTGAAGCTGAAGATGCTGAAAGTAAGTGTTCCAATGGATAGATCTCGAAAAAATAGGCGGTTTTAAAAAAAACGGCTCTGAAAAAGGCTTCCGGATGAAGAAGTTATGGCTTTTTGAAAAACAATTGTTGAAGTTGCCGGCAAAGTGCGCGAATGTGCGGGAATGAAAAAATCCGCCCCCACAAAATGGAGACTTGAACCCAAGACCTCTACTCTCTTAAAATAGCTTTGAACCAATTGATCTATACAAAAAATTTGAGAGAGAGAGAGAGAGAGAGAGAGAGGGGGGGGGGGGCCTTGGTTTGCGTGCTTGCCTTGAGAAAGCTCTTTTTCCCTACAAAACACAAAACACAAAACCCAACACGAATATGCAAATAAAAACGAACCTTGCGGCTCGAAGTTAGCTTTAGCCAAAAAACTAGAAATTTAAAAAAAAAATCTCAAAGTTAGCTTTAGCCGAAAAACTAAATATTTTTCTCAATGTTTCTGATTTTCCGAGATCACACTAAGGTGTAGGGAAAAGAGCATACGCATGAGAAAAATCCTTCCTTTCTGTTTCTGATTTGCCCAGATCGCACAGAGTCGCAGGGCAAAGAGCATACGCAGAAATGAAAGGTATAGATTCGGTTAAAAAAAAGGGCTAAATAAACCGAAACCGAAATAAGCAGAGAGAAAATAACAGTAAACTGCAAAAAAAAACACTGTATACCTCCCGATCTGAAAAATGACGCAGCTAGGGCTACCGGAAACCTTTTCGCGTGAAACGAAAGGGGTTCCTCACTGGAACAGATGCTCCGAACGCAACAGAGCAGTCCTCTCGGCCCGAAAGCAGTCAGAAACAGCAGATCTAGGAAACGACAGCCGCATGCAGTTCTACCGGCTTCAGATTTGGATCACCAATGGACGCGGCCCTCAAATAGCTCTGATACCATGTAGGAATTTACAGGGTAAGTTCCTCAGAAAGAACACCAAAAGGACACCGCTCACAACCAGATCTCAAATCAATACACCAGTATTTTTGACGTGGTTAAAACCCTCAAAGTGCAAGGAGGGAAATAGTCCACGGCCTGTCCCAACGTGGGTACTACAGGCAATTTATTAATCAAAGAATGAAAATTTACATAAGCTTCTCTCATGCACGGATTACCCGAACAATGACCCTCCATGCGCTTTAAATAGAACTCATGGACCAATCGGGTGTCAAGCCACGGATCAAGTGTCGGTAATACCGAGGTGAGAGTGAACCGTCGAATCACTACATATCGTGACCGTCGGATTGTAAGTTACAAAATGTACAACGGTAAAGAAACACACTTTACCTAACTCTAACCTAACTCTATACTAGACCAAGTTGAACTTAACTATATCCTATGTGTCGGAATATCCTAACAGAGGATTGTGTGCAAAGGTGGATTATGTTGTTGCAATACATTCTGACAGAGGAAAAAAATGCAAGAGGGAAGTTTGAGTTCCACAGGTGCATGATAGGGGTGGTTGATAATCCCTTTCATATTGAGAGGGAGTGTTGAAAACCCAGAAAGAAAATTTGAGCTTGACTTTTCCTTTGTCAAACTAGAGAAAATTCAAATTTCTATTTCAGTAGAAATATTGGAGGTATTTAACTGAGGTGACATGACACTTGTCACTCAATAACTTAATTAATTTGAGTTGGGGAAGCTTGAGTTCATTTCAGTATGATCGATTGATAATTTGTAGAAATCTATTTTAGTTAATTGGAAAATTTTAGGGGCTAATGTTCGCCCAGTGGGCTAATTTTCCATGATTTTTCCACAAAAAAGATTCGCCAATTTCCAATTTTATAAAAGACGATTCGCCCAAATTTTATAATATAAAATTATTTTACCTTAAAAATCGCCAACATTATAGAGAGACTATATATAAAATAATTATAAATTTGATTAATTTTACAAATATATCAATAAACATTTATAATTTGCATATTAGGGATTAGTGAGATTCGCCAATGTTTTAAACTTCAAGAAAATTTTCCATCCTTAAAATTTTCCTTGGTTAATTTGAGTTATTGTCAATTAAAATTGATCTAATTATCAAAGGAACTAGCGGAGATCAAGTTGTGGAAATAGAACTTCGACCACACTTAGTGATCAACGAGTTAACTGATCAATTAGCCCAAAATATTTGTTTCATGCAAAAAATTTGAGTTACCTAGTTGAGATGGAGATTCCAAGGTAGTGTACTATCATTTGTAGCATATTCCCATGTGTATGGGTTGTGCATGCAGTCAAACGAAGGACCTAGAGAAACTGTGCAATTCAATTGTTGGAAATTCCTAAATAATAGGGGCTAGTTTTCTATAGGAACAACACAAGGAAATAGGAGCTTGGAGGGCTTGAAATTTGACCAAGTGTTGGCCAAATTCATTCAGTCAGGAAAATGGATAAAATATACACTTGCAGGGTGTGCTCAGACTTGAGCAAGCATATGTATTTCATCTCTATTCTTTGATTAATGAAATACAAATAGGAAGGGGTTTTGAGTAGTTGCTTTCCCTTAGATAGCACTTTGTGCATGTATGATGTTTCCTTTTGCATGTTTATGATTTTTGTTCTAGATGGTGAATTAACTTCCATATATCAATAGAGTAGCTTCAAGTCTTTTGATTTAGTAAATTTCATGAGAAGTTTTGAATCTACACATTAATATCTACAAGCAATACTTGTAAATCACGTACAAAGAGCCAACACAGATTATAAAACATGAAAAAATATGAAAAAAACGTAAAATAACTTGCATGCATGAGAAAATGAGCATGCAAACTAGGAGGGCACACTTTCAAACCACGAAGGAATATACAAGGGGTTATTCAATGCTTTGCAGTGCACTCATGTGCTCAAGAAAGTGGAAAAATATCATCAAGGGTGCACTGTCACACTTTAAAGGGACTAAGGAATGGGTTGAAAAATCTTCGGGCCTTCACAAAGTGCCCATGCACTCAAGGCAAAGGAGGGAGCATTTTCGCTTGCCAAAGTGCTGAAGGAATATGCTTCGTGTCTTTGTGATGTACTGATGCGCTCAAGGAAGTGCTCTCAAGAGGAAAGCCTGATCAATACGGGTACATTTTTTTAGGTTGATTGGGCTTCAAGCTAAAGAAGTGTCCTATACCTATTGGAAGCTCATAAACAAGTTTGAACAACAATATTTTATGCTAATATGAGGAAAAGAAATATCTCCAAGGCTTTATAACTATTGTTGCTAGAAAATTATATATCACAGAGCAATCGAACACATAAAATATTGCAAAAATATAAACACAGAAAACGCATAAAACTAGAGAGACACAGATATACGTGGTTCACCCAGTTTGGGCTACGTCCACAGAGAAATAGCCAGTTCTTCTTTTATTATATTATCCAACAAACTGAAGAGATACAACCTACAACAGATCCACTGTAACTCCCTCTTCGCTCTCAATCTCCTCTCTCTTCCTCACTCAGAATACAGATATACATAGACGCAATACAATTCCCTCGTATATAGTGAGGGGTTGCCTTCTAGGGCAAAAAACCCTAAACTAAACATAACTTCTACCGTCAGATCATCCACCTAATGAGGGGTGTATAGTCTTCCTGGGGTATACATCCGGCTGAGACCTTTGAATATAGAAGATAATTAGGCTCCACACCCAAAAATTGTCACATTCAAGGTGGAATATAAAAGGTTTGAAGAAAAAAGAGTTTTTGCATGTGACAATAGTTTAACACTTGCAATATGAAGATTCAACATTAACGCCAACAAACAAATTGAAAAAAAGGATCGATAGCAAGAAAATAAAGAATGGAAGTGAAATCATGAAAGGAAATGAAGATATTTGACATGCAAAACTTACTTGTTGCACTAGTTGATGAAGAGACTCTTGATTCCAAATTGTGAGCCAAACTCATATGGAATGTTTATGCAACAAGAATGATTAATTGAGTTTATTTAAAAAAAATACATGCAAAATTGATTCATGGATGAGCGCCAATTGTCGTTGCATGAAATGATTAGTTAAGAGAAGTTAAGTGAGCTCTTATTTCCTAGGAGTGTGCCCACATGCAATAATATGGCACGTGCATGCATCCAAGAAGGGAACATGTCTTTGTCATGATGGAGTGCACTCATAGAGGGCGCAATTTTTCAGCAAGAAGGAGTGCACTCAAGGAGGGTGCACTTCTTTGTCCTGAAAGAGTGCACTCAAGTTGATCGCAATGCCTTCACCAACTTGGAGTGTGATTTTTCTTTTACGAGTGCTTTTCTTTCTTTTGTGTGATTTTTCATGATTTTCAGTGTTTTTTCGAGTGTTTGCATGGTGGAAAGGAAAGTTTCTAAGTCAAGAAAGATCATTAGTTCACCTAAACATGGTCTAACTAACTCAAGCACTTCTAATGGTTAAGTGATGATGCTTAGGAAACATTGACTTAGGAGGATGTGACACTAGGAGAAAATACATAGATAGCCAATAAAAAAATGGAAAAACTCAAGGGGGCTTGAAACGATAGTTATTGTAGGCTCCAAAATTGACATAGGAAATTTTTTTTGAGGTTTGTTGTCACAACCACAATAGATTGATAAGCCATCATCAAGCATCAACATCATAAACCACATTGTTAATGTCAAAATAGCAAGGCCTTTACTAACAAGTTCTAACTCTCCACTAGATTAGAGCATAATATTGGGAGGAATACATTTGGATACCATCACCATAGCCTCTCAAGGAACATACCCCATCTGGATGTTCACCAAGTATGTCCTTCCAGAACTATTCTTATCTTGGATTCCTAATCCTCAAAGAATATCAGCCTTCTTCAACTACTCTTATCTTGGATATCTTTTCCTATCCTCATAGGGTATCGGTCCATAGGACTACCACCTATCTTGGATTCCAAATCCTCAAGGAGTATCATTCCCATATTCTTATTCAATCTTCCATTCTACATACTAGTGCCTTCACTAGACTTACGATTGTTAGTCCTGACCTAGTGCATGACATATGGAGAATACAGTGTCCACCATCACTCCCTCTCAAGCAGGGAGAATATCCTTACTTCCTCTCAACTAGGGAGACATAACCACAAGCCTTAGCTTGTTGCATACTTTAGAAATACATCAAATACATTTTCTTCTATGGAGATATCGTTGTAGTTGTAGGTTTCCTTTCTCGCATATCATACTTGAGCTTCGACCTTCTTAGATGTAAAATATTTTATGGATCCAAAAAAAATTCACATTCTGTCTTTATGATAAGGTTTCTCGTCTCTTAACAGAATCACATCATATCAAACTTTGACCATTCTGGATCTTTTCAATCTTCATGTAACTTTTTCATCAAATGGTTCATCCATCATCTTCAAGGAGCCAAACTTCCTCATAGTTTCTAACACATGCCGTATTCCTTACATAATAGAATTTATTCCTCATGTTATTTTAGACCATTATTAGTGATTTCCACTCAATTCATGAAAACAAACAATTGTTGGTGCAATATCATCAATAAAGTTATCTCAACTGATATCTTTCCAACTTCTACAATATGTCCCTCCAGGGAGCCACCATCATTAATAGAGTT
The DNA here is from genome assembly GCA_031772625.1 of Pinus tabuliformis. Classification (NCBI taxonomy): domain Eukaryota; kingdom Viridiplantae; phylum Streptophyta; class Pinopsida; order Pinales; family Pinaceae; genus Pinus; species Pinus tabuliformis. The sequence goes on from CM062816.1 coordinate 113,603,846, forward strand.
TCTAAATCACAATAGCCTCTAGTCAAGGGATTAAATTGATCTTCAAGTCAAATTCTTGTTTCTTTCTCCCTTTGAGGCCAACATTCCCTTGCATGGTCTATCTTCATATTGCAAAAATTGTTTATTTCATGCTCTTCAACTTTCAATCATTAAGCAATGTGAACGAACCAATTAGTAAGCTTCAATATTGTATCCATTATAGCTCCCTCTTTCCATATGAGGTAAGTGAAATTATTTTCCTTTAATCAACTTTCTTGACGCAAAATTCAAAATGCTCCTTTCTACTTCATCTTTATGCTTTTCCACATTCTTCTACTTCTTCCTTATCCTAGACAAGTTTTAGATAAATCTTGTCTTACTTATAAACTATCACATTTCATAGCTACAAGTTTATTGTCATATACATTATGGTCTCATTGCCTCATTATAGTGGGCCTCATAAAATATGTGAGCTATAGGAAAGTAGATACTAGCCACATGAAAAATGCAAGGCACAAAAATCCAGAGTGCGAGTCATACAGTGAATGTAGCAAGACCATTGAAATATATAGAGCCATTGCAATAAGTCAAACCTAAGAGATAGTGAGATATAGTGATGTATCGATCCACTGTAACCACTAAGTTAACAAGCCACCAAAAATGTGAACCTTTGAAACCATAGAGATAACGAGTCATCATAGACATATATACATTGAACCATTGTTACATAGAATATGCACCTTGTGTTAGGGTCCTTTAATAATAGGATTCATAATTTTGAATTGACTATGATTAGTCTTGTAATATTGTACATACTTTTGCTTTCTGCAAAATGTTTTCCCGTATTAAATATAAAAAATGTAAAGAGGGTAAGTCCTAAAAGAAAAATCAAAGGACTAAAAGAAAAGAATCAAAAAAGAAAATAAAATATGAACCCCACCAAAAAGAGATAAAAAATAGATTCTTAAAGTGATGCAAATTAAAATTCCACTGATTTTTACTTTGCTTTGCAAAATAAGATTGTGTGCATCTTGTCAAAAATTCCACAATCCATGATTGTCAAATAGTTTAATCTTGATTCATTCATGCTTTAAATTTCATGCTGATAGATAGAGAATAAAGATCTACCCAGACTGTTTAATCTTGGCAGATCAGTAGTTAGGTAGATAATAATAATGAGCTCATCAATTTAATCTGAGCCATTGGAAGTTATAAGATTATAATTATATAGTTTGCTTATCAAAGAAAAATAAATAAAGGGTCAGCAAGCTCAAATGCACCCAATAAATGAAGAAAAAATGCTAGGGTAAATAAAGGGTAGGTAAAAGATGTTTTGGAATGCATAAAGTTGCTAGCTCAAATGCACCTTCATCATGCTTAATCACGTGTTTCATGTGCAGGAGGAATTATCAAAGAAAGAGGATATTCACAAAAGTCGTATATTACTTTGGGTATTTACCCTAAAAGCTCTATATAATTTTAGGCCTGAATACTAAAGCTCATTCACTAATTTCCTCTCATTTCACTATACCCCTTACATGTCTAATTTATTAATTTCCCTTCATTACCCCTTCATTACTTTTCATTCCTTAATATTTTTCCCCTTCTTAATTCCAAAGGACCATTCCATCTTTATTTCCCCTTGTAAAAATATCCCTTCCCCTTCATTTTACCTTTTCCCTTATTTCATCTCATTTTCCCTTGTAAACCCACTAAAACCCCCTTATCCTAAGTTTGAAAAGTTAAAATGTATCTGGCCCCATTGAAAAAACCTCCTTGATACCCTTTTAACTCATCCCAAATGTTTTTCTAAACACCTTCTCTAGTATTCCCCAAACCCTTCATATTATTCTAACCAATAGTTTTTATACATTTATTCCCGCTTTATGTATTTCACTCTCCCAATATATTATATCCCCGATCCCTAAAAACATTCGCGTATGCGTTATAACCCTCCATCGTATGACCCATGGTACCCACTTCTATTTTAATACCCATCACATATATTACTTCCCGTTACATTTTAATTAAACCCGACCCCACACCCCGACTCATCCCTCGCAACTCCACCATACGATAACCCTCCGATCACCCACCTCCAGATCCAATGACCCGCATCCCATATTGTGTGCTCCGAAATCTGATCTTTAACATCCCAAAAGCACACGAGATTCACGGTTTTCCCCACCTGCCTTTTTGCTACGTGGCAGCCCCACGTTATATCACGTCCTCTAAAAAAATACCACCCTACCACTCAAAAGCAGTGTGATGAACCATAATATCGCCTCCTCGCATAAGATGAAACCACTACTATTCAAACTTAACCCCGCGCCCAAAGGTTAACCACTGTTGGTTAAAAACAAAAAAGTCACCCTTTCCATTCTTTTCACTATTATTCTATTGCAAAGAACCTCTACCGACCAATTCTAAAGCCCAGAAACTTTGCTCAACTGTTTTAACCCATTTACGACCAGAAGATGCTGCAGACTCTGATTTGAAGCAACATAAAGACCATTGAAGCCTCAGAAAGCCTTCGCTGCCCCAAGAGAACCCTTCTGCATACCAAAGCTTCTACATACAATATTTCTAATATGTTATTCAATTGAACTAATTAAAAGCCTTTCCGACCTAAAGAAAGCCACTGTGCATATAAAAAACCTTTATGCAAACTGTGTTCATCTTTTCACACTATTCAGAGATCCTAAGCCTACTCCTTAAGCTATATAGTAATTAATTCAATAAAATAAACAAATCTATGGCTTCCCAAAGCATTCTGAATGAAAAACCCCTGCAAAATCCTCACCTAGATATTGACCACCTCCTATTGGTCGACAAAGATTTCTAGATCAAAGACACAACCTCCCTTAGCCATCTATTAAAACTCCACTACTGGAGTAAAGATAAATTCCTCAACCAAAATGATGACATTCAGCTATGGGAATCAAATTTACCCAAATACTTGTTCCCACATGTATACCAGTTCCCTGAAATCATCCACTTATGCCAACTCTACTATTTCCCAAGTCAAAGAGCCATAGTCTCTCCTAACCAACATATTTTATTCACAATCACTACAGAGTCAATAAATGAAATGTTGTAGATCCAGCCAAAGCCTAAAGAACCCCATTTTCTATTGAAAACCTACTTGATCTGTACTTAAAGCTGGACCTTCCCAAGAGATCTCAAATTTTTCCAACTTTCATCCTAGAAGAGGCTCATATTCCTACAGACAATCCTCCATACTCTGCCACCATTTTCTCTGAGAGGGCCAGACAAATTGTGACCATGATGTCTTGTATTCTAGGATATACCATTGATGAACATGTAGATGAGCCTATACTTGGTTTCCTTTATATTTTTTTCCCAAGAAAGCTGTTACACAGTAATTTGTCACCATTGGTCACCGTCCCTGTTACCCCTGTTTCCGTACATTGGAGGACGTATTCCGGGACCTGTGAGCAGTGACATAACCTAAAAACACTTGCATTATGTTCCCCTGAGTATGTACTTCATGTTCCCTGAAGACACTTTCTACAAAATATCCCTGAAAAGTGCCCTTTTTCCATTAGCGCGGGTCCACAATGTCTTACCCGCGCCAATAGATGAGATCCTAAAAAGAGGGTGCGACCATTGGCGCTCTGTCTTAGAACAACACTCGCGCCAACCAAATTTGGGAAATATTTTTGACAAACGCGCGCCCGGATGTTTTTTTCCTTTTATTGTCATCAGTCTTTTTGGAATAAAGCTGGCTTTAAAGATGTCGAGACTCATCATCTATCCTCATCATCTATCCACAACAACTTTTTGGGGATAATGTCAATCCACAATGAGTGTCTGGATGCATTGTATCTTCTTCCCTTCTCCATCTATAAAAGCCCATTCTCATGCACTTGACAAGCTAGTTCCGAAGTGCTGGAGTTCTTGAGTTCTGATGTATTGGTGCTAGTATTGATTATAGTGAGTTTATGCTGCCGGAAGTCTGAACTGTGTATCCACAAGTAAAGAGAGAGAGAAGGATCTATTGCAAGGCATATGTAGCTGCTTGCCCAGCCAGAGGAGAGATTCAACATCAGAACATTGGTTGTAATTTTCTCTGTTTGTTCATTAATAAACAACTATTATTATGGTTCCAATCTTACTGTTCATGATGATGATGTTTGATTTATGTCCTTTCTGACTGATATATAGTTGTATATCGTGGATTTTATGCTTGTATTCGCTTCGTTCTTTGCATGTGCAGGTGTCCATACGCGGAGATCGCTAGGATTGTGACCTGTCGGAGCTAGAGAATAGAGATATCGACTCGTCTACGACAATAGCGTTGGATTCCAGGTTGGTTCTTCTTATCCACTTTCAATTTACAACTAGGAACTTGCATAATAGCGTGATTGATTGTTGCTAGACCCATTTTGGGTTAGTGGGATCGCCTCTGTTCGCAGAGGGGATTTACCTCTCCAACAATTTGGCGACTCCACTGGGAAGAGCTATTTATTGTTTGATTTATAAACCTTGGAGTTTGTCTTGCATGTTAGTTTTCTCTTGCCTCCTTGCGTAAATGAGCTTTCTGGGTCAGTTTTTCTTGCTGTCTGAGTACTGTTGACCAGGCACTGGGCTGTTTTATTTATTTATTTTTTGGGCCAACAAACTGTTGGCGCGTTTTTATTTCTGACAGTCGCGCCGGTTGGCACATGTTGCACACCAGCAACTCGCACCAATTCTTTAATAGCGCAAGTTATAGGCTGACAGTCGCTCCAGTCCTGTAAACTTTGCCAGTGTGTGTGTTGAAAGCTCTTCAAATTCATATTTTCGTCTTTTTGCATATTTTGCAGCTTCTAGACGTGTGTAGAAACTCTGTTTGACTGGTTTTTTACCTTTATCCTTCGGTTGTTTGCCTATTTCTATTGATCTTGTATCCCAGCCCTAGAGCATCTAGTGGCTTGGAACTTCTAGCCTTCCGTAGGAGTGTTGGTTTTTGTTTATCCAGTCAGCTCTTTGCTTGTTTCCCGCACTTGTTCACTTGACTTTGTGTTGGACTTAGATCACATAGTTCATTCGAGTCTTTGTGAGCTTTTGGACAGGTTGTCTTGCTGTTTCCGATTTGGTTCTACTTGCATTGAGTGAATTTGTTTGTTTCATTGTATGATCATCTCTCAAACTTGTTTATATGCATCATGCCATTTTAAAAAGAACGAAAAACAAGTAATCTTGTTGCATTATATTAGTTAGTATTTTGCATTGTCATTGGCAATTATTCACTTTTAAAAAGAAAAGAAAAATTTTCATTTCTTGTTATTAGTTGCATTAGGATCTTTGTTGCTTAGTGATCATTTTGTTTCTATGAAAAGATCTCAACTCTCCTGTAGATAGCATTCATTGAACGGAATGGTTTATTTTGGCATATAGTTTGCATGCAGGAAATTTTTGAGAGATCACATACGGTAGGACCTAAAAACTGAGACATAACTGAAGATAAACTGTAAAATGAACTCAATGAACCTAACAACGCATTGGAATTTAACGCAAACATTCTAGAGGTCTAGGCTAGAGACGTGTTACGGCGTCGTAAAGCCTGGTAGCTTACCGTCGAGTGGTTGGGTGATTCCTCCACTGTGAAACGATAAGTGCCAGTACGGATTGTGCTCCCACGTACCGTCGAGTATATATTGGGAGACCCCTATAGGCTTAAAACCTTTTATCCACAGGAAGCCGTGTCGGCCGCCCTACTGATCGCAATGCACTGAACACAACATTCGGGAAGATTGACCACCCGTACCCTAAAAAGTATTCTGCGGTTTTGCGAAAAGTTTGGCACACCCTTTACCTAGAACTCCAGAGCAGTTCCTTTTGGCCTTTTTCAGACTCTATAACGGAAAAATTCCACCTGAGCATTTGTCACTTCGGGCTCATTAAATATTCGAAGGAGACTAGAGTCATCTTTCTGTCCTTTTCTCGACTCTTAAAACATGAAAAGGCCAAGTTTGGTTCCTGTGTCTTAAAAATTTATTCGACCACGATAACGTTACCTGGTTAGATCTTGTGTGCGTTAGCTCGAGTAGGTTTCTTTTTGTTTTCCATGGCAACTTTTCTGGGGTTCACCAACCCAAGTTCCCCTCCTGACGGGAATCTTGGTCATTTCCCTCCTCTCGGGAATATTGGTGCTCCTTATATGGCAACGTTATCCCTTCTGGGGTTAACTGTCGCGTTGCTTGTTTGGTTGTTTTCAACCTCTTTGGTCCCTGCCGTGTCGGCTGCTAGTCCATCAGTCCCTCCACATGAACAACATCATGTTGATCCTAAGGTGGATCTCTCCCCTTCGACGCCTACTTCTACGTCTTCCTCTTGTACTTCGCCTGGTGAAAGTCTCGATTCGAATAACCAGGTGGCTAAGAAGAAGAAGAAGAAGACCAAGAAGAAGAAGGCTCCCAAGGGAGAGGCTAGAAGTACAGCTCTTACTCCGAGTACACCTGAAGTTGGGCCACCTTCTGCTCCTCCGCGGAAGGTCAAGTTTCCTTGTCGATTATGCAAGGAGGACCATCTTCTTCGCGATTGTCCTGGCATTCCCAGGGTACTAGAAGTATGGTCTCGCGATCCGGCCCGCCCCTCATCCTCCTCTGAAGCTCATGACGATGCTACCTTATCAGTTGGGAATGGTAAGGGAAAAGGGAAGGTTCGATTCCCCTGTCGACTTTGTGGAGGCAATCATCCCCTTCACCTTTGTCCGCTCATGGATAAAGCCGCCAGTGTCTTGGAAAGTCTCACAGCTCCCTCACCCCAACTTCCCGTTGGATATCAACGTCTCTCTGTAGCTGCAGATCGTCCCCCTGCTGACAAAGAGATTGATTCAAATTCTTCTCTTGTCCAGCCTCCTCTTCCTGAACCTGGCTCTGCCCAGCCTGTTCCAGACCAGCCATTGGTTGGAAAGGGTGTCGATTTGAGTTCACCTCCTGTCGACCACTCTGTTTCGGAAGAGCAAAATTCCCATGTTCTTCTCGTCTCCTCAGAGTCTCCTGAACCCGGAAATGACTCTCCCATCCCGGCAGCTTCGGAGACTCCTGATTCGGTTCCTTCAGAGCAGGGGGCAATCATATGATTCCCCCACCAAGTAGTTCAGTCGTTTCCTTCGACTGGAGTCGTTTGACTACCCCTCCCCTTCCATCCCATGTGCCTTTCTGGGTCACCGCCTATGCCTGCAATATGGCGCTGCCTGGCACTGTGTTGGATGAAGGAGCATCGGTTAGTCTTATGCCCGTTACTACTTGGCAGGCTTTGGGTTCCCCATCGCTTGTACCTGTCGCACCGAATCTCACCGCTTTTGACGGAGGAACGAGTCAACCATTAGGGATCCTTCCAAAGTTCCCTATTACTTTGGGAGGCAAGACTGTCTATATAGACGTCTCGGTTACCCAAGGTTCTTTAGACTTCAGTCTTCTCCTTGGTCGTGATTATGTGTATGCCATGGGAGCCCTTGTTTCTTCACTTTTCCGTGTGGTTTTCTTTCCACACGATGGAAGAATAGTGACGATAGATCAATTATCGTTCGTTTGTCCACAAGCCCCTCCGGCACAGTTGTCCTTCCCTCCTGGTTTTCATCCACCAGTTGCATCTGTCTCACCCCAGATCAACTACGTGGCCACCTCTCCCATGTCTGGATCCAGTGATGCCGCCGTCGTGCATAGCGTCCTGGGGGCATTGGGCCCTGACTTCCACGATGTTGGCCTTCCATCCGGCGCGGCACTCTTGGAAGCCCCGACTTCCTGTTCATTATGATGAAGTTCGGGTGGAGCATAGTTCCTTTCCGGTGTCAAGCTCCTTAAAAAATGAAACTGGGTCTGACCGAGGATAATTTTGATCTTGTGGCGACCTCGTTAAAATGAAACAAGAAGTGTCTCGAGCATAGTTCCTGGTCTTGTGTCAAGTTCGTTAAAAAATGAAACAAGGGTTATGAGGATAGTTCTTTTACTGTGTCAACCTCATTAAAAAATGAAACACCTCCCTTTCCAAATCGAGTCTTTTGATTAAGATCTCGTAAAATACAAGTCGAGTCTTTCATCGATCTCGAGAGTGAACCTTCATTCCATCCACTTTGTTGAATGCAATGAAGCTTGGGGGGCATGTACCTCGATTTGCATTATTACGCTGGGGGCATGCAAACTTATAACAAGCATGGTTTTTCGTTTCAAGCTTGTGTAAACATGAAACCGAATCCAAGCAGAGTTCTCCATGGTTCAAGCTTGTGTAAAAATGAACCCATACCCGATTTACATCTTGTGATTGTCATTTTTATCCGCTGAATTCTGCTAGATGAGCCTTGGTTGTTTTCATTCCATCGCCACCATCTCTTTGGCCGATCGTATGCTCTCACTTGGTTGTTTATCCTTTCCTCAGGAACCGCAGCGATGAGTGGTTTTATTAGCTAGCCTTTTGACTATTACATGTTTGAGCAGTTCCACCATTGCTGGAACCAATTGCTACCTTTTATACCACTCGTTCCTCTAGGACGAGTCACCTTTAAGCTCTTTTCTGACTCGTAAAATGTGAAAAGATTGCCGAGTATTTTACCCTTTTTGACTCGTTAAAGAGAATAAAAATGGAGGTCTGCTTTCAGCTCTTTTCTGACCGTTTAAAGACGAAAAGATTGCCGAGTTTTCCCTCTTGACTCGTTAAACGTAAATAAGAGGCAATCGCCTTTAAAGCTCTGTTTTCGACCATTTAAACTAAAAAAGATTTCCGGGTTTTTGTCGTTTTGAACTCGTTATTGGCTCCAAAACGACGTGCTTCTGTTCTACTTTTTCAGGTCAAAGTCACTACTTACGAAAAGTACTCCTCGATCATACTGGTCGGGTGGTTCTTTCGAGCATTGTTTTATACTTTTTCGGGCTCGAGAGACACAACTTTACGAAAAAGGACACCCTGGAGTTTCCTTTTCTGCTATCTTTTCAAACTCGCTAAACATGAAAAGACGCCGAGTTCTTCCTTTGTCAGACTCGTTAAACCCTGATGACATCGGATTTTGTCGAAATGACGCACCAAAAGCATATGCTATCCCCATCAAGCTTGTTAAAAATAATTGGGGTACTCGCCAGAAATGGTGGGGGAAAAAGAAAATTTTTTGGAACCATAACTATTGTCGTGTCGGCAGTATGTCGCTCTTGAACATGGCACTTCTCTGCTTTCGTGTTTGGGTGGGGATATCTCATCTCATTTTTCACTTGCCTACGTGGGTTTGGGTAATCCTATTTGACCTCTCATCTGCTCATTGCCTCGTCGTCATGACCTCTGATCCATTGATGTCAAATACTGCTAACTCCACTGTCGTGCCGCCGATATGTTCAAGAGAAGTTGACCTTTGCAGAAAAACAACCTCTGATAGCTCATATAATCCTGATTCATAACATTATCTCTCCGTCTCGTGTCGATGATGTGGGAAACATTATGGCCCAACTTCGATCAAGGTCACTTCCTGTCGACTTCAGCTCACTATCCAGGAAGTTGATCTAGAGACTCCCTACCGGTGCCTTGGAGCCTGCATACCTTAATGGCAGGTTCTTCGTGTTCGACGCGAGGTTTTCATCATTGGCCTCCGATCGAATGATTCTACGGGTGTTCGACATCAGATCACTAATTCACACGCCGTAGATTGTACCTATAGTACCTTGAGGGCCATTGTCATTATTGGTGGTACCTCTCGCGTCTGTTAACAGTTTCCATTATTGACTGGTAATCAGACGATGTTCATGCATGTTCGACTTTAGCTCATATATTCGCATGTTTGAACTTGTACTTTTGTTCGGGTCGAGATGGAGCGCAAGACCTTGGATTTTGCTATTGTAATCCAGGTGTGATACATGACTCAATCACTGGATGGCTACGACCATACCTGAGTCTATTCATTGATCCTAACCAGATGGTTGCGCCCATACTATGGATCTAGATTATTATGTACTCTCTTATGGGTGGTTGGGACCATACCACATACATCATGTACTTGAGCTATTAGTTGTATCTCTCAATGCAGATTCTCGGCAGCAGCTACATGTGTTCTTGTAAAGCATTTCACCCCTCTCTCTCTCTCGGGCCTCATGCTTTAGGGGGCATCTGTTACACAGTAATTTGTCACCATTGGTCACCGTCCCTGTTACCCCTGTTTCCGTACATTGGAGGACGTATTCCGAGACCTGTGAGCAGTGACATAACCTAAAAACACTTGCATTATGTTCCCCTGAGTATGTACTTCATGTTCCCTGAAGACACTTTCTACAAAATATCCCTGAAAAGTGCCCTTTTCCATTAGCACGGGTCCACAATGTCTTACCCGCGCCAATAGATGAGATCCTAAAAAGAGGGTGCGACCATTGGCGCTCTGTCTTAGAACAACACTCGCGCCAACCAAATTTGGGAAAGATTTTTGACAAACGCGCGCCCGGATGTTTTTTTCCTTTTATTGTCATCAGTCTTTTTGGAATAACGCTGGCTTTAAAGATGTCGAGACTCATCATCTATCCTCATCATCTATCCACAACAACTTTTTGGGGATAATATCAATCCACAATGAGTATCTGGATGCATTGTATCTTCTTCCCTTCTCCATCTATAAAAGCCCATTCTCATGCACTTGACAAGCTAGTTCCGAAGTGCTGGAGTTCTTGAGTTCTGATGTATTGGTGCTAGTATTGATTATAGTGAGTTTATGCTGCCGGAAGTCTGAACTGTGTATCCACAAGTAAAGAGAGAGAGAGAAGGATCTATTGCAAGGCATATGTAGCTGCTTGCCCATCCAGAGGAGAGATTCAACGTCAGAACATTGGTTGTAATTTTCTCTGTTTGTTCATTAATAAACGACTATTATTATGGTTCCAATCTTACTGTTCATGATGATGATGTTTGATTTATGTCCTTTCTGACTGATATATAGTTGTATATCGTGGATTTTATGCTTGTATTCGCTTCGTTCTTTGCATGTGCAGGTGTCCATACGCGGAGATCGCTAGGATTGTGACCTGCCGGAGCTGGAGAACGGAGATATCGACTCGTCTACGACAATAGCGTTGGATTCCAAGTTGGTTCTTCTTATCCACTTTCGATTTACAACTAGGAACTTGCATAATAGCGTGATTGATTGTTGCTAGACCCATTTTGGGCTAGTGGGATCGCCTCTGTCCGCGGAGGGGATTTACCTCTCCAACAAAAGCCTCCAGCTACAGTTTTCATTTTTTCCCAGTTCTTAGCTGACAGAATCCATGATCAATTGATGAGATTGCCAAATGAAAGAGTATTCAAATACTCTTCAGTATTGTTCAAGATGTTTCTATACTTCTAGTAAAAAAGGTTTACTCTTAACATCCAAAAACTAGACACTAAGGGCCATCCTAGATCTGTTATCTTTTGGACACCCTTAATCCAAAAATATTCCACTGTTTTCAGCTACAAGGAGTTCATTGATTCATTTGTTCACCCAATGGTTAACATGCTAAGCAGTAGCAATCAACCCAGGGTCAGTGATGAGATAAAGAAATTTTTACAGTTGTCTAAACACAGTAGAATAGGGGACTGGTATTTATACCAGAACCACACTGAAGTAAGGGTGTATGGATGTCAACTCACTCCATATAAGCTGCCTAAATATCTCCCCATGAGGATATTTGCATTAGAGTATATCATGTATATCATAAATTCAAATGATGTGATTTTTCTATCAGCCAGGAAGAAAACACAGTTTAAAATAAAAAACCAGCTTGGTCCTTTTATCTGCAATAATAGGGAAGTTGGAGAAGAAGCAGAAAAATGTTTACAGGAAATGAAGTTCAGTAATAGTTTCAAATGGCAGTATGATCCTTTAGGTGTCATAAACAAACTGAGACTTAAGTTTAAATTGAGCCCTTTTATGCATGAGTCCAAGACAGAGATTGAAAAATATGCCAACCAGTCAGAGTGGTTGGAAAACACCTTAATGGATATGGAGAAACAGATGCATACTAGTTCCATTCTACATACTCTAGCCCTACAGGACAGAAATGAAAAAAGGACTAGGGAAGAAGATTCTTTCTCAAATGAATATACAACAAATGACAAATTTGAAATTATGTACAGGAAGAAGCCCATGCTAAATCCTGTAAATGAGCAAGAAGAGACAGTTGAAATCATTGATACTGACATTGTTGTTAAAGAGAATACAACTCCAACAGTTTCAGAGAAAACTCATCAGCCTTCAACCTATAATACTCAGATTATTCAAAAGCAGCATAGTATTGAAGTCTCTTCATCAAGCAAACCAGTGGATAAATAAAATACATAAAGGAGAAATATAAAGAAATCAAGTTAAGAAATGAAGCATTGAAAGTTGAAACCTATGCCCAATATTTCAAACAGATTCCTAGTGATCAAAATAGGTTACTTTCAGCTTTTGACCTTAAAAAAGGGAAAATGCAAATGACCTTTTTGCAGCCCACAATACAACATCCTAAGTCATCATTAGATTACAAAAAGACAAAATTTGAAGTTTTTTCCAAGAATGTTCATCCTATGGATCAAATTGAGTTTCATAAGCAAGCATGAGTAATGATATATTCAACTATGACCAACAAATTATGAGTGTACAAAAACTTCAAAATTCTCTACAGCATAGTTTAAAGTAGATAAGGCATCCTCACAAGTAAAGGATAACAGAATTAAATCACTAGAAGACTTGGTTATTGAGATTGGCTATAATCCAAATGACATCAAGGCAGCAAAAAAGCTCATAAAAAAGAAGAATGAAGACATTGTTGCATTGAAGAAGCAGCTAAAATTGTCTCCTTCTGAATGATGCGGGAGCATTTGGCTCAGAAATATCATTGTATTTTAGTAGACATAGGGGGTCTTATGTTTTCAAGGAAGTTGGATTCCTATGTATGTAATTATTAATGTTTTGAGTGATTAGAGTAGGAATTAATTAGACATTGTGAGGATATTTGTAAATGCTGTCGAATGTAGGAGAACATGAGTGACTAATGATGATGAGAGAGTTGGGAATAAATTGTAACTCTTATTGGTCTCATGATTCGAGGAAGTAGAGAGGATTCTTAGGGATAAGTAGGAGTCAAAAGTGGACTTAGAGGATATTTAGGATTTATTTCAATAGATTAAGGATCTGAACCAGAATTAGTTCAACAAAAACTTTTGTATAAATGTAAGCCTAAAAGGCATAGAAGGGGTTAGCTAGTTAGTTAGTGAGTTAGAGTTTGAGTGTAAGCCTATGGGCAAATGGAGGGAAGTAGTGTTGAAAGGCCACTGATACATAAGATCAGGCCAGAGAGGGAACTTCTATGTAAATATTTGAGTGTTAATACAGAGAATAGATTCCAAGTTTATATGATGTGTGATTGTGCATTGATTGATTAGTGGAATTATAGATTGTGTGTGAATTAGAGCAATCCTGTATAGTCTGTGTATGTAGGTGGAGTTCGGAAGAACACAGAGAAGAAGTGGAAGATGAAGAATAGTGTGGATCATTGAATCCTCTTGAAGAATCAAGGTTAAAGCTTAGGAGTGACATCGGTTAAGAGTACACAAAGTTAAGTCTGTGTTGAAATGTGAATTCCATTAATAAGTGTAACTGTTGGGTTTCAGAACAAATCAACAAAGGACAAGATTTCCAATCGAAATTGAAGTCGATTGAGCAGCAACCATTGGATGGACTGTCTAGATCAACAAATAACATTAGCAAAACGTGAGAAACAAGACTAATTCATGGAGAAACCCAGGAATAGATCTGGATCGTCTGACCGACAGATCCATAGACCTAATGGTCATCGCGTGGTGAAGATGCATGGGCGTTAAACAAAATAGAAAGGTAGTTTTCATAGGCAGGAAACGGATTCTCACGTGGCCTCAAAGCCATAAGAGGGATTTGAAAAATGGACTCGAGAAAGTTATAGACTGTGATCTAATCCAGTTGAAGTTTGGATAGATCACAGCCATCCATTGGATGGTTGATCGAATGGATATTGCATCGGAAAATGCACGGAGGATATTTCCAAAATCAGACGTGATGGGGTTTTATTCAATGGGCTTAAAACCTCATTAAGTTTCAGCCATCGTGACCATTTGTTGGGGAATTGATCAGACGATGATCACACGTGAACATGTGCATAGTTTAGCATTTCAGGGGGACCCGAGGAGTTATTCAAATAAGTTTAAATTCTTTGAGTTCCGACAGATGAATGGGTTACAGTTGGAGACTGCACAATAGTCGTTGATTTGGTGAAGTGAAATTGACAATGTGGATTGAAGCGCCTGACAAAAGGTAAGGTTCAAGTGCGATTATGCAATATTTCTATCATATGAGAATTATAATAGAAATAAGTGGAATAAACGTAATATGGGTTAAGTCGGGTTTAACCAAAGGCTAAAGACCATGGTATGGTGTATGGTAAACATGCGCGTTGATAGAAATCAGAGTCAAAGGGTTAATAAAGTTTAGACTTTGGATAAGTTAAATCAACGTTTCTGCATAAAGCTTAATTAAGAGCACTAAACCTTGAATTGTGAAGGTTTTCACCATGGATCAGGTTATTAATCTTAGGACATGACAGAGACATAGTCATACATGCAATTTTATATTCATAGTGTGGGTATTATGGTTTAGGTCGCATCATTTGGTATCAGAGCTAGTAAAGCTCTCTTTAACTAAAGTAGAATTGTGCAGAATGCAAGTGTGATTGAGAGAGAAGGAGGTTATCAGGTTATTTGAATCTGATAAGTAGAAGGCATGACATAAGATGAGAGTAAGTGATACTCTTAAGAAGAGATTGTAGAAGCATAAAGAAAGCACAACGATGTTTGTTTTCTTGAGGAAAATGGAGATTCACTCGAATGTGAAGAGTGGATGGAGACTGCTTGTGAAATCATACAGGCATTGTTTGATTTAACTCTAGATTGAGTTTTGTAGGTCGAAGACAGAGTAAATATTGAAAGAAGTAGATAGAGAAGGAAAGTTGTATCTGTTCTAAAGAAAAAAGTGAATAGAAGACTGGGAAAAAGTGGCAGTGAAACTGAAAAATCCAACTGAAGGTTCGCAGAGGGGACAAGAGTGTTCTCAGAATGAAACTGAGCAGAAGTATTTTAAAGTGGCCATACAAATTTGGCAGCAGCAAGCTTTTGAAAGCTTTTAATGATTTTTGTTTTAAATAACATTGATATGCAGGTAACAACAATTAGTGAAGCATTTGAGCAAGAAGATCATAACCTGAAGAACAATGATGAAGGAAGCCAATAAGGGTTTCTAAGAGAAAGTGGCCAGAACCTAGTATTTCATCTGGGTTTGAAATACAAGAGGACAGTTGTGTTCTCAAAAGTGCAGATGAGTTGAAGTCTAGAGCATGGAGTGCTCATATGGTTCTAGAGGAGAGAACTAGAGAGATGACAAAAGACTGAGCTCAGGGGAGAGACGATTAGTGAGGTATCATACAATAGGGGGGACTTGTTGTTGCAGAGACTTGTGCAACTCATAGTGAGTGGGTGAAGAACTCATAGAGATGGACAAGAAGATGACTACCGATAATTATTGTAGAGGTTCAGAGAAAATCCACAAAGTGAAGAAAGAAGATGCCAAGGCAAATGGCAAGAGAATGAGTCAAGAGGAGATTGACAAGGAGATTGCAGAATTAAAATAACAACTCAATGTATTAAAAATGATACTACAAGAAAACCAAAGACAAGGATGGGTCTTGACAAAAAAGCCAGTGAAGTGGTCTAAGTTACAGAGAAGGCTACAACAGAGGCAAGTGAAGTGGCTGGTGGAAAAACTCAGAGAAGCTAAGATGGAAATGAAAGTTTCCATTTGTGGAGCAGAACAGGGTGAAGTTCTGGGTGAAGATGAAGAATGAAGATCTGTGGAAGGTCTCATGAACTATTGTGATAGTTCAAGGCAGCATGAAGAAATATGGAAAAAGGTAGCAGAAGAGGTTATAAAACCTTGTATTTTTGAATTTAATAGTTTTGGTGTGTTTGCAGGTTCTGCAAAGGATTGGCAGTCATATGAAGTTGTCATAAAAATTGATAAAAGTCACCAGAACTTAGAGGAGATCTCGGATCAACATACTGATGTGCTGACAGAGGATGAAGAGTACTTCTCAGAAGACAAGTATTCTAGAGCAGAGTATGATGAAGAATGCCTCTTGAATGAGGAAAATACTGAATTGTTGCAGCAGAAAAAAATTATTGATGAATTGATATTTAGAGTTGTTACAAAACAAGGACAATTCCTTGTGGAAGAAGGAGATGAAGTTTAGCCTGAAGAGTTGATATGTGAAACATCAGTTGAGGCTATTGAGCCTTACATTTTTCAAACTAACAATTGTTGTATGGATACAGGGACTATAAGTGTTGAAGGAGGACAGTTCTCAAATACTGTTACACAACATGGAGTTGATGCAGTATTGATTTTTGGAAACATAAGGAGAGAATAAGAAATTATTGCTGTGAAGGTGAATGAGATAGAATTGTCTATGGAAGACAATCTGATTGAATCATTGAGCAATAGTGACCATGTAAAGGATGAAGCTGGAAATGAAGAGCATTGCTATAAAACACTTGCTAAATGTAAAGAGGAAATTGAATTGCTGGAGAATTTGCTAGGAGAACGTGGTAATAGGAAAGAGATGATTACAACATTATTTGACAACAGAAGAGAGTCTCTAAAAGTCATGGAGACTGAAGGGTGTTTTAATTTACAAACCAATAGTTTGTTTGCAGGAACAGTGAATAGAATGAATGAATGTGATGTTGTTATCGAAGAAATTGAATAGAGGTTATTTGGAGATGAGACGGAAGTTCATAAGCAATAAGAGGGTAAGGATGTAAAGGTGGTAGTAAGGATCCAACAACTCCAAAGTGAAGGTAACCAACATAAGATTAAAGGCAAACTTGAAGAAGAGACTATGTTAGCTGAAAGCATAGTAAAGAATCATCATTCCATCATGATAATAGGCACAATGGAGATAACCATGGAAGATGTTAAGGAAGCTAATAAAGAAGAAGGACTAAACTCTCATTAAAGGATTAGTGAATTGGAGAAGGAATTGGAACTAATAGAGAAATGGTTGAAAGCACCAGTAGGGAATAAATAGCCTGATGAAGATTGCAAAGGATATGTAAGGAATGAAGTTAAACACAGAGATTGTGATAAGGATAAAGGAGAATTAGGTGATAGGAAGTCACTTGAAGTTGTCATGAAGATGAAGGAAATGTACAAAGACATTTCAAAGAGGCAAGATTAGAATTTCATTCTGACGGAGAATGAGACTATGTCGTCTCATGAGGACAACCAAGGGGGAGCACATGCACATTTGGTTAATGAGGAGATTGGCAGATAGTTAGAAGAATTTTTTTTTGAGGTTATGAAGGAAGAAAAGGCATAGAAGCCTTATTTTCTTTTTTATCTTAACAATTGTTTTATGATTGCAGGTTGTGATAAAGATACTGCTCCAAAGACAAAAAAATATTTTGCACAGGAGAATAGTCAAATGGAGGAGGAAAAGGAAAATTCCATGACAGTACTTAGCACATGGAACGAAAACATTAAGTCATTAGAAAGTAAATTTTCAGACAAGGAGCAAAACTAGATGTTTCACAGGGAGATATCTTCAAGGATACTCAGGAAGTTTGGGTGGTAGCAATGTCTACAATAGTATCTGGACCAATGTCTACGGTAACACCTGGAGTAATCTCAAGAGTAATAGAAAAAGCTGAGGAAAGTAATCGACAGTTTAAATATGAATGGACAACGTGTAGTAAGATGCTTCTAAAGTTAGTGGACAACAAAAACAACCTGAAGCAGAGAGAAAGAGATAGCAGTAAATGGCAGAGTATGCACCAGCCCAAGGATGTGCTGGAGGTGGAAATTGAAGAAATATGGCAGTTGATGATGAAACAAACTAGATTGAGTAAAATGACAGTAGGAGGAGAGATCAATCAGAATTTGAAACTGATTGGAGAGAGGAAGATGAACCAGAAGACAACAGATATACAGCAGCGGCAAAGGTGCAAGGCATTTGGGCAGTTACAAACTAAGGTTTGGGACCCTGGAGGTTTTTTCTATCAACATATGAGGACACATGATCAGGAGATCATGAATGTTTTCTACCTTAGGAGTCTGATGCAGTAGCATTCGGCTCAGACATAGGGGGTCTTATGTTTTCAAGGAAGTTGGATTCCTATGTATGTAATTATTAATGTTTTGAGTGATTAGAATAGGAATTAATTAGACATTGTGAGGATATTTGTAAATTCTGTCGAATGTAGGAGAACATGAGTGACTAATGATGATGAGAGAGTTGGAAATCAATTGTAACTCTTATTGGTCTCATGATTCTAGGAACTAGAGAGGATTCTTAGGGATAAGTAGGAGTCAAAAGTGGACTTCGAGGATATTTAGGATTTAGTCAGTAGATTAAGGATCTGAACGAGGATTAGTTCAACAAAACCTTTTGTATAAATGTAATCCTAAAAGGCATAGAAGGGGGTTATCTAGTTAGTTAGTGAGTTATAGTTTGACTGTAAGCCTATGGGCAGATGGAGGGAAGTAGTGTCAAAAGCCCACTGATACAGAAGATTAAGCCAGAGAGGGAACTTCTATGTAAATATTTGAGTGTTAATATAGAGAACGGATTCCAAGTTTATATGATGTGTGACTTGCATTGATTGATTAGTGGAATTATAGATTGTGTGTAAATTAGAGCAATCTTGTATAGTCTGTGTATGGAGGTTGAGTTCAGCAGAACCCAGAGAAGAAGTGGAGGATGAAGAATACTATGGATCGTTGAATCCGCTTGAAGAATCAAGGTTAAAGCTCAGGAGTGATAGAGGTTAAGAGTATGCAGAGTTAAGTCTGTGTTGAAATGTGAATTCCATTAATAAGCGTAACCGTTGGGTTTCAGAACAAATCAATGAAGGAGAAGAGTTCCAATCGAAACTGAAGTCGATTGAGCAGGAGTTGTTGGATCATCCAGATCGATAGATAACATTAGTGGAACGTGAGAAACAAGACCAATTCATGGAGAAACCCAGGAATAGATCTGGATCGTCTGACCGACAGATCCATAGATCTAATAGTCATTGCGTGGTGAAGATGCATGGGTGTTAAACATAATAGAAAGACAGTTTTCATAGGTGGGAAGCAGATTCTTGCATAGCCTCAAATACTTAAGCAGGATTTGAAAAACGGACCGAAGAAAGTTATAGACTGTGATCTAATCCAGTTGAATTCTGAATAGATCACACCCGTCTGTTGGATGGTTGATCAGACGGATATTACGTTGGAAAATGCACGAAGGATATTTCCAAAATCGAGCATGATGGGGTTTTATTCAATGAGCTTAAAACCTCGTTAAGTTCCGGCCATCGTGACCGTCCATTGGGGAATTGATGGGACGGTGATTATGCATGAACATGTGCATAGTTTAACATTTCAGGGGGACCCGAGGAATTATCCAAATAAGTTTAACTTCTTTGAGTTCCGACGGATGAATGGGTTAAAGTTGGAGATCACGCGATAGTCATTGATCTGGTGAAGTGAAATCGACGGTGTGGATTGAAGTGCCTGACAAAAGGTAAGGTTTAAGTGCAGTTACGTAATATTTATATTATATGAGAATTATAATAGAAATAATCGGAATAAATGTATTATGGGTTAAGTCAGGTTTAACCAAAGGCTAAATACCATGGTATGGTGTATGGTTAACATGCACAGTGATAGAAATTAGAGCCAAAGGGTTATTAAATTTTAGAATTTTGATAAGTTAAATCAATGTTTCCTCATAAAGATTAATTAAGAGCACTAAACCTTGAATTGTGAAGGTTTTCACCATGGATCAGGTAATTAATCTTAGGACATGATAGAGACATAGTCAGACATGCAATTTTATATGCATAGTGTAGGTATTAGTGGTTTAGGCCACATCACTAAACATCCACAGACCAAGGAAGTTCTAGAGAATCAAAGCCAAAAAGATGAAATGATGGACCTCATTCTTTAGTTAAATGCTCAATTAAAATAAACAGAGAATGAGATGGATAAGTTAGTACAAGAGAAACAAGCCAACATGGAAGAAGTTACTGTCACTACTATTCCTACAGTTACTACAATAGTTCCTTCTACTTTGGTAGCTTCAATGGCCACAACAGCTCCAGTGGCTACAACACTTCCCACTGCATCAGCAACTACATAAAAAACTACATCACCAATAGGTTCAACAACAACAGCATCTCATCCTAGCGATGAAGCAAGTAAATTAATCAAAGCTATGCGGGATATGTCCATCCAAACCAATAAAAAAAATAGACTTAAGGAACAAATAAAAGGTCTAGAGGTTGAAAAGAAGTTGGTACAAATCATGCATAAAAATGAAACACAAAAGTCAAACAGATTGACTGAGAGAATATAGAAGTTAGAGAAAGAATTGGCATTGAAAGTACCACTTGCCCAAGCAAAGCAAAAGCTATGGGCCAAATCATTAACTTTGTTAATGATATTTGGCCTTCTATACAGGTGATATTTGAACAAAATGATTTTTTCAAAGAGGTTAGTGAGGCAATTCAAAGGGTAAGAGCCCAACTTGGGAATAAGCCAGAAGAAGCCTCAAGAATAATCCAGTTCCTTAACTCAAAGAACAAGTATGAATTGCAGGAGTTTGGAATAGCTGACAAGACTAAGACCATACTAGAAGTAAATAAGTTAATCACCAAGAGGAACCTAATGACACAACTTGAGGAGAAATGCCAAACAATGGAGCTAGCAATAGCCAAGTTTATGGTGAAATTTGATGCTTTGAGGCAGAAAGGTCTGCCTAATTCATTGGTGATTAATGACAAGTTGATGGCACATGAAGACTATGATAAGAAAATAAGAGAAGTGGCAAAGGAACAAGCCAAAAATTCCTCCATGAAAGGGATTCCTACAGGAAAAGTGCTTTATAATACTTTTGAGAACCTCTTTTACCTCCAACATGAGGTAAAACATCTCTTTATAAACAAGCCTACTTTTTCAAAATACACAAAAACTGATGAAATCTACAGAAGACTGGTAAATATTAAATTACCAGATGCAAAGTCTTGGGAAAATTTGAATGATTTACTATGAAGATGAAAGGTAAAACAGAGCAGTCAAGATCATTCAAGGTAAAACAATAAAGAGTAACATAGTTTAAATATGAAAGAGTATCAGTAAAAGGCATTATAAGAAACAGACAGTGAGAAAACAAACAACAAGAGAGAGAAAGCAGCATAATATCAAATAAAAGCTAACAACAAACAATAAAAGAGGGATAGCTTGCATCAGTTACATATCTGTCTCTATCTTCTTGCATGAAGATATTTATTTTTCCTTGAATAATGCCTAAAATAGTTTAGGATATTTTATAATAGTTTCTTTTATAAATAATTCATAATTTTAAGTATTAGAGGCGTGGATTGCTGAACATTTATATAGTTATATTGATCTAAAACCTGAGGGTTTATTGTAACATTTTCAAGTCAGCAGACTGGATTGAGTAATAAAGGCATTGCATTACAGGATTCATGTGTTGGGCTATTTCAGTGAAGTATTTTTAATTTCTTAAATTTTTATTTTCTTAAGTATTTCACATACTTACATGTTTTCCAATTTGAATGAAATAACTGGAATGTTACTATCGAATTTGTTTAAGTACACTCTGTCTTGAACAGTTATTCATTTTGATGTTTTCTTCTGATATCCAGAGTAGGGAATTCTTCATTACTCCCTAGTTTTGATTGACCTCTTTCATTTCCCTCATTATCCGGTTTAAGGAATACTTAGCTACTCCTTCACCTTGATTGAAAACCATTTCACCCTTCGGCCTAAAAGATCTAAATTTGCTCAGCTACTTTTCCCTGTGGACACTTCCTTTACAACTTGATTCAGTCATGTTTTCTTGACACATTGACTCCATAGCCCAATGGAAAATAGACAATCTTCTATCCATATAAGTCAGTAATTCCACCACCAAATAAAGTCAAAACCAAGTCAAGCTTACATAACTAGCCTAAAATCAATTAACTCAACAAAGTTAAATCATTAAGAGAGATCCCTCTTTGAGCATTACGAAGGCTAGATCCTAATCGCAAAAGTAGGTTTGTGGTTACCTCTATTATTTCTTTAAACACAACATGACAACCCTAGGGAAAATTTAGAGGGATAACATAGTGGCAACCATACTGGGGACCAATCCTCAGTTTAATAAACCTTAAAGGATGTCCTGAATCTTATCTTTTCACATAAGGCCATTTTAGGGTTGTAAAAGGTTTCATTAAAAAATTTAAAAAATTAAAATTATGGCTTCCAAAAGAACATACTATACCAGGGGACATCCAGATCCAAACCCTGCTATAATTGTTGATGATCCAAAGAAAATATTAAGAAAAAACAATAAAGTAGAAATTCAAGAAAGCATTATTCAGCTAATCAAAGAAAATTCACTTCCTAAAGAGTTATCAAACTTAGATGATCTTCATTTTGATTTATCATTTGAGCATTCATTGTTTCATACCAAATCTGGAAATTTTGCCCATGATACTATAATAGACCCTGCTTTTATTCAATTTATTGAATCAAAGAAGAATACTATACATCCTGATTTAGATTAGCATGTTCTAGACACTTTTGACAAACTTGATGCTTTAACCTCAAATTTGATAAGACACATAGACGAAGCCTATTTTCAATAGTCAGTTGAATTAGCTGCCCTAATTGCTGCTACTCCTAAGCATTCTACCATTCCTTCAGAGTCTGTAAATTCATCTTTATTTAGTACCACCTCATCTATTATTTCCACTACACTTCATTCCACAGAATCATTCATCCCCAAGCTTCCTCTTCAGCCCAGAGTTTTATTTCCATCTCCAAATACTTCAAGTTCATCTTCAAGCACTTCAAGCTCATCTATAAGCCCTTCAAGTTCATCTTCAAGCACTACCACCTTACCTCCTAGCCAAGCTAGAATATTAGCCATGGCTACCAAATATGCTCCTTTAACCTTACCAACTCAAGTACATGCCATGCCCCAAGACTACCAGAGTAAAATCTTTTAGTTTGATGGTACTGGTAAATATACTGCACAACAACATGTAAATAGAATGAATGATTATTTTGAATTACATGAAATTGATGAAGAAGATGTACAAATGAGATTATTTGCACAAACACTAGTAGGAGATGTCAATAAATGGTTTAAATCTTTACCCGTTGGTCATATTGTTGATTTACCTGCTTTCCATAGATTAAAAAAAATCAACTTAGGTTAAAAAAAATAAAAATAAAAAAATTAATTAATCATTTATAAAGCCGACATTAAATATTTCTCTCAATTAAATATTAAATATTAATTGCTCCATGCTTTCATGCTTTCTATTCTCAAAATATAGATCATATTGCCTTGATGATGGATTCACTCAGTTAGTCCGAAACGATGGTTTCAAAATTGATAACAAGTTTTTTCCACAAATATTTTTAAAATTTCCATAGATTGTTTATCAATAAATGGGAAAGGAAGAAAAATCCTTTACAAATATTGTCTGAATATGAAAACATTAGAAGAGCTCCTAACGAATCTGTTCAGGACAACTGTACTAGGTTTAACGGTATTTATAATGCAATCCCTGCAAATATCAAACCTCCACCAGACTTGGCACTAATCAAATTTCCTAATGATTTTGACACTGATATGCCTTACCGATTGAGAGAAAGAAACCATGAAACATTAGAATAGATGCAAAGTAATGTTGTTAGTGTAGAAGCCAACTTATTAGCTAAAATAGCTAGGATGAGAAATGAAAGAAGAGTAACCATTAAAGAAGAACCATCCACGTTAGACACTAAAATAGATAGTTTAGCAAAAACCATGGAAAGAATGATGGATAAATTAGATATTATGGAAAGAAAAACACAATGGGATAATCAACAACAAGGTCCTTGAATAAGAAATCCAAACTTTAGGAAGAATCCCAACATTTGTAAATCTAGAGAAGGGCCGGTTGATCAATAGATTAGACCACCTTTCCAAGAAAACTATGCTGAAAGTTCTCACCAAAATGAAGAAGATGAAGAAACTCAGATTAACTTAATGGGAATAAATGATGGTAATACAATTTTTCTTACCCAATAAGAACAGGAATTACGCATGTTACAACAATTACAGTTAGACTCTAGAGAGTCCTTTTATTGTAAACAAGGTTATGAATTTTCTATTAATGAAGTTCATAAGAAATATAACATTAGGAGTAAGAAAAACACAGAATCCCCTACTAATAAAACTGTCCAAACTCAGACCAAGAAAATAGTGGGAGCTCCTGCAACCAAAATGTTTCAAATTCTCTCTAGAGAAACCCAAAAAACTTTCACTCCAAAGATTGTAGCCAGTCCAAAAAATTGTAGACATTACAGATATTACTGTTAAAACTTCAGCTGATATTCAAAAACTAGTTGCTGTTAAAACTTCAAAAGATGTCCAAAAATCAACTGATACTCAAGCTTAAAATTCTATTCATATTTCAACTACTTCCCAAACTATTCCAAATCAAAAAATTGAAAATAGTAAAACAATGGGCACCCAAATAGAAACCAAATTACCAACTGAAGATAAGAAAGAAAAGACTACACAAAATCCATTTGCCAAGGAGAAAATCATTCAGTTAGGAAAAACACAGACTCCATTTAATATCCAAACTAAAATTGCCAAATTGAAAATATCAGTTCCTTTAAAAAAATTGATAAAAAAATATTCCTACAAAGCCCAAATCACTGAAACACTGAATATAGATGAAGGAGAAGACTCTGTTAATCTAAATGATGACCAACCAGAGTTAATATTTGGTCCTGAGGTAAATGGAAAACATGAACAAAGTGGTGTTCCTCCATTCTACATTAGCTTGACTATTCATGATCAACTCTTACACAATGCTATGTTAGATTTAGGAGCATCTCAAAATTTAATGCTTAAAGAAAACATGGAAACATTGGATTTAGATATAACCAGACCATACACAGATCTTTTCTTTTTTTATTCTAGTAAAGTTAAATGTCTGGGCCTAATAAAAGACTTGTGTGTCACTCCAGTTCAATACCCAGGTAAGAGTATTGTCATGGATATTGTAGTTGCTGATATCCATCCAAAGTATGGAATGCTATTATCTCTCTCATGGGGAGAAAAATTGCAGGGATCTCTACAGTTAGACATGTCTTATGCCACAATTTCAGTATTTGGTCAGCCTAAAAAGGTTTATAGAGAAACTTTAATGAAATACATGGTCAGTAGTACAAATAAACCACAGAACTATCCTATTTATTCTGTACATTCTGATATGGATTCTTTCATTTTATGTAATTCAGACACTCGAAAAGACAATAACGCAGTTGTAAAACAAGAACATAAAGAACCTGACACTAATAATATATTTCATGAATCTAGGTGGCACCTATACTTTGATGTTTCAGTGAATAGATTAGGAGCAGGTGCAGGAGTTTGGATTCATAACATGGAAAATAATCATTCTAAAGGTCATGCCTTTAGATTAAACTTTAAATGCACAAATAACATGGCAGAGTATGAATCTTTGATCTTAGGATTGCAAATTGTAAGAAACCTTGGAGCCAAGAGATTTTCTATCATGGGAGACTCGGAATTGATCATAAAAAAAATTAAAGGCCAGTATTATGTAAATAATCCTAGACTTAGCCAATACATAGAAATTATTCTAGATCTGATTAAAGAACTTCTTGATATTGATTTTGATGTTATTCCTAAGAAACAAAACATGCAAGCTCACAATTTGGCTCCTTTTGCTAGAAATTTTAGATTACCTTTTCAGCCCAATCAACAGTACACTGCAGAGGTAAGACACAGGCCTGTTATACCTGATAATTTGAAATATTGGCAGATTTTTTCACAAGATTCTCAAATCTATGATTTTATGAATGCTGAGGGAGAATTCCAAAACTGTAACATTGATACTGATTGTACAGTAGATGACATCATAAATAGAGAGATAGATATAAATGTTGTAAATGTAAATAAACCCACTAAATTCACTAAAGTAGAAATAGATAACTTAGAAAAAGTAGAAATAGAAGAAATAGTTAATGATGATTCTGATGTTTTAAACCTTAAAAATAACTTTTTTCCTAAGGGATTAGCCCCATTAGGAGATTTGTTTGATTCAAATGATGTAGCTAGAAAACCAAAAATGAAACCTTTAAGATCAGACATGGAAGAATGTAACATAGGAATAGAAGAAAAACCTAAGCTTATTAAATTATCCAAAGCATTACCTCCAGCTAAAAAGCTGAAATGCATAATTTTGTTTAAATAATTTCAAGATGTATTTGCCTAGACTTATGAAGACCTCAAATCTTATGACACCAGCATTATTCAACATAAAATACCCATCAAAGAAAATCAGAAACCCTTCAAAAAAAAGCTTAGGAGAATTAATCCAGTTCTTATGCCATTGATCGAAAAAAAAAAGTAAAAATGATGTATGAGGCACAAATCATAGCACCAATTAGATATTTAGATTGGGTCTCTAATTTAGTCACCACTAGAAAGAAAACAGTAGAAATTAGACTTTGTGTTGATTTCAGAAACTTGAACAAAGTATCACTGAAGGATAACTATCCCCTTCCTAGAATGGATCAAATTCTCCAGAGGGTAGTAGGGTCATCCAGGATTTCATTGCTTGATGGATTCTCTGGATACGATCAAATCCTAGTCCAACCCGAAGATCAAGCAAAGACTGCATTCACCACTCCCTTGGGAGCTTTCATGTTTTTAAAGATGCCCTTTGGATTGATGAATGCTGGAGAAACATTCCAAAGAGCAATTGACATAGATTTTGCAAAAGAAATCCATGAATTTTTAGTCATTTACCAAGATGATATCACAATATTTTCCAAAGATAATGAACATCTAGATCACCTAAGAAGAGTATTCATAAAATGCAAAAAAATTGGCATATCCTTAAATCCTAAAAACACTCTTTTGACTAGAAGAAGGTAAACTCTTAGGACACATAATATCAAAAGAGGGAATCAGAATAGATCCAACAAGAATAGAGACAATCCTAAACATCAGTCACCCTAGGAAAATTAAAGAACCGCAATCATTCTTGGGTAAAATAAATTTTCTTAGAAGATTCATTTCTAACTTAGAAAAACTAATTAGAGAATTGAATAACATGTTAAAGAAAGATTCACCACTTAAGTGGACAGTAGAGGCTAAACAATCCTTCGAGTCAATCAAGCAAACCCTTACAAGGACACCTGTCCTCATAAGTCCTGATTTCAAATAAGAATTTATATTTTTTTCTTTTTCTTCAGAACACACTATTGCAGCAGTCTTGTTGCAAAGGAATGATCAGAGTTATGAGCAGCCTATTGCATTTTTTAGCAAATCCTTAAGATATGAAACATAATGGAAAAACAAGCACTTTCTTTAGTAAAGGCTATTAAAGATTTCAGAGTGTACATTTTATACTCACACATTATTGCATGTGTTCCAAATTCAATAGTAAATGACATTCTAACACAGAATGGGCCTGATGGAAAGAGAGGAAAATGGATTGCCACTATTTTGGAATATGATATTGAAATAAAGCCCACAAAACTAATCAAAGGCCAAGGTTTAGCTAAACTCATGGTTGAATCAAACTTTCAGGCCTTAGATATAAAATTCATTGGTGCTCTAGATGATCAGGAAGAGATGGCAACTCCACAAATCAGTGAAGCTTTTTTAGATTCACCTTGGTATACAAATATCATATTTATTTTTCTAAATTTACAAGCTCCTCCTGGTTTATCTAGAAATAAAGGTAGATTCTTGAAAATGAAATATTATATCATAGACAATGATTTATTTTGGAAAGATAATGGTGGCATTTTGTTAAATTGATTATTAAAAGATGAAGCTGACAAAGTCATGCAGGAGATTGTGGAGGACACCTATACTAGAAAACAAATGATGATAATATTTTAAGGGCAGGTTTTTACTGGCCCACCCTTTTTGTAGATGTCAGAGAATATGTGACCTTTTGTCACAAATGCCAAATATTTGAAGGCAAGAAAAAACTCTTACCATTACCCCTCAAACCTATCTCAGCATAAATGCCTTTTCAACAATGGGGTTTAAACTTCATTGGGGAAATTCACCCATCCTCCTCAGACCAACATAAATGGATTTTGACAGCCATTGAATAATTTACTAAATGGATAGAAGTCATCCCTTCTAGACTAGCCACTGATTTTTCATCATCTCATTCCTTGAAAACAATATCCTTTCTAGATTTGGATGCCCACAAAAGCTCATTACTGATAATGCAGCTTCTTTCAAATCTAAGAAGATGGTAGACTTTTGTAATAGATATCACATTACCCTTGGCCATTCCACTGCCTATTACCCTCAAGGCAATGGGCTTGCAGAATCCTCAAACAAAAGCCTTGTTAATATCATCAAGAAATTGTTAGAAGACAATAAGAAGACCTAGAACAAAAAGTTGGTTAATGCCTTATGGGCAGACAAACTCACTACAAAAAAGTCCATTGGTACATCTCCTTATCAACTAGTATATGGAATGGATGTTGTTTTTCCATCCTCTTTAGGAGTACCAGTGATGAAAATGATTCAAGAACTGCAGGTAGAATCCAATGATATCCAAAGGAGGATAAATCAGACAATACATTTGCAGCAAACCAGGGAAGAAGTCTATGTCAAATCCCAAGTGATCCGAGATAAAATCAAAAATATTTTTGACAAGAAAACTAAAGATGATGATTTTTACATAGGTGAAAAAGTACTCAAATGGGATTCCAGAAGAGAATAAAAGGGTAAACATGGTAAATTTGATTTCCTATGGCAAGGCCCTTATACCATTTATGGTTATAGAGGTAACAATACATTTTTCTTGAAGCAGTTAGATGGAATAGATCTACCAGGTGGACCAATCAATGATAGAATGTTGAAGCATTACTTGTCCCCAGATTAACATTTGTTTATATGTTTACTTTGCTCATTATACATAACATTGCAAATTTTAGATTGGATTGGATGATTACCTTTTGAGGTTGAAGCCTGAAGAGAAGGCCCTAAGCTTTGAAAGGTGTAGCATCATATGTATGAATAAAGTAGATCATAGAAAAGCAGTTACAAGGCAAGCACAGTCAAAGTTTCAAAGGCTACTGATCTTAAAGTTCTTGACATTTCACCAGGAAATTCCATCCCCATGTGGAGCCACTATTAGGGTCCTATAATAATAGGATTCATAATTTTGAATTGACTATGATTAGTCTTGTAATATTGTACATACTTTTGCTTTTTGCAAAATGTTTTCCCATATTAAAAATAAAAAATGTAAAGAGGGTAAGTCCTAAAAGAAAAATCAAAGGACTAAAGAAAAGGATCAAAAAAGAAAATAAAATATGAACCCCACCAAAAAGAGATAAAAAATAGATTTCGAAAGTGATGAAAATTCAAATGCCACTGCTTTTTACTTTTCTTTTCAAAATAAGATTGTGTGAAACTTGTCAAAAATTCCACAATCCATGATGGTCAAATAGTTTAATCTTGATTAATTCATGCTTTAAATTTAATGCTGATAGATAGAGAATAAAGATCTACCCAAACTGTTTAATCTTGGTAGATCAGTAGTTAGGTAGAGAATAATAATGAGCTCATCAATTTAATTTGAGCCATTGGAAGTTATAAGATTAGAATTAGATAGTTTTCTTATCAAAGAAAAAAAATAAAGGGCCAGCAAGCTCAAATGCACCCAATAGATGAAGAAAAAATGCTAGGGTAAATAAAGAGTAGGTAAAAGAGGTTTTGGAATGCATAAGGTTGCTAGCTCAAATGCACCTTCATCATGATTAATCTTGCGTTTCATGTGTAGGAGGAATTATCAAATAAAGAGGACATTCACAAAAGTCCTATATTACTTTGGGTATCTACCCTAAAAGTTATATATAATTTTAGGCTTGAATATTAAAGCTCATTCACTAATTTCCTCTCATTTCACTAAACCCCTTACATGTCTAATTTATTAATTTCCCTTTAATTTTCATTCCCTAATATTTTTCCCCTTATTAATTCCAAAGGACCCTTCCCTCTTCATTTCCCCTTGTAAAAATATCCCTTCCCCTTCATTTTACCTTTTCCATTATTTCATCTCATTTTCCCTTGTAAACCCACTAAAACCCCCTTATCCTAAGTTTGAAAAGTTAAAATGTATTGGGCCCCATTGAAAAACCCTCCCCGATACCCTTTTAACTCATCCCAAATGTTTTTCTAAGCACCCACTCTCATATTCCCCAAACCCTTTATATTATTCTAACCTATAGTTTTTATACATTTATTCCCGCTTTATATATTTCACCCTCCCACTATATTATATCCCTGATCCCTAAAAACCTTCGCATATGGGTTATAACCCTCTGTCGTATAACCCATGGTCCCCACTTCTATTTTAATACCCATTGCATATATTACTTCCCGTTACATTTTAATTAAACCTGACCCCACACCCCGACTCATCCCTCGCAACTCTGCCACGCGATAACCCTCTAATCACCCACCTCCCTATCCAACGACCTGCATCCCATATCGCGTGCTCCGAAATCCGATCTTTAACATCCCAAAAGCACGCGAGATTCCTGATTTTCCCCGCCTTCCTTTTTTCTACGTAGCAGCCCCATGTTATATCACGTCCTCTGAAAAAATACCACCCCACCACTCAAAAGCGGTGCGATGAACCATAATACCGCCTCCTCGTGTAAGATGAAACTGCCTACTATTCAAACTTAACCTCGTGCCCCAAGGTTAATCATTGTTGGTTAAAAACGAAAATGCCACCCTTTCCATTCTTTTCGTTGATATTCTGTTGCAAAGAACCTCTGCCGACCAATTCTAAAGCCCAGAAACTCTGCTTAACTTTTTTAACCCATTTACAACCAGAAGACATTGCAGACTCCGATTTGAAGCAACATAAATACCATTGAAGCCTCAGAAAGCCTTCGTTGCCCCCAGAGAACCCTTCTGCATACCAAAGCTTCATTTTCCAGGTATTCCTAAAGGGCCAAAGGCCTGTACTTAAGCTTTGCACAGTATTTCTAATAGGTTAATCAATTGAACTAATTAAAAGCCTTTT
The DNA here is from genome assembly GCA_031772625.1 of Pinus tabuliformis. Lineage (NCBI taxonomy): Eukaryota > Viridiplantae > Streptophyta > Pinopsida > Pinales > Pinaceae > Pinus > Pinus tabuliformis. The sequence continues at coordinate 113,635,007 of CM062816.1, forward strand.
CGACCTAAAGAAAGCCATTGTGCATCTAAAAAACCTTTCTGCAAACTGTGTTCATCTTTTCACACTATTCAGAGGTCCTAAGCCTACTCCTTAATCCAGATAGTAATTAATTCAATAAAATAAACAAATCTATGGCTTCCCAAAGCATTCTGAATGCAAAATCCTTGCAAATTCCTCACTTGGATATTGACCACCTCCCATTGGCTGACAGAGATTTCCAGATCAAAGACACAGCCTCCCCTATCCATCTATTAAAACTCCACTACTAGAGTAAATATAAATTCCTCAACTAGAATGATGACATTCAGCTATGGGAATCAAATTTATCCAAATACTTGTTCCCACAGGTATACCAGTTCCCTAAAATCATCCACTTATGCCAACTCTGTTATTTCCCAAGTCAAAGAGCCATAGTCTCTCCTAACCAGCAGATTTTATTCACGATCACTACAGAGTCAATAAATGAAATGTTGCAAATCCAGCCAAAGCCTAATGAAACCCCATTTTCTATTGAAAACCTACTTGATCTGTACTTAAATCTAGACCTTCCCAAGAGATCTTAAAATTTTCAGACTTTCATCCTAGAAGAGGTTCATATTCCTACAGACAGTCCTCCATACTCTGCCACCATTTTCTCTGAGAGGGCCAGACAGATTGTAACCATGTTTTCTTGTATTCTAGGATATATCACTGATGAACATGTAGATGAGCCTATACTTGGTTTCCTTTCTATGTTTTTCCCAGGCAAGCCTCCAGCTATAGTTTTTAATTTTGCCCACTTATTAGCAGAAAAAATCCATGATCAATTGATAAGATTGCTAGATGAAAGAGTATTCAAATACTCTTCAGTATTGTTCCATATGTTTCTATAATTCTAGTCAAAATGGTTTTAACATCCAAAAAATGGAAACTAAGGGCCACCTTAGATCTGTTATCTTTTGGACACTCTTAATCCAAAAATATTCCACTGTTTTCAGCTACAAGGAGTTCATTGATCCATTTGTTCACCTAGTGGTTAACATGCTAAGCAGTAGCAATCAACCTAGGGTCAGTGATGAGATATAGAACGTTTTATAGTTTTCCAAACACAGTAGAATAGGGGACTGGTATTTATACCAGAACCACACTAAAGTAAGGGTGTATGGATGTCAGCTCACTCCATATAAGCTGCCCAAATATCTCCCCATGAGGATATTTGCATTAGAGTATATCAGGTAGATCATAAATTTAGATGGTGTGAATTTTCTATTAGCTAGGAAGAAATTACAGTTTAAAATCAAAAACCAACTTGGTCCTTTTATCTGCAATAATAGGGAAGCTGGAGAAGAAGCAGAAAAATGTTTACAGGAAATGAAGTTCAGTAATAGTTTCAAATGGAAGTATGATCCTTTAGGTTTCATAAACAAACTAAGACTCAAGTTTAAATTGAGCCCTTTTATGCATGAGTCCAAGCTAGAGATTGAAAAATATGCCAACCAGTAAGAGTGGTTGGAAAACACCTTAATGGATATGGAGAAATAGATGGATACTAGTTCCATTCTACATACTCCAGCCCTACAAGATAGAAATGAAAAAAGGACTAGGGAAGAAGGTTCTTGCTCAAATAAAGATACAAAAGATGACAAATTTGAAATTATGTACAAGAAGAAGCCCAAGCTAAATCATGTAAATGAGCAAGTTGAGACAGTTGAGACAGTTGAAATCATTGATACTGACACAGTGGTTAAAGAGAATACAGCTCCAACAATTTGAGAGGAAACTCATTAGCCTTCAACCTCTAATACTCAGATTATTCAAAAGAAACATAGTATTGAAGCCTCTTCATCAAGCAAACCAGGGGATAAAGAAAAATACATAAAGGAGAAATATAAAGAAATCAAGTTAAGAAATGAAGCATTGAAATCTGAAACCTATGCCCAATATTTCAAACAGACTCCTAGTGATTAAAATAGGTTACTTTCAACTTTTGACTTTAAAACAAGGAAAATGCAAATGACCTTTTTGTAGCCCACAATACAACATCCTAAGTCATCAGCAGATTAAAAAAAGGCATAATTTGAAGTTTTGGCTAAGAATGTTCATCTTATAGATCAAATTGAGTTTCATAAGCAAGCAGAAGAAATGATATACTCAACTAACAAGGAGTGAACAATGACAATTTATCTTACTTGATAATTACTTGTGAAATTAATATTATCATTGAATATTAAAAAACTTCACTCATCAAAATAAGAAGAATGAAAATAACCACTAACATGGTGAGGTTGTGGAATTTTCTCCCTAAACCTCTCTAAGAGATCATATTAGGTTTAATCCCCCCTATGATGATATTTTTTCCTGATAATGCAGTGTAATCAACAAGTCCTTCCTAGAGACCTCCATGCCACCAAAGTCATCCAAGGAGCCTACGAAACCCTAAGGATTAGGACAATTAGAGAGTGAACAACCACCATGCATGAGGGGAGAACGTGAAGAAAAAGGATCGCGAGAGAGAACATACCAATGTACAGCCAATTAAGGATATGGGTACTACATAAGGATCCAAAATATTAGGGGAGAGGAAGGCATGGATCCTATGGAAGTTTCAATAAAGAGCGAGTAGGGGATCCAAAGACAAGGGGAACAATTGAATGATGAATAAATGAAATATTAGGGTGACATGAAAATTTCAGTGGAGATATATTACTGAGAGAAGATGTGATGCCATCATTTTTGCCTAGATGAAGCTTCTTAGTTGTAGGAGGCTCTGATTTAGTGAGAACCCTGCAGAGGGATCTTGCCCATTCACAAGAACATTTGAGCTTGAGATTCCTTGTTATTTCTTCTCCATTTGTTTTAATCCTCTGGCTAATGATGAAATTTTGTGCATTGAATCTACAAATGACCCATCACATGTGTTTTAATATAGCAAAAAGTAGGCATCAATTACATGCAGGAAGGAACAATAAGTAAGTAAAAAATCATATGAAATACATGGAAGAGTAAAGAGACATAAAAAGAGTGGAGAACCAACAAATCATCACCTGAATTAATATATCATCAACAGCCAATCTAACTTGTACATAGAGTCATGTACATGCATATATATATATATATATATATATATATATATATATATATATATATATATATATATATATATATATATATATATATATTGAAAAGGAAATTATAGTGGTTTAACTTTCTCAACTGACTTACTCAGTCGACTCGACTAGAAAGTCTTTCGACTTATAATACATTCTTTAGTGTGTCAACTTGATTGGAATAGTCGACTAACCCCTCCAACATCTCCCCCACCCTCAATACCTTCCCCGTCTTGAACTCATTTGGAGATTTGGAGAATTACAAAATTTGAGAATAATGAAAGAGGATATAAGAAAGATAGAGAAAAGTAGAAAAATGACACTAGCTGGATCATGAAAATTCACTTTGTTGTCAATGAAAATTGTTATGTTTTTACCTATTCTCATGCCAGTTTCTTGACCAACCCTATAGGCTATTCATCCTTGGATTTTTTTGCTCCTTGTCGAGGACTTTAAATATGAATTCCTCTTATTATCGTTCCTTGTCAACCAATTGGAACCCTTGACTTATAATTCTAGAATGTCATATTTTTGTTGCTGTTTCGTTCCGCATTCCAACATGCTTGGTTCAAAGAATTGAAATTTGGAGCAGGGTGGAGTCAATTGAGTTGATGGTATTTGGAGAGGGGATTCTCCAAATTTTAAAGATGTTGGTTGAATGTCTACCAATATTTGATAGGATATTGGGCTCACACCTCCAAATTTTTCATTTCTGCCAATAATTGAACTTTCTCAACCATGAAACTCTACTAGGTTAGACATGTGTCAGGCACGCCTTACTATTCCAACTATTGAATTCTTTAATCCAGGAAGTTGAGTTTAAATATGAATTCCTCTTATTATTGTTCCCTGTCAACCAATTGGAACCTTTGACTTATAATTCTAGAATGTCATATTTTTGTTGATGTTTCGTTCCGCATTCCAACATGCTTGGTTCAAAGAATTGAAATTTGGAGCAGGGTGGGGTCAGTTGAGTTGATGGTATTTGGAGAGGGGGTTCTCCAAATTTTAAAGATGTTGGTTGAATATCTACCAATATTTGACAGGATATTGGGCTCACACCTCCAAATTTTTCATTTCTTCCAATAATTGAACTTTCTCAACCATGAAACTCTACTAGGTTAGACATGTGTCGGGTGTGCCTTATTATTCCAACTATTGAATTCTTTAATCCAGGAAGTTGATTTGATTGTCTTTGGTATTTTTCTCTAGTTTGCAATAGACTGGTGACATTATAAATGATGAAGGTTGTAATATGAAATGGTTTCTCCAACCATAAGGTACCATCATGATAACAACTAATGATATACTTCGCAACTTCTTCTTTCAAGCCCTAGAAGTCTGCAACCAAAGGTGCACCCAAGTAATTTTGAATTCTGACTTGGTGAAGCATCTTAACATTTATGGTCCATTTCTTGTTGACTATGCCTAAATTATTGAAGGAAACAAAGCGTTTTTCCCATGATGGCTTGTCCATTTTAGAATTCTTGATGTTGTTAAGTTGTACCTCCAACTTCGTTGCAATGTCCTTATCCAATCTAGATTTAGTGCTCAGTTGGAAATCTACTGGATTACCCGTCATCTTGGAATATTCTTAAAATTCCTATCATCATAGGAACTTAAGAAGCTTTGAATCTAAAATTTCCAGACTTGAGATATCTGGGAGTTCAGTGAGCTCAAATGTGGCACTTGGAAAAACATCGAAAATAATAGGGGTTGAGTTTGGTCGCTTAGTTGGTTTTATAGCCATGGAATCAAATGCATCATCAATTCTATCCTCGACATACCACTGAATGTGTCTCATCACATTAATACCTATTTTTTCTATTACTCTATGTTTGTGTGACACACGTGGCCACGCTGCATTTTGAGATTTGGAAGATGATTCACTTTTTGAATATGTAGAGTCATTAGGATTTTTTAAATGTGATGTGATGCCTCCATCGGTTATGGTGTCTTGGTTGGGTGCAACCCTTTGGTCAGTTTGAATTCTAATTTTTTGTCTTTCTTGTCTCTTCTTAGTTGATTTTATCTCTTTTTTGAAGTATACTTTGAATTTAAATCATCGATATTTCCTCCTTTTTTGATGTTGTGGATCAGTGTTGAATTTCACTTCCATATGATTTATTATTTAGGAATTTTCTCACGTCTTGTCCTTACTCCATTGGTTTTTGTTTCTTTATAATGTGATTGAAAGTTTTTCCTCTTTGATAGTACTTATTTGCTGACATTTTTGTTATTTTACAGACTATCTAACTTCGAATGATAATCCTACTTATTAAATTATTCTTAACAACTGAAATTAACTTAAAAATAAATAGTGTACATTTAGTTAGTTAGCTAGATTTCCACAATGTGGTTTCTAGACTAGCTCGTGTTCCTGGCACCTTAGAGATGTTTTCACCAATCTCATGCCAATGTTGTCAAGTGATATACTTATTTATTTAGGAACCATTTACAAGTGATTCAAATAAATTCCCTTCAAGTTTTCTTAATTGTACTTCTCCAAGGGCTAAGCCATGCAATTTCTAATTTCCTTGGTTTCCCCTTTACTCAATTATCTTATAATAGTGTTACGTATTTGAATTTCATATTTTCTTTTAAAAATACCTATCATGCCATGATTTTTATTGATTTTTACTTTCTTGTTTTTGGTGTAATGCATGTAGTCTATCTTCCTTTAGTCGTTGCAACTAGTGAACTCATTCCTTTTCGACTTTCAATTAGAGAAATTTTGAGGTCTAAAATCGACCTCCTAAGGAATATTATAACATAATAGTGGAAATAAAATAAAATAATATTATATTAACTCATCAATTGGGTACTCCTTGGATGAAAAATTAACTTATGCATCCAATGAGTGCTCCCACTTGAAATTTGACTAAAATTGTAAAGAGATAAGTTGAAAATAAGAGTTGAAAAAGTATATTTTTTTTTTTATATATCTTTTTACCTTTTTACACCATAAATGGTGAATCATCCCCCATTGTTTACATCATCATATTGAATCATATTGGTTCTTATAAAGTTGATTTTTGTTGTATATTTTTGTTTTGAGGCCCATTTTTTACCTCAAAATTTCTCTAATGTTGTCATCGTACTTCGACATAGTCGATATGTTTGCAACATTTGCTATATAATGTAATGGTACTGTTGATTCTTATCCATATACTAATTTAAATGGTGTACATACATTCTATTGTTTACATGTTGTTCAGTATGGCCATAGGACCACCCAGATTTTGTCGTCCTATTTGTCCTTATCAATATTGCATATTTTTGTAAGTCCTTTATGCATTGTATTGTTAAATCATTCGATTCTCTTGTTAGCCTATGGGTGGTATGTTGTTTTTTCTATATTATCAATCATAAATTTTTGTAATATGTTTTTATTGTAGCATTGACGAAATGTGTACCCATGTCCCTAATTAGAGTTAGGGGGAAACTTAATCTTGTTACTATGTTTTCATAAATGAATTTTGCAGCTATTTCCTTTATATAATATTTGAATGGATTTGGTTCTAGCCACCTTGTCAATTACTCCACTATTGTAATGATATATTTTTCATGTGTTCTCCTAGCTCTTTTTGGAAACAAACTGACAATGTTGATCACCCAAAACTCAACCTTTTGTTTGATAAATATCAAATTTTTGGACTTGAGTTTGACATTCTTGGAACAAGGTGAACCACCATAATCCATCTTTTAGAATTTTCCTCATTGTTGTATCCCCTTGATAGTGTCCACCAACACCTATTTTTTGAGCTTCACCTATGATGGATTAACTCTCATGTTCTAAAACACACCTTCAAATTATCTTGTTTGTTCCCATTTTGTATAATTGACCATTTATCAATGAAAATGGTGTTGCTTTGATTACTAGATTTTTTTTTTTGGATAATACATCAGATTATTTCTCTATATGCAAGAACTAATAAAATTTTGCAAATTATGAAAGAATTGCTTCAACTTTGAAAAAGTATGCATCAAGTAAGTCATCATCGATTTATGATGAATCCTCCCCTATATCTAGTTAAGATAAATGATTAGGCATGACATGCTTCTTACCAAATCAAACTATTACTTCAAATTTGAACTCCTAGAATAATAGTTACCATCGACATATTCAAACTTGTTGATGGTGTTGGACCCACCAACATCTCAAAGGATCTCCATGGTAAGAAGTCCCAACTAGACCTTAGACCTTTTGGTGTAGGAATCCTAGCAGTGGGGTAGTACGGTATCGCCTTGAATGTGGTTGTGCGTAGAAGTGAGTAAGATGTCCTTGTTTATAGCAAGGGTATGACATGCACAGTAAGTCAAGGAAGGTGCATGAATGGGTCTGACACACGTAATGGGGACATGAGTGCACCCCTTAGAAACCTATGACAGCATGCGGTTTGAAAGGGAACACACAAGAGAGATACATCACAAGATGGAAAGAAGGTTAGCCAATGATCCAAAGTGATGGTTAAACCAACAACACATCTCGATAAGATTCATAGAAACATATATAGAAAAGTCCATACATACATGCGTAAACAAACAGTTACATATATCGTTAGAGTAACCAAGATAGCTGAAATAAAATAACAACATATGCATGAAATGTGTTGGCTATGTTATATTAAGAAAGTGAAATCTCCAATCATACATACAACTATGACCAACCACTAGTCTCGACAATGAAACGTTACAGTCACTGTCGCCTGCTCCTCCAAAGAGATATACTAGGTTTGCACTGTGGAGAAGCCAAGGCTCGTTACAATACACTCCAAGCTTTCTCTAAGATACACCTATAGGAAGCTTGGCTCCGAAAATGCCTGTACACTGAGTTATGATGTTCTATAAATAGTAAATGGTGGGGTGACCCTTGACATTCCCCTTTGTGACTCTTCGCCTACTCTCATGACTCTTCAAATACTACATGACTTCTACATTCTACTATTGATACTTGGTCTTTCACTTTTACAAGATGTTACATTACAATCTGCACATGTACCCATGTGAGAAAAAATAGGCTTGAGCAAGCTATCACTAAGACTCGGACAGTTGTGGGGAGACCAACTCTTCAACATCCTCACAATGATCGATGGTGGTGAACTGATGCTAAGCTTGGTAGTCCGTGATGGTGTCTACATGCTCAATGGTGACATCCTGCTAGAAGCAAACTATTGCCTTCGTTGCATCTGGGTACATTGATTTGGCACCTCTGTCTAACTCATCTGATAACATGCACCTCATAGTCTTGAGTGCAGCCGAACCAATAACATATTGATGCATAGTGTCTGCGCTGATCTCCAAGTCTGTTTGGTGGCTACGCGCATCAACTAATCAAAGTACATGTCAAGCTCCAGTTGGACTTGGTTCTTTGACTTCACCTCGGTGAGTGTGCCAATAGATGGGATCGCGTGTGTGTGCACAATGACATCCATGCTTCTAAACACCCATGCATGTGAAGCCTACAAACTGGTGATGAGCTGCGGGAGTTCCTCACAGTTCTGTATCTGAGTCCAGATGCGTGCCTTCAACTCTACCGTCTTGGGCTTCATCATCTTTGGCAAGTGCAATGGGGATCTTTGTACCTCATTGTCCATGTTTGCATGCAATCGACAGCAGTGTGTAGATTTGACAAGATGCGTGCTCTCCTAGCACAACACTGCTGCCAACCGTTGAGATGGACAACCGACTTATGCACAGTGCTGAATCTAGAATACAACATCTGCATGACTATCTCGAGGGATGATACTTCATCCAGTATCACCCTCTTCAAATCTGATATGGAAGATGATGTAGCCTGTTCTCCTCCCTGCTTGGCCGCTTGTAAATCCTTAGCCATGTGCTTGTTCTCTGCTATCAAGAATCAAACACTTGAGTTGGTGGCTTCAACATATTATATGGTAGCATTGGCCAATGCTGCTAGATTCTTGTGCATATCAGATACGATCACTCATTCTTCAAACTACACAGGAGATATGTGAACATATGGAGTGGGCACTCTATGTGACTACACAACTCTGTGTTGCGACTCATCGAAATATATGTTGTGCATCTCTGCCTCCAGATTATCTTCAAGGATCTTTATGTCTCCTTGATCGCTTGGGACTTTCTCTACTTCTGGATCTAGTGAAGCCAGTGGGGTGACCTCTTGGTTCCTAGAAATGAGGCCAATATCCTTATTTGACTCTGGTTTCACCCTACCTGTATCCATCTATTCTAGCATTTGTTCAATATTCTGAGCTAATTCATGCTCCTGCGTCTGCTCACCTTGTCTGATTTGTGCCAGCTACTCGGATGAGTCTATAACATGTATGGGTGAAATTTCATAAATCTGTGCATGTTGCGCCTCCTGCTATGTCTGTCATTGTTGTGCTTCCTTCTCTCTTCTGTGAAACCCCTGTTCTTCCTGGAGTTTCTGCTTCAACTCTTGTAACTCCTTTTTTGTTTCCTCCATCTTTCATTTCTCTCTTTGCCTTTGCACGATCCTCTTGTTGTGTTTTTGCCTCTTAGCCTTAATCTCTAAAGCTGATTTCATCACAAGTGGATATGCTTTGAACTTGCAGCTTTGGTCTACCTCTTTGCTGTCAACAACCTTTCTCTTGCCTTTGTCATACGTAGGTATGTTACCCTCTATTGCTTCCCTATGCTTTGCTAACCACTCTACAACTATGCCGATCAGTTCATTGAGCCTAGAGGGGTGATAATAATATCTCCATGGGTCTTCCTCAGGCCAATGACATGCCCCATGGATCCAAGGAAACCACACTCTCGCACAGTGGTCCTTCACCAAGCAATGCGAGTCATACGGATTGAAACTTCTGGTGCCGAAGGTGAATCTTTTGAACTTCTCCATCTCAGCCTTAGCATGATTGAGATTACGTATCTCGTACAACCTGGTCCACAAAGGAAGAGTGGGCCAAGTTGCCTTCTTATTCCTGTGCAGTCTCGCTAACAACCCTAACGAGATGTGATATGACACCTCTTGCATGACGAGCTTGTCCATGCAAAACTTTGGTAAAACATTCGGATCCTTCTCCACGTTGTACATCCGTATGAAGGTGGCAGGAGCGAGGCATACCAATCTCCTATGTCAATCAATGACTCCATCGTTGCTTATGACATGCAAGGTGGATCCTGCTCAAATATCATTTTGTACATCAGGGTGAAAAAGTCATCTCACAATTGTGTGATAACTCCGTGGAAGCGACATTCGAAGAAAAATCTGCAATAAGTGTGCACAGAGGTTTCCAAAGGTGTCCATGCCAAAATCGAGCATGGGAACTACAAACGGGCACAGAATGCTTCCAAGATGTAAGCAGACATGTATATATTTGCTTGTTGTTCTTTGGGCAGATGCTGGACTTCTGTCACCTTTTCCTTCAACCTGAGAGCCAACATGTCAGACCAGTTGCGAGATCTTCCTTCACTATCCAGTTGGTCCAACGCAATCACCCAGCTCTGCGAGAAGGTTTTTGTGCTCTCTTGGACGTATAAGCAGCATGCAAAGATGACCAAGTATTGATATTCCTTCTACAGTATCTTTTTCTTGTAAACCTAGTTGGGTGTTGTCCTAAAATTGGTTGGCTCTTTCGCCCAGCTCTTCAAGATATCTATTAAGTTTGCACTACTACAGGGTTTGTTGAAGGGTTTCTCCAGTGCGATCACCAACTGTGGCAAGTGATACATCTCTTGAAAGTCCTTAACCCTAAAGGTAGAAAGCTTTGTCCCACTGACACTGCTCAACATCATCGTCTCGGGATTAGTGTGCGAGACAATCCAATGGATCATGTCCGCGCATGGAAACGTAGGATACCTGCATGCAATCTGGTACAAGCCAGACTTGTGAATGTTGACATAAACCCTGCGGTCTTCTAGATTCTCCTCAAATGTTCCTGAGAATATTGTTGGAAATACTGAGAGGGGGGTGAATCAGTATTTCTTTTTCTCACTATTGTTTTACTAGTTAAAACATGTATGTTCAGAACACAAAATGAACAGCAGGAATAAATGCTTTTATTAATATAACTGTGCAGTAAAATAAATACAATAAATAGAATGTCACAATTGGTTACCAAGCTCCAACTTGGACTTTGGTGAGGCTCCAACCTCCTGAGCACCAACTCTATTTTGCCAAGACACCAATCTTGGACTTAGGAGCACCAACTCCCAAGGACTTCAATCCTTTTCAATTCTGAGGCTCCAACCTTTTGGTATACACTGGTGTGCTACTGCGCTCTTTTCAGCTTCCACTGCTTTTGCTGCCCCCTTTTCTTCTGCTGCTTCCACTATCTCATGCTCAAGTTATGCCATCCACCAATGACAACACAGTTCTCTGTTTTTGCTACTTTTATATCCTCCATGCCCCTGTCCATTCGTTTCCTCTTACGTGTTGGCTCTTTGGCTTCCTCCTCACTTAATCGCTTGACACTTCGGCTTCCATTTCTTTGCTTTCTTTATTTTTTCTTACAGGCTTTATCGGAGGCGTTTAATCACCCATCGGAAGCCACCACCCGAGTGTTTTAATCAACCATCGAAAGCCACCAACCGAGCCTTTTAATCAACCATCACCGAGCGCTTTAATCAACCCGCCACACTTATAGAATCAGAGCCACCCTTTTATTGCCGCTTTTATGTCTATCGGAAGCCACCGCCCAAACGTGTCCACACATACAATAAACACAAGCGTTTCAATATATGTCTTAAGGCTTAAACCCGCAGCCACATATAATATATGGGAAACATTATAAAACCCCTTTATAAAGATTTCAGTCACATATACATTACTACACAGGAACCCATGTAAATCCGCTCAAATGATCATTCGCGAATTTCAAATCTTATCCGCTCGCCTTTATAGTTATCGGCGAGTCCGGATTTCGGTGATCACAATAAATCCCTTTACTCCGACCTCCGATGAGGAGCGGACCCGATGCTCTTTAGACTCCCTTTAATATTGTTTCGGGTCTGATGAACATCGGCGTTCGTTGTAAACAATAGAACAACCTCCTTCGATGCGACGGACCCGACACCCTTTTATGATCCAGCCTATTCAAATTTCGGCTCCGTCAATTCGGCGAGTTCACCTCGGTGACTTTGTAACACAAATGGTCTATGGACCCGACACTCCTTTAAGCTCCCTTCTAAAGAGATTTCGGGTCCGGCCTATCGGCAGTTCCCTATCGGCAGATTTGCAATGTAATGGGTCTGCGGACCCGATGCTCCTTTAGGATCTTTTTTATAATATTTCGGCTCCGGACAGTCGGAGCTTACACTTAACAGTCCCAAAGGCCTTTGTGGACCTGATATTACTTTATGCTCCCCTTTATAATGGTTCGGCTCCGGTCTGTTGGAGCATACACTTCGGTGATTGCGAAAGGCTCCACTCCTCCGATGCGATATTGATTTCGGACCCGAAATCCTTATCCGCTGTACTTCATAATACTTCGGCCCCGGGATTTCGGAGCATACACTTCGGCGGTTCCGAGGCCTCTCCTCCAATGCGATATTTGGTTTCCGTACCCGATATGGGTCTGGACCAAAATTAATATTCTTTCAACTCCGCCACTGTCCCACCTACGGGGAAATATTTTGAATTCTCTGTGTAAAAAGAGATATTCGATATAACACTTGTAAAATGATTTAAGGAGTCTATATAAAAAAAGAAATGACTCCCAAGGCTTCAATCATATGACTCCAATGGCCCTATTTGTTTGTAATATATATATGGCTCCTCTTGGCTCCTCTTGCTCTATCTGCTCCTCTCGGTCCATTTTCTCCATTTGCTCCATATATATTGCTCCTCTCTTGCTCCATCTACTCCTCTCGGTCCACTCTGTTTGCTCCTGTAGCTCCTCCGATGGCTCCTCTTGCTCTGACACTCCTTCGATATGGCTCCTCTTGCTCTGGCACTCCTCCGATATATGTGGCTCCTCTGGCTTGGTCCGCTCCTCTTGGCTCCTTTTGCTCTGTCTCCTCCTCTTGAATATTGCCATATTGACATCAATGATAATTTGTGTCCAACAATCTCCCCCTTTGTTATTGATGGCAATATTCTTTTGCCTTCTCCCCCTTTGACATCAATGGCAAAGGAATGCATACGAACTCCCCCTATCAAGCTGCTCCCCCTGTCCTGTTGCATCTTTATGAATAAACTTGAGCGATGATAAAGAAATAACCCCCATATTTTGTCGCAGATGTTCGAATGCTTCCCGAGGAAGAGGTTTTGTGAAAATATCAGCTATCTGCTCCTTAGTACTGATATATTCCAGAGCGATGTTTTGTTCAGCTACTTGCTCATGGAGGAAATGATACTTGATTGGTATGTGTTTGGTTCTTGAGTGCATCACTGGATTTTTGCTGAGACTGATAGCACTAGTGTTGTCACAATAGATAGTAATTGGTTGATCTGTACATATGTTGACATCCTTTAGCGCTTCCTTCATCCATAGTATCTGAGTACAATAGTCTGCTGCAATAATATACTCGGCTTCGGTTGTGGATAATGATATGGATGATTATTTTTTGCTGAGCCAGGATACCAAATAGTCTCCTAGGAAGAATGCATTTCCACTAGTACTTTTCCGATCATCTATATTTCCAACCCAATCAGCATCGGTGTATGCAGTTACAGTCAGTGTTGAGCTCCTTGGGTACCAAAGACCGAAATCTGAAGTTCCCTTCAGATATCTGAGGATTCTTTTTACGGCTAATAAATGGGATTGTTTGGGAGCCGATTGAAATCTTCCCACCATTCCTACTGCTTGCATTATGTCAGGTCATGTAGCTGTTAAGTATAGGAGGGCTCCAATCATTGACCTGTAATGAGTTGCATCTACTAGAGGGGAGTCATCATCTTTGCTCAGTTTGCAGTTTGTGGTCATGGGGGTGCTCATGGGTGCACAGTCTTCCATTCCATATTTTTTGAGCATGTCTTTTAGATATTTGGCTTGAGATATATACAATCCTGCTCTGGTTTGAGATACTTGAAGTCCAAGGAAGTGGGACAGTTCTCCTATCATCGACATCTCAAATTCTTTTGCCATGCTTTGAGAAAATTCATGGCTCATTTCATCATTATTACTAGCAAAAATCAGATCATCGACATAAACAAGAGAAACTAGTAACTTACCTTGATCTGTCTTTATGTATAGATTGCTTCCAGCCACTCCCTTTTTGAAGCCTTGTTGTTGGAGATAGTTATCCAGTCTTGCATACCAAGCTCTAGGGGCTTGTTTCAGCCCATACAAAGCCTTTTTCAACTTACAGACTAGGTCCTTTCCTGCTGTCAGATCAAAACTTTCTGGCTGCTCCATGTAGACTTCCTCCTTGAGTTCGCCATTTAGAAATGTTGATTTCACATCCATTTGATAGATTTTGAATCCTTTCGAGCAAGAAAATGCTAAGAACATCCTGATAGCTTCCATACGGGCCACTGGTGCAAATGTCTCTTCAAATTCAACTCCTTCAATTTGTGAATAGCCTTTGCAGACAAGTCTTGCCTTGTTTCTGATAACCTGTCCTTCCTCATTCATTTTATTTTTGAACACCCATTTGGTTCCTATTATGTTTTTGTCCTTTGGACGAGGTACCAGCTCCCATGTCTTGTTCTTCTCAATTTGGGACATTTCTTCTTCCATTGCCTTTACCCAATGAGGATCCTTACTTGCTTCTGTGAATGTTTCTGGTTCTATCATAGATAGGAGGGCAATGGCTTTTCTCTTAGGTGAGGTGGTTATCCTTCTTATGGTCTGCACACCTTCATCTTTATCGCCAATGATTTGTTCTTCTGGATGATATCTTTCTACATACTTCATCTTTGAAGGGGTATGAGGTGGTTCTCTTTCCTCTTCTTCTTCTTCATCATCTATCTCTTCTTCTTTAGGTTCTTCTTCTTCAATGAGAAAGTCATCTTCTTGTTCTTCAATTTCCTTTTCTGGAAGATCTTCATCAACCTTTACATCGATGCTTTCCACTATTTTCTTCAGTCGAAAATTGTAGCACTTGTAAGCCTTGCTCTGTGGTGAATATCCAAGAAATATCCCCTCATCAACCCGAGAATCAAATTTTCCAGGTGAACCATCATTTATTTTTATGAAGCACTTGCTTCCAAATATTTTGAAATACTTCACCGAAGCAGGTCTCCCTTTCCATAGCTCATAAGGAGTTTTGTCACAATTTGGTCTCAATTGAGTCCGATTCAATGTATAGACAGTTGTCCCTACTGCTTCCCTCTAGAATTTAGGTTGTAGATCTGCTACTAACAGCATGGTTCTTGCCATTTCTTGGACAGTTCGGTTTCGTTTTTCAACTACCCCATTTTGCTGAGGTGTTCTGGAAACCGAGTATTCCCTTTTAATTCCATGAATATTGCAGAACTCTCTGAACTCGTTTGATGTGAATTCTCCTCCTCTGTCTGTTCTGAGACACTTAATTTTTGAATCTTTTTCATTTTTTACAAGGGCTTTTAGATTCTTAAAACACTCAATAGTTTCAGATTTATACTTTATGAAATATATCCACATCATTCTAGTATAATCATCAACAAATAATACAAAGTACCTTTCTCCTTGGAGTGCTTGATTTCTAGTTGGCCCACACACATCAGCATGTATGATTTCCAAGGGCTTTGATGTATAGTGTTCCTTTGTCTTGTGGCTGGTTTGGGTCTATTTTCCATGTTGACATGGACCACACACTGCTTGATTTGGTTTGGACAGCCTTGGGATGTCTTGTACAGCTTTGATTTTGCTGATATTGACCAGATTTTCGAAGCTGGTATGTCCAAGTCTCTTGTGCCACAACCAACTCTCATCTGCCTAACTCAAGTAGCATTTGTTCTCCTGAATCTTGTTCAGAACGTAAATATTGTCTGGTGTTCTTACTCCTTTTGCCACAAGTTTTCCAGAGACAGAGTTCCTTATTTCACAGTCTTTGGTGCTAAAGACAACCTTATGTCCTTGATCACAAATTTGGCTGACACTCCAAAGGTTGTGTTTGAGTCCGTCAACCAGCAGAGCATCTTGAGCTTTTCCTTTTCCATTGATCAGAGTAACTGTTCCTCTTCCTGCAATTTTTCCAGTTCCGCTTCCAAAGGACACATTCCCTTCCTTTTTGCTCAGTGAGATAAATTTCCTTCTGTCTCCTGTCATGTGTCTGGAGCACCCACTATCCAAAAACCACTGGTTTCCATTATTTTGCGCAAATAGAGCCAGGCCGCATTTTTCCATTGCAGAGATCTTGCTACTCGTCTTTCTTCCTTTGAGTGGGCAGTTTTTTTCATAGTGTCCATTATTGTAGCAAAAAGAGCAAGTCAGATCAAATTTAGTCAAGGGATCGAATGAATTGAAGATTTTGATTTGTCCCTGTCTTTTGGGAGCATATGAGTTGATTACTCGGTCCTTTTGCATTGTCTTTTCACTTCTGCGAGCCATGCAGTGTCTAGCTTGGTGACCGAAGTTTTTACAGTGAAAACAGTGTCCAAGAAATATGGTTTTGAAGCAACCACGGTTTAATTCGCCTTCCTTTCTGAGAATTACTCCTCCCTCGTCCTTTGAATTTTTGATGGGCCCTTGGTGAAGTACAGGTTTGTATTTGCTGTAGTGTCCATGATTCGACTCCACATTCTTCTTTGGAATAACTTTTTCTTGACTCTTGGAATCTGGGATGCACTTTTGATAAGATACTTTTTCATCTTTTGGGTTGTAGGAAAGTGCATCGGCATAGCTTTTCGCACTATTATTAGTGCTTGAGGATTCTCCCTTGAAACCTATTCCAGACTTATCATGTTGAGGTTTTTGATTTTTTAGAATAGTATCAAGTATTTGAGAGCTTTTACAACCCTTTTTAATTTGCTCCAACTCCTTTCTCAGAGATACTACTTCGGCCTCACATTCTTCACAAGTCTCTTCTTTTTCCTTAAGCTTTGTTTCCAAGAGATCTTCTCTCCTTCTTATTTCCTCGTTTTCCACTTCGAGAGAGATAATTTTGTTCCGTAGTTTCTCGTTCTCTTCAATGGCACTTATTAACAGTTCATCCACATTTCCTTCTTGCTCCGAGTCATCATCATCTGTGAGTGCCATGAATAATACTTCTTGGCTTTCATCATGATCGCTTTCCTCATCTGATTTCTTTTTGATGACCATAAACTCATCCTCATCAGACTCATCTTGCTTGGAGAGAAGGTTTTTCTTATTAAACCCTTTCTTTTTGTATGTCATTCTTTTAGAATTTCTTTCATCATCACTGTCATGTTTATGAGGACTTTGCTGCATAATGACCTATTTTACCACATTTAAAATAGATAAGAGGATACTTTCCTTTAAGCTTAGATCCTCTCTTCAGCTTTCGTACATATTGAGCCAATTCGGATTCCACATCTGACTCATCACTACAGTCATTCCTTTCTTTCCCTTTCTTTGACTTTGAGGCCTTGAATGCTGCATCTTTGGAGCTAGGTCCACCTTTCCTCATTTCATAGGCAGTGAGAATTCCATGGATTTCATCCATTTTGAGGGTTTCAAGATCCTTTGATTCTTCTATAGCACTTATTTTGGAGTCAAATCTATCTGGAAGGGACCTTAATACCTTTTGTACAATAGTACTTTCTTCAACCTTTTCGTCCAATCCTTTCAGGGAATTTACCACTTCAGCTACTCGGAGGAGGTATGCTGCAATATCTTCTTCCTCTTCCATCTTCAAACTTTCAAATTGTCTTCTGTGAGTTTGAAGCTTTGCCCTTTTGACTTTTGAGTCTCCATCGTACAAGCTAACTAGCTTCTCCCACATTTCTTTGGCAGAGTTACAGTGCATGATTTTTGTAAACTCGGAATCAGTGATTCCACTAGTGATGGAGTTCATGGCCTTTGCATTTGCAATGTAGGCTTTCCTCTCGTCTTGGTCTGTTGGAAGAGTGGAAGTCGCTTGGTATTCAGTTTGAAAAAAATGCCAGACTTCAGGTCCAAGGGACATTAAATAGTAAGTCATTCTTTTCTTCCAAAAACCAAAGTTAGTGCCATCGAACAGAGGAGGTTTTCCTGATGCTTCATGATTTCTCATCATGGTTGCTGATCCTTCTTCAAGCTGTTAGGCTAGAATGAAGAAACTTGGCTCTGATACCAATTGTTGGAAATACTGAGAGGGGGGTGAATCAGTATTTCTTTTTCTCACTATTGTTTTACTCGTTAAAACATGTATGTTCAGAACACAAAATGAACAACAGGAATAAATGCTTTTATTAATATAATTGTGCAGTAAAATAAATACAATATATAGAATGTCACAATTGGTTGCCAAGCTCCAACTTGGACTTTGGTGAGGCTCCAACCTCCTGAGCACCAACTCTATTTTTCCAAGACACCAATCTTGGACTTAGGAGCACAAACTCCCAAGTACTTCAATCCTTTTCAATTCTGAGGCTCCAACCTCTTTGGTATACACTGGTGTGCTGCTGCGCTCTTTTCAGCTTCCACTGCTTCTGCTGCCCCCTTTTCTTCTGTTGCTTCCACTATCTCATGCTCAAGTTATGCCATCCACCAACGACAACACAGTTCTCTGTTTTTGCTGCTTTTATATGCTCCATGCCCCTATCCATTCGTTTCCTCTTACATGTTGGCTCTTTGGCTTCCTCCTCACTTGATCGCTTGACACTTCGGCTTCCATTTCTTTGCTTTCTTTATTTTTTCTTACAGGCTTTATCGGAGGCGTTTAATCACCCATCGGAAGCCACCACCCGAGCGTTTTAATCAACCATCGGAAGCCACAACCGAGCCTTTTAATCAACCATCACCAAGCAATTTAATCAACCTGCCACACTTATAGAATCAGAGCCACCCTTTTATTGCCGCTTTTATGTCTATCGGAAGCCACCGCCCAACCGTGTCCACACATACAATCAACACAAGCGTTTCAATATATGTCTTAAGGCTTAAACCCGAAGCCACATATAATATATGGGAAACATTATAAAACCCCTTTATAAAGATTTCGGTCACATATACATTACTACACAAGAACCCATGTAAATCCGCTCAAATGATCGTTTGCGGATTTCAAATCTTATCCGCCCGCCTTTATAGTTATCGGCGAGTCCGGATTTCGGCGATCACAATAAATCCCTTTACTCCGACCTCCGATGAGGAGTGAACCGATGCTCTTTAGACTCCCTTTAATATTGTTTCGGGTCTGATGAACATCGGCGTTCGTTGTAAACAATAGAACAGCCTCCTCCGATGCGACGGACCCGACACCCTTTTATGATCCAGCCTATTCAAATTTCGGCTCTGTCAATTCGGCGAGTTCACCTCGGCGACTTTGTAACACAAAGGGTCTGCGGACCCGACACTCCTTTAAGCTCCCTTCTAAAGAGATTTCGGGTCCGGCCTATCGGCAGTTCCCTATCGGCAGATTTGCAATTTAATGGGTCTGCGGACCCGATGCTCCTTTAGGCTCTGTTTTATAATATTTCGGCTCCGGACAGTCAGAGCTTACACTTAACAGTCCCAAAGGCCTTTGCGGACCCAATATTACTTTATGCTCCCCTTTATAATGGTTCGGCTCCGGTCTGTCGGAGCATACACTTCGGTGATTACGAAAGGCTCCACTCCTCCGATGCGATATTGATTTCGGACCCGAAATCCTTATCCGCTGTACTTCATAATACTTCGGCTCCGGGATTTTGGAGCATACACTTCGGCGGTTTCGAGGCCTCTCCTCCGATGTGATATTTGGTTTCCGGACCCGATATGGGTCTGGACCAAAATTAATATTCTTTCAACTCCGCCGCTGTCCCACCTAAGGGGAAATATTTTGAATTCTCTGTGTAAACAGAGATATTCGATATAGCACTTGTAAAATGATTTAAGGAGTCTGTATAAAAAAAGAAATGACTCCCAAGGCTTCAATCATATGACTCCAATGGCCCTATTTGTTTGTAATATATATACGGCTCCTCTTGGCTCCTCTCGGTCCATTTTCTCCATTTGCTCCATATATATTGCTCCTCTCTTGCTCCATCTGCTCCTATCGGTCCACTCTGTTTGCTCCTGTAGCTCCTCCGAGGGCTCCTCTTGCTCTGACACTCCTTCGATATGGCTCCTCTTGCTCTGGCACTCCTCCGATATATGTGGCTCCTCTGGCTTGGTCCGCTCCTCTTGGCTCCTTTTGCTCTGTCTCCTCCTCTTGAATATTGCCATATTGACATCAATGACAATCTGTGTCTAACAAATATATCATTGATGTCCTACCATTTCATCTTGATGTCTTTGTCTATGAACAACTTGGTGTCTTTGTAGATAAGCAAGCTCATAGACCCTTGTTCAACTGCATCTGCAGTTGTACTTTCGATGGTGTCCTTTGACCTTGCTCTCTTGGAGGCCATTGAACCTAAACTTGTGAGAGACGGATGAACACTTGCAATACATGGAGAGATAACAACACTCATGGAAAGCAATATGTCAGTTGAAAACCACAACAAATTTGAGGATTGTCATGCAACATACCAAGGTGACTGACTGGGAAGATTGCGCAATTTTCACCGGGAGGCTGGGAGACTGACTGTCAAAACTGAACCAGGCACAATCTAGGCTATCAGGAGGCTCACTAACTACTGGAACTACGCAATGAAAATTCCAACCTAGCCTGCTGAGGACTAAAATTGCTCAAAGCGTAGTTTTAGTCAGCAAGGGCATGCAAACCGACAAACTGCATTGCGCAATTTTTGGGGTCAGCAGGGCACTGCCTCCTAGAATTGCACAATCTAGGCCTCGAGGTTAGTGCTGGCCAGATTTTCACAGTTTCTGGAGGGAAGGCAAAGCCTTCACTCTCAGAAATGCACATTTTTTTCAGGCAAAGCAAGGTCTGAGCCAAGGCAGCCCAGACTCACTGATAGGTGACTGAAAACGTGAAAAGGTTTGAATGCATGGCAAGACTGAGTGTAAGCAAGAGTGAATGATCATGCATGCAAATAGTGACTGCAAGATTCAGAAAATGGGAAAGAAGGAATGTGTGTGAAGCGAGTCGCCGCAACAGTGACTGTAAGTGCAGAAACAATGTCATGCATATGACAATAGTGAGATGCAATGAAAAACTTGAAACATTGGTTCTGCAGACTGACATGCATTAAAACGACAGCAGGCATTCAAAAAAACCAAGAAAACAATATTCATACAAAGTGAAATACAAAAAGCGACAGAAAAGCAACAAATTACATGAAAAGAAAACTTACCTGGAAAAAGTTGATATGAATTCGCTGAAGACTTCTAGATGTGGTGTAAGATGTCAAAGCTCTAAGACCGATGTGAGGAATGAACTCTGTAGTTTCGAATAAATAATTTTGATAAGAATGAGGTTTATGATGCGCATGCCACAAATCTAGGAAAAAGTGACACTTGGCGGGAATTTTCTAAACGATCTTTGCATGTAACTTCCAGCTGCTAAATATATACCCCTAAAATCTAGGGATGTGTTTTTTTCTTTTTTCTTTTTTGGGAAAAAGTATCCCATCCATGCAAATCAAGATTTCCCAGTCCTAGAGGGAACCGGTCAACCTGAAACCACATGCAGTGGTTTGCAAACTTGGGGATGAGATTTGCGCAATTTCTGGGTTGAGCAAGACTGGTTTTCCCTCATGCATTGGGAAATTTCTGGACTGAAGCCCTAGCTATCAGATAGAATTGCACAAGTTCTTAAATGAAGCCCAATGTTGGGCTGGATTGTGCATCTTTTAGAGGGAAGGCTTCCTCGCTGGATTATGCATTTCTGGAGCCCATTAGGATTGTGCAATTTATGGAGGGAAGGTTTGTTCTCCTCTAGAATTGCAAAATTTTTTGAGTGAGCATCTCAGCCACAAAACTTCCTAAGTCCGGAATGATAGCCTGTGGTGGGAGAAACAAGTTGACATGCACAGGTTGGCAGGCCACTGAAACTTTGTTGAAGCCTATGTACTTGGACAATGCAATACATGCTGCTAAGGATGGCTGGTAGGGAGGCTCCAAAACGAAGCTAAGGAAAAATTTGGGGGGTGGTTTTAGCCGATACAATAGAACCTCATGGATCAATTTATTGACAAGGTACCTCAAGGCTTGATGATTTATACAAATATGAAAGAATCTGTTAGAAGGTAGTGGAAAAAATTCTGGAGAGAGAAGATCATGACAAGTGCATATCTTTCCATCATCAAATAGTTTTGTTTGCCTTATTTAGTTTCCATTTGGAATAAGCATTTAGATTTTCTACAAAATCATTATCTATTTGTGCTAGTAAAATATCGACTATGATGTTCAATGCATTTATTGGCTTGTGTTATATTCTTTCCACGACTAGCCCACGTAGTTAATTGAGGGGTTAGAGGGGGGCGGAGCCCCGCCGCCCCCCCCCCCCCCCCTCATTGAATTGATTGCATAGTGGGGGGGGGAGGGGTCACAGGGGGTTTGAGGGGTGTAGGTAGCCCCCCTAATAGGGTCTGGGGCAGTGCCCCAGAAAATTTTGTTTTTGGACCCTATATTAGGTTGGGCGGACCTACCTATGGTTTTGTGCATGGTTTTCGCACATGGTTTTGGACGCGATGGTTTTCGGTCCATGGTATTGGATGCTTTGGCATGTATAAATATGTATTGTAACATTGAAAGGAACATAATGAAAAATCAAGCTGGTAGTCCTGGTTTTGGGATCCAGGGGAAAATCTCTGTGTATATGTGTTTTATGTGTTATGGTCTGGCATTGTTTATTTTCTGTGTTTTAGAATTCGTATGCAAATAATTTATGTATGGGATTAAAACCTACATTTGGTATCAGAGTTGTTTTGGCTTCAAGGGGATGCCTTTGTTGTTGAGGGGTTTCGCTCAGGCCTGTGGTAGACCCTGTTCAGTGGGAGATCTGCGGGATCAATTCTGGTGGTGAAAGAAGATGGCGAGCAGTGGAAAGATAGAGATCTAGAAATTTAATGGTCAGAGTTTTGAGTTATGGAAACTCAAGATGGAGGGTCTGTTGGTGGATAAAGATCAGTGGGTGATGGTAGATACAGGTACTAAACCAACAGGAGTGTCCGATGAAGAATGGAAGAAGTTGGATCGCAAGGCTAAGAGCACAATACAATTGTGTGTCTCAGATTCAGTATTACTGAATGTATCAGGCGAAGCTACGGTGAAGGCTTTGTGGGACAAGTTAGGGACTTTGTACCAATCTAAGTCTCTGGTGAATAAATTGTTCCTACCGAAAAAGTTGTACAACCTAAGGATGAAAGATGGAGACTCGGTGATAGAACATCTGGACGCATTTAATACTGTGGTAAGTAAGTTATTATCTGTTGATATTAACATTTTAGATGAAGATAAGTGCATCAGTTTATTGTGTTCTCTACCAGATTCATGGGATAGTCTGGTTATTGCAATAGGTAGTAATGAAACTGCCTTGCAGATTGATGAAATAGTCTCATCCTTGCTGACGGAGGAGATGAGACGGAAAAATATGGAGAGCCAGAATGGTGATGCCTTGTTTGTACGAGAATGGTCCCAAAACAGAAACAAAAATAAGTCATCGAGTGAGAGATCTAAATCTCCAGGAAAACCTGTAAAGGTGGTGTGCTGGAAATGCTGAAAGGAAGGGCACTACAAAAGGGACTGTAAATCTAAAGCTCCTGACAAAGGAAAGGGATCTAATGACGCTCCTTCTATAAAGGTGAAAACAACCTCAGATGAAGGTGGGGATGTGTACTTGTCTTCTTCAAGTACACATGTAGATCATGAGGTATGGTTGATTGACTCAGGTGCGTCCTTTCACTTCACTCCCCATAGAGAGTGGTTCTGCGAGTATGAGAAATATGATGGTGGTGATGTCTTCTTGGTGGATGACAGGAAGGCTAGAATCGTTGGTCACAGAAAAGTAAAGCTGAAGTTGCAAGGTGGAAGGGTTAGAACACTTCCGAGTGTTCTGCATATTCCTACATTGGCCAGAAATCTAATTTTTGTAAGTAAGATGGATGATGCAGGTGTAAAAACAGTGTTCGAGAAGGATACCTGCAAGATGGTTCGGGAAGCACTAGTATTGACACGGGGAGTTCAGATTGGAACTTTGTACAAGCTGCAAGGTAGCACTGTTGTTGATGGGTGCAATAGTTATGTGGTTCCTGAAAGTGAAGCAGAAAATCTAGTGGTTTCTTGAGAGAAGACCATGTTGTGGCATCAAAGGCTTGGACATATTGGAGAGAATTACCTTCGAATACTTCATGGTAAAGGTATGGTAGAAGGTATTAATAATGGCTCTCTAGATTTTGATTTCTGTGAAAATTGTGTATATGGGAAGCAGAATCGGGTGAGTTTCCCCTCTGGTGGTAAGAGGGCGAAACATATATTAGATCTTGTGCACAGTGATGTGTTTGGACCTGTGAAGGTTCCATCACTGGGTAAGTCTGTGTACTATGTATAATTTATAGATGACTTCTCAAGGAATACAAGGATATATTTCCTCAAGAAGAAATCTTAAGTCTTTGACAGGTTTAAAGAATTTAAGGCTCTGGTGGAAAACCAGACAGAGAAGAAGATAAAGGTGTTGAGGACAGATAACAGTGGAGAGTTTTGCAACAAGAAATTTGAAGAATTCTGTAAGAAGTGTGGTATAGCATGGTAGAAGACTACTCCCCACACACCTGAGCAAAATGGAATTGCAAAAAGAATTAACAAGAGATTGATGGAAAGGGCAAGAAACATGCTCAGTGGTGTTAGGTTAGGACAGGAATTTTGGGTACAGGCGGTGGAGATAGCATGTTACCTGGTCAATAGATCACCTTCATCAGCGTTAGAGGATAAGACTCCATAAGAGGTATGGACTGGTAAGAAACCCTCTCTTTCACATCTGAGGGTATTTGGATGTGATGCATATGTACATGTTCCAAAGGAGAAAAGAACCAAGTTGGATAGTAAATCTGAAAAGTGCAGCTTTATTGGGTATAAGGATGGTTTAAAGGTGTTGGGTCCCTATAATACTAGTGATTACCCCATTACTATTGTAGTTATACCCGTTATTTATATTGTTGTGCCCCTATTACCCCCATATTGTTATTTCTGTGCCCCATAGAATCCCTCTATTGTTATTTTTGTGGCTTTATATTATTATTGTTAGGTCGGTTGGATTATATTGTGACTCCTTAGACTCCTATATATAGAAAGGAGGTTTTGTCATTGTATCATCGAAGAATTGTTCATTTATGTAATGTAAAGGAGGTTGCCCCCTCGAAGAGGCTGAATTCTAAGGCGTTGATCTATCTTTTCTATCTTTTCTTGAGCTGGTTTCATAACATTTGGTATCATAGCTTTGGATTCTAGGGTTTCACTGCTCCAAACAGGTCATCGTGGCATTTTCGCTATAACTTTTTTTTCTGTGACATTTCAGAAGTCGCAAAAAAAAATCCATTTGAGAAGAAATCGCGCTGAACCTTGGGTCCGAATTTCAGAGCTTTTAGCGCGATATTTGCGGAGATATGATCTGAGGAAGTTGGTCTTTTTGCAGACTCCTGAATTACATTCAAAACAGGTGACCTGGGGAAAATCGTCATAACTTTCTCTCTGGGGATCGGATTGAAATTTCGTAAAAAGGTACAGAAATAGGACGGAATGTAGTTTCTTGTGTGTGTGTTTCAGATTCAAAGGTTGAAACAGTGACTCGTGGCATGTCGTACAAGTTCGCTCTACTGAACCAGTCTAAAAGCAAGTCACTATGGGAGATTTCACATAACTCTTCCTTGGAGAATCGAATTTGGCTCAGACTTGTGGCATTGGAAAGAGGACGCAGAAGGCTACTACAGGTATTAATTTCAGAACTAGATGATCCGAAATTATAGAGATACATCAGATTCAATATCAGGCTTCTATAAAGTGAAAAAAGGTGTGTAGTTTTTTTTTTTTTTTAATTTTTGTGTAAGCTTGGTTTAACGGAATTCAAAGGGCATAGTAAAGCATTATTATCGGTAACTGATGCCCCGAGGAAAGAAAATGCAAACACATAGTAAGGAACCTGAAATCTCTAGCATGACTCATGAAGAAGAGGAAGAAATGCTACATGATATATCAAAATTACAAGAACAAGTGCAACAAATGTCACGCTCACAAAAGTTAACAGATGCTAAGATAAATAGCGTGGAAGCTAAGATAAGTGGCGTGGAATCTAAGGTAAATGGCGTGGAATCTAAGATAAAGGGCATGGAAGCTAAGATGGATGATTCGAAGACAGATTTGAAGAGAGACATGGCAAATTTGAAGATAGATTTGAAGACAGACATGGAAGAATTGAAGAAGTTGCTACAAGAAAGGGTCACTAATGGTGACAAGGTAGTAAAGGAAACTCATGATGAGAACAAAAGAAATGTTAATCATGATTCCATAGACGCAAATTTTGGATCGAATAATCACCATATTCCAAAAATCGATATGAGGAAGTTTGATGGCAACGATCCCGCCACATGGATATTACAAATGGAGCAATTCTTCGATCTCAATAATGTGCAAAACGCACAAAAGGTACGTATGGCAACTGTATATTTGGAACCAAATCAGTTTGTATGGTATCAATGGCTTTGTTCTCGTAAACAATTTATTACTTGGGCAATTTTTACGGAAGAATTGATAGCACATTATGAAGATACAAAAAGCAACACTTTTTTTAGCCAATTGATAAGTCTCAAACAAAAGGGTTCAGTAATGGAGCACATTGAGGAGTTCCAAAAATTGAACATAAGGGTAAAAGATATTCCAGAGGAGCATAGGATTGATGTGTTCATAGGGTCTTTAAAGGATAATATCCAACATGATGTTCGCCTTTGGGAACCAGCTGATTCATTAGAGAAGGCATTCAGGTTAGCAAGAAAAATGGAAAGCAAAATTATGGCAACCAGGAAGCATACCACTCACAACTATACAGACGGAAGTGTTGCTGCCCCTAGTCTTCCACAACCTATAAGGTTGACACCACAACAATTGGAAGAAAAAAGAGGAAAAGGGCTTTGTTACAGTTGTGATAGCAAATACACTAAAGGTCATAAGTGTGCTGAGAAGAAATTATTTTACATAGATTATGAAGAGGAAGAAGAAAAGGAGCAAGAAAGGTCAAAAGAAGAAGATATACTCCAGGAACAAAGCCTAGATGAAGAACAAATAAATCCGACCATATCTTGTAATGCATTGGCGGGAATTACCACTCCTCAAACCATCAAGATAGAAGGACAAATCAAGAAGAAAAAGGTAATAGTGTTGATTGATTCAGGAAGCACCAACAATTTAATTAATTGTAGGGTAGAAAAAGAATTGAATTGCTTCCTATATCCAGCACCAAAGTGTCAAGTGATGATTGCAAATGGAGGAACAATAAATTGCTCTGGAAAGTGCCATAATATCAAGCTATCCATGGGAGAATATGTATTGACTAGCCCAATGCTTTCCATTCCAATGGGAGGTACGGATGTTGTACTAGGAGTCCAATGGCTACAATCCTTGGGTACAATAGCTTTTAATTTTCAAGAAATTTTCATCAAATTTTCTACGGAAGGAAAGGAAGTTGAATTAAGGGGTATTGCAGGGAAACCAGGAAAGATAATCAGCTCTCATGGTATGACAAAGCTTCTAAAAAAGGAACAAAGAGGTGTAATTGCACAATTATGCTCGCTAGATGTTTCCACATTGGAATCATCTATTTCTCCAGAGCTCCAAAAAGTCCTGGACAATCATTCCAAGGTATTTGAGACTCCCAAGGGTCTCCCACCTATGCGTGATCATGATCATGCTATTCATCTGATTCCAGGAAGTGTTCCTCCAAACATCAGGCTGTACAGATATCCCTATGTCCAAAAAAGTGAAATTGAACGTATGGTTGCAGAAATGCTAGAGGCTGGTATAATTCAGCCAAGTCAAAGTTCTTTCTCAGCTCCCGTAGTATTGGTGCACAAGAAGGATGGATCATGGCGCATGTGTCCGGATTATAGGGAGCTCAACAAGCTCACTATTAAAGATAAGTTCCCCATACCTATTATTGATGAATTACTGGATGAATTGCATGGATCAATTTACTTCACCAAGTTCGATCTTCGTTCGGGATATCATCAAATCAGAATGAAGATTGAAGACATTCCGAAAACGGCATTTAGAACTCATGAGGTTCATTATGAATTTTTGGTCATGCCTTTTGGCCTTACCAATGCACCTTCAACATTTCAAGGTTTGATGAATTCAATTTTCAAACCATTCTTTAGAAAATTTGTGTTAGTATTTTTTGATGATATACTAATCTACAGCAAGTCTTGGAAGGATCATGTTGAACATATTGATAGGGTGCTACAACTATTGGAGGAGAAACAATTATATGCAAAAAGATCCAAATGTTTCTTTGGAGTCCAGGAGGTGGAATATTTGGGTCATATTGTATCTCATGAAGGAGTTAAGGTAGACCCTAGCAAAATTAAAGCCATTAAGGAATGGAAAATCCCCACATCCATAAAGCATCTGCGAGGATTTCTTGGGTTGACAGGGTATTATCGCAAGTTTGTTAAGAATTATGGGAGAATAGCAGCACCTCTAACAACATTATTGAAGAAAGATTCATTTTCATGGACTCTGGAAGCAACAAAGGCCTTTGAACATCTTAAAGAGGCAATGTGCCAAGCACCGGTCTTAGCTACACCGGACTTCACAAAAACCTTTATTGTGGAATGTGATGATTCAGGAAATGGAATTGGTGTTGTTCTAATGCAAGATGAAAGACCCATTGCTTTTGAAAGTCGTCCAATCAAGGGAAAGTTTTTAAGAAAATCTATTTATGAGAAGGAAATGTTGGCAATACTCCATGCACTTAAGAAATGGTGACCCTACCTAATGGGAAGACACTTCAAGGTAAAAACGGATCATGATAGCCTTAAATACTTTTTAGAACAAAGATTATCCTCTGAAGAGCAACAAAAGTGGGTCACAAAGATGTTGGGTTATGACTTTGAAATCATCTACAAAAAAGGGATGCAAAATGTGGTGGCAAATGCACTCTCAAGAAAGGATGAGGATGTGGAAGCATTGTTGTGTGCCATTTCTATTATCCAACTGGTGAGCTCCAGTATTGTAGCAATAATGCTACAACTCCTGGGGCTTCCTGTCTCTCATTTTATCAACCTGGTAGTTCGTACAAACTTGGAAGCGACGGTGCTATATGCACAAGTACTAGCTCTTGTCGCAGCTGTCACTTGGTCAGCTGGCACAAGTCCGCTAGGGCTCAAGCCAACTTCTATAGGCTCTCAGAAGAAGCTTGCTAATTGATGGACGAAAGCTATTCTCAAAGGAAAACTACTCTACTTGACAAAATGGACTGAAAGCAAATCAAAGCATGTAAACCTAGGAAACCCTAATTTAACTAGTCTAACCTCTACAATGCAAGAAATGTGAATGAAACTTCTACCAATGCTGCTGTTACCTCTAATAAGTGCAAATGCATGGATCTAAACTACTTGCATCATGAAAGATATGTTTTTGTATTTTTCCTTTAAGTGTGTGGAATGATTGTGATCTTGTGCTAACTAGGGTTTGGTTGCGCAGATGGGATGGAGAAGGAAGGAAAGCGTGGGACAGGTTGGGGAGTCTAGGAGAGGTCCCTAGGGATCCTTAGCATCCATCCACAGAGGTTCCTCACATTCAGAAGCTCGGCAACCGAGTGAGTGGCCTCCTACAGGAAGTCTGCAGGGGATCCTACAGGATACTCTGGTTTCTACAGGATGTCTACAAATGGCTACAGGATGACCTACCGTGAGTGTTGGCATGATGGAGGAGTGATGAAATGGTAGGGGGAGATGTGTAAGGTAGGAATGAGGCTGGTGATGGCTGTAGAAGTGAAGGAATAGGATGGGGAGTGAGTGTAGGGAGTGGGTTGGAAGATAGAGGGCTATGTCAACGAAAAGGGCTAGAGAATGGAAGTACGAGAGGAGTGAAAGACTTTGGGAGATAACAGAGCGGAGCAGAGGTCAAAGATGTGTTTGCATGTGTGATCAAGATGGAGGACGAAGTAATGGAATGAGAGAAAGCAGTGTAAATGGAACAAATGCTTGTGACTATCACCAAACCGAAAATGCATTAACTTAGACTACCTGTGCTTATAAATTCAATGAACAACAATCTAAACGCGAAGGAGAATGTGCATGAAGTTGTGGTAAAGGTGTGTGGTGCAGGTGTGAATCATGTGGAAGCATCTAACATAACGTGACTGTGTTTTCAGCGATCATGGAATAAAGAAATGCGTATTTTTGGTGGTTAGTCATGGACTGCACTCCAATCCCAGATGAGACGGCAGTGAGCCTTAACAACCTTTTTGTTGGAGCTCCAATCGATTATATCTATCCTCTGCTACACTAAGCAAGTGGAAACAAATTCATCATAAGCAACTCCTATCTAACTCATGAAAAAGACCAACTTAACAACCTGTAATTCGAATTGCATGTGCAAATGAAAAGCTCAAAGTGCTGAAATGAAATGGAAATAACACTACAGCAGAGGGGATCTATGGCTCTCAGGTTGGGCCCTAACCTGAGAGCTATAGTCTCCTTAAGAAAACTCAGAACTAGATCAGAATCTGCCTTCTTTATTCATAATCTGATATCATGCCAAATTGGCTTACAAAAAGGAACAAAAACTGAGTTGTGCTCGAAAATTACAATAGCAATACGAGAGTTTCAACAACCTATCCAAGGCTAAGGCCTCTATACTTATACAAAAACGATGATCCAACAAGTGTCCTTGATTTTAGGAGCTCGGCTGTCCAACTAGAGTTTAACTGCTGATCCTGTAGGACAGTCATAACTAATGTTCCTGTAGAACAATGATAACTGCTGTTCCTGTAGAACAGCTGGCTGCTTCTAAGCTCGGAGGGGAGATGGATTGGAGCTCGGAGTTCTTGGTGGGAATCACGAGGAATGTCCCCAAGACCGTGGACATCCTCTCCTAAAAGTCAGCAGTGCCACCTCATTGTCTCCTTGTCTCCTTTTTCGTTGTCTTTTGCTCCCTTTTAATGCCAAAACCTGGAATCACAATGCATTAGTCACGTAGATAGAGTTCCTACCCTTCTTCCTACAAACAACATGAATAAACTAAGAAATGCATGCATAAGCAGTAAAAAATGAATGGTTTGAGCAAGTAGAATAGGCCAAAATGAGCCCAAATTGTACCAAAATTGGGGCTCATCATCACCCCCCAGCTGAACCATTTTCTCATCCTTGAGCAACCTTGCTCCTGCTCCTTGTCCTTGGTCGAGGACTCGGGACCGGAACAGGCTCTTTCTTTTCTACTTTTGATGGCCCTGCCTTCTCTGCCCCTAGTGGTGACGAGGGTGATGCTTCCTTCCCCTTTTCTATTTCCTTGAGTCAGGCATCGGAAGGCGACTGGCCTATCTTTCGTGTCCAGGAAGTTATTTTTGGGCTCCCCTTTTCGGGGGTAGCTGATGTTTTAGAGGGGGTCCTTGCACTGGGTGAAGTAGGGACATCCCCTGAAGTGGTTTGGCTGCTGGGTGGATGCTGTGGCTTGCCCGCGGTCATCCTCTTGCTTCTCCTGGCTTCAGGTGGTAGAGGGGTCTCCCTCTCCCTTTTCTCTTTCGATTTTGGAGGTGTGCTGAGGGCAGCCAGTGCCGCTGCTGCCTCCTTTTCGAGAATGCCAGCCTTCTCTTTCTTGCGTTTTTCTCTCTCGGAGCTCCTTGTAGAGGGCCCCTCCTTTTTAGATTTCGGGCTTCCTGTGGAAGACCCTGCTTTGCCCGCTTCCGGGCCTCCTGTAGAAGATTCTTTCTTTGTCTTCGGACTCTCTATAGGAGGCTGTTTCTCAATGACCTTCGGGCCTCTTGTAGAAGCCCCTCTTTCCAATCTCGAGCTTCTTGTAGAAGCCTTGGTCGTTGCTCTTGGGCTTCCTGTAGAAGCCTGCTCCTTACTGATCTTCGGGCTTCCTGTAGAAGCCTTTGTCTTTGTTTTCGGGCTTCCTGTAGAAGCCTGTGTTTGTGTTTTCGGGCTTCCTGTAGAAGCCTGTGTTTGCGTTCCTGCAGATGCAACTCTCACCACCTTTTCTTGCTTGGCTGCATGGATTTTGCTTTTGGCTTTGACTGCAGGAGCTGACGAGGTGCTTGGGTTGGCAAGGACCACCTCAGTTTTGACTGCCCTGCTTTTCAACCTCTTTTCCCTTGCTCACAGGATGGGGGTGTCCTCTTTTGCTCTGTCATCCTTTCCCTCCTCCTTCTCCTTTCATTTTTTCTTCTGTGTTGGAGTCGGGACCTTTTGGCTTTTCCCTTTCTTACTCTCGGCTACTAGCTCTTCTTCTTCTCCGCTAGAGGATTCCGTTTCTTCAAGCAACATTTTTATGTTCCCTTCTCTTGTTAAATTCCTAAATGATTCCCATGCGAGGGGGACTTTACATGAGTGGAGAGCATCCTCCACAAGAAGCTTGACTAACCCATGGTGGGCTACCTGATCCGGAATTCCGTCCTTGAGCTTTGTAGAGCACTCCATCAAGGACTGCAGTAAAAAGTAAGGAATGCTTAGCCTCTGTGCTGCAGGGAGGTCAATCTGGTGTCTTAGTTCATTGAGCAGCCTGAAGTGATACGTATATACGATGCTGTAACGACCCTCACAGGTGATATATTTCATAATTTGCAAACTGACTTCGTTCCATGGTGGCAACAGGCTTGTCCTTTTCACCCCATTTTTGTCCTCTGTGAATGATTCTTCAGGTGGGAAGAACTCCTTCTTTGCTTGCTGGCTCTGCTTCCGCTCTTCTTTATCCCACGGCAGACCCATGGGCAGTTCTGTGATTCGACTTATATGCTCTGGGGTGAGTTTGAGGCTTAGACCTCTGAAGGTTACTATGGCCAGTGTCTGGGACTTAGGCTGCAGAGCCTGCAATAATTCCTCAGCTACTTCATCATCGTAGCCCTGTAGCTTATCACAAAAAGGCATCCATTGTGCTCTAGTGAAGAGCTCAACCACTGCCGGGTTTCTCCTTAATGTATTTGAATCAGTGGGCTCTCGCCTGATAAATCCACCCGGCATGATGCACAATTTTCTTAACCGGAGGTGGTGATGGTGGAAGAGAGTTTAGTTTCGGTGACAGAGTGCAGAACAATGCGTATAACCCCCAAAAATTTTACCACACAGTCTAACCACGCAACAATCCTGTAGAATTGCAGTATGGGCACACAGACAGCAATTGGTCTACTTTCTCATTTACCCTGACAATAACTGACAATCCTACCACCTTAAATGAGCAATTGCATGAGAAGTCCAGGGTTACCTTGTTACTCGGCCACCTTTTTTCGTGAACACCCGCGTTCCTGTAGAAGACTGCGTCCTGTAGGACTGCGTTCCTGTAGAAACTGTTCCTGTAGGAGCAGTGCGCAGGCTTCGGGGAGAACGGTAGTTGGACTGCGGTTGAGGTGCGCTTCACTGGTGTTCAGTCAGCCGAAAGCTTGGCGTATCAACATGCAGAGGTATTCAGAAGAGTTACTCAAGTTTTGAAGTGGAGGTGGATGGATATACGTGCACAATCTAGCCGATTAGATTTTGAATCGGCACAGCTCGTGGCGCGGAGGGTGAGTTGTCCCCGCCGGACCGTTGGGTGACGTCACCCATCATCCGCCTGCACATTCACTTGCTGCCGCATTCATTCCCACAGATCTGCTGCCGCCCTTTTCGGTTAAAATCGTTTCTCGGTTGACGGGACTGATCTTCACGTGCGTGCTGCGTGTTCCCTTTGTCGTGGCTGCCACCCATCATCTGACTATCCCTTCACTAGCCAACGTGGCCAGTCAACTGGCCTTACGGCCGCTCAACCATTCATTTCTACGCCATGCAAACAAATCAAAGTGATACTCACGCGATTTGATGGAAGGGAGGATTAGAACACTTACCTGCGCGTGTCTGCACATGATTTCCAGTTTTTGGACGACGGATCTACCTGCTGCATGTGGCTTACACAGTCCCGGAGGCTCGTGGTTACAGGATGCTGGCGCTGTAGTGGACGCTCTGGTTGCATGCGCCCATGTGTTGTTTGCAGATGGCTGGGCGATGAATGGTATCCACTCCTGCAGGTTTGACTGCTACAGGATTCCCACGGGGTGCCTTGTAACAGTCTTACCTCCTTGGGTGCATGCTACTTGACAATGGAGATGACCTGCTAATCACGCTCCCGAAGCTTCTGATGCTTGACATGGACATGGTATGAGCTCTCGGTGTTCATTTTTCTCTGACAACTAATTTTTCCACGAGAACTCATTGATCTGGTTTGCTGGTGCAGGGATCTTAGTTGCATGGTGACGAGGATGGTGGAGCAAGGTATCAGCGTCGTGCATGGGCCCAAAAGAGGCTTGCATGCGTCCACACCAACCCGTAGTCATCAGATCTGCTCATGAAACACATTCTGGCTCGTTCTGAGCTTCTACAGGAAGTTTCCTGTAGAAGTACAGAGCTTCCTGTAGACAGGCAGCTCTTCCTGTAGAAATTTGCACCTTCCTGTAGAAAAACTGTGCCTTCCTGTAGAAAGACAACAGTTTCCTGTAGAAGATTCAAACCATGATAAAATTGCACATACCTTGAAAAACATAAGTGTTCTTGGAGGAGGTGCTGGTGAGGTGTCCTGGCTGCATGATAAGGACTTCTGGCTTTGAGTTGAGAGGCTTCCTCTCCTCCATAGAACACCTGCAATCTGCATGCAAATTTCACATAATAGCTTATTGATCTTGTTTTTCTCTTTTTTTTTTTTTTTTTTTTTTTTTTTTTGAAAGATAGCAGGGGCGCCTCAATGAGGTTTTCACCCTTACCACCTGCCTTAAGCGCCTCAGAGAGGTTTTCACTCAAGGATCTTTATTTCTTTTTTTTTTTGAAAGATAGCAGGGGCGCCTCAGATGAGGTTTTCACCCCTACCACCTGCCTTGGGCGCCTCAGGAAGGTTTTCACCCAAGGATCTTTATTATTATTATTTTTTTTTTTTTTTTTTTTTTTTTTTTTTTTTAGATGCTTCAGGGTGTGCCCAAAGCAGGGGCAGGACCCTTCTCTATGACCAATACTGCCTTCTCCATAGTTTTGATGAACTCTTGTCTGGA
Source organism: Pinus tabuliformis (assembly GCA_031772625.1). Lineage (NCBI taxonomy): Eukaryota > Viridiplantae > Streptophyta > Pinopsida > Pinales > Pinaceae > Pinus > Pinus tabuliformis. The sequence continues at coordinate 113,670,175 of CM062816.1, forward strand.
GGGAGGCCTCCTGTAGATCTTCAATCGATGCCCGTTGACAAGCATGGGGATGGCTTCCTCATCAATGGTCCGGATAAGAATAGATCCATTGTCATGACATTTTTCCACTGAATATGGTCCTAGCCATCTGGTTCTCAACTTCCCCTTGAAATCTTTGTATCTGGAATCATACAACAAAGCCCAATCTCCCGGCTGAAATTGCTTGTCATGGAGATGCTGGTCATGCCACACCTTCCTCTGAAGTTGAACCACTTCTGAGTGAAAGAGGGCCTGCATGCGGTGCTCATCCAGTCCATTAAGCTGCAATAGCCTTTCTTGTTGTGCATGGTTGAGATCTAAATCCAGCTGAGCTGCCATCCTCAAAGTGTTATACTCAAACTCAATGGACAGCAAAGCTTTCTTCCCATAGACCAGCTCATAAGGTGTGAAGCCGGTGGTGGTCTTCCAAGTGGTGTTGTAAGCCCATGTGGCTTCAACCAGGCGATCTGCCCAGTCCTTTCTGCTGCTGCTCACCACTTTAGTCAAGATCCCTTCTAATGCTCTATTGGTGACTTCCACCTGCCCATTTGCTTGAGGATGATAGGGGGTGGAAGTCCTATGCTTGATCTTGTGATGAGCTAGTATATCTTCAACCAAGTTGGATGTGAACTGGCTCCCTTGATCGGTCACCAGCTCTCTTGGGTAGCCAAACTTGTAGAGGATGTTCTCTCTTAAGAACTCGACCACCTTCTCTTCTGTTGCTGCTTTGATTGCTTTAGTCTCTGCCCACTTTGTCAAGTAGTCAGTACACACAATGATGTAGGATCTTTGCCTCGAAGAGGGATTGATTGGACCCACAAAGTCCATGCCCCACTTCTCAAATGGCTCAAGAGTCACTTGAGGTTGGAGAGGCATCTCATCCCTTTGGGTCAGTTTCCCCATTCTTTGGCATTGGTCACATTGGCTGACATATCTTCTGACATCTTGATGAAGTGTGGGCCAATAGTAGCCTGCCTGCAGGATCTTGAAGGCAGTTCTCTTTGCTGCAAAATGTCCTCCACAAGGCCCATCATGACAGGTGAGGAGGATGTCAAAGACTTCCTCTTCCCTTACACAACGCCTTAAGATCTGATCGGGGCCAAGCTTGAACAGGTTGCCCCCGATCCAAGTAAATGAGGCACTCTTTCTTATGATTATGCTCTTCTCTTTTGAAGAGAGGTGCGGAGGAAACTGAGCTGAAACAAGGTAGTTTGCTATATCAGCAAACCATGGAGAGAGTACTGAGATAGAAAACAGATGCTCATCAGGCATCTGGTCATCCACCGTCCCATCTTCATCTGCAGACAAATCCAATCTAGACAAGAAGTCAGCAACAACATTTTCTCTCCCTGGTTTATCAATAATGGTTAGATCAAACTGCTGCAATAAAAGTAACCATATAATAATACGAGCATTCACATCTGGTTTATTCATCAAATATCTAATAGCAGCATGGTCAGTATGTACAAAAGTCTGGTAACCAGTAATATAATGTCAGAACTTGTTCAGTGCATGGACCACAGCTAAGAATTCCTTCTCGGTTACAGTGTAATTCAGCTCTGCTTTGGACAAGTTTTTGCTAACGAAGTAAATGGCATATGGAAGTTTTTGCTCAACTTGTCCTAAGGCTGCACCTATGGCTTTGTTCGAGGCATCAGTGTGGATGTGGAAAGGTAGGGCCCAGTTTGGACCTCTCAGGATTGGAGCTGACACTAACTTGTCTTTTAATTCATTCAAACTCTTCTGACAATCGTTAGTCCAATTAAACTCCACATCTTTTGCCAACAGACCAAACAATGGTGAGGCTAACTTGCTGAAGTCCTTAATGAATCTTCGGTAGTATCCTGCTAATCCCAAGAAACTTCGGACATCCCTTACTTTTTGAGGAGGTGGAACCCTCTTGATGAGAGCAATTTTGTTAGGATCCACCTGCAATCCTTGGGAAGAAATGGTATGGCCTAGCACGGTCCCTTCAGTCATTAGGAATTCACATTTTTCAGGGCTGAGGGACAAGTTCATCTCGGTGCATTTGGTTAGGACTTTCCCCAGGTTGGACAATGCTTCCTGGAAGTTGGCCCCATAAGGAGTAAAGTCATCCATGTATATTTCCACTGCATCATGGACCAACTCCGAGAAGATGCTCAAGACAGCTCTCTGAAAAGTAGCAGGAGCATTGCATAGCCCAAAGGGAAGGACTCGGTAGGCAAAGGTACCCCAAGGACAAGTGAAGGTGGTCTTATCTTGGTCTTCCGGGCTGATATGGATTTGATTGTACCCGCTAAACCCATCCAGGAAAGAGAAGAACTTCTTTCCTGCCAGTCCATCCAACACTTGATCTATGAAAGGTAGAGGGAAATGGTCTTTTTTGGTAGCTTTGTTCAGCTCACGGTAATCTACACAGATCCTCCACTTCCCATTCTTCTTGGGAACCAACACTAGAGGGGACACCCATTCACTATCTGAGATGGGGTAGATGAATCCGGTATCTAACAGTTTCTGCAATTCTTCCTTGACAATGTCCTTAAGGGCTGGATTCATTCTCCTCTGGGGTTTCCTAACTGGTTTACAATCCTCTTTGATGTATATATGATGGGTACAGACCGAGGGATGGACTCCTTTCATCTCCTTATAGCTCCAAGCAAAAGCATCTAAGTGGCTGGCCAATAGGCTACACAACTCCTTCTCCTGGGAAGGAGATAGGGAGGAGCTGATCTTTAATGCTCTCTCAGGGCCGAACTCCACACTTTTGACTCTGGGAGTGACAGGGCTGGTTGTACAAAGGTCCACTAAGGTGCTAGCTTGGGCATCCTCCACCAACTTCTCTAAAGATAGTGCACTGGAAGGTGGATTTTGGATCAGGGTCTCAATCAAATCATCCTCGGTTGGGGGATTTCCTCTAATGGTATCTAGGGTACACAGAGGTGCTGAATACACCTCGTCTTCTTCTCCTTCCTCCAACCAGAGTGGTAAATCATGCTCTAAAGAAGGTTGGGCAGGAGGGTATAGGACTAGTTGCTTGGACATGGGGCCATTTTTGATGGTCATGTTTCCTGCCCGACAACTTATGTAAGCATCTGCAGTAGCTAACCAAGGCCTTCCCAAGATGAGAGGATATCCAGTAAGCTTCGCCTTTGGTTGCAGAACCATGAAGTCTGCAGGGTATTCCCAAGAATCGATAGAGACCAAGACATCCTCCACAATCCCTTCGGGAGTCACGGTGGAGCGATCTGCTAATTGCAGTACTGTCGAGGTCTTCCTCAAGGAACCCTGAAGATTGAGTTTAAGCATGGTATCCCTGGTCATCACATTGATGGCCGCCCCCAGATCAATCAAGGTGGGGGATAATGGTGCCATTGATGTGAACATCTACTACATGACTTCCAGGATCTAGGTACTTTGGGCAGATGACTTGTCCTAGCATAAGGTCAGACAGCTGTCCTATGACATTGATAGTTGAGGCATCTTTCTTCCGTCTGCCTGGGTGTTTGAAACACTTCTCCTTAACCAGCTTGTTATATATTGGCACATCCTTGATGGCTTGGAGAAGTGGGATTTTTACACACAACTGCTTGAGCTCACCCAAAAGCTCATCTTCTTCTGGGTTAGGTTGTGTGGTGGCTGTTAGTCTCTCAGGAAAGGGTGGAATAGGCTTTGGTTCACTCTCCTGATGGTTTTCCTCATCCTCTGGGGGAGGAGGTTGGCGATCTGGAAGAGTCTTTCCAGATCTAAGATTGATCTCCTGGATCTCCACAGCATAGGTAGGGCATGAGGTCTCCCCAGTATATACCTGCTGAGCCTGTCTATTGTTGGGGTTCGGGTTCGGTTGAGCATGCATCTGAGGTTGCCTTGGAGGAGCAGGAGGTAAAGGCTGAGGTTGAACTAGTGGTGGAGGCAAAATGGCAGGAGGAGTGTTGTATTGGGGCCTCCACCCCGACTGAGGAGCACTCCATTGAGGCTGCGACTGGGTATGTGAGTGATATGGATGAGAAGTAGGTTGAGTAGGGTACTGAGGTGGATAAGACCATGGAGGAGGCATGGACCAAGAAGGATGAGCAGGGGGACCCCAGGAAGGCATGGGAGTCGAGTGGTTGGGGTTGAAATAAGCTTGAGATGCCCCTTTCATCCCCTGCTGATAAGGTCTAGATCCTTGAGGCCTCCTTTGGTTGATGAAGTAGAGAGGTTCAGTGGGGGCTTCGGTTCCTTGGTACATGGCTTTAAACCCAGGTAAGGTTGGACACTGATTTGTTGGGTGGTCCTCCTCACAAACGAAACGCACTTCAACCGAATGCAATGGACATTCGTTCTTAGGGTGTCTTCTAGTGCACCTAGGACAGAAGACAGCCAAGGCTCTCTCAGCTTCTTCTTTCTTCTGCTGGATCCTGAATGTGTCCAGCTGCATGGCAATGGTCTGTCTCACCTCACTCTTAAGATCTTCTAATTGGTTTGTAAACTCATGTTTGGAGAAAGGGACACCAGTGGAGAGGAGATTTCCTCTACCTCATTTTCTCGCTGCCCTGGAATGATTTCGAAACACAGTCTTGATGTCCTCATAAGGCAGTTGGTAAATGTCCCCCCCAGCTAACATGTGAAGGGTGTCTAAGAGATCTTCAGGGACTCCTCGGAGTAGAACCAACTTGAGGGATTCAGGGTCAAGTGTGCACCTGGCCCGTTTATAACTAAGTTGGAACCTCTCCTCATAATCCTCTAAAGACTCATCATTCCCCATGGTCATTCGAAAGATCTCTCCCTTGGTTTCCTTGGACCTACAATAATCCCTATACTTGGTATTGAAGGCTTGCTGCATCTGAGCCCAAGTAGCGATGCTATTCCCAGGTAATCCCATGAACCAGCGTAGTGCTGCATCCTTAAGAGTGGAAGGGAAAAGCTTCAGCTTTTGCTCATCTTCAGTATAGTCATAGGTTCTACAAAGGACAGCAAACTCAAACAAGAAGGTATCAGGATCCTCAGTGGTCAGTCCATGGAAGTGAGGCAAAGCGGAGGGGCTAATGTTTTTCATTTTCATATCTCCATTGGTCTCTCGGATGGGGAAAGCTCCTTCTATTCTCTCATCTTCTCTCCTATTATCAGCCATGGCTTCAGATGGAGTGGTTTCTAACTCTTCTTCTTCTATAGGGTCTTGGTATATCTCAGGATGTTCACCTATAGGTTCCTCTGGGTCACTGTCACCAAAGAAGAGAGAAGGGTGACTCATTGATGTGGTGGGGGTGTTTGGTAGGAATTTGCCTGATCTATCTCGGTTCCTACGAGGCATGAAATGGAAAGGACTTTTTTTTTTTTTTGAGTGCTTTTGCTTTTTCTTTGGTACCTGCAAAACTGAAACAAAGTGATCTACAACTAACTATATTGCTCAAATGAAATTGCAGAATTGGAAAGCTAATCTAGGAAAGCAAGAAAAATTAATCTAGGAAAGCAAGAAATATTAATCTAGGAAAGCAGGAAATGCTAATCTATGAAAGCAGGAAATGCTTATCTAGGAAAGTAGGAAATGCTAAGCTACTTTTGCAGAATGGAAATGAAATAAACTATTGAGCAGAAGTAAGAGTACGAAAGTAGAAGAAAAGCAACAATTACTAATACTCTGACGCGTCCCCGGCAACGGCGCCAAAAAGATGGTGAGCTCCAGTATTGTAGCAATAATGCTACAACTCCTGGGGCTTCCTGTCTCTCATTTTATCAACCCGGTAGTTCGTACAAACTTGGAAGCGACGGTGCTATATGCACAAGTACTAGCTCTTGTCGCAGCTGTCACTTGGTCAGCTGGCACAAGTCCGCTAGGGCTCAAGCCAACTTCTATAGGCTCTCAGAAGAAGCTTGCTAATTGATGGACGAAAGCTATTCTCAAAGGAAAACTACTCTACTTGACAAAATGGACTGAAAGCAAATCAAAGCATGTAAACCTAGGAAACCCTAATTTAACTAGTCTAACCTCTACAATGCAAGAAATGTGAATGAAACTTCTACCAATGCTGCTGTTACCTCTAATAAGTGCAAATGCATGGATCTAAACTACTTGCATCATGAAAGATATGTTTTTGTATTTTTCCTTTAAGTGTGTGGAATGATTGTGATCTTGTGCTAACTAGGGTTTGGTTGCGCAGATGGGATGGAGAAGGAAGGAAAGCGTGGGATAGGTTGGGGAGGCTAGGAGAGGTCCCTAGGGATCCTTAGCATCCATCCACAGAGGTTCCTCACATTCAGAAGCTCGGCAACCGAGTGAGTGGCCTCCTACAGGAAGTCTGCAGGGGATCCTACAGGATACTCTGGTTTCTACAAGATGTCTACAAACGGCTACAGGATGACCTATCGTGAGTGTTGGTGTGATGGAGGAGTGATGAAATGGTAGGGGGAGATGTGTAAGGTAGGAATGAGGCTGGTGATGGCTGTAGAAGTGAAGGAATAGGATGGGGAGTGAGTGTAGGGAGTGGGTTGGAAGATAGAGGGCTATGTCAATGAAAAGGGCTAGAGAATGGAAGTACGAGAGGAGTGAAAGACTTTGGGAGATAACAGAGCGGAGCAGAGGTCAAAGATGTGTTTGCATGTGTGATCAAGATGGAGGACAAAGTAATGGAATGAGAGTTAGCAGTGTAAATGGAACAAATGCTTGTGACTATCACCAAACCAAAAATGCATTAACTTAGACTACCTGTTCTTATAAATTCAATGAACAGCAATCTAAACGCGAAGGAGAATGTGCATGAAGCTGTGGTAAAGGAGTGTGGTGCAGGTGTGAATCATGTGGAAGCATCTAACATAACGTGACTGTGTTTGCAGCGATCATGGAATAAAGAAATGCGTATTTTTGGTGGTTAGTCATGGACTGCACTCCAATCCCAGATGAGACGGTAGTGAGCCTTAACAACCTTTTTGTTGGAGCTCCAATCGATTATATCTATCCTCTGCTACACTAAGCAAGTGGAAACAAATTCATCATAAGCAACTCCTATCTAACTCATGAAAAAGACCAACTTAACAACCTGTAATTCGAATTGCATGTGCAAATGAAAAGCTCAAAGTGCTGAAATGAAATGGAAATAACACTACAGCAGAGGGGATCTATGGCTCTCAGGTTGGGCCCTAACCTGAGAGCTATAGTCTCCTTAAGAAAACTCAGAACTAGATCAGAATCTGCCTTCTTTATTCATAATCTGATATCATGCCAAATTGTCTTACAAAAAGGAACAAAAACTGAGCTGTGCTCGAAAATTACAATAGCAATACGAGAGTTTCAACAACCTATCCAAGGCTAAGGCCTCTATACTTATACAAAAACGATGATCCAACAAGTGTCCTTGATTTTAGGAGCTCGGCTGTCCAACTAGAGTTTAACTGTTGATCCTGTAGGACAGTCATAACTACTGTTCCTGTAGAACAGTTATAACTGATGTTCCTGTAGAACAGCTAGCTGCTTCTAAGCTCGGAGGGGAGATGGATTGGAGCTCGGAGTTCTTGGTGGGAATCACGAGGAATGTCCCCAAGACCGTGGACATCCTCTCCTAAAAGTCAGCAGTGCCACCTCATTGTCTCCTTGTCTCCTTTTTCGTTGTCTTTTGCTCCCTTTTAATGCCAAAACCTGGAATCACAATGCATTAGTCACGTAGATAGAGTGCCTACCCTTCTTCCTACAAACAACATGAATAAACTAAGAAATGCATGCATAAGCAGTAAAAAATTAATGGTTTGAGCAAGTAGAATAGGCCAAAATGAGCCCAAATTGTACCAAAATTGGGGCTCGTCACCAACCAGATTGGATAAACGAAGCAAGGGAGGAATGGAAGAATGACGAAGAAGTGTGGGCACTTATTCGAAAGCTACAACAAGATTCCAGTACTTTTGATATATTTAGCTGGCAAAATGATTCGTTATGGTACAAAGATCGCTTATACCTCTGTAAGAATTCCCAACTAAAACAAAAGATTCTTATGGAATTGCACACTTCTCTCTTAGGAGGGCACTCAGGATTTTTAAAAACTTACCACAGGGTTAAGAAGGAATTTTTTTGGGATGGCCTTAAATCAGATATTCAAAAGTTTATGGCGGAATGTTTAGTTTGCCAGCAAAATAAAGTTGAAACAATTAAGACACCGGGTCTATTACAACCTTTATCCATTCCAAGCCAACGTTGGGAGGAGGTTTTGAATGGATTTTATCACAGGTTTACCCAAGTCTGAGGGAAAGAGTGTCATCATGGTGGTAGTTGACAGACTTACCAAGTATGCACACTTTTGTGCATTATCACATCCATGTAAAGCCAGTACAGTTTCTACTGCATTTATGGAAACAGTTCAAAAGCTACATGGAAACCCAAAGATTATTGTAAGTGACAGAGATCCCATTTTCACTGGAAATTTTTGGACAAAATTATTTTCTTGTCTTGGTACTCAGTTAGCTCATAACTCATCTTATCATCCTCAATTTGATGGGCAAACTGAGATAGTAAACAAATGTTTGGAAGGATATCTTCATTGATTTGTATCTGATAAACAGACACAATGGGTCAAATGGTTGCCTCTGGCTGAATGGTGGTATAACACTTCCTTCCATACATCAACAAAAATGACCCCATTTATGGCACTTTATGGGTATCAACCACCATCCATCACATCATATTTAAGAGAAAATTCTAAGGTTCAGGCAGTGGAACATCACATCGAACATCAACAACAAGTCCTCCAACTCTTAAAGGATAACCTCATGTTGGCACAAAATAGAATGAAACAACAGGCAGATCAACATCGCAGTGAAAGAAGTTTTGATGTAGGTGATTAGGTATTCCTACGGCTACAACCATATAAGCAAATGTCCCTAAAGCAAGCTAAGAAGGATAATAAATTATCACCAAAGTATTATGGTCTGTACAAGGTGTTGCAAAAGATTGGTACTATGGCATACAAATTGGAGCTTCCTGCAGCTTCTCGATTGCACCCAGTTTTCCATGTTTCATGTTTAAAGAAGGTTATAGGTGACAAGCTCCCAATTCAAACAATATTTCCAGAACTTGATGAGGAAGGAAAAATTATATTAGAACCGGAAGCAGTCACAGAAACAAGAACTCGACAGCTACAAAATCGATCAATTTTAGAGTATCTTATCAAGTGGAAGAACTTATCCGCTGAAGATTCCACATGGGAGGATGAGAATTTTATGTAGAAGTATCCAGAACTACTCAAGCGTTGAGGACAACACTTTTTTGAAGGAGAGGGGCATGTTGGGTCCCTATAATACTAGTGATTACCCCATTACTATTGTAGTTATACCCCTTATTTATATTTTTGTGCCCCTATTACCCCCATATTGTTATTTTTGTGCCCCATAGAATCCCTCTATTGTTATTTTTGTGGCTTTATATTATTATTGTTAGGTTGGCTGGATTATATTGTGACTCCCTAGACTTTTATATATAGAAAGGAGGTTTTGTCATTTGTATCATCAAAGAATTGTTCATTTATGTAATGTAAAGGAGGTTTCCCCTCGAAGAGGCTGAATTCTAAGGCGTTGATCTATCTTTTCTATCTTTTCTTGAGCTGGTTTCATAACAAAAGGGTTATAAGCTTTAGAAGCCAGTAACAAGGAAGGTTGTGTACAACCAAGATGTGGTGTTCAGAGAGGTGAAAGATGTTATTAAACATGAATTCCAACCAAAGGAACTTGAGAAGATAGAGTTTGAGCTTAAGGAGGAAGAATCCGACTCTATAGCAAGGGAGGAATTAGAAGATGAAGAGCCACAAACTCCGGGTGTGAGAAGATCAGTTTGAGAAAGAAGGTAGTCGGAAAGGTATAGTCCATCTACTTTCTGTTCAAATTTTGCTTTATCTGTTACTAATGATGATCCCAGAACTGTGAAGGAAGTAGTAGATTCATAGGATGGAAAACTCTGGAAAGAAGCCATGTTTGATGAAATGGCATCTTTGCACAAAATTGAGTCTTGAGATCTGGTGGAGTTGCAGGCTGGAAGGAAACCCATTGGCAGCAAATGGGTGTTCAAAAAGAAGAAAAATGTAGAAGGAAAGGTGGAGAAATACAAATCTTAGTTGGTAGCAAAAGTTTATTCCCAGGTGTTGGGAATTGATTTTGGTGATATTTTTTCTCCTGTTGCCAAGGTAGCTTATATTAGATTACTTTTATCTATTGTTGCGGCTTTTGATTTTGAGGTAGAACAGATGGATGTGAAGACAACATTTCTTCACGGGGATCTGGAAGAGGAGATCTACATGAAGCAACCTGAAGGTTTTGTGGTGAAGTGTAAGAAAGAAATGGTATGCAAGTTAAAGAAGTCTTTGTATGGGTTAAAACAGTCATCAAGGATGTGGTATCAGAAATTTGATACATTTATACGGGGACTTGGCTTCACCAGAAGTGAAGCAAATCACTGTGTGTATTTTAAATTAATTGGTGACCATGTTATTTATCTAGTCTTGTATGTGGATGATATGTTGCTGGTTGGAAATGACAACGAAATTATCCAGTATTTGAAGACCCAATTGTCCTCCAAATTCGACATGAAAGATATTGGTGCTGCAAACTATATTTTGGGCATGGAAATTAAAAGAGATCGGACAAAGAGGAAGCTCTAGTTAAACCATAGGAAGTATGTCGAGACAATACTGCAGAGGTTTAATATGCAGGATAGTAAACCAGTGAAGGTTCTTATTCCTGTAGGTGTGAGGTTATTTGTTGGACAGTGTCCCAAGACACAAGAAGAGGAAGAGGACATGTCCCATGTTCCATATGCAAGTGCAGTCGATAGCCTAATGTATGCAATGGTCTGTACTAGACCAGACATTGCACATGCAGTGGGAGTATTGAGTAAGTTTATATCAAAACCATGGAAGGAGAACTAGACAACAGTGAAGCGGGTTTTCAAGTATTTGCGTGGCACTAGTGATTATGGTTTGTGCTACCAAGGAAGACCAGGATTGGACAGGCTGTTGGATATTCATGGCTTTGTTGATGTAGACCGAGCTGGAGATATGGATCAGAGAAGATCTACATGTGGGTATGTGTTTAACCTATTTGGAGGTGCATTCAGTTGGATGAGTAAGAAACAATTTGTAGTGGCACTATCAACTACAGAGGCAGAATACATCGAAGACACTCATGCAAGCAAGGAAGCAATTTGGTTGCAAAGATTGTGTTCAAGTATGGGGTTAGTACAGGGAGCTATAAGGATATACTGTGACAGCCAAAGTGCAATTTTCTTGGCAAAGAACCCTGCATATCATTCAAAGACAAAGCACATTGATGTTCAGTATCGCTTTGTGAGGGATATGACAGAAGACAAAAAGGTGTTGCTAGTAAAGGTGGAAACTTTTAAGAATACTGCAGATGCATTGAAAAAATATGTGAGCTTTGAGAAGTTCTCTTGGTGTAGAGAAACAATGGGTGTTGCAGGGCTGGATAAATGACTAAGCTCTTTTATGGCCCCCTTGTGGAAAGAAAACAACAAGTTGGAAAATGATGGGTTGTGTTATATTCTTTCCATGATTAGCCCACGTAGTTAACCGGGGGGTTAGAGGGGGGGGAGCCCCCCCCCTTTGTTGTGCCAATTGCATAGCGGGGTGGGTCACAGGGGTTTAAGGGTTACAGGTAGTTCCCCTCTATGGATTCCGAGGCAGCGCACCGGGAAATTTTGTTTTTGCACCCTATATTAGGTTGGGCGGACATACCTATGGTTTTGTGCATGGTTTTTGCACATGGTTTTGATGCTTCGGAATGTATAAATATGTATTGTAACATTGAAAAGAAAAAAATGAAAAATCAAGCTGGTATTCTCAATTTTGGGATCCAGGGGAAAATATCGGTGTATATGTGTTTTGTGTTATGCTCTCGCATTGTTTATTTTCTGTGTTTTAGAATTCATATGTAGTAATTTTTGTACAGGGTTAAAACCTACATTTGGTATCAGAGTTGTTTTGGATTCAAGGGATGCCTTTGAGGCTCCAACCTCTTTGGTATACACTGGTGTGCTGCTGCGCTCTTTTCAGCTTCCACTGCTTCTGCTGCCCCCTTTTCTTCTGTTGCTTCCACTATCTCATGCTCAAGTTATGCCATCCACCAACGACAACACAGTTCTCTGTTTTTGCTGCTTTTATATGCTCCATGCCCCTGTCCATTCGTTTCCTCTTACATGTTGGCTCTTTGGCTTCCTCCTCACTTGATCGCTTGACACTTCGGCTTCCATTTCTTTGCTTTCTTTATTTTTTCTTACAGGCTTTATCGGAGGCGTTTAATCACCCATCGGAAGCCACCACCCGAGCGTTTTAATCAACCATCGGAAGCCACAACCGAGCCTTTTAATCAACCATCACCAAGCAATTTAATCAACCTGCCACACTTATAGAATCAGAGCCACCCTTTTATTGCCGCTTTTATGTCTATCGGAAGCCACCGCCCAACCGTGTCCACACATACAATCAACACAAGCGTTTCAATATATGTCTTAAGGCTTAAACCCGAAGCCACATATAATATATGGGAAACATTATAAAACCCCTTTATAAAGATTTCGGTCACATATACATTACTACACAAGAACCCATGTAAATCCGCTCAAATGATCGTTTGCGGATTTCAAATCTTATCCGCCCGCCTTTATAGTTATCGGCGAGTCCGGATTTCGGCGATCACAATAAATCCCTTTACTCCGACCTCCGATGAGGAGTGAACCGATGCTCTTTAGACTCCCTTTAATATTGTTTCGGGTCTGATGAACATCGGCGTTCGTTGTAAACAATAGAACAGCCTCCTCCGATGCGACGGACCCGACACCCTTTTATGATCCAGCCTATTCAAATTTCGGCTCTGTCAATTCGGCGAGTTCACCTCGGCGACTTTGTAACACAAAGGGTCTGCGGACCCGACACTCCTTTAAGCTCCCTTCTAAAGAGATTTCGGGTCCGGCCTATCGGCAGTTCCCTATCGGCAGATTTGCAATTTAATGGGTCTGCGGACCCGATGCTCCTTTAGGCTCTGTTTTATAATATTTCGGCTCCGGACAGTCAGAGCTTACACTTAACAGTCCCAAAGGCCTTTGCGGACCCAATATTACTTTATGCTCCCCTTTATAATGGTTCGGCTCCGGTCTGTCGGAGCATACACTTCGGTGATTACGAAAGGCTCCACTCCTCCGATGCGATATTGATTTCGGACCCGAAATCCTTATCCGCTATACTTCATAATACTTCGGCTCCGGGATTTTGGAGCATACACTTCGGCAGTTTCGAGGCCTCTCCTCCGATGTGATATTTGGTTTCCGGACCCGATATGGGTCTGGACCAAAATTAATATTCTTTCAACTCCGCCGCTGTCCCACCTAAGGGGAAATATTTTGAATTCTCTGTGTAAACAGAGATATTCGATATAGCACTTGTAAAATGATTTAAGGAGTCTGTATAAAAAAAGAAATGACTCCCAAGGCTTCAATCATATGACTCCAATGGCCCTATTTGTTTGTAATATATATACGGCTCCTCTTGGCTCCTCTTGCTCCATCTGCTCCTCTCGGTCCATTTTCTCCATTTGCTCCATATATATTGCTCCTCTCTTGCTCCATCTGCTCCTATCGGTCCACTCTGTTTGCTCCTGTAGCTCCTCCGAGGGCTCCTCTTGCTCTGACACTCCTTCGATATGGCTCCTCTTGCTCTGGCACTCCTCCGATATATGTGGCTCCTCTGGCTTGGTCCGCTCCTCTTGGCTCCTTTTGCTCTGTCTCCTCCTCTTGAATATTGCCATATTGACATCAATGACAATCTGTGTCTAAAAAATATATCATTGATGTCCTACCATTTCATCTTGATGTCTTTGTCTATGAACAACTTGGTGTCTTTGTAGATAAGCAAGCTCATAGACCCTTGTTCAACTGCATCTGCAGTTGTACTTTCGATGGTGTCCTTTGACCTTGCTCTCTTGGAGGCCATTGAACCTAAACTTGTGAGAGACGGATGAACACTTGCAATACATGGAGAGATAACAACACTCATGGAAAGCAATATGTCAGTTGAAAACCACAACAAATTTGAGGATTGTCATGCAACATACCAAGGTGACTGACTGGGAAGATTGCGCAATTTTCACCGGGAGGCTGGGAGACTGACTGTCAAAACTGAACCAGGCACAATCTAGGCTATCAGGAGGCTCACTAACTACTGGAACTACGCAATGAAAATTCCAACCTAGCCTGCTGAGGACTAAAATTGCTCAAAGCGTAGTTTTAGTCAGCAAGGGCATGCAAACCGACAAACTGCATTGCGCAATTTTTGGGGTCAGCAGGGCACTGCCTCCTAGAATTGCACAATCTAGGCCTCGAGGTTAGTGCTGGCCAGATTTTCACAGTTTCTGGAGGGAAGGCAAAGCCTTCACTCTCAGAAATGCACATTTTTTTCAGGCAAAGCAAGGTCTGAGCCAAGGCAGCCCAGACTCACTGATAGGTGACTGAAAACGTGAAAAGGTTTGAATGCATGGCAAGACTGAGTGTAAGCAAGAGTGAATGATCATGCATGCAAATAGTGACTGCAAGATTCAGAAAATGGGAAAGAAGGAATGTGTGTGAAGCGAGTCGCCGCAACAGTGACTGTAAGTGCAGAAACAATGTCATGCATATGACAATAGTGAGATGCAATGAAAAACTTGAAACATTGGTTCTGCAGGCTGACATGCATTAAAACGACAGCAGGCATTCAAAAAAACCAAGAAAACAATATTCATACAAAGTGAAATACAAAAAGCGACAGAAAAGCAACAAATTACATGAAAAGAAAACTTACCTGGAAAAAGTTGATATGAATTCGCTGAAGACTTCTAGATGTGGTGTAAGATGTCAAAGCTCTAAGACCGATGTGAGGAATGAACTCTGTAGTTTCGAATAAATAATTTTGATAAGAATGAGGTTTATGATGCGCATGCCACAAATCTAGGAAAAAGTGACACTTGGCGGGAATTTTCTAAACGATCTTTGCATGTAACTTCCAGCTGCTAAATATATATCCCTAAAATCTAGGGATGTGTTTTTTTCTTTTTTCTTTTTTGGGAAAAAGTATCCCATCCATGCAAATCAAGATTTCCCAGTCCTAGAGGGAACCGGTCAACCTGAAACCACATGCAGTGGTTTGCAAACTTGGGGATGAGATTTGCGCAATTTCTGGGTTGAGCAAGACTGGTTTTCCCTCATGCATTGGGAAATTTCTGGACTGAAGCCCTAGCTATCAGATAGAATTGCACAAGTTCTTAAATGAAGCCCAATGTTGGGCTGGATTGTGCATCTTTTAGAGGGAAGGCTTCCTCGCTGGATTATGCATTTCTGGAGCCCATTAGGATTGTGCAATTTATGGAGGGAAGGTTTGTTCTCCTCTAGAATTGCAAAATTTTTTGAGTGAGCATCTCAGCCACAAAACTTCCTAAGTCCGGAATGATAGCCTGTGGTGGGAGAAACAAGTTGACATGCACAGGTTGGCAGGCCACTGAAACTTTGTTGAAGCCTATGTACTTGGACAATGCAATACATGCTGCTAAGGATGGCTGGTAGGGAGGCTCCAAAACGAAGCTAAGGAAAAATTTGGGGGGTGGTTTTAGCCGATACAATAGAACCTCATGGATCAATTTATTGACAAGGTACCTCAAGGCTTGATGATTTATACAAATATGAAAGAATCTGTTAGAAGGTAGTGGAAAAAATTCTGGAGAGAGAAGATCATGACAAGTGCATATCTTTCCATCATCAAATAGTTTTGTTTGCCTTATTTAGTTTCCATTTGGAATAAGCATTTAGATTTTCTACAAAATCATTATCGATTTGTGCTAGTAAAATATCGACTATGATGTTCAATGCATTTATTGGCTTGTGTTATATTCTTTCCATGACTAGCCCACGTAGTTAATTGAGGGGTTAGAGGG
The DNA here is from genome assembly GCA_031772625.1 of Pinus tabuliformis. NCBI lineage: Eukaryota > Viridiplantae > Streptophyta > Pinopsida > Pinales > Pinaceae > Pinus > Pinus tabuliformis. The sequence continues at coordinate 113,686,099 of CM062816.1, forward strand.
GGGCGGAGCCCCGCCCCCCCCCCCCCCCCCCTCATTGAATTGATTGCATAGTGGGGGGGGGAGGGGTCACAGGGGGTTTGAGGGGTGTAGGTAGCCCCCCTAATAGGGTCTGGGGCAGTGCCCCAGAAAATTTTGTTTTTGGACCCTATATTAGGTTGGGCGGACCTACCTATGGTTTTGTGCATGGTTTTCGCACATGGTTTTGGACGCGATGGTTTTCGGTCCATGGTATTGGATGCTTTGGCATGTATAAATATGTATTGTAACATTGAAAGGAACATAATGAAAAATCAAGCTGGTAGTCCTGGTTTTGGGATCCAGGGGAAAATCTCTGTGTATATGTGTTTTATGTGTTATGGTCTGGCATTGTTTATTTTCTGTGTTTTAGAATTCGTATGCAAATAATTTATGTATGGGATTAAAACCTACATTTGGTATCAGAGTTGTTTTGGCTTCAAGGGGATGCCTTTGTTGTTGAGGGGTTTCGCTCAGGCCTGTGGTAGACCCTGTTCAGTGGGAGATCTGCGGGATCAATTCTGGTGGTGAAAGAAGATGGCGAGCAGTGGAAAGATAGAGATCTAGAAATTTAATGGTCAGAGTTTTGAGTTATGGAAACTCAAGATGGAGGGTCTGTTGGTGGATAAAGATCAGTGGGTGATGGTAGATACAGGTACTAAACCAACAGGAGTGTCCGATGAAGAATGGAAGAAGTTGGATCGCAAGGCTAAGAGCACAATACAATTGTGTGTCTCAGATTCAGTATTACTGAATGTATCAGGCGAAGCTACGGTGAAGGCTTTGTGGGACAAGTTAGGGACTTTGTACCAATCTAAGTCTCTGGTGAATAAATTGTTCCTACCGAAAAAGTTGTACAACCTAAGGATGAAAGATGGAGACTCGGTGATAGAACATCTGGACGCATTTAATACTGTGGTAAGTAAGTTATTATCTGTTGATATTAACATTTTAGATGAAGATAAGTGCATCAGTTTATTGTGTTCTCTACCAGATTCATGGGATAGTCTGGTTATTGCAATAGGTAGTAATGAAACTGCCTTGCAGATTGATGAAATAGTCTCATCCTTGCTGACGGAGGAGATGAGACGGAAAAATATGGAGAGCCAGAATGGTGATGCCTTGTTTGTACGAGAATGGTCCCAAAACAGAAACAAAAATAAGTCATCGAGTGAGAGATCTAAATCTCCAGGAAAACCTGTAAAGGTGGTGTGCTGGAAATGCTGAAAGGAAGGGCACTACAAAAGGGACTGTAAATCTAAAGCTCCTGACAAAGGAAAGGGATCTAATGACGCTCCTTCTATAAAGGTGAAAACAACCTCAGATGAAGGTGGGGATGTGTACTTGTCTTCTTCAAGTACACATGTAGATCATGAGGTATGGTTGATTGACTCAGGTGCGTCCTTTCACTTCACTCCCCATAGAGAGTGGTTCTGCGAGTATGAGAAATATGATGGTGGTGATGTCTTCTTGGTGGATGACAGGAAGGCTAGAATCGTTGGTCACAGAAAAGTAAAGCTGAAGTTGCAAGGTGGAAGGGTTAGAACACTTCCGAGTGTTCTGCATATTCCTACATTGGCCAGAAATCTAATTTTTGTAAGTAAGATGGATGATGCAGGTGTAAAAACAGTGTTCGAGAAGGATACCTGCAAGATGGTTCGGGAAGCACTAGTATTGACACGGGGAGTTCAGATTGGAACTTTGTACAAGCTGCAAGGTAGCACTGTTGTTGATGGGTGCAATAGTTATGTGGTTCCTGAAAGTGAAGCAGAAAATCTAGTGGTTTCTTGAGAGAAGACCATGTTGTGGCATCAAAGGCTTGGACATATTGGAGAGAATTACCTTCGAATACTTCATGGTAAAGGTATGGTAGAAGGTATTAATAATGGCTCTCTAGATTTTGATTTCTGTGAAAATTGTGTATATGGGAAGCAGAATCGGGTGAGTTTCCCCTCTGGTGGTAAGAGGGCGAAACATATATTAGATCTTGTGCACAGTGATGTGTTTGGACCTGTGAAGGTTCCATCACTGGGTAAGTCTGTGTACTATGTATAATTTATAGATGACTTCTCAAGGAATACAAGGATATATTTCCTCAAGAAGAAATCTTAAGTCTTTGACAGGTTTAAAGAATTTAAGGCTCTGGTGGAAAACCAGACAGAGAAGAAGATAAAGGTGTTGAGGACAGATAACAGTGGAGAGTTTTGCAACAAGAAATTTGAAGAATTCTGTAAGAAGTGTGGTATAGCATGGTAGAAGACTACTCCCCACACACCTGAGCAAAATGGAATTGCAAAAAGAATTAACAAGAGATTGATGGAAAGGGCAAGAAACATGCTCAGTGGTGTTAGGTTAGGACAGGAATTTTGGGTACAGGCGGTGGAGATAGCATGTTACCTGGTCAATAGATCACCTTCATCAGCGTTAGAGGATAAGACTCCATAAGAGGTATGGACTGGTAAGAAACCCTCTCTTTCACATCTGAGGGTATTTGGATGTGATGCATATGTACATGTTCCAAAGGAGAAAAGAACCAAGTTGGATAGTAAATCTGAAAAGTGCAGCTTTATTGGGTATAAGGATGGTTTAAAGGTGTTGGGTCCCTATAATACTAGTGATTACCCCATTACTATTGTAGTTATACCCGTTATTTATATTGTTGTGCCCCTATTACCCCCATATTGTTATTTCTGTGCCCCATAGAATCCCTCTATTGTTATTTTTGTGGCTTTATATTATTATTGTTAGGTCGGTTGGATTATATTGTGACTCCTTAGACTCCTATATATAGAAAGGAGGTTTTGTCATTGTATCATCGAAGAATTGTTCATTTATGTAATGTAAAGGAGGTTGCCCCCTCGAAGAGGCTGAATTCTAAGGCGTTGATCTATCTTTTCTATCTTTTCTTGAGCTGGTTTCATAACATTTGGTATCATAGCTTTGGATTCTAGGGTTTCACTGCTCCAAACAGGTCATCGTGGCATTTTCGCTATAACTTTTTTTTCTGTGACATTTCAGAAGTCGCAAAAAAAAACCCATTTGAGAAGAAATCGCGCTGAACCTTGGGTCCGAATTTCAGAGCCTTTAGCGCGATATTTGCGGAGATATGATCTGAGGAAGTTGGTCTTTTTGCAGACTCCTGAATTACATTCAAAACAGGTGACCTGGGGAAAATCGTCATAACTTTCTCTCTGGGGATCGGATTGAAATTTCGTAAAAAGGTACAGAAATAGGACGGAATGTAGTTTCTTGTGTGTGTGTTTCAGATTCAAAGGTTGAAACAGTGACTCGTGGCATGTCGTACAAGTTTGCTCTACTGAACCAGTCTAAAAGCAAGTCACTATGGGAGATTTCACATAACTCTTCCTTGGAGAATCGAATTTGGCTCAGACTTGTGGCATTGGAAAGAGGACGCAGAAGGCTACTACAGGTATTAATTTCAGAACTAGATGATCCGAAATTATAGAGATACATCAGATTCAATATCAGGCTTCTATAAAATGAAAAAAGGTGTGTAGTTTTTTTTTTTTTTTAATTTTTGTGTAAGCTTGGTTTAACGGAATTCAAAGGGCATAGTAAAGCATTATTATCGGTAACTGATGCCCCGAGGAAAGAAAATGCAAACACATAGTAAGGAACCTGAAATCTCTAGCATGACTCATGAAGAAGAGGAAGAAATGCTACATGATATATCAAAATTACAAGAACAAGTGCAACAAATGTCACGCTCACAAAAGTTAACAGATGCTAAGATAAATAGCGTGGAAGCTAAGATAAGTGGCGTGGAATCTAAGGTAAATGGCGTGGAATCTAAGATAAAGGGCATGGAAGCTAAGATGGATGATTCGAAGACAGATTTGAAGAGAGACATGGCAAATTTGAAGATAGATTTGAAGACAGACATGGAAGAATTGAAGAAGTTGCTACAAGAAAGGGTCACTAATGGTGACAAGGTAGTAAAGGAAACTCATGATGAGAACAAAAGAAATGTTAATCATGATTCCATAGACGCAAATTTGGATCGAATAATCACCATATTCCAAAAATCGATATGAGGAAGTTTGATGGCAACGATCCCGCCACATGGATATTACAAATGGAGCAATTCTTCGATCTCAATAATGTGCAAAACGCACAAAAGGTACGTATGGCAACTGTATATTTGGAACCAAATCAGTTTGTATGGTATCAATGGCTTTGTTCTCGTAAACAATTTATTACTTGGGCAATTTTTACGGAAGAATTGATAGCACATTATGAAGATACAAAAAGCAACACTTTTTTTAGCCAATTGATAAGTCTCAAACAAAAGGGTTCAGTAATGGAGCACATTGAGGAGTTCCAAAAATTGAACATAAGGGTAAAAGATATTCCAGAGGAGCATAGGATTGATGTGTTCATAGGGTCTTTAAAGGATAATATCCAACATGATGTTCGCCTTTGGGAACCTGATTCATTAGAGAAGGCATTCAGGTTAGCAAGAAAAATGGAAAGCAAAATTATGGCAACCAGGAAGCATACCACTCACAACTATAAAGACGGAAGTGTTGCTGCCCCTAGTCTTCCACAACCTATAAGGTTGACACCACAACAATTGGAAGAAAAAAGAGCAAAAGGGCTTTGTTACAGTTGTGATAGCAAATACACTAAAGGTCATAAGTGTGCTGAGAAGAAATTATTTTACATAGATTGTGAAGAGGAAGAAGAAAAGGAGCAAGAAAGGTCAAAAGAAGAAGATATACTCCAGGAACAAAGCCTAGATGAAGAACAAATAAATCCGACCATATCTTGTAATGCATTGGCGGGAATTACCACTCCTCAAACCATCAAGATAGAAGGACAAATCAAGAAGAAAAAGGTAATAGTGTTGATTGATTCAGGAAGCACCCACAATTTTATTAATTGTAGGGTAGAAAAAGAATTGAATTGCTTCCTATATCCAGCACCAGAGTGTCAAGTGATGATTGCAAATGGAGGAACAATAAATTGCTCTGGAAAGTGCCATAATATCAAGCTATCCATGGGAGAATATGTATTGACTAGCCCAATGCTTTCCATTCCAATGGGAGGTACGGATGTTGTACTAGGAGTCCAATGGCTACAATCCTTGGGTACAATAGCTTTTAATTTTCAAGAAATTTTCATCAAATTTTCTACGGAAGGAAAGGAAGTTGAATTAAGGGGTATTGCAGGGAAACCAGGAAAGATAATCAGCTCTCATGGTATGACAAAGCTTCTAAAAAAGGAACAAAGAGGTGTAATTGCACAATTATGCTCGCTAGATGTTTCCACATTGGAATCATCTATTTCTCCAGAGCTCCAAAAAGTCCTGGACAATCATTCCAAGGTATTTGAGACTCCCAAGGGTCTCCCACCTATGCGTGATCATGATCATGCTATTCATCTGATTCCAGGAAGTGTTCCTCCAAACATCAGGCCGTACAGATATCCCTATGTCCAAAAAAGTGAAATTGAACGTATGGTTGCAGAAATGCTAGAGGCTGGTATAATTCAGCCAAGTCAAAGTTCTTTGTCACCTCCAGTAGTATTGGTGCACAAGAAGGATGGATCATGGCGCATGTGTCCGGATTATAGGGAGCTCAACAAGCTCACTATTAAAGATAAGTTCCCCATACCTGTTATTGATGAATTACTGGATGAATTGCATGGATCAATTTACTTCACCAAGTTGGATCTTCGTTCGGGATATCATCAAATCAGAATGAAGATTGAAGACATTCCGAAAACGGCATTTAGAACTCATGAGGTTCATTATGAATTTTTGGTCATGCCTTTTGGCCTTACCAATGCACCTTCAACATTTCAAGGTTTGATGAATTCAATTTTCAAACCATTCTTTAGAAAATTTGTGTTAGTATTTTTTGATGATATACTAATCTACAGCAAGTCTTGGAAGGATCATGTTGAACATATTGATAGGGTGCTACAACTATTGGAGGAGAAACAATTATATGCAAAAAGATCCAAATGTTTCTTTGGAGTCCAGGAGGTGGAATATTTGGGTCATATTGTATCTCATGAAGGAGTTAAGGTAGACCCTAGCAAAATTAAAGCCATTAAGGAATGGAAAATCCCCACATCCATAAAGCATCTGCGAGGATTTCTTGGGTTGACAGGGTATTATCGCAAGTTTGTTAAGAATTATGGGAGAATAGCAGCACCTCTAACAACATTATTGAAGAAAGATTCATTTTCATGGACTCTGGAAGCAACAAAGGCCTTTGAACATCTTAAAGAGGCAATGTGCCAAGCACCGGTCTTAGCTACACCGGACTTCACAAAAACCTTTATTGTGGAATGTGATGCTTCAGGAAATGGAATTGGTGTTGTTCTAATGCAAGATGAAAGACCCATTGCTTTTGAAAGTCGTCCAATCAAGGGAAAGTTTTTAAGAAAATCTATTTATGAGAAGGAAATGTTGGCAATACTCCATGCACTTAAGAAATGGTGACCCTACCTAATGGGAAGACACTTCAAGGTAAAAACGGATCATGATAGCCTTAAATACTTTTTAGAACAAAGATTATCCTCTGAAGAGCAACAAAAGTGGGTCACAAAGATGTTGGGTTATGACTTTGAAATCATCTACAAAAAAGGGATGCAAAATGTGGTGGCAAATGCACTCTCAAGAAAGGATGAGGATGTGGAAGCATTGTTGTGTGCCATTTCTATTATCCAACTGGTGAGCTCCAGTATTGTAGCAATAATGCTACAACTCCTGGGGCTTCCTGTCTCTCATTTTATCAACCTGGTAGTTCGTACAAACTTGGAAGCGACGGTGCTATATGCACAAGTACTAGCTCTTGTCGCAGCTGTCACTTGGTCAGCTGGCACAAGTCCGCTAGGGCTCAAGCCAACTTCTATAGGCTCTCAGAAGAAGCTTGCTAATTGATGGACGAAAGCTATTCTCAAAGGAAAACTACTCTACTTGACAAAATGGACTGAAAGCAAATCAAAGCATGTAAACCTAGGAAACCCTAATTTAACTAGTCTAACCTCTACAATGCAAGAAATGTGAATGAAACTTCTACCAATGCTGCTGTTACCTCTAATAAGTGCAAATGCATGGATCTAAACTACTTGCATCATGAAAGATATGTTTTTGTATTTTTCCTTTAAGTGTGTGGAATGATTGTGATCTTGTGCTAACTAGGGTTTGGTTGCGCAGATGGGATGGAGAAGGAAGGAAAGCGTGGGACAGGTTGGGGAGTCTAGGAGAGGTCCCTAGGGATCCTTAGCATCCATCCACAGAGGTTCCTCACATTCAGAAGCTCGGCAACCGAGTGAGTGGCCTCCTACAGGAAGTCTGCAGGGGATCCTACAGGATACTCTGGTTTCTACAGGATGTCTACAAATGGCTACAGGATGACCTACCGTGAGTGTTGGCATGATGGAGGAGTGATGAAATGGTAGGGGGAGATGTGTAAGGTAGGAATGAGGCTGGTGATGGCTGTAGAAGTGAAGGAATAGGATGGGGAGTGAGTGTAGGGAGTGGGTTGGAAGATAGAGGGCTATGTCAACGAAAAGGGCTAGAGAATGGAAGTACGAGAGGAGTGAAAGACTTTGGGAGATAACAGAGCGGAGCAGAGGTCAAAGATGTGTTTGCATGTGTGATCAAGATGGAGGACGAAGTAATGGAATGAGAGAAAGCAGTGTAAATGGAACAAATGCTTGTGACTATCACCAAACCGAAAATGCATTAACTTAGACTACCTGTGCTTATAAATTCAATGAACAACAATCTAAACGCGAAGGAGAATGTGCATGAAGTTGTGGTAAAGGTGTGTGGTGCAGGTGTGAATCATGTGGAAGCATCTAACATAACGTGACTGTGTTTTCAGCGATCATGGAATAAAGAAATGCGTATTTTTGGTGGTTAGTCATGGACTGCACTCCAATCCCAGATGAGACGGCAGTGAGCCTTAACAACCTTTTTGTTGGAGCTCCAATCGATTATATCTATCCTCTGCTACACTAAGCAAGTGGAAACAAATTCATCATAAGCAACTCCTATCTAACTCATGAAAAAGACCAACTTAACAACCTGTAATTCGAATTGCATGTGCAAATGAAAAGCTCAAAGTGCTGAAATGAAATGGAAATAACACTACAGCAGAGGGGATCTATGGCTCTCAGGTTGGGCCCTAACCTGAGAGCTATAGTCTCCTTAAGAAAACTCAGAACTAGATCAGAATCTGCCTTCTTTATTCATAATCTGATATCATGCCAAATTGGCTTACAAAAAGGAACAAAAACTGAGCTGTGCTCGAAAATTACAATAGCAATACGAGAGTTTCAACAACCTATCCAAGGCTAAGGCCTCTATACTTATACAAAAACGATGATCCAACAAGTGTCCTTGATTTTAGGAGCTCGGCTGTCCAACTAGAGTTTAACTGCTGATCCTGTAGGACAGTCATAACTAATGTTCCTGTAGAACAATGATAACTGTTGTTCCTGTAGAACAGCTGGCTGCTTCTAAGCTCGGAGGGGAGATGGATTGGAGCTCGGAGTTCTTGGTGGGAATCACGAGGAATGTCCCCAAGACCGTGGACATCCTCTCCTAAAAGTCAGCAGTGCCACCTCATTGTCTCCTTGTCTCCTTTTTCGTTGTCTTTTGCTCCCTTTTAATGCCAAAACCTGGAATCACAATGCATTAGTCACGTAGATAGAGTTCCTACCCTTCTTCCTACAAACAACATGAATAAACTAAGAAATGCATGCATAAGCAGTAAAAAATGAATGGTTTGAGCAAGTAGAATAGGCCAAAATGAGCCCAAATTGTACCAAAATTGGGGCTCATCATCACCCCCCAGCTGAACCATTTTCTCATCCTTGAGCAACCTTGCTCCTGCTCCTTGTCCTTGGTCGAGGACTCGGGACCGGAACAGGCTCTTTCTTTTCTACTTTTGATGGCCCTGCCTTCTCTGCCCCTAGTGGTGACGAGGGTGATGCTTCCTTCCCCTTTTCTATTTCCTTGAGTCAGGCATCGGAAGGCGACTGGCCTATCTTTCGTGTCCAGGAAGTTATTTTTGGGCTCCCCTTTTCGGGGGTAGCTGATGTTTTAGAGGGGGTCCTTGCACTGGGTGAAGTAGGGACATCCCCTGAAGTGGTTTGGCTGCTGGGTGGATGCTGTGGCTTGCCCGCGGTCATCCTCTTGCTTCTCCTGGCTTCAGGTGGTAGAGGGGTCTCCCTCTCCCTTTTCTCTTTCGATTTTGGAGGTGTGCTGAGGGCAGCCAGTGCCGCTGCTGCCTCCTTTTCGAGAATGCCAGCCTTCTCTTTCTTGCGTTTTTCTCTCTCGGAGCTCCTTGTAGAGGGCCCCTCCTTTTTAGATTTCGGGCTTCCTGTGGAAGACCCTGCTTTGCCCGCTTCCGGGCCTCCTGTAGAAGATTCTTTCTTTGTCTTCGGACTCTCTATAGGAGGCTGTTTCTCAATGACCTTCGGGCCTCTTGTAGAAGCCCCTCTTTCCAATCTCGAGCTTCTTGTAGAAGCCTTGGTCGTTGCTCTTGGGCTTCCTGTAGAAGCCTGCTCCTTACTGATCTTCGGGCTTCCTGTAGAAGCCTTTGTCTTTGTTTTCGGGCTTCCTGTAGAAGCCTGTGTTTGTGTTTTCGGGCTTCCTGTAGAAGCCTGTGTTTGCGTTCCTGCAGATGCAACTCTCACCACCTTTTCTTGCTTGGCTGCATGGATTTTGCTTTTGGCTTTGACTGCAGGAGCTGACGAGGTGCTTGGGTTGGCAAGGACCACCTCAGTTTTGACTGCCCTGCTTTTCAACCTCTTTTCCCTTGCTCACAGGATGGGGGTGTCCTCTTTTGCTCTGTCATCCTTTCCCTCCTCCTTCTCCTTTCATTTTTTCTTCTGTGTTGGAGTCGGGACCTTTTGGCTTTTCCCTTTCTTACTCTCGGCTACTAGCTCTTCTTCTTCTCCGCTAGAGGATTCCGTTTCTTCAAGCAACATTTTTATGTTCCCTTCTCTTGTTAAATTCCTAAATGATTCCCATGCGAGGGGGACTTTACATGAGTGGAGAGCATCCTCCACAAGAAGCTTGACTAACCCATGGTGGGCTACCTGATCCGGAATTCCGTCCTTGAGCTTTGTAGAGCACTCCATCAAGGACTGCAGTAAAAAGTAAGGAATGCTTAGCCTCTGTGCTGCAGGGAGGTCAATCTGGTGTCTTAGTTCATTGAGCAGCCTGAAGTGATACGTATATACGATGCTGTAACGACCCTCACAGGTGATATATTTCATAATTTGCAAACTGACTTCGTTCCATGGTGGCAACAGGCTTGTCCTTTTCACCCCATTTTTGTCCTCTGTGAATGATTCTTCAGGTGGGAAGAACTCCTTCTTTGCTTGCTGGCTCTGCTTCCGCTCTTCTTTATCCCACGGCAGACCCATGGGCAGTTCTGTGATTCGACTTATATGCTCTGGGGTGAGTTTGAGGCTTAGACCTCTGAAGGTTACTATGGCCAGTGTCTGGGACTTAGGCTGCAGAGCCTGCAATAATTCCTCAGCTACTTCATCATCGTAGCCCTGTAGCTTATCACAAAAAGGCATCCATTGTGCTCTAGTGAAGAGCTCAACCACTGCCGGGTTTCTCCTTAATGTATTTGAATCAGTGGGCTCTCGCCTGATAAATCCACCCGGCATGATGCACAATTTTCTTAACCGGAGGTGGTGATGGTGGAAGAGAGTTTAGTTTCGGTGACAGAGTGCAGAACAATGCGTATAACCCCCAAAAATTTTACCACACAGTCTAACCACGCAACAATCCTGTAGAATTGCAGTATGGGCACACAGACAGCAATTGGTCTACTTTCTCATTTACCCTGACAATAACTGACAATCCTACCACCTTAAATGAGCAATTGCATGAGAAGTCCAGGGTTACCTTGTTACTCGGCCACCTTTTTTCGTGAACACCCGCGTTCCTGTAGAAGACTGCGTCCTGTAGGACTGCGTTCCTGTAGAAACTGTTCCTGTAGGAGCAGTGCGCAGGCTTCGGGGAGAACGGTAGTTGGACTGCGGTTGAGGTGCGCTTCACTGGTGTTCAGTCAGCCGAAAGCTTGGCGTATCAACATGCAGAGGTATTCAGAAGAGTTACTCAAGTTTTGAAGTGGAGGTGGATGGATATACGTGCACAATCTAGCCGATTAGATTTTGAATCGGCACAGCTCGTGGCGCGGAGGGTGAGTTGTCCCCGCCGGACCGTTGGGTGACGTCACCCATCATCCGCCTGCACATTCACTTGCTGCCGCATTCATTCCCACAGATCTGCTGCCGCCCTTTTCGGTTAAAATCGTTTCTCGGTTGACGGGACTGATCTTCACGTGCGTGCTGCGTGTTCCCTTTGTCGTGGCTGCCACCCATCATCTGACTATCCCTTCACTAGCCAACGTGGCCAGTCAACTGGCCTTACGGCCGCTCAACCATTCATTTCTACGCCATGCAAACAAATCAAAGTGATACTCACGCGATTTGATGGAAGGGAGGATTAGAACACTTACCTGCGCGTGTCTGCACATGATTTCCAGTTTTTGGACGACGGATCTACCTGCTGCATGTGGCTTACACAGTCCCGGAGGCTCGTGGTTACAGGATGCTGGCGCTGTAGTGGACGCTCTGGTTGCATGCGCCCATGTGTTGTTTGCAGATGGCTGGGCGATGAATGGTATCCACTCCTGCAGGTTTGACTGCTACAGGATTCCCACGGGGTGCCTTGTAACAGTCTTACCTCCTTGGGTGCATGCTACTTGACAATGGAGATGACCTGCTAATCACGCTCCCGAAGCTTCTGATGCTTGACATGGACATGGTATGAGCTCTCGGTGTTCATTTTTCTCTGACAACTAATTTTTCCACGAGAACTCATTGATCTGGTTTGCTGGTGCAGGGATCTTAGTTGCATGGTGACGAGGATGGTGGAGCAAGGTATCAGCGTCGTGCATGGGCCCAAAAGAGGCTTGCATGCGTCCACACCAACCCGTAGTCATCAGATCTGCTCATGAAACACATTCTGGCTCGTTCTGAGCTTCTACAGGAAGTTTCCTGTAGAAGTACAGAGCTTCCTGTAGACAGGCAGCTCTTCCTGTAGAAATTTGCACCTTCCTGTAGAAAAACTGTGCCTTCCTGTAGAAAGACAACAGTTTCCTGTAGAAGATTCAAACCATGATAAAATTGCACATACCTTGAAAAACATAAGTGTTCTTGGAGGAGGTGCTGGTGAGGTGTCCTGGCTGCATGATAAGGACTTCTGGCTTTGAGTTGAGAGGCTTCCTCTCCTCCATAGAACACCTGCAATCTGCATGCAAATTTCACATAATAGCTTATTGATCTTGTTTTTCTCTTTTTTTTTTTTTTTTTTTTTTTTTTTTTTTGAAAGATAGCAGGGGCGCCTCAATGAGGTTTTCACCCTTACCACCTGCCTTAAGCGCCTCAGAGAGGTTTTCACTCAAGGATCTTTATTTCTTTTTTTTTTTGAAAGATAGCAGGGGCGCCTCAGATGAGGTTTTCACCCCTACCACCTGCCTTGGGCGCCTCAGGAAGGTTTTCACCCAAGGATCTTTATTATTATTATTTTTTTTTTTTTTTTTATTTTTTTTTTTTTTTAGATGCTTCAGGGTGTGCCCAAAGCAGGGGCAGGACCCTTCTCTATGACCAATACTGCCTTCTCCATAGTTTTGATGAACTCTTGTCTGGAGGGAGGCCTCCTGTAGATCTTCAATCGATGCCCGTTGACAAGCATGGGGATGGCTTCCTCATCAATGGTCCGGATAAGAATAGATCCATTGTCATGACATTTTTCCACTGAATATGGTCCTAGCCATCTGGTTCTCAACTTCCCCTTGAAATCTTTGTATCTGGAATCATACAACAAAGCCCAATCTCCCGGCTGAAATTGCTTGTCATGGAGATGCTGGTCATGCCACACCTTCCTCTGAAGTTGAACCACTTCTGAGTGAAAGAGGGCCTGCATGCGGTGCTCATCCAGTCCATTAAGCTGCAATAGCCTTTCTTGTTGTGCATGGTTGAGATCTAAATCCAGCTGAGCTGCCATCCTCAAAGTGTTATACTCAAACTCAATGGACAGCAAAGCTTTCTTCCCATAGACCAGCTCATAAGGTGTGAAGCCGGTGGTGGTCTTCCAAGTGGTGTTGTAAGCCCATGTGGCTTCAACCAGGCGATCTGCCCAGTCCTTTCTGCTGCTGCTCACCACTTTAGTCAAGATCCCTTCTAATGCTCTATTGGTGACTTCCACCTGCCCATTTGCTTGAGGATGATAGGGGGTGGAAGTCCTATGCTTGATCTTGTGATGAGCTAGTATATCTTCAACCAAGTTGGATGTGAACTGGCTCCCTTGATCGGTCACCAGCTCTCTTGGGTAGCCAAACTTGTAGAGGATGTTCTCTCTTAAGAACTCGACCACCTTCTCTTCTGTTGCTGCTTTGATTGCTTTAGTCTCTGCCCACTTTGTCAAGTAGTCAGTACACACAATGATGTAGGATCTTTGCCTCGAAGAGGGATTGATTGGACCCACAAAGTCCATGCCCCACTTCTCAAATGGCTCAAGAGTCACTTGAGGTTGGAGAGGCATCTCATCCCTTTGGGTCAGTTTCCCCATTCTTTGGCATTGGTCACATTGGCTGACATATCTTCTGACATCTTGATGAAGTGTGGGCCAATAGTAGCCTGCCTGCAGGATCTTGAAGGCAGTTCTCTTTGCTGCAAAATGTCCTCCACAAGGCCCATCATGACAGGTGAGGAGGATGTCAAAGACTTCCTCTTCCCTTACACAACGCCTTAAGATCTGATCGGGGCCAAGCTTGAACAGGTTGCCCCCGATCCAAGTAAATGAGGCACTCTTTCTTATGATTATGCTCTTCTCTTTTGAAGAGAGGTGCGGAGGAAACTGAGCTGAAACAAGGTAGTTTGCTATATCAGCAAACCATGGAGAGAGTACTGAGATAGAAAACAGATGCTCATCAGGCATCTGGTCATCCACCGTCCCATCTTCATCTGCAGACAAATCCAATCTAGACAAGAAGTCAGCAACAACATTTTCTCTCCCTGGTTTATCAATAATGGTTAGATCAAACTGCTGCAATAAAAGTAACCATATAATAATACGAGCATTCACATCTGGTTTATTCATCAAATATCTAATAGCAGCATGGTCAGTATGTACAAAAGTCTGGTAACCAGTAATATAATGTCAGAACTTGTTCAGTGCATGGACCACAGCTAAGAATTCCTTCTCGGTTACAGTGTAATTCAGCTCTGCTTTGGACAAGTTTTTGCTAACGAAGTAAATGGCATATGGAAGTTTTTGCTCAACTTGTCCTAAGGCTGCACCTATGGCTTTGTTCGAGGCATCAGTGTGGATGTGGAAAGGTAGGGCCCAGTTTGGACCTCTCAGGATTGGAGCTGACACTAACTTGTCTTTTAATTCATTCAAACTCTTCTGACAATCGTTAGTCCAATTAAACTCCACATCTTTTGCCAACAGACCAAACAATGGTGAGGCTAACTTGCTGAAGTCCTTAATGAATCTTCGGTAGTATCCTGCTAATCCCAAGAAACTTCGGACATCCCTTACTTTTTGAGGAGGTGGAACCCTCTTGATGAGAGCAATTTTGTTAGGATCCACCTGCAATCCTTGGGAAGAAATGGTATGGCCTAGCACGGTCCCTTCAGTCATTAGGAATTCACATTTTTCAGGGCTGAGGGACAAGTTCATCTCGGTGCATTTGGTTAGGACTTTCCCCAGGTTGGACAATGCTTCCTGGAAGTTGGCCCCATAAGGAGTAAAGTCATCCATGTATATTTCCACTGCATCATGGACCAACTCCGAGAAGATGCTCAAGACAGCTCTCTGAAAAGTAGCAGGAGCATTGCATAGCCCAAAGGGAAGGACTCGGTAGGCAAAGGTACCCCAAGGACAAGTGAAGGTGGTCTTATCTTGGTCTTCCGGGCTGATATGGATTTGATTGTACCCGCTAAACCCATCCAGGAAAGAGAAGAACTTCTTTCCTGCCAGTCCATCCAACACTTGATCTATGAAAGGTAGAGGGAAATGGTCTTTTTTGGTAGCTTTGTTCAGCTCACGGTAATCTACACAGATCCTCCACTTCCCATTCTTCTTGGGAACCAACACTAGAGGGGACACCCATTCACTATCTGAGATGGGGTAGATGAATCCGGTATCTAACAGTTTCTGCAATTCTTCCTTGACAATGTCCTTAAGGGCTGGATTCATTCTCCTCTGGGGTTTCCTAACTGGTTTACAATCCTCTTTGATGTATATATGATGGGTACAGACCGAGGGATGGACTCCTTTCATCTCCTTATAGCTCCAAGCAAAAGCATCTAAGTGGCTGGCCAATAGGCTACACAACTCCTTCTCCTGGGAAGGAGATAGGGAGGAGCTGATCTTTAATGCTCTCTCAGGGCCGAACTCCACACTTTTGACTCTGGGAGTGACAGGGCTGGTTGTACAAAGGTCCACTAAGGTGCTAGCTTGGGCATCCTCCACCAACTTCTCTAAAGATAGTGCACTGGAAGGTGGATTTTGGATCAGGGTCTCAATCAAATCATCCTCGGTTGGGGGATTTCCTCTAATGGTATCTAGGGTACACAGAGGTGCTGAATACACCTCGTCTTCTTCTCCTTCCTCCAACCAGAGTGGTAAATCATGCTCTAAAGAAGGTTGGGCAGGAGGGTATAGGACTAGTTGCTTGGACATGGGGCCATTTTTGATGGTCATGTTTCCTGCCCGACAACTTATGTAAGCATCTGCAGTAGCTAACCAAGGCCTTCCCAAGATGAGAGGATATCCAGTAAGCTTCGCCTTTGGTTGCAGAACCATGAAGTCTGCAGGGTATTCCCAAGAATCGATAGAGACCAAGACATCCTCCACAATCCCTTCGGGAGTCACGGTGGAGCGATCTGCTAATTGCAGTACTGTCGAGGTCTTCCTCAAGGAACCCTGAAGATTGAGTTTAAGCATGGTATCCCTGGTCATCACATTGATGGCCGCCCCCAGATCAATCAAGGTGTGGGGGATAATGGTGCCATTGATGTGAACATCTACTACATGACTTCCAGGATCTAGGTACTTTGGGCAGATGACTTGTCCTAGCATAAGGTCAGACAGCTGTCCTATGACATTGATAGTTGAGGCATCTTTCTTCCGTCTGCCTGGGTGTTTGAAACACTTCTCCTTAACCAGCTTGTTATATATTGGCACATCCTTGATGGCTTGGAGAAGTGGGATTTTTACACACAACTGCTTGAGCTCACCCAAAAGCTCATCTTCTTCTGGGTTAGGTTGTGTGGTGGCTGTTAGTCTCTCAGGAAAGGGTGGAATAGGCTTTGGTTCACTCTCCTGATGGTTTTCCTCATCCTCTGGGGGAGGAGGTTGGCGATCTGGAAGAGTCTTTCCAGATCTAAGATTGATCTCCTGGATCTCCACAGCATAGGTAGGGCATGAGGTCTCCCCAGTATATACCTGCTGAGCCTGTCTATTGTTGGGGTTCGGGTTCGGTTGAGCATGCATCTGAGGTTGCCTTGGAGGAGCAGGAGGTAAAGGCTGAGGTTGAACTAGTGGTGGAGGCAAAATGGCAGGAGGAGTGTTGTATTGGGGCCTCCACCCCGACTGAGGAGCACTCCATTGAGGCTGCGACTGGGTATGTGAGTGATATGGATGAGAAGTAGGTTGAGTAGGGTACTGAGGTGGATAAGACCATGGAGGAGGCATGGACCAAGAAGGATGAGCAGGGGGACCCCAGGAAGGCATGGGAGTCGAGTGGTTGGGGTTGAAATAAGCTTGAGATGCCCCTTTCATCCCCTGCTGATAAGGTCTAGATCCTTGAGGCCTCCTTTGGTTGATGAAGTAGAGAGGTTCAGTGGGGGCTTCGGTTCCTTGGTACATGGCTTTAAACCCAGGTAAGGTTGGACACTGATTTGTTGGGTGGTCCTCCTCACAAACGAAACGCACTTCAACCGAATGCAATGGACATTCGTTCTTAGGGTGTCTTCTAGTGCACCTAGGACAGAAGACAGCCAAGGCTCTCTCAGCTTCTTCTTTCTTCTGCTGGATCCTGAATGTGTCCAGCTGCATGGCAATGGTCTGTCTCACCTCACTCTTAAGATCTTCTAATTGGTTTGTAAACTCATGTTTGGAGAAAGGGACACCAGTGGAGAGGAGATTTCCTCTACCTCATTTTCTCGCTGCCCTGGAATGATTTCGAAACACAGTCTTGATGTCCTCATAAGGCAGTTGGTAAATGTCCCCCCCAGCTAACATGTGAAGGGTGTCTAAGAGATCTTCAGGGACTCCTCGGAGTAGAACCAACTTGAGGGATTCAGGGTCAAGTGTGCACCTGGCCCGTTTATAACTAAGTTGGAACCTCTCCTCATAATCCTCTAAAGACTCATCATTCCCCATGGTCATTCGAAAGATCTCTCCCTTGGTTTCCTTGGACCTACAATAATCCCTATACTTGGTATTGAAGGCTTGCTGCATCTGAGCCCAAGTAGCGATGCTATTCCCAGGTAATCCCATGAACCAGCGTAGTGCTGCATCCTTAAGAGTGGAAGGGAAAAGCTTCAGCTTTTGCTCATCTTCAGTATAGTCATAGGTTCTACAAAGGACAGCAAACTCAAACAAGAAGGTATCAGGATCCTCAGTGGTCAGTCCATGGAAGTGAGGCAAAGCGGAGGGGCTAATGTTTTTCATTTTCATATCTCCATTGGTCTCTCGGATGGGGAAAGCTCCTTCTATTCTCTCATCTTCTCTCCTATTATCAGCCATGGCTTCAGATGGAGTGGTTTCTAACTCTTCTTCTTCTATAGGGTCTTGGTATATCTCAGGATGTTCACCTATAGGTTCCTCTGGGTCACTGTCACCAAAGAAGAGAGAAGGGTGACTCATTGATGTGGTGGGGGTGTTTGGTAGGAATTTGCCTGATCTATCTCGGTTCCTACGAGGCATGAAATGGAAAGGACTTTTTTTTTTTTTGAGTGCTTTTGCTTTTTCTTTGGTACCTGCAAAACTGAAACAAAGTGATCTACAACTAACTATATTGCTCAAATGAAATTGCAGAATTGGAAAGCTAATCTAGGAAAGCAAGAAAAATTAATCTAGGAAAGCAAGAAATATTAATCTAGGAAAGCAGGAAATGCTAATCTATGAAAGCAGGAAATGCTTATCTAGGAAAGTAGGAAATGCTAAGCTACTTTTGCAGAATGGAAATGAAATAAACTATTGAGCAGAAGTAAGAGTACGAAAGTAGAAGAAAAGCAACAATTACTAATACTCTGACGCGTCCCCGGCAACGGCGCCAAAAAGATGGTGAGCTCCAGTATTGTAGCAATAATGCTACAACTCCTGGGGCTTCCTGTCTCTCATTTTATCAACCCGGTAGTTCGTACAAACTTGGAAGCGACGGTGCTATATGCACAAGTACTAGCTCTTGTCGCAGCTGTCACTTGGTCAGCTGGCACAAGTCCGCTAGGGCTCAAGCCAACTTCTATAGGCTCTCAGAAGAAGCTTGCTAATTGATGGACGAAAGCTATTCTCAAAGGAAAACTACTCTACTTGACAAAATGGACTGAAAGCAAATCAAAGCATGTAAACCTAGGAAACCCTAATTTAACTAGTCTAACCTCTACAATGCAAGAAATGTGAATGAAACTTCTACCAATGCTGCTGTTACCTCTAATAAGTGCAAATGCATGGATCTAAACTACTTGCATCATGAAAGATATGTTTTTGTATTTTTCCTTTAAGTGTGTGGAATGATTGTGATCTTGTGCTAACTAGGGTTTGGTTGCGCAGATGGGATGGAGAAGGAAGGAAAGCGTGGGATAGGTTGGGGAGGCTAGGAGAGGTCCCTAGGGATCCTTAGCATCCATCCACAGAGGTTCCTCACATTCAGAAGCTCGGCAACCGAGTGAGTGGCCTCCTACAGGAAGTCTGCAGGGGATCCTACAGGATACTCTGGTTTCTACAAGATGTCTACAAACGGCTACAGGATGACCTATCGTGAGTGTTGGTGTGATGGAGGAGTGATGAAATGGTAGGGGGAGATGTGTAAGGTAGGAATGAGGCTGGTGATGGCTGTAGAAGTGAAGGAATAGGATGGGGAGTGAGTGTAGGGAGTGGGTTGGAAGATAGAGGGCTATGTCAATGAAAAGGGCTAGAGAATGGAAGTA
The DNA here is from genome assembly GCA_031772625.1 of Pinus tabuliformis. Taxonomy (NCBI): domain Eukaryota; kingdom Viridiplantae; phylum Streptophyta; class Pinopsida; order Pinales; family Pinaceae; genus Pinus; species Pinus tabuliformis. The sequence continues at coordinate 113,705,347 of CM062816.1, forward strand.
CGAGAGGAGTGAAAGACTTTGGGAGATAACAGAGCGGAGCAGAGGTCAAAGATGTGTTTGCATGTGTGATCAAGATGGAGGACAAAGTAATGGAATGAGAGTTAGCAGTGTAAATGGAACAAATGCTTGTGACTATCACCAAACCAAAAATGCATTAACTTAGACTACCTGTTCTTATAAATTCAATGAACAGCAATCTAAACGCGAAGGAGAATGTGCATGAAGCTGTGGTAAAGGAGTGTGGTGCAGGTGTGAATCATGTGGAAGCATCTAACATAACGTGACTGTGTTTGCAGCGATCATGGAATAAAGAAATGCGTATTTTTGGTGGTTAGTCATGGACTGCACTCCAATCCCAGATGAGACGGTAGTGAGCCTTAACAACCTTTTTGTTGGAGCTCCAATCGATTATATCTATCCTCTGCTACACTAAGCAAGTGGAAACAAATTCATCATAAGCAACTCCTATCTAACTCATGAAAAAGACCAACTTAACAACCTGTAATTCGAATTGCATGTGCAAATGAAAAGCTCAAAGTGCTGAAATGAAATGGAAATAACACTACAGCAGAGGGGATCTATGGCTCTCAGGTTGGGCCCTAACCTGAGAGCTATAGTCTCCTTAAGAAAACTCAGAACTAGATCAGAATCTGCCTTCTTTATTCATAATCTGATATCATGCCAAATTGTCTTACAAAAAGGAACAAAAACTGAGCTGTGCTCGAAAATTACAATAGCAATACGAGAGTTTCAACAACCTATCCAAGGCTAAGGCCTCTATACTTATACAAAAACGATGATCCAACAAGTGTCCTTGATTTTAGGAGCTCGGCTGTCCAACTAGAGTTTAACTGTTGATCCTGTAGGACAGTCATAACTACTGTTCCTGTAGAACAGTTATAACTGATGTTCCTGTAGAACAGCTAGCTGCTTCTAAGCTCGGAGGGGAGATGGATTGGAGCTCGGAGTTCTTGGTGGGAATCACGAGGAATGTCCCCAAGACCGTGGACATCCTCTCCTAAAAGTCAGCAGTGCCACCTCATTGTCTCCTTGTCTCCTTTTTCGTTGTCTTTTGCTCCCTTTTAATGCCAAAACCTGGAATCACAATGCATTAGTCACGTAGATAGAGTGCCTACCCTTCTTCCTACAAACAACATGAATAAACTAAGAAATGCATGCATAAGCAGTAAAAAATTAATGGTTTGAGCAAGTAGAATAGGCCAAAATGAGCCCAAATTGTACCAAAATTGGGGCTCGTCACCAACCAGATTGGATAAACGAAGCAAGGGAGGAATGGAAGAATGACGAAGAAGTGTGGGCACTTATTCGAAAGCTACAACAAGATTCCAGTACTTTTGATATATTTAGCTGGCAAAATGATTCGTTATGGTACAAAGATCGCTTATACCTCTGTAAGAATTCCCAACTAAAACAAAAGATTCTTATGGAATTGCACACTTCTCTCTTAGGAGGGCACTCAGGATTTTTAAAAACTTACCACAGGGTTAAGAAGGAATTTTTTTGGGATGGCCTTAAATCAGATATTCAAAAGTTTATGGCGGAATGTTTAGTTTGCCAGCAAAATAAAGTTGAAACAATTAAGACACCGGGTCTATTACAACCTTTATCCATTCCAAGCCAACGTTGGGAGGAGGTTTTGAATGGATTTTATCACAGGTTTACCCAAGTCTGAGGGAAAGAGTGTCATCATGGTGGTAGTTGACAGACTTACCAAGTATGCACACTTTTGTGCATTATCACATCCATGTAAAGCCAGTACAGTTTCTACTGCATTTATGGAAACAGTTCAAAAGCTACATGGAAACCCAAAGATTATTGTAAGTGACAGAGATCCCATTTTCACTGGAAATTTTTGGACAAAATTATTTTCTTGTCTTGGTACTCAGTTAGCTCATAACTCATCTTATCATCCTCAATTTGATGGGCAAACTGAGATAGTAAACAAATGTTTGGAAGGATATCTTCATTGATTTGTATCTGATAAACAGACACAATGGGTCAAATGGTTGCCTCTGGCTGAATGGTGGTATAACACTTCCTTCCATACATCAACAAAAATGACCCCATTTATGGCACTTTATGGGTATCAACCACCATCCATCACATCATATTTAAGAGAAAATTCTAAGGTTCAGGCAGTGGAACATCACATCGAACATCAACAACAAGTCCTCCAACTCTTAAAGGATAACCTCATGTTGGCACAAAATAGAATGAAACAACAGGCAGATCAACATCGCAGTGAAAGAAGTTTTGATGTAGGTGATTAGGTATTCCTACGGCTACAACCATATAAGCAAATGTCCCTAAAGCAAGCTAAGAAGGATAATAAATTATCACCAAAGTATTATGGTCTGTACAAGGTGTTGCAAAAGATTGGTACTATGGCATACAAATTGGAGCTTCCTGCAGCTTCTCGATTGCACCCAGTTTTCCATGTTTCATGTTTAAAGAAGGTTATAGGTGACAAGCTCCCAATTCAAACAATATTTCCAGAACTTGATGAGGAAGGAAAAATTATATTAGAACCGGAAGCAGTCACAGAAACAAGAACTCGACAGCTACAAAATCGATCAATTTTAGAGTATCTTATCAAGTGGAAGAACTTATCCGCTGAAGATTCCACATGGGAGGATGAGAATTTTATGTAGAAGTATCCAGAACTACTCAAGCGTTGAGGACAACACTTTTTTGAAGGAGAGGGGCATGTTGGGTCCCTATAATACTAGTGATTACCCCATTACTATTGTAGTTATACCCCTTATTTATATTTTTGTGCCCCTATTACCCCCATATTGTTATTTTTGTGCCCCATAGAATCCCTCTATTGTTATTTTTGTGGCTTTATATTATTATTGTTAGGTCGGCTGGATTATATTGTGACTCCCTAGACTTTTATATATAGAAAGGAGGTTTTGTCATTTGTATCATCAAAGAATTGTTCATTTATGTAATGTAAAGGAGGTTTCCCCTCGAAGAGGCTGAATTCTAAGGTGTTGATCTATCTTTTCTATCTTTTCTTGAGCTGGTTTCATAACAAAAGGGTTATAAGCTTTAGAAGCCAGTAACAAGGAAGGTTGTGTACAACCAAGATGTGGTGTTCAGAGAGGTGAAAGATGTTATTAAACATGAATTCCAACCAAAGGAACTTGAGAAGATAGAGTTTGAGCTTAAGGAGGAAGAATCCGACTCTATAGCAAGGGAGGAATTAGAAGATGAAGAGCCACAAACTCCGGGTGTGAGAAGATCAGTTTGAGAAAGAAGGTAGTCGGAAAGGTATAGTCCATCTACTTTCTGTTCAAATTTTGCTTTATCTGTTACTAATGATGATCCCAGAACTGTGAAGGAAGTAGTAGATTCATAGGATGGAAAACTCTGGAAAGAAGCCATGTTTGATGAAATGGCATCTTTGCACAAAATTGAGTCTTGAGATCTGGTGGAGTTGCAGGCTGGAAGGAAACCCATTGGCAGCAAATGGGTGTTCAAAAAGAAGAAAAATGTAGAAGGAAAGGTGGAGAAATACAAATCTTAGTTGGTAGCAAAAGTTTATTCCCAGGTGTTGGGAATTGATTTTGGTGATATTTTTTCTCCTGTTGCCAAGGTAGCTTATATTAGATTACTTTTATCTATTGTTGCGGCTTTTGATTTTGAGGTAGAACAGATGGATGTGAAGACAACATTTCTTCACGGGGATCTGGAAGAGGAGATCTACATGAAGCAACCTGAAGGTTTTGTGGTGAAGTGTAAGAAAGAAATGGTATGCAAGTTAAAGAAGTCTTTGTATGGGTTAAAACAGTCATCAAGGATGTGGTATCAGAAATTTGATACATTTATACGGGGACTTGGCTTCACCAGAAGTGAAGCAAATCACTGTGTGTATTTTAAATTAATTGGTGACCATGTTATTTATCTAGTCTTGTATGTGGATGATATGTTGCTGGTTGGAAATGACAACGAAATTATCCAGTATTTGAAGACCCAATTGTCCTCCAAATTCGACATGAAAGATATTGGTGCTGCAAACTATATTTTGGGCATGGAAATTAAAAGAGATCGGACAAAGAGGAAGCTCTAGTTAAACCATAGGAAGTATGTCGAGACAATACTGCAGAGGTTTAATATGCAGGATAGTAAACCAGTGAAGGTTCTTATTCCTGTAGGTGTGAGGTTATTTGTTGGACAGTGTCCCAAGACACAAGAAGAGGAAGAGGACATGTCCCATGTTCCATATGCAAGTGCAGTCGATAGCCTAATGTATGCAATGGTCTGTACTAGACCAGACATTGCACATGCAGTGGGAGTATTGAGTAAGTTTATATCAAAACCATGGAAGGAGAACTAGACAACAGTGAAGCGGGTTTTCAAGTATTTGCGTGGCACTAGTGATTATGGTTTGTGCTACCAAGGAAGACCAGGATTGGACAGGCTGTTGGATATTCATGGCTTTGTTGATGTAGACCGAGCTGGAGATATGGATCAGAGAAGATCTACATGTGGGTATGTGTTTAACCTATTTGGAGGTGCATTCAGTTGGATGAGTAAGAAACAATTTGTAGTGGCACTATCAACTACAGAGGCAGAATACATCGAAGACACTCATGCAAGCAAGGAAGCAATTTGGTTGCAAAGATTGTGTTCAAGTATGGGGTTAGTACAGGGAGCTATAAGGATATACTGTGACAGCCAAAGTGCAATTTTCTTGGCAAAGAACCCTGCATATCATTCAAAGACAAAGCACATTGATGTTCGGTATCGCTTTGTGAGGGATATGACAGAAGACAAAAAGGTGTTGCTAGTAAAGGTGGAAACTTTTAAGAATACTGCAGATGCATTGAAAAAATATGTGAGCTTTGAGAAGTTCTCTTGGTGTAGAGAAACAATGGGTGTTGCAGGGCTGGATAAATGACTAAGCTCTTTTATGGCCCCCTTGTGGAAAGAAAACAACAAGTTGGAGAGTGATGGGTTGTGTTATATTCTTTCCATGATTAGCCCACGTAGTTAACCGGGGGGTTAGAGGGGGGGGAGCCCCCCCCTTTGTTGTGCCAATTGCATAGCGGGGTGGGTCACAGGGGTTTAAGGGTTACAGGTAGTTCCCCTCTATGGATTCCGAGGCAGCGCACCGGGAAATTTTGTTTTTGCACCCTATATTAGGTTGGGCGGACATACCTATGGTTTTGTGCATGGTTTTTGCACATGGTTTTGATGCTTCGGAATGTATAAATATGTATTGTAACATTGAAAAGAAAAAAATGAAAAATCAAGCTGGTATTCTCAATTTTGGGATCCAGGGGAAAATATCGGTGTATATGTGTTTTGTGTTATGCTCTCGCATTGTTTATTTTCTGTGTTTTAGAATTCATATGTAGTAATTTTTGTACAGGGTTAAAACCTACATTTGGTATCAGAGTTGTTTTGGATTCAAGGGATGCCTTTGTTGCTAAGGGGTTTCGCTTGGGCCTGTGGTAGACCCTGTTCAGTGGGAGATCTGCGGGATCTACCAACTGGAATATGTTGGAAATAATACTGAGAGGGGGGGGTGAATCAGTATTATCAAATCAATATAACTTTTTCATTTCCATATTCGGATTCATATACGCTACTTCAGTTAAGGAAAACCACGTGTATACGCAACTGTGTGTAATGCAACAAGCGTATATCCAGTAAACTTATGATTCAGTTAATTGATCCTTAATGAGTGCATCAAAACATTATTAGCCATATGAACAGTAAACAGGAGCAGTAAAACAGAACAAATCATCACACATAAGCAACACACATGAACACCATGATATAAGGTGGAAACCCAATGTGGGTGAAAACCACCAGCTGCAATTCATCTCTATCTTCCTTTAATAAGAAACTTCTTTTTACAATATTTTTGTACTGGAGCAGTCTTATACCAGTACGCAGGGTTCTACTTGCAGAAGGCTACAACCTTCTCTCATTTTCCAGTTTCTACTGGAAGGGAGCTCCAACCCCCTGGCTCTTGTACTGGCCGATATGTTTACCAATACGTAGGCGCTGGCCTACAGAACTCTACGATCTTCTCTTTTTCCTCCAGGGACCATATTTCATAAATTTTCAGACTGGATACTCCTGAAGCACAACACCATAATCTGAAGGCCATGTTTCATCCAATTTTCATACTGCAACAACATTGAAGCACAAAATTATCCATCAACTACACCTGCATCATCAATCTCTGAATCACCCAATACTGAAACACTGAAACCCTGTCAACAACACAGTCACCAGAACACAGAACAGAACTCTGCAACAATAACCAGATCCAACTGCAACTTCAAATATCATATCTCATAATGTATACGCTACTATGAAGAACCAAACTAGCATACATATGTGTTTTCACCAAAGCCAACCTGCATATAGATCTATAAATATTTACTCATAATTTTGCAGATGTACCAAACATTAGTCATACCTAGATCATAATATTCATACAATAAAAGAAGGAATTGTGAAAGCCGATGTTCCTTTTAGGAGGGCAAAATCAAAGTATAGTGTTGAACAAGTAGGTGTAACTGTTGAGTTCTATGGTGGTGGACTTGACAGGGTCAGTTTTGGTGATCCTGCTATAGTTAAAAAATACGCTAGACATGCTCAATTAGGTGAAATTTTTGAATTAGATCGTGCTACTCTAAATCTGATGGTGTTTTTCGTAGTAGTCCAAGGGGTTGGTTTACTTTTGGACATGCTACATTTGTTCTCCTTTTCTTTTCTGGACACATTTGGCATGGTGCTAGGACCTTATTCAGAGATGTTTTTGCTGGTATCGACTCGGATCTGGATGCTCGAGTAGAATTTGGAACATTCCAAAAACTGTCAAAATGTGAATTTGGCAGAACATGTTTAAATTATTTGGATTATATTGTAGGGGGTGGTGAATTGAAGATAGATCCCTCTAAGGTTGAAGTCATTGTGAATTGGCCTAAACCCAAATCTGCTATTGAGTTTAGGAGTTTCCTAGGGGTAGCACAATACTAGAGAAAGTTTATTGCTAACTTTTTGCGTCAATAATTTAGATGTAGTCTATCCATAATCAAACCATATAATGATAAACATTCCAAGCCTTAAGATTCCAATCCATCATTCATCATCATCCACATGAGTGAATCCTTGGTTCAGATCAAGCAAAGCATCACAAACCCATAACCAGCGTATCAGATATTCATCACTTCCTCACTTGCTCACCTTGGCCTAATGATCATCTCCTTATACAGGTTTAGGCTTCTCTCAATACCATGGTCCAAAACCATGTTGATCCATACGTGTCTTTCCTTCTGTGAACCTGTGTGTGTACGTATACGCGTCTTCTATTCTTCTCATCCGTGTGTATACACACTTTCATCAAGGTTAACCTGCATATACCTCTCTCTTGACCTGTTGTACTATGATCTGTCATCTGATTGAGTTGCCACCTGTATCATACCTCTGAGTGAGTTGCCATCAAGGACAACACCTGTATCATAATGCCAACAATCTCCCCCTTTGGACTTGATGGCAACCACCACACCAAGTCACTCTCCCCCTTTGACATCAAGGGCAAAGGGCGGACCAAGATATTCTCTTCTTTGATATACATTCTATTGTCCATGCTCCCCCTGAGTACATGCTGAATTTTCTGATTGAGCTCCCCCTTTGTACATGCCAAGATGTACCAATCCGTCCATGCTCCCCCTGAGCACATGCAAGGTCTGCAAAAGAATAACATGACTCTATACATGCATCAATCTCCCAACCAAGTGGGGATACACCATTTTTTACTTATCCACCCAACCAAGTGGGGATATACCAAAACTTTATACATGACTAAGAAACATTACATCATCCATTCCATGCATAGTGGGGTTACAAATCAAAGACCAACAATCTAATCAAGACCATGATAGTCATCAGCAGCTATCATACACCACATATGATCTTCACCATAAGCATCAGCATCCAGTCCTGTAACCTGCAATACCATCCTTTTGATCAACCAGCAAGATGTATCATTAGCCACATAAGTATCATCACCTAAGACTTTTAACCATAATGCCAACAATGCATTATTTGAAGTGTATGCTTCCCCTGAGCCTGTGCCATGCTATCAGTGACTAAACCATATCAGACTTTTGTACTGCTTCTTTTCTTCAAAACATCATATACGCGACTGTGGAGCATCGAACTCGCGTATATACGTGACTTGTCTTCATGAAACCTGCATATGAGTTTTATAACATTGATGTTCCACACTTTCAGCTTCCTTTGAGTCTGTCATGTCTGTGTACTCTGCTATGTCACATCTTTCTGGTTGTACTTCCTTTTTCTTCCATATCTTCAACTGTGATGATGTTTTCTCCTTTTGGTATGGTGTCCACCATATTCTCTTGCATTCCTTTGCTATATGTCCAAGATTGTTGCAGGCATAATATCTTACATGTTTCATATTTCTCCTAAAACAATCAATGGCTTTGTGACCAAACATATTGCAAGCACAACAATATCCCTTAAAGTACCTGGAACATGATGATCTTTCTGCGAGACGGTCTTAAACCATTCTACTTCTGCATCTAGCTGCAACATGTCCAAGATTATGACATACATAACATTAAACATTATTCATCGGAGGAAATAATCATTTATCACTTCCACAATTAGGAGCAAAAGATTTTCTTTGAGGAATTTCTTTCCTTGGTTGTTGATGGGGTTGTCCTCTCATCTCCTTGTTGAGCATTTCAGAATTCTCATTAGAGTTCCTTACCTCACCTTGTGAGCTAGATTCACCTTCAATAGATTCATAAAAGTCAAGACCAATTTTGATAGTAGGGGATCTTTGACTACCAAGAATGTCATCCAAAATCTTAGTACTATCTTGAAATCGTAATAGTTTATCCTTTTCTTCTAATTTACCTTTCAAGATATTTACTTCAACCTGATGTTGTTCTTCCTTTTCCAGACATTGCTTCTTCAGAATTTCTTTCTTCTTCCACTTGTTTCCTTAGTTTGAGAATCTCCTTTTCTTGTTCTTCATTCAGCTCATACAACATTTGACGAACTCTGAAGGCACATTCCAGCTGAGCTTTTAAACTGATAATTTCTTCTTTGAGTGCACTCTCCCTTTTGCTAAGTAGCTCTTGTTGATCTATGATTTTATCTGATGCTTCATTTTCTTGTTCATCTTCAATCTGAGGTGATTCAGGATCTAAATACTTGCTTCCACTCAACGAGAGGCTGTCATTGTTCCTTTGAGTTGTCTTCTTCTTTTGATGCACTTGATTTCCCATTTTTCTACGGATCTCCTTCAAGCGATCAAGCTTCTACCAAAGGACCTACTCTAATACCAATTGTTGGAAATAATACTGAGAGGGGGGGTGAATCAGTATTATCAAATCAATATAACTTTTTCATTTCCATATTCAGATTCATATATGCTACTTTAGTTAAGGCAAACCACGTGTATACACAAATGTGTGTAATGCAACAAGCGTATATCCAGTAAACTTATGATTCAGTTAGTTGGTCCTTAATGAGTGCATCAGAACATTATTAGCCATATGAACAGTAAATAGGAGCAGTAAAACAGAACAAATCATCACACGTAAGCAACACACATGAACACCATGATATAAGGTGGAAACCCAATGTGGGTGAAAACCACCTGCTGCAATTCGTCTCTATCTTCCTTTAATAAGAAACTTCTTTTTACAATATTTCTGTACTGGAGCAGTCTTATACTAGTACGCAGGATTTTACCTGCAGAAGGCTACAACCTTCTCTCGTTTTCCAGTTTCTACCGGAAGGGAGCTCCAACCCCCTAGCTCTTGTACTGGCCGATATGTTTACCAATACGTAGGTGCCGGCCTGCAGAACTCTACGATCTTCGTTTTTTCCTCCAGGGACCACGTTTCATAAATTTTCAGACTGGATACTCCTAAAGCACAACACCATAATCTAAAGGCCATGTTTCATCCAATTTTCATACTAGACCCATCAACAACATTGAAGCACAAAATTACCCATCAACTACACCTGCATCATCAATCTCTGAATCACCCAATACTGAAACACTGAAACCCTGTCAACAACACAGTCACCAGAACACAGAACAGAACTCTGCAACAATAACTAGATCCAACTGCAACTTCAAATATCATATCTCATAATGTATACGCTACTATGAAGAACCAAACCAGCATACGTACGCACTTTCACCAAAGCCAACCCGCATACAGATCTATAAATATTTACTCATAATTTGCAGTCGTACCAGACATCAGTCATACCTAGATCATAATATTCATACAATAAAACATGCATCAATAATTCAGATCTATTCTATCCATAATCAAACCATATAATGATAAACATTCCAAGCCTTAAGATCCCAATCCATCGTTCATCATCATCCACATGAGTGCATCCTTGGTTCAGATCAAGTAAAGCATCACAAACCCATAACCAGCATATCAGATATTCATCATTTCCTCACTTGCTCACCTTGGCCTAATGATCTTCTCCTTATATAGGTTTAGGCTTCTCTCAATACCATGGTCCAAAACCATGTTGATCCAATACCTTGGACCCAATACCTGGGGTCAACACTTCGGACCAAATACCATGGACCAATACCAAAATACCATGGACCAAATACCACGGAACAAAACTTATTACGCATCTTTCCTTCTGTGAACCTGCGTGTGTAGGTATACGCGTCTTCTGTTCTGCTCATCCGGGTGTATACGCACTTTCATCAAGGTTAACCTGTGTATACCTCTCTCTTAACCTTCTGTACTATGATCTGTCATCTGATTGAGTTGCCACCTGTATCATACCTCTGAGTGAGTTGCCATCAAGGACAACACCTGTATCATAATGCCAACAGAATAAGCATTTAGATTGTCTACAAAAGCATTATCTAGTTGTGCTAGTAAAATATCGACTATGATGTTCAATGCATTGACATGTACATAGAATTTCTTTGACAAGTTAAGGAATTTTAGCATAGGAGCTTCGATCAAATTTCTTTAAGTTGTTGGAAATGCTCATCACATTCTTTAGTCCAAATGTATGGGACATCCTACTTTAGTAATTCATCAATTGGGAAAGTGATGTCAGAGTAATATCGAATAAAATTCCTTTAATATATTGTATTCCCCATAATGATCTTGATATGATTTTTTTTAACAGGATGTTTAAATCAACGATCACTTCAATTTTTTCCATATCAAATTTGATCCCACTGTTGGAAATTTCATGCCCTAACAATATTCCTATTGGAGTAGTAAAGATACATTTCTTAATATTGAGAGACAATTGAATTTATCTAAAATCCAATCATCAAAGTAGATTTCCATCATCTTGCCAATATATTCCTGAAATGCCTTGACTACTATTCTAGAGAAAACTATTGATGCGTTTTTCAGACAAAAAGGCATTACTCTATATGAAAAATAGTCAACTTTTGTAACAAATGTAGTTTTTTCATGGTCTTCTTTTATAATGGGTACCTATTTTTACCCTAAGAAACCATCTATGAATGAGTAACATTCAATACTTTCCACCTTGTTTATAATATCATCTACAAATGGGGTCAGGAATAGATCATTTTTTGTCAATTTATTCAGACTATGTAAATCCACACAAATTCTCAATTTGGTTGGGTCGTGTTTCTTGGGTTGCATGACCATTGGACTTTCCCATTCTGATTTTTCAATAGGATAGATGATATTGAAATCCAGTTTCCCTTCTATCTCTTTTTAAATGATCAACTTATATTTGTGAGCTAGTTTGTATGGTCTCTTCTTTATTTTCTTGGCACCTGGAATGAGGTTGATTTTCATCTCCCCCAATTCATTTACAAATCCCTTTAGATATTTATAGCCATAGGAAAGTATGTCTTGATACTATCTAAATAAGTCGATATAATATTTCATTTGTTTGTTTGACCAATAATCTTCAAGATGGGTTATTTTAGGTTGGTCGTCCTTTGAAATATTAGCATTTTTAATCTCAATTTATGCATCCATCCAGTCGAAAGCCTTTGACTCATCAAGTCTCTAGTCCCAAATTTTTATTTCCTAATAAATGGGTGTAAAGTCCAGTTTATTAGGTTTCTCTAATTCCTCTTTATTGACTTTAAATAGTGTTTTAACGCTTTTTAATATTCTCCAAATGATCCTTTTCAAAAGAAGCTTTGGCCTAGAGTATGGATATTCTCCATTTCCAAATGACTAGCTAAATTCATATTTGATGAGAATGATACATAATTACTTAAACACGTCAGCAAGGCATCGACTGTTGTTCCTTTTTTTTCCTTTTGATCCCTAAGGGACTTTGTTTTGAGAAATTATTTAATTTGATGAATGGTATCAACTAGTTCCTTATTCCCTTTTTAAAATTCAAAATATGAAATTAAATTATCGTTAACTTGATCCATGAGAGTGAATGACCCAAGCTTCTTTAAGCTTATACCATTTTCTTGTAAATTCATCGATAGTGTTGGGAAACATATGTGGTCATACTGTCTCATCCATGTGTTGAAATGTCTAGCTTGGGAGGTATTCCACATGCCAAATTTTGGGGTTTGTGAGAATTTTTTTCATAAAAGGGGTTTTTAAGAAAAAGACCCAAGTGAATGGTTTTTAGACCCATATGGGTTTTAAAAATATAAAAGGAAAATTAAAATTAAATCCTAATTCTAAGTGGAAAATTCTTCTAAGATATAGAGAGTTCCTAAGAAGGCTTAGAGAAAATCTATTTACGAAGGTCTGAGGCTAGGTTAGATATCCTCAAGTGAGAGGATCTCACTTGTTCAAGTAGGGTTGCAAGGAATGTAGCTCTAAGAGAGGAAAAGAGTGTAGGCTAAGGAAGACTACAAGGGAGGCCAAGTATTCCATTGATATTCATTCGCTCAAGAGAAGGATCAAGTCATAAATGGTTGTAATCTATAACAAGTCTGATATGAGTAGGAGGTAAGGGAGAATGAGGTCTTATCCTAGATCTGAAAAGGCCAAATTTGGAGAATAATGTTGGCTGAGTTTACTTGCTGGATTTTGGGCAAGTTTGGGAAGAGAAACTTCTATGTATAAGGCCATGAAGATCCTTGTGTTTCTGAGGCAAGGCCAAGACACTAGTTGGGTGCTAGATGATGGTCTTGTGCCTATGAAGGGGAAGAAAATTGGGGCCACATCACTTCAATAATATAGCATAGAGAATTAGGTCTTAAGGAGATGTTCTATCCAAAATTAGGGCAAATCTATGTATATTAATGAATCCCTAGATGAAGGTTGCAAATCCCTATAATAATGCTTAGAACAGTAAGTCTTCTAAGGTGAAAAATGTTGGTAGAAGGAGGGTTGTTCAAGATGTGAACAATAGTGGTATATAAACCCTAGTTTAGCACAAATCCAATATCACAAGTACATCCACATGAAGAATTAATTATGATATATTTTGTGCATATGTAAGGGCTAATGCTTTGAGATGACTAAGCTTCAAGACCAGTGCATTTTAGGAAGGAGACCAAGCTCTGGTAGCTTATTCTTAGGAGAGTTGCAAGGCCTAAAAATGATCTGGAATAGGGTTTGGATCATTACCAAGAGACAACACAGTAAGAAGGTATGATAAGGGAGAGAAAGACCGAAAATTGCAATGGTTTTGGGCCATGTTAGACAGACCTAACCAAATCAAAAGTTGCAGGTGTTAAGTGAAGCACAAGTTCAGAATTTGTGTAACATCCTAGATATGATGTTGATTGATTAAATTCTAGGAGGGAAAACTGTGGAGGTATGCTTTAGGGTTTGAAGAGGGAGTACAAAGTATGCCTTAGATCTATGGTTTGAGGGTCAAATCACCAGTGTGAGGGAAACATATTTGATAAAGTTAAGAGCCATGGAAGAGGGAAGAATCATGGACCTAGATCTAAGAAATTTTAGAATAAATTTGCAGGTAAGAGGGAAATATATTCAGAGCCCTAGATCAATCCAGATGGGACTGCAAGTGGGAAGATATAAAGGGTCCAAATTCAACAAGGATTAGATGTTAAAGATCAGTGTAATAGAAGAATTGTTGCAAAACACATGGTAGTTGATACTCAACCCTACTTTAGTCAAGAATTGAATGAAGGTGGGGAGTGCATGAACAACAAAGCAATGCAGGAATAAAAGAGTCCAGATTGGAAAGATGTATGGAAGAAAAAGTATAGGTCAGAGGAATGTTAGATGGTTATCCATAGTGCCCTAAGTGCAGACCTTATGAAGGACTACAAGATTGTTAGGAGAGGCAGAGATGTTGTGCTCATGGTCTGAACATCTAAGAGAGCTAGATTGATAGCCCGAATCCATGCTTGATGAAGGATGTTTGAAAGTGATAGGTAGAAGACCTCTAGCCAAAATAGTTTCTTCATCGGAGCAGAGCAGGAAGGAACTAGAGGGAATAAGTTCCAAAGGATCTGAGAAGCATAATGGGAAGTTGATATTTGTTCACAAACGAAGTTGTGAATGACTGAAAAGAAGACCCTAAGTGTTGATGCACTGATGGATGAATGATCAACTAGATGGCAAATTCGTATGCCAAGTTCCGTGATCCTAAAGTAGTAGGACCGTTGATAGAGGAAGGAGTTCCATTTTTGAAGTAGAAGGACCAATAATTGTGCTTAGGATATGATCAAGGTATCTATGAGGAGCTCTACATCAACTAGACGATCAATGTATCTTGTTCTTATATTCTTGTATCAGTGGATGTATGAGGGCCAGTATCCCTGGTATGGGATTCCTAGACAGTTGTATTATCATTTTTTTACTATAACAAAGAATGGTTGAATTTTTTTGAAAATTATCATGTACTCTAGTTGTTTCACTAATGTGTAATTTTCCATTGTACAAATTAGGATAGTTGAGGCGTTTGAGTTGTTCGTGTTAGATAGTTTAACACACTAACCGAGATTATCAGATGCCATAGAAATTCAACACCCTATATCTGATTCTTTTCCATTCCTTCTTACAATTTTGGATATGTTATACAATGTCTTGTCTTGGCCTGGAAATCGGAATGTTCACTTGTGTCAACAACCTTCGTTCTCCAAACATTTCAAAAAAATAGGTTGTTGTTGTTGTCTATGTCTGAAGTCTAATAAAGGTTGGACTAAGCTTTGCATTCTTCATTATTCTATGATTACTTTAGTTACTTGTTTGGTATGATTTACATGGGAAGATCATTCTTTAAACCTTGGTGGAGCACCAAATTCCTTGCTCAAGTCAAATGGCAGTAATGTAGGATTTTCCTTTATTTTTATTTCATGAATAATAGGAATTGATTTTATAGTGAAGGAAGGTTGGGTATTCTTAGTTGGCATAGCTTTGATCAACCAACACTCATTAACCTTGAATTCATAATTTTCAATATTCTGTTCATATAGATCGACATCAAAAAAATTCCTATGGAGAGAGGGGAGCCTAATAGAATTTCTCCAAATGCATTGGGATCCACATTGTCTCTATCCTCGTGTAGTATTTGATATAACCTCCTTGTTTCTATGTCATTTTCCCAGGTTTTAACCGAAGGCTTTCCTTCATAAGGTTCAAGAGGTATTATAATTTTTTTCTTGTGTTCCCTTTAGCTTGATTCTATATTTTTCTAGAGAGATCATTTTCTTCATTCTTCGACCACATGGTCTTCTAACAAGAGTTGGATATGTTGATATTCCATAAACTAGGTTGATTACCTCAAAGTTGATGAAGTTCTAAATCCCAAAAATGGATGTTCTTACTTGCTTCACCATTTCTATGGGTTCAATGAATCTCTATTCTGCTAACTTAAGATAGTTGGTCATTCATTCGAGAGTAAGCCTTCCTAAATTTATTTATGTTTCTCTTGTAAGGATTTTTACTTGTGATCCAAAGTCTACCACAACTTGTTTTATTTTATTTGTCTATTTCGAGGTCTACTTGAGGATCATAATCATTAAAGTGTTTTCCTTGATATATCTAACGCGAGTTTATATCTTGATTTCTCTCCTCATTATAATGTTTCAATATATCGAGAAGTTCAATCAAACGACTGAATAACTATTATTCTTTCAATAGTTCCATAAATTCTTCTAGTATATTGTCCTTCGCTAGTTTCTTATGTGAACCTTCATTTTTTAAGAATTTCACTGCCTTCTCCATTTTATTGCTATGTTGTATATGGATATTGGCTAGTTTTCTTAGAAGATCAAATAACTTGTTGATTTCCTGAAATATTCTCTTGACCACCTCCCAATCTTGTAATAACATGGATATTTTTCGAGTTCAAGACCTCTTTCTTTGGGATAATTTGAGGAAGATTTACAAATATTTTGTTCAATATTTTTTTCTAGTATTTTGGGAAAATATTCTAAAGAGTGATCACCCAAACCATACACGTTGAAGAATCTTAAAACATGTTTATCCTTTAAAGGACAATTAGGCTTGCGTAGCCTTCTTTCCAACATGTAAAGTAGTATAGCTATCCTCGACCATGACCTCGATCTCGACCTCATCCATTGTAGCCTCCTTGTCATCCACCATATTTTCCTTTGTTGTTTCATCTTCCTCCTTGCCCATTTGGGTCATTAAATTGATATGATGCCTTAATATGATAGACAACATGGTAATTAGGCTTGTTCTTAGCATTAACTAGAATGCTTGTGTAGAGTGTGTATTATCCTCACAAATGAAAAAACATTTAAGTATTACATACCTTAAGTTATATTGACATTATTTAATGCTATGAATTGATGCAAGTTGACATTTTTCACAATATGTGTTTTTTTGCACTCGCCAAAGATCCTAATCAAAATAGTCAAAAAATGTGTAGTCATCTTTGGTGTGCTCCTCGTTTCTACAATTAGTGCACCAGAGGTTGTTTTTTTGTAAGGATAAAGTTAACAACAACTGTTTTATTTGTTTATTTGTTTTCATATTATCTCTTGTCCGTCATTGATGGGTTTGACTACCAGTCATCCTCTATCTCAATTCTTTGGGCCAATTTCAAGGCTTCTTCACATGATTGTACTTCATGCATTGTCATTTGCCCATACATATTTTGTATTTACCGAACACAATACTATTGCACCAATATGGATTCATCAATATTGTAAGGGATTTGACTTAACAAATCATTAAACCTTTTATCATACTCCCTGACTCTTTCATCTAGTCACTATTTAATTTTTTAAATTTTTTTGTTGTAAGATGTTTAACATGTTGAGCTTTAAAGAAGGAGAAGAAAATGTTATTGATATCACTTTTATTTCTAGTTTGGTTCTCTATGAAATTCATGAACCATGTGAGAGCTCTCTTTAGGAGAGCTTCTTCAAATTGCACTATCTATTTACCTTCATATGTGATGTCAATGGATTTCTAGGAATTTTCGTAGATGAACTAATGTTTTTTTAGATCCTCACCACATTTGTAGAGGGGGATATGATTTAACCCCATTTTGACTTGAGATGTAATTTTTTTATGTTTTCTTAGAATGGTTCAGTTGGTTTAATTTATCAATATAGACAACTAATGATTGAGTTATGTGTGGAGTACTTTATGTTATTTCATCTTCGACTCGTACAAAATTATCAAAACATCATCAATTTGATACCCCTTATCTATATATTTGATGAGAAAATTCATACAAGGTTGTTTTAGTTACTCATCTCGACTTGTATCTCTTTCTTCTTCAATAGATAAAAAATGTGGCAGGTGGGGTATGTTTGTGAGATTTAGAATATGGAGAAGTGTATTTTTATTTTCTTCATTCCCTATCCAAGTTTGGTTGATTGTAGGAATTTCAATTTCAAGACAATCTTTCAAGTTCCCATGCTCATCCCTTCTATACCAAACTTTGGATGGATCTAAATTAATATGTAGGCTTTGTTAAAAGAATTCTATAATAATAGGAATTGATATGCTTATCCCTGGGGAATTTAGAATTGTTGGACCATAATCATTAACTTCCATATTGCGTATGTGCCTACTAGGGATTAACTATAGACTGTCACTTCTTAATGAAGTAGGTGGTGATATGCCTCTGAACTCTGGGTGTTGTATTCTACCTTTAGAGGAGTCTTGTGCATCATCAATCTCATGTTCTTGAACACAGTGTCCATCATCACTCTCTCTCAACCAGGGAGGATATTCATACTCCCTCTCAACCAAGGAGACGTAACCACAAGCCTTAGCTTGTCTCATACTTTAGCAATACAACAACTACTTGTTCTTTTGTGGAGATATAGTTGTTATTGTAGGGCTCCTTTCTCGCATATCATACTTGACCTTTGGACCTTCTTGGATGTCAAATATTTTACAAAGCCAAAAAAATTCACATTATATATTCATGACAAGGTTTCTTATCTCTTAACGTCATCACATCATATCAAATTTCGACCTTGCTGGATCTTGTCAATCTTCACGCAACTTTGTCATCAAATGTTTCATATACCATCTTCAAGGAGCCAAACTTCCTCATAGTTGTTAGCACATGCCTTCTTCCTAACGTAATATAATTTTTTCCTCATGTTCTTTCAACCCATTATTAGTGATGTCCACTTAATTCATCAAATCAAACAAATGCTAGTACAATATCATCAATAGAGTTATATCAACTATTATCTTTCCAACTTCTACAATATTTCCTTTTAGGGAGCCACCATCATTATCAGAGTTTCCATATCACAATAGCCTCTAGTCAAGGTGTGAAATTATTCAAGTAAAATTCTTGTTGCTTTCCCCCTCCAAGGTCAACATTTCTTTGTATGGTCTATCTTCACATTGCAACAAATGTCTGTTTCATGCTCTTCATCTTTCAATATATAACAGCCCTCATGAAAATTCCATGTACTTAAAGTTAATAAAGGAAAAAATAATAACCACAGTTGATGGGACACTTATTCCAAATTGAATGTTGGGCAAGATATCCTAGTGTTGGTGTTCATTTGGTTATTAATTGCTAAGGAAATTGGTAAAGGAAATGGATAAGGCTTTGGAAGGCAAAATGACATTTTTTGCACATTTATTTATGAAAATAATGGAAATTAGGAGAAAAGGGAGGTGAAAGGTCACAGTGTTCATGTGAGGAGGAAAATGAAGAAAATAGAGGCCTCATTCATAAAAAGGATTGTGAGGATTAGTTGGTAACCTTTTGTCATTTCAATTTTAGAGCTCTCTCATTATTCTCTCTCTCTCTCTCATACTCTTGGATACTTAGAGTTTTCTTGGAGCACCCTTGGAGGGTGTAGCATACTTGGATTTTGGAGCAAGAAGGAAAAGGAAGAGTAGGAAGGCACAAAAGGACATCGGGATCAACAACTACAATGGATTTTTCTTGCAAGTACCGAGTTTCATGTATGCTTTTCCTCACTAGTTTTGGCATGCATGAAATATGCATGTGGTTTGTTGGTTATGATATGTCATTGGCATGGAGGATGGTCAAGATTGACAGTGGATTTGCCTAGCCTTGCCATTTCTTGGATAGCCATGGAGATTGTGGGTTTATTTCCTTGTTTTGTTTTGGTTGGTTCTCATGTTTCTTTAGCTTGGGTTGAGTTAATAGCTCCTAGAGCCTTGGTTGGAAAAACGCTCTAGAACCCTGTAACAACTTGGGTTGAGTTACTAGTCATGTAGCCTTAGTTGGACAAATTCTATGGAGCCCTTGGTGGGTTGAGTTACTAGTCTTGGATCCTTGGTTGGACAAACGCTCTGGAGCCCAGTAAAAGTTGTGGGTTGAGTTACTAGTCCTTGAGACTTACTTACAAAAAATGCTCTAGAGCCCTGGAAGTCTTGGATGGAGACCAATCTGATGATGGTTTTGTGATGTCTAACCATGAGGCAGAATCACTGTTTTGATGGGTTGAGTTGGAAGGCATTTGGAAGCCCTGGATGGTTTTGGATTGATGTGTTCTATGAGATCCCTTATTCATGCTTGGAATATGGCACAAGAGTGAATGGTTGAAGAGAGATTTCGCTCAGCCATTCTATGGTCGAGTGGAACGTGGAAGCCCCATCTCGTATTTGGATTTTGCATCATAAAGATGAGGTTATTTATACTTGTATTTCTATGAGTATTATACTGGTTTATATGTGGATCATATTGTTGTGGTTTAATTGGTATTTTTGTTGCCAATATGTTGGTTATGTATATGTTTTATGACAATAGCTATGTATGGATCTCATCATGTTTTTACTGGTGAATGAATGAACAATGTATCTATGACCTAATGGATGAAATGGAAGTTAATGTGTTGAGGCATCAATGCTTCTTAATGATTCTCAGTTAAGTATGAGACCCCTATGCTTATATATATTATTTACTCCTATAAATTACATATTAATGATATGTTTGATGAAACGCATGTCATGCCTACTAGGGGTCCAGTCAAGGTCATATTCAAGAAATTTCATTTTCACTATCGTTTCCCTGTTATCTTGTTATTCTGAAGGTGTCATTCAAATTTGGGAAGTGACCTAGGCTCTGGGCCTAAAAATGTGGCTCAAATTCCGGGGACATTGGAACAACACTAAGCAAAATAGTCCCTGGACACTGGCATTCCTATAGCATGGGAGCGTCCAGAGCCTCCTGGACGCACGCAGGCCTATAGCATGGGAGCATCTGTGGGTCAAGTGTTCCAAAACCTTAGTGGGACCCAAGGGTTGGTTGGAATAAAGGTTGGGATGGTTCCTGAGGGTCCTAATGTTGATGTTCAAGGTTTGTATGGTGTGTTTCCATCGGTTCCACTTCCTTAACATGACTTAGGAGGTCGAATCATATCATAGTGGCCTCTCATTGCATGTTTACCTTGGTTAGCCAGTTGCTTGGGTAGATGTGGAAGGAGGGTGTTACAGAGTGGTATCAGAGCATGGTTCACCCCTTGGATTGAATGGGTTGTGTGCGTTGGTCATGCATACATGTCGGTTGCGTGTGTGTCTCTTATACTTGGATTCCATGTACTTGTTGCATTTTCATGCCGTTGATTATGGTTGTAGTGATGGCGCCATGTGGAAATTGATGTTGTTATTATGGAGTGCATCGTCATGATTGTATGACCAGTTACATGTTTTATATGCCGCTTAAATGTATCATTTTTGTATGCTTGGTTGCATTCTTGTATGATTGGTTATATTCTTGTATGATTGGTTACATGTATCATTCTTGTAAGCTTGGTTTCAAGTATTATTCATATATGATTGATTATATGTGTTTATGCATGAGTGTGGTTGATTGCGCATTGCTTATGTATGTTAATGTTTGCATGTGGTCAGGTGTACAATGATGTAATGGTCGTTGTCATGCATGAGGTCGTGGTATGCATTGTTGATAAGGTCATGCATTGATGATTGAACCCTAGCTATAATGATGGTTGCATGGTTATATGCTTATGTGTTATGTTTCTATATGTTTTCATGATTATGTTCTACATGTAGCACAATACTTTTTTAATCTTGCAAACAAGGTATCCTCCCCGAGTTATACTAAGGTACATTGGTTTATTGTGATGTGGTTTAGCTGACATGATATACCTTGCAAGAAGAATATCAAATTTCTAGCAAGATGGTAGACTACAAAGACTCTCCCTATGAATCAAATGAGTAGTATGGTGTTGGGAATTCTTCCAATTTGGCATATACACTGAGAATCTTAAAGGAAGAAATAAGGAGTTGTAAGGGAGATAATGAAAAAATCATACAAGCACAGGAGAAACTAGCACAGGTAAATGCAGTGATACTTTAGAGTTTGTCATATTTGCAGCGACAAGGACACTTCAGATCATCCCTGAGTAGGAGCACAAAAATAATGGGTTGTATGGTAGTAGGTCGCATGGTGGTCACAGGTCGGATAAAGATGACACTGTGAGGGATGGCATATTGTTGGGCATTCCAGATAGGAGAGGTGACATACATAGGTACCATTCTAGTTCTAGTTTTGACAGGCATGATGATTGATATCGTTATCATCTATATAGGAGGAGTGATAAGGGATACTTGCCAGATGAGTTTAAGAAAGAAAAGCCACCTACATTAGATGGAGAGGTGAAGAAATTGCAAGGTGCAAAAGCTTGGTTGCTTGGCATGAGGAAGTTCTTCAGGTTGCTTGACTATTCAGAGAACATCAAAACTAGAGTAGCTACATTCAGTCTCAAAGGTAAAGCTGACATTTGGTGGGAAGATGTGAAGAATGTCAAAGGTATACATGAGGAAGACTTGACTTGGAGTGAATTTGAATGGCTACTAACAATCAAAGCGCAAGTCTGAGACTAAGCCTGACTTGAAAGGTAATGCAAAGAACAAGGGAAAATGGGACAAGAAGCGAGTAAGACCATAGGATTCAGGTAATAAAGAGAATGTTACGCCATCTAAGAAGTTGAATGCATCTGATAGAGGACAAGGATGTTGATATGAGGAGCAGAATAAGGAGCTCATGCAATGTTGGACTTGTGGAGGAGATCATCGTAGGAGAGATTGCGCACAATATCAGGGTGGTATGCCTCACATATATAGTGCGCATGAGGCACAAACTGTTGGGGATGTTGGTGAGAGCGTTCCTCATATTTATGCAGCATTGGATAACAAACAGGCAGACCATCGGACATTTATCATTGAGATGGACAGTAAGCTTTGTGATCAAGTTATTTCTATTTTGATTGACCCTAGATCTAATTATAGCTATGCTAGTCCTAACTTAGTGGATAAGTCTAGTTTGAGTAAAGAATTGCATGCATAATCTTGGGTAGTGCAGTTGGCTACTCGTACAAATAAGAAAGTTCATCATTGGGTAAGAGCTTATGCATTTGATTTGAATGGTATGCCTATCGTAGCACATTTGAATGTATTACTGTTGGGATCATACAATATGTTGTTGGGCATGGATTAGTTGTACCTTCATAGAACCAAGGTGTATTTTTATGATAAGGCCATTGAGTGCTTGGTTGACAATGGAGAATCCAAAGTCTTATAGGGAAAGAAGAAATCCACATCAGTTAGGATGGTAACAACTATGCATGTAAAGTGCAGTCACAGGAAAGGGTGTATGTTATCTGCAATGCACATTTCTAGTGACAAAGGTAAGGAAGTTGAGGATTCATATGTTTTGAGTAGGTACCCAGTTCTACAACAGTTTCAGGATGTATTTCATTAGGACATTACTGAGTTCCCTCTGCACAGGGAGGTAGACATTTCTATTGAGTTGGTTCCATGGGCAGCTCCAACATCAAAAGAACCTTATAGGATGAGTACACCTAAATTGGTAGAGTTGAAGCTACAATTGAAGGAAATGTTGGACAAGGGATACATTAGAAAAAGTGTCGCACCATGGGGTGCACCAGCCTTATTTGTAAAGAATAAAGATGGTACTCTCAGATTATGCATTGACTACAAGCAGTTGAACAAATTGACCATCAAGAACAGGTATTCATTGTCAAGGATTGATGACTTGTTCGATTAGTTGAAGGGATTAGCATTGTTCTCGAAGATTGATCTGAGATCGGATATCATCAAGCATGCATAAAAGAGGAGGACATTTACAAGACATGTTTCCGGACTAGGTATGGGTATTATGAGTTTGTTGTAGTTCCATTCGATTTGACTAATGCTCCAGCTACATTTTTTTTTATGAATAGTGTGTCGCATTCATACTTGGATAAGTTTGTTATTGTTTCCGTTGATTCCATATTCGTATATTCTAAAAATGAGGAAGAGCATGCCAAGAATTTAGCAGCAATGTTGAGGTTGTTGAGAGAACATCAATTTTATGCTAAGCTCAAAAAGTACAATTTCTTTCAGACTGAGGTACATTACTTTGGGCATGTTGTCTCCAAGGAGGGAATTGCAGCAGATCCAGAAATGATAAGGGTCATCATGGAGTGTGTAGCTCCCAGGAATTTAATGAGGTGAGATCTTTCATGGGGTTGGCAGGCTATTATAGGAGGTTCGTCAGGAGCTTCTCACAGATTCTTATCCTATCATGTCATTGTAGAGGAAAGGTAAGAAGTTTGAATGGACAAAGGAGTGTGAGGATAGTTTTGAGTAGCTTAAGCAGTTGTTGAAACATTCACTAGTGTTAAAGATTGCGGATCTGGAAAAAAGAGTTTGTAGTATGTACAAATGATTGCAAGAAAGGACTTGGTGGAGTCGTTATGTAGAATGGAAAAGTGGTATGGTATGAGCCATGAAAACTAAATGAGCATGAGAAAAAACATTCCACACATGATATTAAGTGGTAGCGATCATACATGCATTGAAGATGTGGAGACCCTATCTTCTGGGTAGGAGGTTTGTGTTGATGAGTGATCACAGTGGGTTACGATATCTATTTGACCAACTAAATCTAAATGGCAGGCATGCTTAGTGGTTGGCCATGATCAGTGAGTTTGATTTCGAGATCAGATATATCAAAGGTAAAGAGAACTAGGTGGTAAATTCTCTTAGTCAGCAGGTACAGGTAAATCACTTAGCAGCCATGAACTTCTATGGGATAGACATGCATGATAGGATCTTGCAGGTAGGTCAATAGGATGTCACGTATATGGAGATTGTGCACAGGTTGCAACAGAGTTCGGATAGTAGTATAGGTACATGTACATGTGGTAGGAAAGCTACAGGTACAAGTGGCGGTATAGGTGCAGGTGCACAAGATTTGGAAAATTTCCTTAAAGAAGATGGATTGGTTAGATTTAGAGATAGGATATATGTGTCGGATAGCAGTGGGCTCAAGAAGGTGATCTTGAGGGATTTTCAAGTGAAATCATATTCAGGTCACCTAGGTTATCAGAAGACACTAATAACAGTGAAGAACTTTTATTATTGGTCAAATATGAAGAAGGATGTAGCAGAGTATGTGGCTAGGTGTTTTGATTGTCAACGTGTGAAGGCAGAATGTAAGCATCCAGGTGGACTGCTACAGTTGATTACGATTCTAGAGTGGAAATGGGAGGTCATTTCCATGGACTTCATCACAAATTTTCCAAGGAAAGTGAGACAACATGATTCCATCATGGTTATTGTGGATAGGTTGAAAAAGGTTGCACACTTTATTCCAGTAAAGTCTACATTCTCATATAGCGATGGTCAGATTACATGGTGTTCCAAAGAGGATTGTGTCAAAGAGGGATGCAATGTTCACTTCCATGTTTTGGAAGGAGTTGTTTGCAGGTTTGGGCACAAAGTTGGCCTTCAGTACAACTTATCATCCGCAGACAAATGAATAGACAGAGAGGGTCAACACGGTATTGGAGGACAAGTTGAGGATGTATGTGATGCATCAGTAGGGAAAGTGGGAAAAATATCCTCCACTGGTATAGTACACTTATAACAATGGGTATCAAGAATCATTGAAGATGAGTATGTTTGAGGCCTTGTATGGGCAGAGTTGAAATACTCCCATTAGTTGGAGTGATCCAGTTAACAGGGTGTTGATTGAACTGGACATGCTGGCAAACATGGAACATGAGAAGCAGGTTATAAAGAATAATCTAAAGGCATCATAAGATAGGCATAAGAACTATGCATATCGGAATAGGTTGTTTAAGGAGTTCCAGGTTGGGGATCATTTGTACTTATGCATCAAGCCAAAGAAGAGATCCTTGCGGATTGGATCATGTGCCAAGATGACACCACGATTTTGTGCATCCTTCAATATGATTGAGAGGATTGGGTCAGTAGCCTATCGACTTGAACTGCCTCTAACAATGAAATTCCATGATATTTTCCATGTGTCATTTCTTGAGAAGTATGTTAAAGATGTTGATCATGTGATTGACTGGTCTGTATTGTTGGTGGAACTAGATGGGGAATTCAAACTAGAGCTTCAATGTATATTGAAGAAAAAAGGTGATCATGCTCTGGAACCGAGAAATCGAGCAAGTTAAGGTGCAATGGAAGCACTTTGGGCCCGATGAAGCTACATGGGAGATGGCAAATCACATGTGGGCTATGTATCCTTCCTTGTTTTTCGGTTGAGGTAAAACAATTTTGGTGATGTTTGGTATTTGTACATATGTATATGGATGTAAATAGCACCATGAGCTATGTTATAAAGCTCCAATAAGTGGTATTGGTGTCATGACATTATGATGTTATGTTTTCATGTTGGTTTGCCTCTCAGCATGTTGATCATTGTAAATATGTCTGCAACGAGCTAAGTTATAAAGTTCCATTGACAATATCTTTTTCTTACCATGGTTTTGTGGTTATAGGTGTTGTTGAACAATGAGGACAAAGGGTTCTGTAATAGCTCTGGGGAAAATTCCATGTAATAAAAGTTAATAAAGGCAAAAATAATAACCACGATTGATGGAACACTTATTCCAAGTTGAGTTTTGGGCAAGACATCTTAGTGTGGGTGTTCATTTGGTTATTAATGCCTAAGAAAATTGGCAAAGGCAGTAGCTAAGGCCTTGGAAAGGAAAAATGGAATTTTTGGCACATTTATTTATGAAAATAATGGAAATTAGGAGAAAAGGGAGGTGAAAGGTCATCAATTGCATGTGAGGATGAAAATGAAGGAAAATAATGGAAAATGAAGAAAATAGAGGCTTCATTCATAAAAAGGATTATGAGGATCAGTTGGTAACCTTTTTTCAGTTCAGTTTTGGAGCTCTCTCATTATTATCTCTCTCTCTCATACTCTTGGATTCTTAGATTTTTCTTGCAGCACTCTTGGAGGGTGTGGCATACTTGTATTTTGGAGCAAGAAGGCAAAATAAGAGCAGGAACGCCCAACAGGACATCAGGATTAGCAGCTACAATGGATTTTTCTTGCAAGTACCGATTTGCATGTATGTTTTTCCTCACTAGTTTTGGCATGCATGGCATATGCATGTGGTTTTTAAGTTATGATTATTCATTGGCATGGAGGATTGTCGAGATTGACAGTGGATTTTCCTAGCCTTGCCATTTCCTAGATAGCCATGGAGATTGTGGGTTAATTTACTTGTTTTGTTTTGGTTGGTTCTCATGTTTCCTTAGCTTAGGTTGAGTTACTAGTTCCTAGAGCCTTCGTTGGACAAACGCTCTAGAACCCTGTAACAACTTGGGTTGAGTTACTAGTCTCGTAGCCTTGGTTGGACAAATGCTCTGGAACCCCGTAACAACTTGGGTTGAGTTACTAGTCTCGTAGCCTTGGTTGGACAAACGCTCTACAACCATTGGTGGGTTGAGTTACTAGTCCTGGAGCCTTGGTTGAACAAATTCTCTGGATCCCGGTAAAAGATGTGGGTTGAGTTACTAGTCCTGGAGCCTTGGTTGGAACAAACTCTCTAGAGCCCTTGAAGGCTTGGATAGAGACCAATCTGATGATGGTTTTGTGATGTCTAGCCATGAGGTGGAATCATTGTTTTGATGGGTTAAGGTGGAAGGCCTATGGAAGCCCTGGATGGTTTTGGATTGATGTGTTCTATGAGATCCCACATTCATGCTTGGAATATGGCACAAGGGTGAATTGATGAAGAGAGATTTGGCTCAGACATTTTACGGTCGAGTGGAACGTGGAAGTCCCATTCCGGGTTTGAATTTTGCATCATCAATATGAGGTCATTTCTCCTTGTATTTCTATGAGTATTATGCTGGTTTATATGTGTATCATATGGTTGTGTTTTCATTGGTATTTATGTTGCTAATATGATGGTTATATATATGTTTTATGACAGTAGCTATGTATGGATCTCATTATATTTTTACTGGTAAATGAATGAATAATGTATCTATGACCTAATGGATGAAATGGTAGTTAATGTGTTGAGGCATCAATGCTTCTTAGCGATTATCAGCTAAGTATGAGACCCCTATGGTTAGATCTATTATTTACTCTTGTAGATTACATATTCATGATATGTTTGAAGTAACTATTGTCATGGCTAGTAGGGTACAGTCAAGGTCTTATTCAAGAAATTGCATTTGCATTGTCATTTCCCTATTATCTTATTGTTCTAAAGGTGTCATTCAATTCTGGGTAGTGACCTAGGCTCTGTGCTTGAAAAAGTGGCTCAAATCCTGGGGACGTTGACACGTCACTAAGAAAAATAGTCCCTGGACGAGCATCCAAAGCCTCCTCGATGCTAGCAGTCCTATAATGTGGGAGTGTCCGGGGGTCAAGTGGTCCAAAACCTCAGTGGGACCCAAGGGCTAGTTGGCAGAAATGATTGGATGGTTCCTAAGGGTCCTAATGTTGGTTTTCAAGGTTTATATGGTGTGTTTCCATCGGTTCTACCTCCTTAACATGACTTAGGAGGTTGAATCATATCATAGTGGCCTCTCGTCGCATGTTTTCCCCGACTGACCAATTTCTTGGGTAGATGTGGGAGGAGGGTGTTACACAATCATCAATTAATGTGAATGAACCAATAAAATGTGAATGAACCAATAAATAAGCTTCAATATTGTATCCATCAAGGTATTTACAACTCCCTCTTTCCATCTAAGGTAAGTGAACTTCTTGTATTTTAATTGACTTTCTTGATACAATCTTCAAACTGCTCCTTTCTACTTCATGTTTATGATTTCCACATTCTTCTACTTCTTCCTTCTACTACTCAAGTTTTATATAAATCTTGTGTTGATGTGCAACCTTCATCAGAAGACCATGAATGAAAAAAATTACAAAGCACAAAGATAATAAACAAGGAGATAGAAATTACTTATCTTTTGAGAAGGATAAGCTCCCTCTTAGTCTTGGACCTATTTACCAACCTTGTTCTCACATTAAACATAAAGGGTTAGATATATCTAGTGAACATGATTAGATAGGGTTTTGTTTCTAGGGTTTCTTTAGTCCAAATTATGCTAGGGTTTATAAACCCTAGATGAAAAAGTCTTTTAAACCTACTACTCAATAATTGCAAACCTTAGATCCTTCACAGTTATCAAGACTTGTCATTTATGCATTAAAAAATTCTACTAGCATGTTGCAAAACCCTAATGATATTGTTTGACATACCTTTTATCCAACAATATGTCACTATCTCTAGTTTATATTTATGCATGCTCTTTTACTATTTTTTAAATGATCATCACTATGATAAAATGCACACAAAACTTGTACATACCTCTACAACTTTACATTGTCAAGTGACGTCATTCTTCAACAAAGATGCCTCAACTTCTTCAAACTCAAAAATTTCATTGAGCTACTTCTCCTAGACATATGGACTTCTTATTTAATTATGTCCATAACCAATTCTTCATATGATCATCTCATAGATTTTACTCCTTTTTCCCAAGCAAAAAGGTGAACTTGGTCTTCAGGATGCCATTTTCTTGTTATTTGTTAGCAATGTTATGTCTTCGCAGATAGTTCGGCTTCATTGATAGATCCTTTATTTATTTATGCAAGGAAGATAAAATTGCAACTCCTCATACTTGTGCTTTTGATATCTTGTTGCAAATATATACCTTGTTACAAATATATATTTTGTATACTTGTCCATAACAAAATTCTTCGAAATTGAATGTTGTAATAAATTCATAGTTTTTGTGTTATAGTTCCTCTCGGACTTTGATGCTAGCCACAATAGGATGAATTTCTTTCAAAGCTCATAATTTGTTACAAAACTAGAACTAACTTTGGACTTTCCTCATGATTATAACCTGGAGAATAGTATACTAGGATGTCACATAATCATAATGCCACAAATATTTTATGTCTTGAGTGTCATTAACAATTTCACATGTCATTGACATATATGATTCTTGTATATGGTGTTTCTTGAGAGGTGATGTAGACTATTCACAGAGGATTATAATGCTCCTATCATATTTTTTACTTTCTTATCCATATGTCTCATACTTCTAATTACTCTATTCAGATTTGAGGTTATTATCACTTCCATACTAGGGTTACTGCCAAACTTTCAGATGTCATAGCTATAAGTTTATTGTCATAACATTCAGTCTCATTGTCTCAATGTAGTGTGCCTCATTAATTATGAAAGTTACAAGAATGTAGATACTGGCCACAAGAAAGATGCAAGGCACACAAATCCAAAGTGTGAGTCATACTGTGAATGTAAAGAGACCATTTTAATATATATAGTCATTGTAATAAGTAAAAACTTGGAGATAGCGAGCTACAGTGATGTATTGATTCACTATAACCACTCAGTTAATGAGCCACCAAAAATGTGAACCTTTGTAACCACATAGATAGTGAGCCACCGAAGACTTATATACATTGAACCATTGTTACATAGAATATGAACCTTTCATGCCACTATAAGTACCAACCACATAGAATATACGTAGATATGCTAGCATGCCATGGTGATATGAAGGATAACGAACCATGGTGATCAAGTCACTGACACCTTGTAAGCCATAAGATATGTGAGTTCTATAGGAAACAAGTGTGAGCCCTTAAACAAACCATAAAGCATCCCTCTGTATAGAATGTGGGCCACTGTATATAGAATACTGAGACACCATATGCAAGACATCATATATAGAAGATCCAGAAGAGGGGGAGTGCCTATTCCACTCACAGATGCTGGTGAAGGGTTCTCCACTGCAGTTCATTGTCAACAGCGGGAGCCAAAAGAACCTCATTTCAGAAGAGGTCATGAAGCAGCGTGGCCTATTGAGTATAACACATATGCAGTCGTAACCCATCGAGTGGCTTCACCAAGGACGAGATCTTCGAGTTAGCCATCAATGTTGCCTTTCCTACATCATCAAGCCCTTCACAGATGAGGTACTATGTGATGTTTCTCCTATTGAAGTTTGTGATGTATTGTTAGGACAACCATACTTATGGAAGCAACATGTTGTATATGATTCTAGACCTCGCTAATTTATTATTTCTTTGGGTACCAAGTTATACAAGATACCGAAGGTAGCCCTGTTATCACCCCAAGAAACTCTCCTAGGTTGTATCTCAGAGATGCTCGGGAACATTACAAACTCAACAAAAATGTTGGAAAATGGTGGACGAATGGAAGAAATGATGCATATTCAAGCCAGATAACCACTTCTACTATGCTTAACCCCAGACATGGGTGAACACCCCCAGACTACAAGGCTTTAAACCACCAAATACTCACAATTTAAGGAATAGGTGAACATGGAGAATACTGACCACACCAGCAGATGCAGAGGACCCTGTGATGGCCGACTGCAACCAGTTAAAAGGTCTATAAATCTATTTCCTAATGCACAGATAGGATGACAGCTCTCTGGCACCAAGAAAACAGAAACCTGCATACACCTTCAATAATACATACTAGATTCTAACACAGAGGTGGGATGATAGCCCCTCTAATGCTAAACATCAGGAGCACATGAAAAATGCATAACAGGCACAACCTGGAACAAACAAGAAGTGGAAAGTGAGAAATTAATAGAAAAATAAGATTGCATTAGCTGAAAATGAAGACCAGAAGATGTAGGTATCATAGTAGTTACAGTCTCCAGAAGTTGAACTTTACATCAAAACAATATCCATCAACCTTGATTACATCTATGTGCTAGGTATATATAGAGTATGTTTACAAAGATATTCTGCTATGCTATGCGTGGAGGGGTCATAATTGACCACAAACCACATTAACTCTCTGAAATGGGCCTCTGCTACAATTTGACTGCTTTAATGAACAAAACTGATATTTTCTGATATTCTGTTGTCCTTCCTAAGCAGGTGGAACATTGTCTAAGAGGAGCACCATAACTAATAAACACGTTGATTTGCTTGAGGCCATCCTTTTTCTTCTTGGCCATCCTCTTCCTTAAATACAGTTGCTGAGGAATTATTATGCAGAGTGCTGGATTCTGGCCTTCTTCCTCCTTCGAGTACACTGGACAGGCTCTGGACACGGCAGTATGGTGGAGGCGTGCATATGACGAGAACAATTACTGGCCATCAGATCCAACATCTGAACAGCGGAGATCGAATCAGAGGGAACTATCAGGAGAAAATGTGGATGGAGAAACGAGGGCCATTGGATTTGGATGTGGTGGATCTGACGGTTATCGGGAGAAGAAAATATGCGAGCAATCGAGAGCCGTTAGATCTGCTCGTGGCAGATCCAACGTCTATCGCATGGGAAACTGGTATGGGAGTTAATGCACGGGAGATGTACAAACAGGCAGTAAGCAGGATTATCGCACTGCCTATCGAAGGTGGGCGGTACCCGTATGCAGGGGCGCGATGCAATAAAATTGGGACGCGTGGCGGATGTGACGGCGGGGAAACCGCTTTCCCTGCGGGCTAACGGGTGTGCAGTTTTCGGTAGCTAGAGCTGCGATTACCGTCGGATCATGTGACGGACAGTCGGATGGCAGGGAACATGCACGAGGTTTAACGTGCAGGGGGAAATGCAGAGACCGTTAGATCGGGATGCAATGATCAAAGAGCGCAGGGTTAATTGCACAGGTTTCCGACTGCTATGACAGGGCAACAATGAATTTGAGGATTAGACGAAGGCACAGGGCTACATGGGTTATGGTGATATGAGGGTTCGGGCTAAAGAGTGAGGGGCCCTCTACATATGGGTTTTGCGTGTATTAAAGCTCGGGACAAGGACTTGGACCATGGTTTAGAATGAAAACATGGGAAGTAAGGATAAAGGAGGGTAGGAGAGGTAAAAGGGGACGGTGAGGGCTACCAACACGAGCCTCTTTTGAGCATCACCAAGGACCAAGTAGGCATCCAGATTTTAGGAATGTAGTAGAGCTAACACTGGCTCCTTCTAGGGATGAGACCCTCCTCGTGAGGTCTCAAGAACTGCAGACCAATGCCTTCATACAAAACCTAGCTTAAAAACATTGCCTAGTATCCATTGGACATGGAGTCAAACCAAGCCTACACTAAAACCTGAAAGAAAAAAAACCACTTACAATCATTAAGGCCATAGGGCCTTAAACAACATAAGTATTCAAAAACTGGCCAACTGATGGGCCATCAAAATTGTTTCTCCTCTCGGTCGATTCATCATAGAGCTGCAAAACTGGATTGATTTGATCCTCTACCTCAAAATTTTTGGGGCATTTGACCTTAATAGGCAGATATGGATTAAATTTCATCCCCTCTCTGTGTGCTCTCATCCTTGGATGTTCTTCATTGGAGCCTTTGTACACCTGCTAAATAATCATGGTTGTTGTGTACTTATCTTTGTCACCTATGGCCTGCACAATTACTATGAATGGTGTACCCATGTGTTCATGTGTGGAGGACACAGAGACCTCATCTGCTCCTTCATCTTCTTTAGAACAGTCCTCATACAAGGAGGAGTCCCAAAACTGTGCATCCTCTTCTTCTATCATCTGATAAGCTGCCCTTTCAAGCTCTGTGAAGGCCAACTGAGCAGGTATCATAATATCGAGACTGAGATGATCAGTATCAACCTTGGGCTTTGAATCATGGCCTGCCTCAGTGTTCAAGGGGAAACTTTGAGGGATTGTCGTTTGAGGAGGCAGAGGGACAAAAGATGATGGGGAGCTTTCCTCTCCCTTGTTGATCATTGTGCTGGGGATGATAGAAAACTGGGTAATTTGCAAATATGCATAGTCATGTGAAGATGAGCTAGCTTTGGGCACAGATTCTTGGAGGATGGTGGGACCTGCTGCTGGCTGCTTCTGCTGATCAGCTTGTTGTTCTGTAGGTACAACAAACTCACGAGCAGTGCCTTTGGGTAATTCTTCTTCAAAGGTAGCTCTGGTTAGGAAAGGGGCACTGCCCTTGTCTTCTAAACCATGGACCTCCTCCTCTTCTTCTTCATATTGCTCTTCTTCCATGACTATATTCTGTAAAAGGATCTTCACCCTTTATCTTCATTTGCGACTTTATTTCTTTGCACAATCTTCAATGCTCACTTGCTCCTCTATATGGATTTGGAGTTGGAAGAGAAAAGAAATAATGAGCTCCTGCTTCTTCAGAGTGCTGCTTAGCCATTAATTTGGAAACTTCAGAGGCCAAAAACTCAATCATCCTGGACATTTTATCGATCTCAGGATCTAAGGATGATGAGGACTCACCCCCCTA
Organism: Pinus tabuliformis; assembly: GCA_031772625.1. NCBI lineage: Eukaryota > Viridiplantae > Streptophyta > Pinopsida > Pinales > Pinaceae > Pinus > Pinus tabuliformis. The sequence continues at coordinate 113,739,343 of CM062816.1, forward strand.
TCTTGTTCTTTTAGCATCACCTTCGAGTCTCTCTGCAGCTAAAATGTTTGCTTCTACTTCAAAGGCTGCATTTTTCATATCAGCCAAAGAAGCACATCTTCTTTCTGTTAACAGCAAGCAGAATTGAGAATCGAAAGCATTGGCATAAGTGATCATAGCAGAAGTAGGGGTGGGTTTTACTTCACATGGTATTCTGCTATATATATGGTTGAATCTCTTGTTGAAATCAGACAACAGCTCACCATATTTTCTTTGTAAGTTCCCAAATTTAGTATGATAATAGAGCAGATCTTTATTATTCCCCCAGTGCTTTAAGAATACATCATCTAAGGCCTCAATATCTACTATAGACCTAGGGGCTAATTCTCTGAACCATTTTCTAGCCTCCCCATATAGGCTTTGGACAAAAACCCTCATCCACACATCCTCTTCATTTATATCTAGATTATCAGCATAACTATGAAAGGCCTCAAGGTGCTCTTCAGCTGTTACTCCTTCTGTACCAGTGAACTTAGGCATATATTCTTGATAATCTCCTGCAGGCATAGCATTCAAAGGGATAGGCAAGACCAGGGGTCCATACCTAGCAGCAACTATTCTTTCTATCTTTGTGAGAGCTTGCTGACCTCCCATGACTGAGGTAAGTGGAAGGATACTGGTAGACTGAGTGATATGGATCAATGAAAAGGATGACAAAGACAGAGGACTATGATGGACAGCATGGTACTTTTTTGGACTGATATCCGAAAGGGAAATGAATGACTAAGGAGCTAAATGAATCTTTGAAGGTGACTTTCACTAACAGAGATACATGGGACTTTTGGACTGATATCATTATCATCTGTACAGGAGGAGTGATAAGGGATACTTTCCAGATGAGTTTAAGAAAGAAAAGCCACCTAGATTGGATGGAGAGGTGAAGAAATCGCGGGATGTAGAAGCTTGGTTGCTTGGCATGAGGAAGTTCTTCAGGTTGCTTGACTATTCAGAGAACATCAAAGCTAGAGTAGCTACATTCAGTCTCAAAGGTAAAGCTGACATTTGGTGGGAAGATGTGAAGAATGTCAAAGGTATACATGAGGAAGACTTGAATTGGAGTGAATTTGAATGGCAATTCAAGAAGAAGTATCTATCAAAGAGATACTTTGATGATAGGGAAAAAGAATTCTATGAGCTAAAGATGGGATTTATTATAGATGATGAGTAGACTAGCAAGTTCTTGGAGCTACTGAGGTATGTGCCTTACCTCAAGGAGAAGAAGCCCAAGATTCATAGATTCGCTAGTGGGTTACCAATGGCATTCAAAGATAGGAGTGAGTTCGATGAGCCTAGATCATTGGAGGAGGACATTTGAAAGTTAAAGCATTGCTACTAACAATTGAAGCGCAAGTCTGAGACTAAGCCTGACTTGAAAGGTAATGCAAAGAACAAGGGAAAATGGGACAAGAAGCAAGTAAGACCATAGGATTCAAGTAATAAAGAGAATGTTGCGCAATCTAAGAAGTTCAATGCATCTGATAGAGGACAAGGACGTCAATTTGAGGAGCAGAATAAGGAGTTCGTGCAGTGTTGGACTTGTGGAGGCGATCATCGCAGGAGAGATTGCCCACAATATTAGGGTGGTAGGCCTCACATATATAGTGCGCATGAGGCACAGACTATTGTGGATGTTGGTGAGAGTGTTCCTCATATTTATGCAGCATTAGATAACAAACAGGTTGACCATCAGACATCTATCATTGAGAGGGACAATAAGATTTGTGATCAAGTTATTTCTATTTTGATTGACCCTAGATCTAATTATAGCTATGTTAGTCCTAACTTAGTGGATAAGTCTGGTTTGAGTAAAGAATTGCATGCATAATCTTGGTTAGTGCAGTTAGCTACTGGTACAAATAAGAAAGTTCTTCATTGGGTAAGAGCTTATGCATTTGATTTGAATGGTATGCCTATCATAGCACATTTGAATGTATTACTGTTGGGATCATACAGTATGTTTTTGGGCATGGATTAGTTGTACCTTCATAGAACCAAGGTGGACTTTTATGATAAGGCCATTGAGTGCTTGGTTGATAATGGAGAACCTAGAGTCTTATAAGGAAAGAAGAAATCCACATCAGTTAGGATGGTAACAACTATGCATGTAAAGTGCAATCACAGGAAAGGGTGTATGTTATTCGCAATGCACATTTCTAGTGACAAAGGTAAGGAAGTTGAGGATGCATATGTTTTGAGTAGGTACCCAGTTCTACAACAGTTTCAGGATGTATTTCATGAGGACATTACTGAGTTCCCACTGCACAGGGAGGTAGACATTTCTATTGAGTTGGTTCCAGGGGAAACTCCAACATCAAAAGAACCTTACATGATTACTACACCTAAATTGGTAGATTTGAAGCTACAGTTGAAGGAAATGTCAGACAAGGGATACATTAGAAAAAGTGCATCACCATGGGGTGCACCAGTCTTATTTGTAAAGAATAAAGATGGTACTCTCAGATTATGCATTGACTACAAGAAGTTGAACAAATTGACCATCAAGAACAGGTATTAGTTGTCGAGGATTGATGACATGTTTGATCGGTTGAAGGGAGTAGCATTGTTCTCGAAGATTGATCTGAGATCGGATATCATCAGGTATGCATCAAAGAGGAGGACATTTACAAGACATATTTCTAGACTAGGTATGGGTATTATGAGTTTGTTGTAGTTCCATTCAATTTGACTAATGCTCCAGCTACATTTATTTTTTTGATGAATAGTGTGTCGCCTCCATACTTGGATAAATTTGTTATTGTTTCCATTGATGCCATATTGGTATATTCTAAAAATGAGGAAGAGCATGCCAAGAATTTAGCAGCAATGTTGAGGTTGTTGAGAGAACATCAGTTTTATGTTAAACTCAACAAGTACAATTTCTTTCAGATTGAGGTACATTACTTGGGGCATGTTGTCTCCAAGGAGGGAATTGCAGTAGATCCAGAAATGATAAGGGTCATCATGGAGTGTGTAGCTCCCAGGAATGTAGATGAGGTGAGATATTTCATGGGGTTGGCAGGATATTATAAGAGGTTCATCAAGAGCTTCTCACAAATTTCTTATTCTATCATGTCATTGTAGAGGAAAGGTAATAAGTTTGAATGGACAAAGGAGTGTGAGGATAGTTTTGAGTAGCTTAAGCAGTTGTTGAAACATGCACTAGTGTTAAAGATTGCAGATCCGGACAAAGACTTTGTAGTATACACAAATGACTGCAAGAAAGGACTTGGTGGAGTCTTTATGTAGGATGGAAAAGTGGTATGCTATGAGCCATGAAAACTAAACGAGCACGAGAAAAAACATTCCACACATGATCTTAAGTGGCAGCGATCATACATGCATTGAAGATGTGGAGACCCTATCTTTTGGGCAGGAGGTTTGTGTTGATGAGTGATCACAGTGGGTTACGATATCTATTTGACCAACTGAATCTAAATGGAAGGCATGCTTAGTGGTTGGCCACGATCAATGAGTTTGATTTCAAGATCATATATATCAAAGGTAAAGAGAACTAGGTGGTAGATGCTCTTAGTCGATGGGAACAGGTAAATCACTTAGCAGCTATGAACTTCTATGGGACAGACTTACATGATAGGATCTTGCAGGTAGGTCAATAGGATGTCATGTATATGGATATTGTGCACAGGTTGCAATGGAGTTCAGATAGTAGTATAGGTACATGTACATGTGGTAGTAAAGGTATAGGTACAAGTGGCGGTATAGGTGCAGGTGCACAAAATTGCCTTAAAGCAGATGGATTGGTTAGATTCAGAGATCGGATATATGTGTCAGATAGAAGTGAGCTCAAGAAGGTGTTCTTGAGGGATTTTCATGTGAAACCATATTCATGTCACCTAGGTTAATAGAAGACATTGACAACAGTGAAGAAATTTTATTATTGGTCGAATATGAAGAAGGATGTAGCAGAGTCTGTGGCTAGGTGTTTTGATTGTCAGCGTGTGAAGGCAGAATGTAAGCATCCAGGTGGACTGCTACAGTCGATTGCGATTCCAGAGTGGAAATGGGAGGTCATTTCCATGGACTTCATCACAAATTTTCCAAGGAAAATGAGATAGCATGATTCCATTGTGGTTATTGTGGATAGGTTGAAAAAGGTTGCGCACTTTATTCCAGTAAAGTCTAAATTATCATATAGCGATGGTCTGATTGCATGGTGTTCCAAAGAGGATTGTGTCAGACATGGATGCAATATTCACTTCCAATTTTTGGAAGGAGTTGTTTGCAGGTTTGGGCACAAAGTTGGCCTTCAGTACAACTTATCATTCGCAGACAAATGAATAGACAAAGAGGGTCAACAAGGTATTGGAGGACATGTTGAGGATGTATGTGATGCATTAGTAGGGAAAGTGGGAAGAATATCCTCCACTGGTATAGTACGCTTATAAGAATGGGTATCAGGAATCATTGAAGATGAGTATGTTTAAGGCCTTGTATTGGCGGAGTTGAAATACTCCCATTAGTTGGAGTGATCTAGTTAACAGGGTGTTGATTGAACTAGACATGCTGGTAGACATGGAACATGAGAAGCAGGTTATAAAGAATAATCTAAAGGCATCATAAGATAGGCATAAGAACTATGCATATCGGAATAGGTTGTTCAAGGAGTTCCAGGTTGGGGATCATTTATACTTGTGCATTAAATCAAAGAAGATATCCTTGCGGATTGGATCATGTGCCAAGATGGCACCATGATTTTGTGGATCCTTCAATATGATTGAGAGGATTGGGTCAGTAGTCTATCGACTTGCACTGCCTCTGACAATGAAATTCCATGTGTCATTTCTTAAGAAGTATGTTAAAGATGTTGATCATGTGATTGACTGGTCTGTATTGTAGGTTGAACCAGATGGGGAATTCGAACTGGAGCCTCGGTGTATATTGAAGAAAAGAGGTGATCATGCTCTGGAACCGAGAAATCAAGCAAGTTAAGGTGCAATGGAAGCACTTTGGGCCCAATGAAGCTACATGGGAGATGGCAAATCACATGCAGGCTCTGTATTCTTCCTTGTTTTTCGGTTGAGGTAAAACAATTTTGGTGATGTTTGGTATTTGTACATATGTATATGGATGTAAATACCACCATGAGCTATGTTATAAAGCTCCAATAAGTGGTATTGGTGTCATGACATTATGATGTTATGTTTTCATGTTGGTTTTCCTCTAAGCATATTGATCATTGTAAATACATCCGCAACGAGCTAAGTTATAAAGCTCCATCGACAGTATCTTTTTCTTACCGTGGTTTTGTGGTTATAGGTGTTGTTGAACAACGAGGACAAAGGGTTCTGTAATAGCTCTGGAGAAAATTACACGTAATAAAAGTTAATAAAGGAAAAAATAATAACCACAGTTGATGGAACACTTATTCCAAGTTAAGTTTTGGGCAAGACATCCTAGTGTGGGTGTTCATTTGGTTATTAATGGCTAAGAAAATCGGCAAAGGCAGTAGCTAAGGCCTTGGAAAGGAAAAATGGCATTTTTGGCACATTTATTTATGAAAATAATGGAAATTAGGAGAAAATGAGGTGAAAAGTCATCAATTGCATGTGAGGATGAAAATGAAGGAAAATAATGGAAAATGAAGAAAATACAGGCTTCATTCATAAAAAGGATTCTGAGGATAAGTTGTTAACCTTTTTTCAGTTTAGTTTTGGAGCTCTCTCATTATTCTCTCTCTCTCTCTCATACTTTTGGATTCTTAGATTTTTCTTGCAGCACTCTTGGAGGGTGTGGCATACTTTTATTTTGGAGCAAGAAGGCAAAAGAAGAGCAAGAATTTGCAAAAGGACATCAGGATTAGCAGCTACAACATATTTTTCTTACAGGTACCGATTTGCATGTATGTTTTTCCTAACTAGTTTTGGCATGCATGGAATATGCATGTGCTTTTTTAGTTATGATTTTTCATTGGCATGGAGGATGGTCAGGATTGACATTGGATTTTCCTAGCCTTGCCATTTCCTAGATAGCCATGGAGATTGTGGGTTTATTTCCTTGTTTTGTTTTGGTTGGTTCTCATGTTTCCTTAGCTTAGGTTGAGTTACTAGTTCTTAGAGCCTTGGTTGGACAAATGCTCTGGAACCCTGTAACAACTTGGGTTGAGTTACTAGTCTCGTAGCCTTGGTTGGACAAACACTCTATAGCCATTGGTGGGTTGAGTTACTAGTCCTGGAGCCTTGGTTGAACAAATCCTCTGGAGCCCAGTAAAAGATGTGGGTTGAGTCACTAGTCCTGGAGCCTTGGTTGGAACAAACTCTCTAGAGCCCTTGAAGGCTTGGATAAAGACCAATCTGATGATGGTTTTGTGATGTCTGGCCATGAGGTGGATCATTGTTTTGATGGGTTGAGGCGGAAGGCCTATGGAATCCCTGGATGGCTTTGGATCTCGCATGCATGCTTGGAATATGGCACAAGGGTGAATGGATGAAGAGAGATTTGGCTCAACCATTTTATGGTTGGGTGGAACATGGAAGTCCCATCCCGGGTTTGGATTTTGCATCATCAATATGAGGTTATTTCTCCTTGTATTTCTATGAGTATTATGCTGGTTTATATGTGTATCATATGGTTGTGATTTCATTGGTATTTATGTTGCTAATATGATGGTTATCTATATGTTTTATGACAGTAGCTATGTATGGATCTCATCATGTTTTTATTGGTAAATGAATGAATAATGTATCTATGACCTAATGGATGAAATGGTAGTTAATGTGTTGAGACATCAATGCTTCTTAGTAATTATCAGCTAAGTATGAGACCCCTATGCTTAGATCTATTATTTACTCTTGCAGATTACATATTCATGATATGTTTGAAGTAACTCTTGTCATGGCTAGCAGGGTCAACTCAAGGTCTTATTCAAGAAATTGCATTTTCATTGTCATTTCCTTATTATCGTATTGTTCTAAAGGTGTCATTCAATTCTGGGCAGTGACCTAGGCTTTAGGCTTGAAAAAGTGGATCAAATCCCGGGGATGTTGACACATCAATAAGAAAAATAGTCCCTGGATGAGAGTCGAGAGCCTCCTGGACGCTAGAAGTCCTATGATATGGGAGTGTTTGGGGGTCAAGTGGTCCAAAACCTCAGTAGGACCTAGGGGCTAGTTGGCAAAAATGATGGGATGGTTCCTGAGGGTCCTAATGTTGATGTTCAAGGTTTGTATGGTGTGTTTCTGTTGGTTCTACCTCCTTAACATTACTTAGGAGGTCAAATCATATCATAGTGGCCTCTCGTCGCATGTTTTCCCCGACTGACCAGTTTCATGGGTAGATGTGGGAGGAGGGTGTTACACAATCATCAATTAATGTGAATGAACCAATCAATAAGATTCAATATTGTATCCATCAGGGTATTTACAACTCCCTCTTTCCATCTAAGGTAAGTGAACTTCTTGTATTTTAATCGACTTTCTTGATACAATCTTCAAACTGCTCCTTTCTACTTCATGTTTATGCTTTGCGACATTCTTCTACTTCTTCCTTTTACTACTCAAGTTTTATATAAATCTTGTGTTGATGTGCAACCTTCATCAAAAGACCATGAATGAAAAAAATGACAAAGCACAAAGATAATAAACAAGGAGATAGAAATTACTTATCTTTTGAGAAGGATAAGCTCCCTCTTAGTCTTGGACCTATTTACCAACCTTGTTCTCACATTAAACATAAAGGGTTAGATCTATCTAGTGAACATGATTAGATAGGGTTTTGTTTCTAGGGTTTCTTTAGTCCAAATAATGCTAGGGTTTATAAACACTAGATGAAAAAGTCTTTAAAACCTACTACTCAATAATTGCAAACCTTAGGTCCTTCATAGTTATCAAGACTTGTCATTTATGCATTGAAAAATTCTACTAGCATGTTGCAAAACCCTAATGATATTGTTTGACATACCTTTTTCAAAAATATGTCACTATCTCTAGTTTATATTTATGCAGGCTCTTTTACTATTTTTTAAATGATCATCACTATGATAAAATGCACACAAAACTTGTACATACCTCTACAACCTTACATTGTCAAGCGCCGTCATTCTTCAACAAAGATGCCTCAACTTCTTCAAACTCAGAAATTTCATTGAGCTACTTCTCATAGACATATGGATTTCTTATTGAATTATGTCCATAATCAATTCTTCATATGATCATCTCATAGATTTTAGTCCTTTTTCCCAAGAAAAAAGGTGAACTTGGTCTTCAGGATGCCATTTTATTTTTATTTGTTAGCAATGTTATATCTTCGCTGAGTGGTCACAGGTCGGATAAAGATGACACTGTGAGGGATGGCATATTGTTGGGCACACCAGATAGGAGAGATGACATACATAGGTACCATTCTAGTTCTGGTTTTGACAGGCATGATGATTGATATTGTTATCATCTATACAGGAGGAGTGATAAGGGATACTTGCTAGATGAGTTTAAGAAAGAAAAGCCACCTACATTGGTTGGAGAGGTGAAGAAATTGCAGGATGCAGAAGCTTAGTTGCTTGGCATGAGGAAGTTCTTCAGGTTGCTTTTTATTCAAAGAACATCAAAGCTAGAGTAGCTACATTCAGTCTCAAAGGTAAAGCTAACATTTGGTGGGAAGATGTGAAGAATGTCAAAGGTATACATGAGGAAGACCTGACTTGGAGTGAATTTGAATGGCTATTCAAGAAGAAGTATCTATCAAAGAGATACTTTGGTGATAGGGAAAAAGAATTCTATGAGCTAAAGATGGGATCTATTATAGATGATGAATAGACTAGCAAGTTCTTGGAGCTACTGATGTATGTGCCTTACCTCAAGGAGGAGAAGCCCAAGATTCATAGATTCGCTAGTGGGTTACCAATGGAATTCAAAGATAGGAGTGAGTTTGATGAGCCTAGATCATTGGAGGAGGACATTCGAAAGTTAAATTATTTCTACTAATAATCAAAGCGCAAGTCTGAGACTAAGCTTGACTTGAAAGGTAATGCAAAGAACAAGGGAAAATCGGACAAGAAGCGAGTAAGACCATAGGATTCAAGTAATAAAGAGAATTTTGCACCATCTAATAAGTTGAATGCATCTGATAGAGGACAAGGACCGAACAAGATAAGAAGCTCGTGCAGTGTTGGACTTGTGGAGGAGATCATCGCAGGAGAGATTGCCCATAATATCAGGGTGGTAGGTCTCACATATATAGTGTGCATGAGGCACAAACTGTTGGGGATGTTGGTGAGAGCGTTCCTCATATTTATGTAGCATTGGATAACAAACAGGCAGACCATCAGACATCTATCATTGAGATGGACAGTAAGCTTTGTGATCAAGTTATTTCTATTTTGATTGACCCTAGATCTAATTATAGCTATGTTAGTCCTAACTTAGTGGATAAGTCTAGTTTGAGTAAAGAATTGCATGCATAATCTTGGTTAGTGCAGTTGGCTACTGGTACAAATAAGAAAGTTCATCATTGGGTAAGAGCTTATGCATTTGATTTGAATGGTATGCCTATCGTAGCACATTTGAATGTATTACTATTGGGATCATACAATATGTTGTTGGGCATGGATATACCTTCATAGAACCAAGGTGGATTTTTATGATAAGGCCATTGAGTGCTTGGTTGACAATGGAGAACCCAGAGTCTTACAGGGAAAGAAGAAATCTACATCAGTTAGGATGGTAACAACTATGCATGCAAAGTGCAGTCACAGGAAAGGGTGTATGTTATCTACAATGCACATTTCTAGGGACAAAGGTAAGGAAGTTGAGGATGCATATGTTTTGAGTAGGTACCCGGTTCTACAACAGTTTCAGGATGTATTTCATGAGGACATTACTGAGTTCCCTCTGCACAGGGAAGTAGACATTTCTATTGAGTTGGTTCCAGGGGCAGCTTCAACATCAAAAGAACCTTATAGGATGAGTACACCTAAATTGGTAGAGTTGAAGCTACAATTGAAGGAAATGTTGGACAAGGGATACATTAGAAAAAGTGTATCACCATGGGGTGCACCAGTCTTATTTGTAAAGAATAAAGATGGTACTCTCAAATTATGCATTGACTACAAGCAGTTGAACAAATTGACCATCAAGAACAAGTATTCATTATTGAGGATTGATGACATGTTCGATCAGTTGAAGGGAGTGGCATTGTTCTCAAAGATTGATCTGAGATCGGATATCATCAGGCATGCATCAAAGAGGAGGATATTTACAAGACATGTTTTCGGACTAGGTATGGGTATTATGAGTTTGTTGTAGTTCCATTCGATTTGACTAATGCTCCAGCTACATTTATTTTTTTGATGAATAGTGTGTCGCATTCATACTTGGATAAGTTTGTTATTGTTTCCGTTGATGCCATATTGGTATATTCTAAAAATGAGGAAGAGCATGCCAAGAATTTAGCAGCAATGTTGAGGTTGTTGAGAGAACATCAGTTTTATGCTAAGCTCAACAAGTACAATTTCTTTCAGATTGAGGTACATTACTTGGGGCATGTTGTCTCCAAGAAGGGAATTGCAGTAGATCTAGAAATGATAAGGGTCATCATGGAGTGTGTAGCTCCCAGGAATTTAGATGAGGTGAGATATTTCATGGGGTTGGCAAGTTATTATAGGAGGTTCATCAGGAGCTTCTCATAGATTTCTTATCCTATCATGTCCTTGTAGAGGAAAGGTAATAAGTTTGAATGGAAAAAGAAGTGTGAGGATAGTTTTGAGTAGCTTAAGCAGTTGTTGAAACATGCACTAGTGTTAAAGATTGCAGATCTGGTCAAAGAGTTTGTAGTATGCAAAACTGATTGCAAGAAAGGACTTGGTGGAGTATTTATGTAGGATGGAAAAGTGGTATGCTATGAGCCATGAAAACTAAATGAGCACGAGAAAAAACATTCCACACATGATCTTAAGTGGTAGTGATCATACATGCATTGAAGATGTGGAGACCCTATCTTCTAGGCAGGAGGTTTGTGTTGATGAGTGATCACAGTGGGTTACGATATCTATTTGACCAATTGAATCTAAATGGTAGGCATGCTTAGTGGTTGGCCACGATCAGTGAGTTTGATTTCGAGATTAGATATATCAAAGGTAAAGAGAACTAGGTAGTATATTCTCTTAGTCGGTGAGTACAGGTAAATCACTTAGAAGCCATGAACTTCTATGGGATAGAATTACATGATAGGATCTTGCAGGTAGGTCCGTAGGATTTCACGTATATGGAGATTGTGCACAGGTTGCAACAGAGTTCAGATAGTAGTATAGGAACATGTACATGTGGTATTAAAGCTACATGTACAAGTGGCGGTGTAGGTTCAGGTGCACAAGATTTGGAAAATTTCCTTAAAGCAGATGGATTGGTTAGATTCAAAGATAGGATATATGTGTCAGATAGCAGTGAGCTCAAGAAGGTGATCTTGAGGTATTTTCATGTGAAACCATATTCAGGTCACCTAGGTTATCAGAAGACACTGATAACAATGAAGAAATTTTATTATTGGTTGAATATGAAGAGTAGCAGAGTATGTGGCTAGGTGTTTTGATTGTCAACGTGTGAAGGCAGACTGTAAACATCCAGGTGGACTGCTACAGCCGATTACGATTCCAGAGTGGAAATGGGAGGTCATTTCCATGGACTTCATCACAAATTTTCCAAGGAAAGTGAGGCAACATGATTCCATCGTGGTTATTGTGGATAGGTTGAAAAAGGTTGCGCACTTTATTCTAGTAAAGTCTACATTCTCATATAGCAATGGTCAGATTGCATGGTATTCCAAAGAGGATTGTGTTAGACAGAGATGCAATGTTCACTACCAAGTTTTGGAAGGAGTTGTTAGTAGGTTTGGGCACAAAGTTGGCCTTCAGTGCAACTTATCATCCGCAGACAAATGAATAGATAGAGAGGGTCAACAGGGTATTGGAGGACATGTTGAGGATGTATGTGATACATTAGTAGGGAAAGTGGGAAGAATATCCTCCACTGGTATAGTACGGTTATAAAAATGGGTATCAGGAATCATTGAAGATGAGTATGTTTGAGGCCTTATATGGGCAGAGTTGAAATACTCCCATTAGTTGGAGTGATCCAGTTAACAGGGTGTTGATTGAACTGGACATGCTGGCAGACATGGAACATGAGAAGCAGGTTATAAAGAATAATCTAAAGGCATCATAAGATAGGAATAAGAACTATGCATATCGAAATAGGTTGTTCAAGGAGTTCCAGGTTAGGGATCGTTTGTACTTGTGCATCAAACCAAAGAAGAGATCCTTGCGGATTGGATCATGTGCCAAGATGGCACCACGATTTTGTGGATCCTTCAGTATGATTGAGAGGATTGGGTCAGTAGCCTATCGACTTGCACTGCCTCTGACAATGAAATTCCATGATGTTTTCCATGTGTCATTTCTGAAGAAGTATGTTAAAGATGTTGATCTTGTGATTGACTGGTCTGTATTGTAGGTGGAACCATATGGGGAATTCAAACTCGAGTCTCAATGTATTTTGAAGAAAAAAGGTGATCATGCTCTGGAACCGAGAAATCGAGCAAGTTAAGGTGCAATGGAAGCACTTTGGGCCCGATGAAGCTACATGGGAGATGGAAAATCACATGTGGGCTATGTATCCTTCCTTGTTTTTCGGTTGAGGTAAAACAATTTTGGTGATGTTTGGTATGTGTACATATGTATATGGATGTAAATACCACCATGAGCTATGTTATAAAGCTCCAATAAGTGGTATTGGTGTCATGACATTATGATGTTATGTTTTCATGTTGGTTTGCCTCTAAGCATGTTGATCATTGTAAATACGTCTGCAATGAGCTAAGTTATAAAGCTCCATCGACAATATCTTTTTCTTACCATGGTTTCATGGTTATAGGTGTTGTTGAACAACGAGGACAAAGGGTTTTGTAATAGCTCTGGAGAAAATTCCACATAATAAAAGTTAATAAAGGAAAAAATAACCACGGTTGATGGAACACTTATTCCTAGTTGAGTTTTGGGCAAGACATCCTAGTGTGGGTGTTCATTTGGTTATTAATGCCTAAGAAAATTGGCAAAGGCAGTAGCTAAGGCCTTGGAAAGGAAAAATGGCATTTTTGGCACATTTATTTATGAAAATAATGGAAATTAGGAGAAAAGGGAGGTGAAAGGTCATCAATTGCATGTGAAGATGAAAATGAAGGAAAATAATGGAAAATGAAGAAAATAGAGGCTTCATTCATAAAAAGGATTCTGAGGATCAGTTGGTAACCTTTTTTCAGTTCAGTTTTGGAGCTCTCTCATTATTATCTCTGTCTCTCATACTCTTGGATTCTTAGATTTTTGTTGCAGCACTCTTGGAGGGTGTGGCATACTTGTATTTTGGAGCAAGAAGGCAAAAGAAGAGCAGGAATACCCAAAAGGACATCAGGATTAGCAGCTACAATGGATTTTTCTTACAAGTACCGATTTGCAAGTATGTTTTTCCTCACTAGTTTTGGCATGCATGGCATATGCAGGTGGTTTTTAAGTTATGATTATTCATTGGCATGGAGGATGGTCGGGATTGACAGTGGATTTTCCTAGCCTTGCCATTTCCTAGATAGCCATGGAGATTATGGGTTTATTTCCTTGTTTTGTTTTGGTTGGTTCTCATGTTTCCTTAGCTTAGGTTGAGTTATTAGTTCCTAGAGCCTTGGTTGGAAAAATGCTCTAGAACCCTGTAACAACTTGGGTTGAGTTACTAGTCTCGTAGCCTTGGTTGGACAAACGCTCTGGAACCATGTAACAACTTGGGTTAAGTTACTAGTCTCGTAGCCTTGGTTGGAAAAACGCTCTACAGCCATTGGTGGGTTGAGTTACTAGTCCTGGAGCCTTTGTTGAACAAATTCTCTGGAGCCCGGTAAAAGATGTGGGTTGAGTTACTAGTCCTGGAACCTTGGTTGGAACAAAATCTCTAGAGCCCTTCAAGGCTTGGATAGAGACCAATCTGATGATGGTTTTGTGATGTTTGGCCATGAGGTGGAATCATTGTTTTGATGGGTTGAGGTGGAAGGCCTATGGAAGCCCTGGATGGTTTTGGATTGATTTGTTCTATGAGATCCCGCATTCATGCTTGGAATATGGCACAAGGATGAATGGATGAAGAGAGATTTGGCTCAGCCATTTTATGGTCAAGTGGAACATGGAAGTCCCATCTTGGGTTTGGATTTTGCATCATCAATATGAGGTTATTTCTCCTTGTATTTCTGTGAGTATTATGCTGGTTTATATGCGTATCATATGGTTGTGATTTCATTAGTATTTATGTTGCTAATATGATGGTTGTCTATATGTTTTATGACAGTAGCTATGTATGGATCTCATCATGTTTTTACTAGTAAATGAATGAATAATGTATCTATGGCCTAATGGATGAAATGGTAGTTAATGTGTTGAGGCATCAATGCTTCTTAAGAATTATCAGCGAAGTATGAGACCCCTATGCTTAGATCTATTATTTACTCTTACAGATTACATATTCATGATATGTTTGAAGTAACTATTGTCATGGCTAGCAGGGTCCAGTCAAGGTCTTATTCAAGAAATTGCATTTGCATTGTCATTTCCATATTATCTTATTGTTCCGAAGGTGTCATTCAATTTTGGGCATTGTCCTAGGCTCTAGGCCTGAAAAAGTGGCTCAAATCCCAGGTACATTGACACATCACTAAGAAAAATAGTCACTGGAGGAGCGTCCAGAACCTCCTGGATGCTAGCAGTCCTATAATGTGGGAGTGTCCAGGGGTCAAGTGGTCCAAAACCTCAGTGGGACCCAGGCGCTAGTTGGCAGAAATGATGGGATGGTTCCTGAGGGTCCTAATGTTGATGTTCAAGGTTTGTATGGTGTGTTTCCATCGGTTCGACCTCCTTAACATGACTTAGGAGGTCGAATCATATCATAGCGGCCTCTCATCGCATGTTTTCCCTGACTGACCTGTTTGTTGGGTAGATGTGGGAGGAGGGTGTTACACAATCATCAATTAATGTGAATGAACCAATCAATAAGCTTCAATATTGTATCCATCAAGTTATTTACAACTCCCTCTTTCCATCTAAGGTAAGTGAACTTCTTGTATTTTAATTGACTTTCTTGATACAATCTTCAAACTACTCCTTTATACTTCATGTTTATGCTTTGCCACATTCTTCTACTTCTTCCTTCTACTACTCAAGTTTTATATAAATCTTGTGTTGATGTGCAACCTTTATCAAAAGACCATGAATGAAAAAAATGACAAAGCACAAAGATAATAAACAAGGAGATAGAGATTACTTATCTTTTGAGAAGGATAAGCTCCCTCTTAGTCTTGGACCTATTTACCAACCTTGTTCTCACATTAAACATAAAGGGTTAGATCTATCTAGTGAACATGATTAGATAGGGTTTTGTTTCTAGGGTTTCTTTAGTCCAAATTATGCTCGGGTTTATAAACCCTAGATGAAAAAGTCTTTAAAACCTACTACTCAATAATTGCAAACCTTAGATCCTTCATAGTTATTAAGACTTGTCATTTATGCATTGAAAAATTCTACTAGCATGTTGCAAAACACTAATGATATTGTTTGACATACCTTTTATCCAACAATATGTCACTATCTCTAGTTTATATTTATGCAGGCTCTTTTACCATTTTTTAAATGATCATCACTATGATAAAATGCACACAAAACTTGTACATACCTCTACAACCTTACATTTTCAAGTGCCGTTATTCTTCAACAAAGATGCCTCAACTTCTTCAAACTCAAAAATTTCATTGAGCTACTTCTCATAGACATATGGACTTCTTATTTAATTATGTCCATAACCAATTCTTCATATGATCATCTCATAGATTTTAGTCCTTTTTCCCAAGCAAAAAGGTGAACTTGGTCTTCAGGATGCCATTTTCTTGTTATTTGTTAGCAATCTTATGTCTTCGCAAATAGTTCAGCTTCATTGATATATCCTTTATTTATTTATGCAAGGAAGATAAAATCACAACTCCTCATACCTGTGCTTTTGATATCTTGTTGCAAATATATACCTTGCTGCAAATATATATTTTGTATACTTGTTCATAACAGAATTCTTCAAAATTGAATGTTGTAATAAATTCATAGTTTTTATGTTATAGTTCCTCTCGGACTTTGATGCTAGCCACAATAGGATGGATTTCTTTCAAAGCTCATCATTTGTTACAAAACTAGAACTAACTTTGGACTTTCCTCAGGATTATAACCTGGAGAATAGTATACTAGGATGTCACATAATCATAATGCCACAAATATTTTATGTCTTGAGTGTCATTAACAATTTCACATGTCATTGACATATATGATTCTTGTATATGGTATTTCTTGAGAGGTGATGTAAACTGTTCATAGAGGATTATAGTGCTCCTATCATATTTTTGACTTTCTTATCCATATGTCTCATACTTCTAATTACTCTATTCAGATTTGAGGTTATTATCACTTCCATACTAGGGTTACTGCCAAACTGTCAGATGTCATAGCTATAAGTTTATTTTCATAATATCCAGTCTCATTGTCTCATTTTAGTGTGCCTCATTAATTATGAGAGTTACAAGAATGTAGATACTGGCCACAAGAAAGATGCAAGGCACACAAATCCAAAGTGTGAGTCATACTGTGAATGTAAAGAGACCATTTTAATATATATGGCCATTGTAATAAGTAAAAACTTGGAGATAGTGAGCTACAGTGATGTATCGATTCACTATAACCACTCAGTTAATGAGCCACCAAAAATGTGAACCTTTGTAACCACATAGATAGTGAGCCACCAAAGACTTATATACATTGAACCATTGTTACATAGAATATGAACCTTTCATGCCACTATAAACACAAACCACATAGAATATACGTAGATATGCTAGCGTGCCATGGTGATATGAAGGATAACGAACCATGGTGATCAAGTCACTGACACCTTGCAAGCCATAAGATATGTGAGCTCTAGAGGAAACAAGTGTGAGCCCTTAAACAAACCATAGAGCATCCCTCTGTATAGAATCTGGGCCACTGTATATAGAATACTGAGACACCATATGTGAGACACCATATATAGAAGATCTAGAAGAGGGGGAGCGCCTATTCCACTCACAGATGCTGGTGAAGGGTTCTCCACTGCAGTTCATTGTCAATAGCGGGAGCCAAAAGAACCTCATTTCAACAGAGGTCATGAAGCGGCATGGCCTACCGAGTATAACACATATGCAGTTGTACACCATCGAGTGGCTTCACCAAGGATGAGATCTTCGAGTTAGCCAGCAATGTTGCCTTCCCTACATCATCAAGCCCTTCACGGATGAGGTACTGTGTGATGTTTCTCCTATTGAAGTTTGTGATGTATTGTTAGGACAACCATAATTATGGAAGCAACATGTTGTATATGATTCTAGACCTCGCTAATTTATTATTTCTTTGGGTACCAAGTTATACAAGATACCAAAGGTAGCCCTGTTATCACCCCAAGAAACTCTCCTAGGTTGTATCTCAGAGATGCTCGAGAACATTACAAACTCAACAACAATGTAGGAAAATGGTGGACGAATGGAAGAAATGATGCATATTCAAGCCAGATAGCCACTTCTACTATGCTTAACCCTAGACATGGGTGAACACCCCCAGACTACAATGCTTTAGACCACCAATTACTCACAATTTAAGGAATAGGTGAACATGGAGAATACTGACCACACCAGTAGATGCAGAAGACCCTGTGATGGCCGAATGCAACCAATTAAAAGGTCTGTAAATCTATTTCCTAATGCACAGTTAGGATGACAGCTCTCTGGCACCAAGAAAATAGAAACCTGCGTACACCTTCAATAATACATACTAGATTCTAACACAGAGGTGGGATGACAGCCCCTCTAATGCTAAACATCAGGAGCACATGAAAAATGCATAACAGGCACAGCCTGGAACAAAGAAGAAGTGGAAAGTGAGCAATTAATAGCAAAAGAAGCTTGCATTAGCTGAAAATGAAGACCAGAAGATGTAGGTATCATAGTAGTTACAATCTCCAGAAGTTGAACTTTACATCAAAACAATATCCATCAACCTTGATTACATCTATGTGCTAGGTATATATAGAGTATGTTTACAAAGATATTCTGCTATGCTATGCGTGGAGGGGTCATAATTGACCACAAACCACATTAACTCTCTGAAATGGGCCTCTGCTACAATTTGACTGCTTTAATGAACAAAACTGATCTTTTCTGATATTCTGTTGTCCTTCCTAAGCAGGTGGAACATTGTCTGAGAGGAGCACCATAACTAATAAACACGTTGATTTGCTTGCGGCCATCCTTTTTCTTCTTGGCCATCCTCTTCCTTAAATACAGTTGCTGAGGAATTATTATGCAGAGTGCTGGATTCTGGCCTTCTTCCTCCTTCGAGTACACTGGACAGGCTCTGGACACGGCAGTATGGCGGAGGCGTGCATATGACGAGAACAATTACTGGCCATCAGATCCAATAGCTAAACAGCGGAGATCGAATAGGAGGGAACTATCGGGAGAAAATGTGGATGGAGAAACGAGGGCCATTGGATTTGGATGCGGTGGATTTGACGGTTATCGGGAGAAGAAAATATGCGGGCGATCGAGAGCCGTTAGATCTGCTCGTGGCATATCCAACGGCTATCGCATGGGAAACTGGTATGGGAGTTAATGCACGGGATATGTACAAACAGGCGGTAAGCAGGATTATCGCACTGCCTATCGAAGGTGGGCGGTACCTGTATGCAGGGGTGCGATGCAATAAAATTGGGACGCTTGGCGGATGTGATGGCGGGGAAACTGCTTTCCTCGCGGGCTAACGGGTGTGCAGTTTTCGGTAGTTAGAGCCGCGATTACCATTGGATCATGCGACAGACGGTCGGATGGCGGGGAAAATGCACGAGGTTTAACGTGCAGGGGGGAATGCAGAGACCGTTAGATCGGGATGCAATGATCAAACAGCGCGGGGTTAATTGCACAGGTTTCCGACTGTTATGACAGGGCAACAATGAATTTGAGGATTAGGCGAAGGCACAGGGCTACATGGGTTATGCTGATATGAGGGTTCGGGATAAAGAGTGAGGGGCCCTCTACATATGGGTTTTGCGTGTATTAAAGCTCGGGACAAGGACTTGGACCATGGTTTAAAATGAAAACATGGGAAGTAAGGACAAAGGAGGGTAGGAGAGGTAAAAGGGGACAGTGAGGCTACCAACACGAGCCTCTTTTGAGCACGACCAAGGACCAAGTAGGCATCCATATTTAAGGAATGTAGTAGAGCTAACACTGGCTCCTTCTGGGGATGAGACCCTCCCTGTGAGGTCTCAAGAACTGCAGACCAATGCCTTCATACAAAACCCAACTTAAAAACATTGCCTAGTATCCATTGGGCATGGAATCAAACCAAGCCTACACTAAAACCTGAAAAAAAAAACCGCTTACAATCATTAAGGCCAGAGGACCTTAAACAACATAAATATTCAAAAATTGGCCAACTGATGGGCCATCAAAATTGTTTCTCCTCCTCTCGGTCGGTTCATCATAGAGCTGCAAAACTGGATTGATTTGATCCTCTACCTCAAAAATTTTGGGGCATTTGACCTTAATAGGCAGATATGGATCAAATTTCATCCCCTCTCTGTGTGCTCTCATCCTTGGATGTTCTTCATGGGAGCCTTTGTACACCTGCTGAATAATCATGGTTGTTGTGTACTTATCTTTGTCACCTATGGCCTGCACAATTACTATGAATGGTGTACCCATGTGTTCATGTGTGGAGGACACAGAGACCTCACCTGCTCCTTCATCTTCTTTAGAACAGTCCTCATACAAGGAGGAGTCCCAAAACTGTGCATCCTCTTCTTCTATCATCTGATAAGCTGCCCTTTCAAGCTCTATGAAGGCCAATTGAGCAGGTATCAGAATATCAAGACTGAGATGATCAGTATCAACCTTGGGCTTTGAATCATAGCTTGCCTCAGTGTTCAATGGGAAAATTTGAGGGATTGTCGTTTGAGGAGGCAGAGGGACAAAAGATGATGGGGAGCTTTCCTCTCCCTTGTTGATCACTGTGTTGGGGATGATAGCAGACTGGGTAATTTGCAAATATGCATAGTCATGTGAAGATGAGCTAGCTTTGGGCACAGATTCTTGGAGGATGGTGGGACCTGCTGATGGCTGCTTCTGCTGATCAGCTTGCTGTTCTGTAGGTACAACAAACTCACGAGCAGTTCCTTTGGGTAATGCTTCTTCAAAGGTAGCTCTGGTTAGGAAAGGGGCACTGCCCTTCTCTTCTAAACCATGGACCTCCTCCTCTTCTTCTTCATATTGCTCTTCTTCCATGACTATATTCTGTAAAAGGGTCTTCACCCTTTATCTTCATTTGTGACTTTATTTCTTTGCACAATCTACAAATGCTCACTTGCTCCTCTATATGGATTTGGAGTTGGAAGAGAAAAGAAACAATGAGCTCCTGCTTCTTCAGAATGCTGCTCAGCCATTAATTTGGAAACTTCAGAGACCAAAAACTCAATCATCCTGGACATTTTATCGATCTCAGGATCTGAGGATGATGAGGACTCACCCCCTATCTTGTTCTTTTAGCATCACCTTCGAGTCTCTCTGCAGCTAAAATGTTTGCTTCTACTTCAAACGCTGCATTTTTCATATCAGCCAAAGAAGCACATCTTCTTTCTCTTAACAGCAGGCAAAACTGAGAAGCGAAAGCATTGGCATAAGTGATCATAGCAGAAGTAGGGGTGGGTTTTACTTCACATGGTATTCTGCTATATATATGGTTGAATCTCTTGTTGAAATCAGACAACAACTCACCATCTTTTCTTTGTAAGTTCCGAAATTGAGTATGATAATAGAGCAGATCTTTATTATTCCCCCAGTGCTTTAAGAACACATCATCTAAGGCCTCAATATCTACTATAGACCTAGGGGCTAATTCTCTGAACCATTTTCTAGCCTCCCCATATAGGCTTTGGACAAAAACCCTCATCCACACATCCTCTTCATTGATATCTAGATTATCAGCATAACTATGAAAGGCCTCAAGGTGCTCTTCAGTTGTTACTCCTTCTGTACCAGTGAACTTAGGCATATATTCTTGATAATCTCCTGCAGGCATAGCATTCAAAGGGATAGGCAAGACCAGGGGTCCATACCTAGCAGCAACTATTCTTTCTATCTTTGTGAGAGCTTGCTGACCTCCCATGACTGAGGTAAGTGGAAGGATACTGGTAGACTGAGTGATATGGATCAATGAAAAGGATGACAGAGACAGAGGACTATGATGGACAGCATGGTACTTTTTTGGACTGATATCCGAAAGGGAAATGAATGACTAAGGAGCTAAATGAATCTTTGAAGGTGACTTTCACTAACAGAGATACATGGGACTTTTAAGGTTTACTTGGTCCTAATGCTCCTTTCTGCAAAGTATTCTTCTGCTTAACGAGCTTCTCAGGATCAGGCATTGGTCAGCTGGTGATTTCTGAGAATTTCTTCATGCCTTACAAACTGAGCCAGGACTATACTGTGGAGTCGCCAAAGGTTGTTCTTCCTCCAGTGGAGTCGCCAGATAGATGATTACAACCAGAAATGTGCCCAAACCTTGTCTATCATCAAAATCTAGAACTGTGTCGTTCTCCCAGGGAAGATGAGCTTCAATCTCCTCTCCCCGACAACGACGCCAATTAATGTTATCACCCCAAGAAACTCTCCTAGGTTGTATCTCAGAGATGCTCGGGAACATTACAAACTCAATAAAAATGTTGGAAAATGGTGGATGAATGGAAGAAATGATGCATATTCAAGCCAGATAACCACCATTTTCCAACATTTTTGTTGAGTTTGTAATGTTCCCGAGCATCTTTGAGATACAACCTAGGAGAGTTTCTTGGGGTGATAACAAGCCCCACCTACTGTCATCTCTTTGATTTCTACTAAGCAATGCAGTAAGGTCATCTCCCAAACTGGGAAATTTGTTTTCCTTCTGATTCACTCTCAAAGCAAGGGGAAGGTCGCAGCCACATCCATGGCCCACGGGCTGATATATCGTCGCTCCATTATGGAAATTGAAGAGATCAAGCGGAAAATCTAGGAGTTGTTGCAAAAATGGCACATCCGACCAAGTTCCTCACCTTGTGGGAGCCTGTTTGTACTTGTATAGAAGAAGGATGGAACCTGGAGGCTCTACATTGATTATCGGGCACTAAACAAAATCACTGTCAGGAACAGGTATCCAATCCCATGGATTGATGACCTGCTAGACCAACTCAAGGGGGCCAAGTATTTCAACAAGATCGATCTGAAGTCTGGTTATCATCAGGTTCCAATAGAGCCCACAGGTGATGTATGGAAGACTGCCTTTAAATCCAAGGAAGGCCTTTCCGAATGGTTGGTTATGCCCTTCGGGTTGAGAAATGCCCCTATTAATTTTATGAGGCTAATGGATGACATGTTGATGAGTGAAGTTTTTTTATGCTTCGATGAAGTTTTTTTATGCTACACTGAATTTCCCTTCAGGGTTTTTCTTGGGATGTTTAGTCGAAAATAATTGTGTCGATTTTTATGTGTGCATCCATTTCTCAGTTCCTGAATTTTACTCCCGCAACATATTTTTATTGTGAAGAATGCATCAATGGTTTAACCATTATTTGTCGGAAATAAATAAACTACTAATAGTTAGAAGATTAAACTCCTTTTAGTGCATTCGTGGAAATTTCACATGGTATAAAAGGATTATTGATAGCTGGGAGGCTCAGAAGTGAAAGATTGTGAGATTGTGCAGTTTCCGAGGGAGATCTGAAGCACGAGGTTTACATCTATGTAAGCTTAACTAGGGGTGCGGGCATAAATTTATTTCCAGAGGCAGAGTGTAGGAACAAGTTCAATTTGCTTAGAAGAAGAGTTTGCAGGCAGTGTGTTTGCCAAGAAGCAATTCTGGTGAGTAGATCAGTTGATTCGCTAAGTAGATCTAGGCACAGAATATTTACAGCAAGGGTTGCAGCTGTAGATTTGCGCAGGGCATGAAGAGAAAAGCACATAAAGGAGATTTCTAATTTCTCACACAACATAGGAGTGGAGCTTGAAGGTTGGGTGATATACACACACATCTAAGTGCTCAGTTTAGGAGTGAGCATGGTTGTGTGGAGATTCAATATTATGTATGGCATGTTATTATTTGATCATATAATTTATTTGGGATATGGAATGACTTTGTTGAGTGTTTCATCCTTTTGTTTTATGACTTGTTTATCCTAACGATGTTATATGCTTGAGTCTTTCAACCTTCGTTGTAATAAAAGCTATGACTTTAACTTTGGACTTTCATTATAATAAAATGTATGATTTTAACCTTGAACTTTCATTGTAATAAAACGTATGATTTTAACCTTAAAATATCTAAAAGAAAATTTAGATTTTATTGTAAAAATAAATTATTATTATTATTATACATTGTACAGCGTAATGCAATAAATTATTATTATTATTGTACAATGTACAACATAATGCAAAATATATATATATATATATATATAATAGATGCATTTTGTTTATTAACTAATATGTATTCATATATATTAAACATTAATTTAAAGTATTAGTAGGAATTTAGTAATATTATATATTCCAATATCGTGAATCTATCTTTATTATTTAGATATTTTCATATCTAAAAATTGATCACTTATAAGTTACAAAATTAGACCCTTTACTTTAAAAATTACATTTTCTTTAATTTACTGAAACACTAAATTACTTTTGTAAATGTATTTACATGTATCGTTTGAACATCAACATTATAATTTAAATATCAAATAAAAGATCTACGATTACCATTAAGCTTCGTCATAGTGGCTCTTCCCTATCTCATTTCATAACACGATTTTAATACATACCAGGAATACGCAGAGACAAAGCAAGCAGTGTATTGCACAACTCGGGGATGTAGCTCACATGGTAGAGCGCTCGCTTTGCATGCGAGAGGTACGGGGTTCGATACCCCGCATCTCCATTTGACAGTTTTTAAAATCCATGTTTTTGCGTTAAAAATGTCATCCCATGTTCTGCTTTAAAAATGTCATCCAACACGCAAAGTCCATAAAAGATTGACAAATTTTTAAATCCATGTTGTCCTTTAAAAATGTCATCCAACAAGCAAAGCAAAGACCATAAAAGATTGAAACTGAGCACAGAAGGTTGCGAGCTTTGAAAGCGCACAGCTAAACCGAGCAGGATGGACGAATCGAATTCAACGACATCAGAAGGTTGCGAGCTTTGAAGGCGCACAGCTAAGTTAAAACAGGAGGGTGGTTTCAATAACTACTGGATCAATAATAACAGTTGGTTCGAAAACTGGTCACGATGGAGATGCGGGGTATCGATCCCCGTACCTCTCGCATGCTAAGCGAGCGCTCTACCATCTGAGCTACATCCCCGTATAAAAGCTAGAGTTGTAGGATACCTAGTATTGCTATATATGATCTGGGAAAACGTACGTTAACGTGAATTATGAAAAAACCCTCACTGTGAAAATTTACGTAATGGCTGTATGGTGTGATTGAGGTTGTCCACCATATTGATTTATGGATATGCTGTATGTTGTCCGGTATTTTTCTTGTCCATTACGGAACAGCTTAAAGAATTTCTTGTATATTACAAATCTTGGAGTTGGACTTTTCCAATTGCGGGCTCTAATTTTTAATGCTTCTAAATAAAGAATGTTGACTGTAAATGATTCTTGTTAATCACTGGATGCCTAGGGCTTTGCCAGCAAGTTTTCATGGGAATTCAACAAAATTTCCATCCAAATCGTAAAACTTTTGGTGAAACAAGTAAGTGTATGGCCAATTCGACGGTATCTCCGACTGACGGATATGGATGCCTTGAATTGAATGTCGAATGCTTTACTGCGATTGTTCCTGCGCCTTGTTTAAAGATAACCGTCCCTCCGAACGTCGATTGTTCCTGAGCCGCATTGTTTATAAAACTTGCCAAAGCTACACACAAAAATAACGGGAGCCTTTCAATCCATATCCATATCGCTTTCAATTGAATTAGAGCTCAGCGGGATGGATGGACCAGTGCGCTGCAATCAAACCAATACCACTACCTAGCAACTTAAAATGAAAGTATCTTTGTTTTCCGTTGCCGGGACTTGAACCCGGGTCTCTCGGGTGAGAGCCGAGTATCCTAACCAACTAGACTACAACGGATTCTCTCTTGCGTGCGACTTAAATGTTAATCACTCAAATGGCTTGCTATAGGATCTTCGTATTCACGGGGAGAAAAGATGTAATAAGGATAATGTTTTAAATTCATTTTACCATCTTAGTAGGATATCGCGATTTCGCTTAGTTTAAAAATTCAATAAAACATTTCATATGGAAAAGCTCTCCATTAAATATTTCATTATAATTTTAATAATGCTTTTTAATATTATATATTACTTTTTAATCAAATAAAAATAATAATATAATAAATCTTATCTATTTTATAATTTAATTAAAAAATTAACTTTACTTCGTTGCCCATAGTTCATCATTTTCATGATTTTCACTTCTCGACTATGGGAATATTGCTTTTCATTGCCACTTCTGTCATCAAACTAGCTACTTACAAAGTTCTTGCTTGGTGTTTAATTCTCAACAGAAGCGGAACATCTTCAATTCTAGATCTAAAAATTGGAAGCCCTGCAACCCTCCTCCTATGGAGGGAAAGGCCTCCTCTAAGTTGGACAATGGCGTTGAAGACGCCGTGATGAAATTCATTAACGTGTCAAGGCCTCAAACATCTTGTGTAGCTCTTGGCGTGGACCATGCTCCTTCGACAAGCACAAAGATATTGAATAGTAATGCTTCTTTGTGCATATTTAAATGACCTCACGAGTTAGCTTCTTCAGACTCTGATAAGGAATCTCCCCGGGTGCGCAATGATAATTTGCAGATCCCTTTCATCAAACCGCCTTCAGAAAGTTGGCTCAAGGTTTCCAAAAAAACAAAGGAAACAAAGGTCGCCTTGAGGGTTAGCCCCAATTTGGGTGATTCTCCTCTCTAGTTGTGTCTTCTCTCCCTTTTGCATTTACTTTGTTATTCTCAATACCATTCATCTCTACATTGATAACATTACTCTAAGGCAAGTTGTGCCAGAAAATGAGGCATGATAGAAAGTGATGTAATTTTATTTATGTTTGATAAATAGAATTTTTAGACTTACAATATATATATATATATATATATATATATATATATATATATAAGTTGTAAGTTAAAAAATAAAATATATATATATATATATATACTTTTAAATATTGTTGTAGCCGCTACAACAACTCCGAATTTTGGCATTCGTCTAAAATTTGGAGTCTCCCTCATCTTATGTGTTATAAAATAAACATCATTTTATAGTGGTGCAAAGCCCTTTAATAGATTAACCATCCTTGCTACGCAATGATGCCACCCAAAAGTTTTGCTACTTCTTAAATTCTTGCCACCATTATCCTTCTCCTTGTGTTGCGGTGCACCCTTGCACCCATCCACACGCTATAGCATGAGGCCTCACTAATATCCTTGCGTAGCAGTGCATCTGCGCTCTTTAGACTAGCCCCACACCTAGCACAACGGTGCTCTTTTGTTATTGCACTTTTTAGCCTTCTCTCCATTGCACCGTGGTGTGGTCCCTCCATCGAGACCAATCTCATATCATTTCTCAACGCTATTTCCTTTCATAGCATTGTCGTAATGCACTTCTATGTAGCACTCCTCTTACCTTTAATATGTGACCTCCTCTTGCACTACATACTAAATTGACTAAATTGTGCAACACACTAAATTGACTATGTCTTCCTAACATTATTTGTTATCATGAATATTTTCAAGATATCCGGTACTATAGATTTGGAGTGCCTCAACGTTCCTCATTGATAGGATATATGGCCCCACTGAAGAAAAGATTGCGCAAAGAGATCATTGAAGGTAGTAATAGAGGAAAGTTCTATAATCTCAACTCTAGTCTATACATATAAAGATTATTATATCGATAAATCAATTCCAATGACTTGGTAGGGAATCTATCAAGAATTTGCTTCCTCATGTTGCTTCTTTCTTTACATGCTTAGGAAAATGTTCAAAAAAATACAATGGGTCATTTTTAGCCTGTGTAAATAGAAGAACTCGTGCATTTCCTTTTTTAATCTTTGCACAGTCTGGATGTGATAATCCATGTGAATCCCTTCTTGTTTTAGTTTTTATCCCTCAGTATATTCCATCTTTCCTCCCACTATCAATACTAACACTTGGGTTTGTCTTATATTTTTCAAAATGAAAATTAAATAATAAAGAGGAAGGATTTTGTACCATGGTGTGCCACCATGTGTTCCCTACTACAAATAAAAATGTCACCTCAAGGTCCAAAAGAAAACCAAATTCATAAATTGAGTTTTCCATGGCTGAAGAAAAAGTTGTTGGGTTTCATCGAGGAATTGATTTTCCCTATCATACCTTGTCAAGTGGTGGATATTCTTCTCTTCCTCTCTACTTCATATGGAATACCTCCTTTTTCTTATATTTCACTTTACTCATATTGAGTGCTTATGGGTATATTCTTTTGGGATATTTCACTATGGTAATAAATCACTCTTTGACTTCATACAATTTCACTATGGATAATCCATCATGTGCTTTCCCTATATGCAAGAACTAAGCAATTTTTACAAATTTCGCAGGAATTGCTTCGACTTTGAATAAGTATGCATCAAGTAAGTAATCAACAATTTCTATAGAATCCTCCCTTGTCTCTAGTTAGGATAAATGACTAGGCATGGTGTTCTTCTTACCCATTCAGACTATTACTTCAAATTTAAGCTCTTCGAATAATAATTACCATCAATAGATTCGACCCTCATGGATTGATTTATTGATAATGTACCTCAAGGCTTGATGGTCTATAAAAAATATGAAAGGATCTGCTAGAAGGTAGTAAGTCATAGGAAAGTATGTCTTGATACTCTTTAAGTAAGTCAATATATTATTTCCTTTTTTTGTCTGACCAATAATCTCCAAGATCGGTTATTTTTGGTTGGTCGTACTTTGAAATATCAACTATTTTAATCTCAATTTCAACATCCATCCAGTCGAGAGCCTTTGACTCATCAGGTCTCTAGTCCCCAAATTTTATTTCCTAATAAATCGGTGGAAATTCCATTTTACCACATTTCTCACATTACTCCTTATTGACTTTAAATAGTGTTTTAATGCTTTTTAAGATTCTCCATATGGTCCTTTTTCAAAAAGAAGCTTTGGTCTGGAGTATGAATATTCTACATTCCATAAGACTAGCTAAATTCAGATTTGATGAACATGATACATAATTACATAAAGAAGTCAACAAGGCATTGATTGTTGTTCCTCTTTTTTCTTTTTGTTCCCTCGGAGACATTTTTTGAAAAATTATTTAATTTGATGAGTTGTCTCATCCAATTCTTTCTGCTCTATTTAAAATTCAAAATATTTAATAAAATTATCTGTAACTTGATCCATTAGAGTGAATGACCCAAGTTTCTTCAATATTATACCATTTGTTTGGAAAGTCACAGAGAGTGTTGGGAAACATAGGTGGCCATACTCTCTCATCCTTGTGTTGAAATGTGTATCTTGGGAGGTATTCCACAATCCCAGATCGAGGGTTTGTGAGAATTTTTGTTGCAAAAGGGCTTTTTGAGCAAAAGACTCGAGTGAATGGTTTTTAGAACCATATGGGGCTTAAAATTCTAAAAGAAAAATTAAAAGGACTCTAACAACCCCTGGTTAAAAGTTCATGTAATATTAAAATTTAATAAAGGAAAAATAAGACCATGGTTAAGGGACACTTATTCCAATCTAAATATTGGGCAAGACATCCTAGTGTGGGTGTTCATTTCGGTTATTATGGCTAAGCAAATTGGCGAAGGAAATGGAAAAGGATTTGGAAAGGAAAAATGGCATTTTTGACACATTTATTTAAAAAAATAATGGAAATTAGGAGAAAAGGAAGGTGAAAGGTCACATGTTGCATGTGAAGAGGAAAATGAAGGAAATAATGGAAAATGAAGAAAATAGAGGCCTCATTAATAAAAATTCTTCTGAGGATCAGTTGGGAAGATTTTGCTCAAACCTTTGGTCAGTTCAGTTTTGGAGCTCTCTCATTAATCTCTCTCTATCTCACTCTTGGACACGTAGCGTTTTTTGGAGCATTATAGATTTGGAGCTAGGAAGGGGAAAGAAAGCAAAGGAAGGACAAGGAAAGGAAAGAAAAGAAAAGATCGAGCAAGGAGGAACAGGATCAAGAAGCTTCCGCAGGAATACTTGCAGGTAACATATTGCATGTGTGATTTCCTAGATGGTTTTGACATGCATGGATTTTCATGTTGGTATATGGTTCTCTTGTTGTCGATGGCATGGTTTTGCCAAGTTATTACAGTGGTTTTCAACCTTGCCTTGCCTTTTTTTGGATAGCCATGGTGTGATGGGATTTTTTTTCTCGATTTTGAGCTTTGGAATTTTCGGATGGTTTTAGAATCCAAGGCGGAGGCGGTCTCAGGAAAATTCCCAAAGGCCTAGAAATCCCTTGACCACTTTTGGCGGGATATACAGTAAAGCCTAAGGGTGGTGTCTCGTTTTAGGGCCCAGTGATCCAGTGTGGATTGTGTTGTAGATCTGATATGAAAATATAAGATAATGCAAATAAACCCAAGAATAATAAGAAATGATTCTTTATTATCAAAACCCTTAAGGTAGGGCAACACCATACATTCACTCCTTAAGGAAGGAGAATACTCCACAAGCCATATGCCTGTTCATACAAGAATACTTCTCTTCATCTTTGTATCTCTCCATGTGGAGTCTCTAGCCTCTATATAGGCCTCATACATACAATACCATGCATCCTTACTATGGTTCCATCATACCATCAACTAATACCATGGGCCCATTACATTATTATTAACTACTTGTGGTCCCTTACATGACCTGGGTTAACCACCTTATTTATTACTATGGCCCATCCCATTATTACATTATTACCTTGGGTACCTCCCTTGGTACCCCATATTATCCCCCCTAGGTACATAACATTCCACCCCCCTAAACATGTTTCGTCCCCGAAACATGGGAAGAACATAAATAATAAGATCTACTCAAGAGAGTAGTCCACTGATACCATGCACGTGCATCTAGCCATCCAAGAGAAAGGTGAACCCTCGATCTCGCTGGTGCCTCGCTCGCTTGAGATGGAAGTTGACTGCGATAGCTCTTCTGTGTGGAAGTGTAGTAGGTGGATCTTCTCTCCTTTCTATCCATCATGTGACTACTTGGTTTCCATGATGGTTGTCGTGCTGGGTGATGTGGGTGATGATATGTTGAAGTTTTAGCCCACGATGGCTTTTTCTTTACTTCACCTTGTTGTGGTGCCTCTTGTGGTGTCTTCTTTTTCAATATGACTTCAACCACTGAATCGTCCTCAGATGTATCAGCACCTGTAACCTTTTCTGCTTCAGCCTCTGTTTGTGTTTGATTGTCGACCATCAACTGCTCATCATCTGATATGTCAGTCCCTATAACATCTTGTGCGTCACCCTCTGTGGACTCTACCTGTTTATGGATGGAAATATCCTGTAATGTAATTTTCTTCTTTTTATACCATAGCTTCAAGAATTTCTTCTGCACATTAATATTGATAGTACCCACAGATTCCATCCAAGGATATCCCAAAACAACATCGATATTATCCATCTCTGAAGCATAAAAATCACCATAAAACACATACTTATCCATAGAAAGCTTCAAATCCTTATAGATTTGAACATCCTTATCATCATCCTGTGTATGTGTAATTTGTTTTGCTGGGACTTGCAATTTTTTTGCCAAATTGACATTTATGAGATTTTGCTTGCAACTCGGATTTATAGACACAATGATTTTCTCCTTCTGAATCAATCCATGAACCTGCAATAAGGAGACACCCGTAGCAACTAAACCCTTATGTGTCTCATTCTCCTTTTTTCTAGCCCGAGACCATTTGTCCAAAAAGACTTTTTCAAATTCTGCATCTGAAAGTTTGATCAACTGCTTGATATCAAGTGAGAAATACCATTTGTAAGCCTCATCTCTCAAATTAAACCGTACTACAGTTCTCCAACATATCCCATATTCGGACTTTATTCTTTGTATGAATTCTCCAATAGTAGGACCATTATCTTTCCCTGTAAAATATAGCTTCTCCATGAAGAGGGTTTGAGAAAAATTCACTTACTTGGCGAAAATTTGAAATTGTCACAGTTTCATCAATATTGCTCAGAATCTCTATTATAACCTGTTTTTGGAAATGGAGCAACCATTCTACATCTGCCCATGTGATAGAAATCCTAATTCAGACACTGGAATTACAGATTTGCGCTGCTACTTTCCCGCCGTCCCCCAAAAATTCTGCAAAAAGAGCTGATTTTAAATCAGCGATATCTCCCTCATCCGGACTCCGATTCAACTGATTTTTTTTTTGAAGTTGGGTATTTTTTCCCAAAGAATCCAGATCTGTAATTAGATTTTGCAGATCTTGTACCAGGACGTCTAGATCTGCGCCGCAAAGTCGCTGCCCTGAAAATTGTCTACAACCCCACTGATTTTTAGATCAGTGATATCTCCTTCATCCGGAATCCGATTCAACTGATTTTTTTTTTGAATTTGGGTATTTTTTCACAAGGAATACAAATCTGCAATTAGATTCTGCAGATCTAGCACCAAAACGTATATATCTGATCTGCAAATTCGCCACCCAAAAATCCCTGCAAAAAATGAAAAAAAAAAATTCCACGGTTTGCCCAAGAAAGAGCTCTGATACCAATTGTTGTAGATCTGATATGAAAATATAAGATAATGCAAATAAACCCAAGAATAATAAGAAATGATTCTTTATTATCAAAACCCTTAAGGTAGGGCAACACCATACATTCACTCCTTAAGGAAGGAGAATACTCCACAAGCCATATGCCTGTTCATACAAGAATACTTCTCTTCATCTTTGTATCTCTCCATGTGGAGTCTCTAGCCTCTATATAGGCCTCATACATACAATACCATGCATCCTTACTATGGTTCCATCATACCATCAACTAATACCATGGGCCCATTACATTATTATTAACTACTTATGGTCCCTTACATGACCTGGGTTAACCACCTTATTTATTACTATGGCCCATCCCATTATTACATTATTACCTTGGGTACCTCCCTTGGTACCCCATATTATCCCCCCTAGGTACATAACAGATTGTGGTAAAGCTTGAGATACAAGGATACGGAAAATTCCTCAAGGATAGTGATGGACTTCAGAGATATTCCAAGCTCAGTTTGGTTTTGTGATCTCAATGTCAATTTTGGTGAGATCACAGTTTGGTGAGGGTGGAGATGGTTTAGCCTTTGGATTCCCTTGGTTGTTTCTGGATTGGTTTATCCATGAGATCCACATTCATGCTTGGAATATGGTATGGGGATGACTGGTTGAAAGAAAGATTTGGTTCAACCATGTCTATGGTCGGGTGGTACGTGGAAGTCTGGAACCTAGTCGGCTCTTGCCTATGTTTAATAAAAGCTAAGTTCTCTTTTTTTTGTACTTATTATTATGTGGCTTTAATGGATGTTATCTAATTTTTATTTACATGGTTTAATGTTGGTTATAAGCATGGTTATGTGACTGGTTATAGTCATGGTTATTTCATGTATTTTCTTTTAACTGAAAGGATAATGTATGCAAGACCTAATTGATGTCAAAAAAGTTAAGGGAAGAGGGTGGTGATCCTTCTTGTCAAGTCTCATATGAGTTATCAATCATTTATGCTCTGTATTGTATTCATGTCCTGTAGATTTCATTGATGCTAAGCGTTTGATAAAATGGCAGTCCCAATTAGGGATGGTCAGGCCTAGTATTCGAATCAATTTTTTATTTGTAAGTCTTGTTGTCATATAAATTATCGATTATAAAAGCTACAAGGATTATTGGAAGTGACCTGGATTCTGGGCTTCAAAAGTGGCACAAATACCAGAGTCATAGGCATAAGTCTGAGGAGAAAAATCCCCAGATGCACACATGCCTTTCTATGCGAGCATATGAATCCTCCCAGATGCACCCTTGTCCATATGAAGGGAGCGTCCAGGGGTTTAATGGTTTAAAATGCAGTTGGTCCTAGGGACTGGTCATGGGGACGACCATGAAGGGTTCTGGGAGCCCTGTAGCAGGTATATAAGGTATGTGTTGTGGGTTTTCATTGATTTCACTTCCTTAAGGTCGCTGAGGAGGTTGAGTCTTGTCATTGTAACTCCTCATCTCATGTTTACCTTGGGTAAGCTAGTGAAAGTGGGTAGATATGAGAGGAGGCATCGTTGCAGGGTGGTATCAGAGCAGGTTGCGCTCTCTTTAGGTCATATCTAATACCACAGGGTAGTATCAGAGCATGGTTCAAACTTTGGACTGGATGGGTGGAATGTCTTTGTCATGCATGCATGTAGGTTTTATATGTGCTTGTTATGTATGCATGGTAGTGGTCATTGTCACAATTGTGTTTCCGTGTGGAAGTGGATGATGTTTCTTTTGGGATGCATTAGTCATGAATGCATGTCAGTTGTATATGCATTTTTTATGCATGTCAACATCTATATGTTGTTATGCATGAATTATTATGGGCGTGGTTATCATGCATGAGGTCATTGTAGGCATTTCAGGTCATCATGATGTTGTTGGTATGTTATGATGTTGATGAGTTGGTTGAAATAAAGAAGGAGATGCAGACCATCAAAGTGAAGTTGCAACATTGGCCCTTGTGGAAAGAGCATGTCATCATACAAGTTTGTATGTTGGGCATGCAAGTACGTAGGTTAAGGATTGTTATATGCATTATGGTTATGTGTATGCCTTTCATTCTATTGATGTTATGGTTGCATACATGATAAATGATAGTTGATTAGTGTAGTAATATGCACATGTGTCAGATAGTCATGAATGATAGTAACCTGTGGTTGTATGCATTTTTTTATGATAGATAACTTGATGATTATGTTATATGTTGTTGACGAGTAAGTTATAGGTTAACTTGTTGATTGTTATATGATAGTTAACTTAATGATTATGTTATATGTTTTTGATGAGTATGTTATGTGTTAACTTATTGTTGTGATATGTTAGTTAACTTGATGATTAGGGTTATAGAATTAATATCTTGATGTTATATGTATCATGTTAAATTGGATTGGTTTATGCAAATGGTTAGGGTTACGACATTCAGGTATGAGTCGACTTATTTGTGACATTGTGTTGTACTAATCTAAACTTCTTTTACATATGTGATTGTTATGCATGAACAACAAATGTTAGAGCTTATGATGTGAATATGTTAGTTAGTTACTGTTATGGATATCATGATATTATTTGTGTTTGATCTGATGTGTTGTGAAGTTATATCGTGCTAACTAGATAGATTGTGCAAACAAGATAGCCTCCCTGAGATACATTAAGGGTAACATGCTTGACATTAGTATGACAAGGTAAGGTAACTAGTATGTTTTTATGTTTACTTATGCATTGATAGTTATGTGTTTATGGCAGTATGATATAGGGGATTACATGGAAAAAGAGATTTCCATGAAATACTAAAGAAGGCTCAGGTTGAGATTTCACTTGGAGGCACTAGGAACCGTGTGGATGGAGTCATGGTGTCTATTGCTAGTTTTTTGCTTTCAGTGTTTGTGATTTGGTTGCTTGATTGCATATTTGTTATGTCTGGTGCAAGGCCTTGCCACATTGTTTTCGGAGATGTATTGTTAATTGTTTTCATAGTTTTCTTCTTGTTTGTTTCTTGTTCTTGTATTTTATGTTTGAGTCTCGGGAATTGGTTGGGAAATAGGAAAGTTAATGGAGTTCAAGAAGAGTCGAATGAAACTGAATAGGTGATGTAAGGCCCGGATGAATCTCTGTGCATGTATAAGGGTAGTCGAAGGAAAGAGTATGATAACTAGTTTGATTGGTTGGTTCCATTGGTGTAAATGGACGATGGTAGGATAGTAATGCGAAAGATAATAGGAAAGATAAAGAGAATGGGTGTGAGGCATTTGATTCCATGGTTATGTTGGGAATTGTTGTTCTCAGTGTTGTCCATGTTGTGAATAGATAAAGGGAGTTCTCTTAACCTTGCCCTTATGGTATATGGTAATTATGTTGTGATAATGATTGTGCCGATGTATATATATGTATACATGTATGTCATGTCTGACAGGGTCATCATGGATCATGATTTTTTTATGCTAATGTTTATATATGTGTGTGTGTGTGTGTGTGTGTGTATACATGTCGTTATCTGACAAGATCATGATTGTTTAATGCTAATATTTATATGTATATATATGTATTTATGTATGTTGTTGTTTGACAGGGTCATTATGAATCATTCTTGTGAAGGAATGATTGCTTACACAGGTGAATGACATGAAGAGGTTCCCGATTTATGACGAATCAAGTGGGAAGACTACCTGACAGATCTATGAGGGTTAGTATCATGTGGATATGAATTGATATCATGTGATTATACTATGTCTATGTTTATGTTATGGATAAGCTAATGCTTAGAGGTGATCTGCGACATGTTAGGATAACCATGGATGGAAGAGAGACACGAGAAGAAAGGTTGCTTGGTAGTGGCAGTATGGTTTTGGATATGCAGTGCTATTGTTGTGTATATGTTGTATGTTGTGCATGTTATCTATTCAGTGATTGTACCTATGGTGATGTGTAAGGTTGTATATGTAGTATTGTGTACATATGATGTTGTATGCATGTTATATATATGGTGTTTTGTGTATATTACATATGCAGTGCTGGGTATATATGGTGTTATGTACATGTTGGATATGTGGTGTTGTGTACATGTCATACTATGAACATGTTGGATATGTGGTCTTGTGTGCATATGGTGTTGTGCACATGTTGGATATGTGGTGTTGTGTACATATGATGCTATGTACATGTTATATATGTAGTTCTATGTACATATGGTGTTGTGTGCATGTTGTACATATCGTACTATGTACATATGGTGTTGTGTGCATGACTGTACATGTGGTGTTGTGTGCATGTCGTGCATGTGGCATTGTGTACATGTGGTTTTGGGTACGTGCTCAGCATGTGGCATTGTGTACATGTGGTATTGTGTACACATTGTACAAGTGGTGCGATGTATATGTGGCGTCGTGTACACGTTGTGTAGGTGGTGTCGTGTACATGTGATGTTGTGCACATATTGTGCAGGTGGTGTGGTGTACATGTGGTACTGTGTACATGTTGTACATACGGTACTAGTGTACATGTGGTATTATGTGCATGTCATACATGTTGTGTTGTGGGCATGTGGTACTATGTATGTGCATTGTGTAGTCATGGCATCATGACATGTGTATTTGTTGTTTTGAACTATGTGTAAGTATGTATATTGTGTTGTACACTGGATGTAGGAGTATGTATTGCGTTGTGTTGTACACCAGGTGTAGGTGTATACGTCGTGATGTATATCAGGTGTAGGTGTATGCATTGTGTGATGTCATATGCTATTTTGTAATGTGCATCGTGTATGTGTATGTGTACGTGATTGGAGAGAAGAAAAGGCACTGGGTGTTTCCCGGGTGTGGAAACTAATTTGGTGCGTGTATAGAAGAAAAAACACAAAAGTAAGGATCGATGAAGGATAAGTATTAGTATTTTATTTCAACTTTATTATACATATGACCTATGATTATGATTTATGATGGTTATATGTGATCTATGATTCTGGTTTATGATGATTGCATGTGATTCATGATTGTTGATTTATGATGGTTGTGTTTTGAGCTAACCTGATGTGATATGTTTATACATAATGATTTGATCAAAGATGCTAGTTTGAATTAATGTGTCAGGAAGTAAACAGGATTGCAAGTGTACCTTATTGACAAGCTACCAATGAGGTATGATGTGAATTTATTTCAATTTATTTTAAATATAATGGTAGTTATGTGCTTGGTACATGAAAACATGGGAAATTCCCTGGTTGGGTGGTTGAAATCGATTGCAAGAATTAGCAACAACAATGAAATAAATTGGAACATGTAGAAATATGTTGGTAAAGCACTTTGGGAGCAGGGCCATTGTAGGATACTGGTACCCAATAGTGTCCATTGATTTCCATGAGCATGGTAATGACCGGTATGATGGTTTTAAGGGAGATATATGCCTTGGTTTTTGACCTTTCTATGTGAGGAAACCTTTCCAAGGGATGGATTTCCAGGGATAAGGGATGTTGGGGAACTTGGAAGGTGAGAAACTACACGAAAGGGGTGACTAGATTACTCGAGGGACTATGTAGCAAAGAAGGGAAGGAAGGGAATGTATTTGTTTTGGTCATTAGAATTGCCGGATGGAATCAAATGCACATTGGAGTGTGCCTTGGAAAAATGGTCTAGTAACTGTTCGTTGAGAGGAAAAGTGGCATAGGATTGTAGCGTTGGACATTGGATGTAGCTTTGAATTTGACAATGGATTCTGGACTTCCTAGGAAGGAGGTGAATCTTGGTACTACTTTTGAGGGTGGAGGTGTGAGCCTCTAGATTCCCTTTTGATTGATATGGGCATCATATCCTTTTATTTGTTGGTTTAATTATAAATATTATAACGAGCTATGTTATAAAGCTCCAGTAAATGATATGTTTGTCATGTTTTAGTAGTGGTCATTCATTGTAAATACTGCAACGAGCTAAGTTATAAAGCTCCATGGGTAGTATGTTTTATTTTCAATAGTTTTTTTGAGGTCTTGGTGTGGTTTAACACCGAGGATGGTATTCCCTAAGGGGGAGGGGTTTGTAACAACCCCTGGTTAAAATTTCATGTAACAAAAGTTAATAAAGGAAAAAAAACCATTGTTAAGGGACACTTATTCCAATTTGAATGTTGGGCAAGACATCCTAGTGTGGGTGTTCATTTCGGTTATTATGGCAAAAACAATGGAAAAGACTTTGGAAAGGCAAAATGGTAGTTTTGGCACATTTATTTATGAAAATAATGGAAATTAGGAGAAAAGGAAGGTGAAAGGTCACAGGTTGCATGTGAGAAGGAAAATGAAGAAAATATAGGCTTCATTAATAAAAAGGCTTATGAGGATCAATTGGGAAGATTTTGCTCAAACCTTTGGTCAATTTAGTTTTAGAGCTCTCTCATTATTCTCTCTCTCTCTCTCTCTCTCTCTCTCTCTCTCTTGGACACTTAGATTTTTCTTGGAGCATTCTAGCTTTGGAGCAAGGTAGGGAAAAGCAAACAAAGGAAGGACATGGAAAGGAAATGAAAGAAAAGATCAAGAAATGAGGAGAAATATCAAGCAACTTCAACAGGAATACTTGCAGGTAACATATTGCATGTTTGATTTCCTAGCTGGTTTTTACATGCATGGCTTTGCATGTTGGTATATGGTTCTCTTGTTGTCGATCGCATGGTTTTGCCAGGTTATGACAGTGGTTTTTATCCTTGCCTTACCTTTTTCTAGATAGCCATGGTGTGATGGATTTTTTTCTCGGTTTTGAGCTTTGGAATTTCTTGATGGTTTCAAAATACAGGGCAGAGGTGGTCTCAGGAAAATTCCCAAAGGCCTAGGAATCCCTTGACCGGTTTTGGCGAGATACATGGTAAAGCCTGAGGGTGGTGTCTCGGTTTAGGGCCTAGTGATCCGGTGTGGATTGTGGTAAATCCTGAGAGACAAGGAGACAGAAAATTCCTCAAGGATAGTGATGGAGTCTGGAGGAATTCCAAGCTCGGTTTGGTTTTGTGATCTTGGTGCCGGTTTTGGTGAGATCATGGTTTGGTGAGGGTGGAGGTGGTCTAACCGCCGGATTCCTTTGGTTGTTTTTGGATAGGTTTATCCATGAGATCCCACATTCGTGCTTGGAATATGGTATGGGGGTGGCTGGTTGAAAGAAATATTTGGTTCAGTCATGTCTATTGTAGGGTGGTATGTGGAAGTCTCGAACCTAGTTGGCTCTTGCCTATTTTTAATAAAAGCTAAGTTCTCTTGCTTTTGTACTTGTTATTATGTAACTTTAATGGCTTTTATCTCATTTTTATTTAAATGGTTTAATGCTGGTTATAAGCATGGTTATGTGACTAGTTATAGTCATGGTTATTTCATGTATTTACTTGTAACTAGAAGGATAATGGATGCAAGACCTAATTGATTTCAAAATGGTTAAGGGAAGAGGGTGGTGACTATTCTTGTCAAGTCTCATTTGAGTTATCGATCATTTATGATTTGCCTTGTATTCATGTCCTGTAGATTGCATTGATGCCAAGTGTTTGGCAGAATGTTAGTCTCGGTAAGGGATGGTCAGGCTTAGTCTTAGAGTCAATTTTTAATTTGTAAGTCTTGTTGTCATGTAAATTATGGATTCTAAAAGCTACAAGGTTTTCTAGGAAATGTCCTGGATTTTGGGCTGGAAAAGTGGCACAAATATCAGAGTTGCAGGCACAGGTCTGAGGAGAAAAGTCCCCAGATGCATGCATGCCTTGTTGTGCAAGTATCTGGAGCCTCCTAGACACACCCATGTCCATATCAAGGGAGAGTCTAGGGGTTTAATGGTATAAAATTCATTTGATCTCATGGAATGGTCATGGGGATGAATTGGAAGGATTTTGGGAGTCCTGTAGCAGGTATAAAATGTCTATGTTGTGGGTATTTGTCGATCCCACTTCCTTAAGGTCACCTAGGAGGTCGAGTCTTGTCATCGTAACCCCTCGTCTCATGTTTACCACGAGTAAGTTGGTGAAAGTAGGTAGATATGAGGGGAGGTGTTGTTACAAAAGGAAAATTAAATTTGAATCCTAATTCTAAGTGGAAAAATCCTCTAAGATCTATAGGGTTCCTAAGAGGGCTTAGAAAAATCTATCTAAGAAGGCCTGAGGCTAGGCTAGATATCATCAAGCGAGACGAGCTCACTAGGTCGAGTAGAGTTGCAAGGAATTTAGCTCCAAGAGAGGCCAAGCTTGTAGGATAAGGAAGGATACAAGGGAGGCCAAGTATTCCATTGATCTGCATTCACTCAAGAGAAGGATCAAGTCAGAAATGGTCACAATCCATAAGGAGCCTAATATGAGTAAGAGGAAGGGAGAATGAGACCTTGTCCTAGATCTAGAAAGGCTGAATTTGGAGAAGAATGTTGGGCAAGGTTACTTGCAGGATTATGGACAAGTTCGGGAAGAGAAAATTCGACATTAAAGGCCATGAATATCCCTAAGCTTCTGAGGTAGCAGTGACACCCTAGTTTGGTGCTAGATGTTGAAAATGCAACAAGAAACTCCTGATTTAATTTTGTCCTTGAATTAAATTAGTGTTATGGAACCAACTCACAAAAAGATAGAAAAGAGAGATAAACGCCTTAGAATTCAGCCTCTTCGAGGGGGAAACCTCCTTTACATTACACGAATGAACAATTCTTGGATGATTCAAATGAAAAAACCTCCTTTCTATATATAGGAGTATAAGGAGTCACTATATAACCCAGCTGACCTAACAATAGTAATATAAAGCCACAAAAATAAAAATAGAGGGATTCTATGGGGCACAGTAATAAAAATATGGGGACAATAGGGGCACAACAATATTAATAAGGGATACAACTACAATAGTAATGGGGTAATCACTAGTATTATAGGGACCTAACATGCCCCTCTCCTTCAAAAAAGTGTTGTCCTCAACGCTTGAGTAGTTCTGGATGCTTCTGTATAAACTTCTCATCCTCCCATGTGGAATCTTCAACGGATAAGTTCTTTCACTTGATGAGATACTCCGAAATTGATCGATTTCATAGCTATCGAGTTCTTGTTTCTGTGACTGCTTCCGGTTCCAATATAATTTTCCCTTCCTCGTCAAGTTCTGGCAATATTGTTTGAATTGGGAGCTTGTCGCCTATAACCTTCTTTAAACATGAAACATGGAAAACTGGGTGCACTCGAGACGCTGCAGGAAGCTCCAATTTGTATGCCATAGTTCCAATCTTTTGCAACACCTTGTACGGACCATAATACTTTGGTGATAATTTATTATCCTTCTTAGCTTGCTTGAGGGACATTTGTTTATATGGTTGTAGCCATAGGAATACCCAATCACCTACACCAAAACTTCTTTTGCTGCGATGTTGATCTGCTTGTTGTTTCATTCTATTCTGTGCCAACACGAGGTTATCCTTTAAGAGTTGGAGGACTTGTTGTTGATGTTTGATGTGATGTTCCACTGCTTGAACCTTAGAATTTTCTCTTAAATATGATGTGATGGATGGTGGCTGATATCCATAAAGTGGCATAAATGGGGTCATTTTTGTTGCTGTATGGAAGGAAGTGTTATACCACCATTCAACCAGAGGCAACCATTTGACCCATTGTGTTTGTTTATCAGATACAAAACAACGAAGATATCCTTCCAAAAATTTGTTTACTATATCAGTTTGCCCATCAGATTGAGGATGATAAGATGAGCTATGAGCTAACTGAGTACCAAGACAAGAAAATAATTCTATCCAAAAATTTCCAGTGAAAATGGGATCTCTGTCACTTACAATAATTTTTGGGTTTCCATGTAGCTTTTGAATTGTTTCCATAAATGCAGTAGAAACTGTACTGGCTTTAAATGGATGTGATAATGCACAAAAGTGTGCATACTTGGTAAGTCTGTCAACTACCACCATGATGACACTCTTTCCCTCAGACTTGGGTAAACCTGTGATAAAATCCATTGAAACCTCCTTCCAACGTTGGCTTGGAATGGATAAAGGTTGTAATAAACCCTTGGTCTTAATTGTTTTGACTTTATTTTGTTGGCAAACCAAACATTCCACCACAAACTTTTGAATATCCGATTTAAGGCCATCCCAAAAAAATTCCTTCTTAACCCTATGGTAAGTTTTTAAAAATCCTGGGTGCCCTCCTAAGGGAGAAGTGTGCAATTCCATAAGAATCTTTTGTTTGAGTTACGAATTCTTACAAAGGTATAAGCGATCTTTGTACCATAACGAATCATTTTGCTAGCTAAATGTATCAGATGTATCGGAATCTTGTTGTAACTTTCGAATAAGTGCCCACACTTCTTCATCATTCTTCCATTCCTCCCTTGCTTCGTTTATCCAATCTAGTTGGATAATAGAAAATGGCTCACAATAATGCTTCCATGTCCTCATCCTTTCTTGAGAGTGCATCTGCCACCACATTTTGCTTCCCTTTTTTGTAAATGATTTCAAAGTCATAACACAACATCTTTGTGACCCACTTTTGTTGCTCTTCAGAGGATAATCTTTGTTCTAAAAAGTATTTAAGGCTATCATGATCCGTTTTTACCTTGAAGTTTCTTCCAATTAGGTAGGGTTGCCATTTATTAAGTGCATGTAGTATTGCCAACATTTCCTTCTCATAAATAGCTTTGTGTAAAAATTTTCCCTTGATTGGACAACTTTCAAAAGCAATGGGTCTTTCATCTTGCATTAAAACAGCACCAATTCCATTTCTTGAAGCATCACATTCCACAATAAAGGTTTTTGTGAAGTCTGGTGTAGCTAAGACCAATGCTTGGCACATTGCCTCTTTAAGATGTTTGAAGGCCTTTGTTGCTTCTGGAGTCCATGAAAATGCATCTTTCTTTAATAATGTTGTTAGAGGTGGTGCTATTCTCCCATAATTCTTAACAAACTTACGATAATACCCTGTCAATCTGAGAAATCCTTGCAGATGCTTTATGGATGTGGGGATTTTCCATTCCTTAATGGCTTTAATTTTGCTAGGGTCTACCTTAACTCCTTCATGAGATACAATATGACCCAGATATTCCACCTCTTGTACTCCAAAGAAACATTTGGATCTTTTTGCATATAATTGTTTCTCCTCCAATAGTTGTAGCACCTTGTCAACATGTTCAACATGATCCTTCCAAGACTTGCTGTAGATTAGTATATCATCAAAAAATACTAACACAAATTTTCTAAGGAAGGTTTGAAAATGGAATTCATCAAACCTTGAAATGTAGAAGGTGCATTGGTAAGGCCAAAAGGGATGACCAAAAATTCATAATGACCCTCATGAGTTCTAAATGTTGTTTTTGGAATTTCTTCAGTCTTCATTCTGATTTGATGATATCCTGAATGAAGATCCAACTTGGAGAAGTAAATTGATCCATGCAATTCATCCAGTAATTCATCAATGACAGGAACGAGAAACTTATCTTTAATAGTGAGCTTGTTGAGCTCCCTATAATCCAGACACATGCACCATGATCCATCCTTCTTGTGCACAAATACTACTGGAGCAGTGAAAGAACTTTGACTATGTTGAATTATACCAGCCTCTAGCATTTCTGCAACCATACGTTCAATTTCACTCTTTTGGGCATAGGGATATCTGTACGGCCTGATGTTTGGAGGAACACTTCCTGGAATCAGATGAATAGCATGATCATGATCACGAATAGGTGGGAAACCTTTGGGAGTCTCATACCTTGGAATGATTGTCCAAGAATTTTTGGAGATCTGGAGAAATAGATGATTCCGATGTGGAAACATCTAGCGAACATAATTGTG
This sequence comes from Pinus tabuliformis, assembly GCA_031772625.1. NCBI lineage: Eukaryota > Viridiplantae > Streptophyta > Pinopsida > Pinales > Pinaceae > Pinus > Pinus tabuliformis. The sequence goes on from CM062816.1 coordinate 113,783,085, forward strand.
CAATTACACCTCTTTGTTCCTTTTTTAGAAGCTTTGTCATACTGTTAGAGCTGATTACATTTCCTGGTTTCCCTTCAATACCCCTTAATTCAACTTCCTTTCCTTCCACAAAAAATTTCATGAAAAGTTCTTGAAAATTAAAAGCTATTGTACCCAAGGATTGTAGCCATTAGACTCCCAGTACAACATTAGCACCTCCCATTGGAATGGAAAGCATTGGGCTAGTCAATACATATTCTCCCATAGATAGCTTGATATTATGGTACTTTCCAGAGCAATTTATTGTTCCTCCATTTGCAACCATCACTTGACGCTGTGGTGCTAGATATAGGAAGCAATTCAATTCTTTTGATACCTTACAATGAATAAAATTCTGGGTGCTTCCTGAATCAATCAACACTATTACCTTTTTCTTCTTGATTTGTCCTTCTATCTTGATGGTTTGAGAAGTGGTAATTCCAGCCAATGCATTACAAGATATGGTCGGATTCATTTCTTCTTTATCTAGGTTTTGTTCCTGGAGTATATCATCTTCTTTTGACCTTTCTTGCTCCTTTTCTTCTTCCTCTTCACAATCTATGTAGAATAATTTCTTCTCAGCACACTTATGACCTTTAGTGTATTTGCTATCACAACTATAACAAAGCCCTTTTACTCTTTTTTCTTCCAATTGTTGTGGTGTCAACCTTATAGGTTGTGGAAGGCTAGGGGTAACAACACTTCCATCTTTATAGTTGTGACTGGTATGCTTCCTGGTTGCCATAATTTTGCTTTCCATTTTTCTTGCTAACCTGAATGCCTTCTCTAATGAATGAGGTTCCCAAAGGCGAACATCATGTTGGATATTATCCTTTAAAGTACCTATGAACACATCAATCCTATGCTCCTATGGAATATTTATTACCCTTATGTTCAATTTTTGGAACTTCTCAATGTGCTCCATTATTGAACCCTTTTGTTTGAGACTTATCAATTGGCTAAAAAAAGTGTTTCTTTTTGTATCTTGATAATGTGCTATCAATTCTTCGGTAAAAATTTCCCAAGTGATAATTTGTTTACGAGAGAAAAGCATTGATACCATACAAACTAATTTGGTTCCAAATATAAATTTGCAATACGTACCTTTTGTGCGTTTTGCACATTATTGAGATCGAAAAATTGCTCCATTTGTAATATCCATGTTGCGGGATCCTTACCATCAAACTTCCTCATATCGATTTTTGGAATATGTTGGGTCTTCAATCCAACATTAGAGTCTATGGAATCTTGATTAACATTTCTTTTGTTCTCATCGTGAGTTTCCTTTACTAACCTTTCACCATTAGTGACCATTTCTTGTAGCAACTTATTCATATTTATCTTCAATTCTTCCATCTTATCATCCATGCCATCAATTTTAGTGCCCATGCCATTCATCTTAGCTTCCATGCTATCCATCTTAGCTTCTACACCTTTCTTTGAACAATCCATCTTAGCTTCTACACCTTTATTTAAACCATCCATCTTAGCTTCTACATCTTTCCTTAAACCATCCATCTTAGATTCTGTTGCTTTTTGTGCAAGTGACACTTGTTGCACTTGGTCTTGTAATTTTGATATATCATGTTGCATTTCTTCCTCTTCTTCATGAGTCATGCTAGAGCTTTCAGGTTGTTTACTATGTGTTTGCATTTTCTTTCCTCGGGGCATCAATTACCGATAATAATGCTTTAGTATGCCCTTTGAATTCCTTCAAACTAATTTTTCAAACCAAGCTTATGCAAAAAATTTAAAAAAACTACGCACCTTTTTTCACTTTGTAGAAGCTTGATATTGAATTTGATGTATCTCTGAAATTTCGGATCATCCAGTTCTGAAATTGCGATCTGTAGTATCCCTCTGTGTCCTCTTTCCAATGCCACCAGTCTGATCCAAATTGGATTCTCCAAGGAAGAGTTATGCACAATCTCCCAATATGACCTGATTATAGACCTTTCCAGAAGACAGAAATTGTATGAAGTGCCACGTGTCACTGTTTCAACCTTTGGCTTTGAAAAATATATACAAGAAACTACACTCCGTCCTCTTTCTGTGCCTTCTTACAAAATTTGAATCCGATGCTCAGATAGAAAGTTATGATGATTTTCCCCAGGTCACCTATTTGGAATGTAATTCAGGAGTTTGCAAAAAGACCAACTTCCTCAGATCATATCTCCGCAAATATAGCGCAAAAAGATCTAAAATTCGGATTCACGGTTCAATACGATTTCACCTCAAATGGGTTTTTTTTTCGCTTCTCAAACGTCGCAGAAAAAAAGTTATAGTGAAAATGCCACGATGACCTTTTTGGAGCAGCGAAACCCTAGAATCCAAAGCTTTGATACCAAATGTTATGGAGCCAGCTCACAAAAAGATAGAAAAGAGAGATCAACGCCTTAGAATTCAGCCTCTTCGAGGGGGCAACCTCCTTTACATTACACGAATGAACAATTCTTGGATGATTCAAATGACTAAACCTCCTTTCTATATATAGGAGTATAAGGAGTCACAATATAACCCAGCCGACCTAACAATAATAATATAAAGCCACAAAAATAACAATAGAGGGATTCTATGGGGCACAGTAATAAAAATATGGGGATAATAGGGGCACAACAATATTAATAAGGGATACAACTACAATAGTAATGGGGTAATCACTAGTATTATAGGGACCTAACAATTAGGAATAAAATTGTAGTTCCACATCACAAGACAACTTGTATGAGTTAAATAATTGAATTTGACTTAGTTGGCTTAGTTGATTCGAGTTGAGGGTCTAACTAGAGTCATGTACAGTGTCTCCTACATTATAGGAGCCCTGGTTGAGTTTATTTTGAGTTGTAAATAATTAATTCAGTTTAACTAAGTTAAAGTTAGTTAAACTAGTTCCAAATGATGAAGGAACTAGTCAAGGGTTGGATAGTGGAGTGCTTCATGTGTTCAACCAATTAACTGGTGATTCAATCATAAATAACTCATGCATGTCATATCTGAGAGTTACCTAGTTGAGATTGGAGTTCAGGGAGAATTTACTATTAGTTGTATAATCATTTGAATTGTACAGGTGGTGCATGTAGTCAGAGGAATGCCTATGAGGATTGCGTAATTCATATTTATGAATTTCCCTAATGAATAGGGGTGAATTCCCAAGGAAACAACACAAGGAAATAGGGACTTGGTCAAGCCAAACTTTGGTTAAGTATTGGCTTGGGCTTGTCTAGAAAGTTGTGAGGCAGATAGAGATAGTGCAGAGACTGCTCGGGCTTTACTAAAGCATTGTAATCTCGTCATATTTTTTAACTAATGCAATATACAGATAGTACGGGTTTTTAGTTGTGGCTTTCCAAATGAAATCATTGTGTATTGTGTTGATTGAATTCTTCCCTTGTATGCTTCATGATGTCGTAGTCATTTAATTATTTCCACTGATGAGTAGAGTAGATTCAAGTCTATTGTTTTAGTAAACCAAAATTATGAGAAGAATCTTCGACGAAAATCACATAGAGATAATTTTGTCGACGCGTTTCGAACCAACCAGTGTGGTTTTGGTTTGAAACAAGTCGACAAAATTATCTCTATGTGATTTTTGCCGAAGATTCTTCTCAAAATTGATATGGATCACAGAAGCCTAAATTCTATAAATCACAATTAGCAGTTTGAATCTACAAGGAATTTCTACTTGGTATCAGAGTAGAAATCACACTAAAAGAGGAGAATATGATTTTGTCTTTTGCAGGTGAAATCGAATTTTCTTTACCATTCTTGAGATCCAATAAGATGTCATTCTACGAATTGAGACTCGAATATGCCCTTAGTGTAGTTCGAACTATATTGCTTGGAAGGACATGATGGAGGCAGTGTTGGAAGACAATGGGTAGAAGGAATTCATAAACAAATATATTCCTAAGTCTCCAACAATTGATGCTCAAGATATGGCAGAGTGGAGGATTGTGTGAAGAGGTGGATTATGTTGTTGCAATACATTCTCACAGAGGAACAAAATCTTGATATTTTGACAAAGGCCTTATCAAGAGGGAAGTTTGAGTTCCACAGGTGCATGATAGGGGTGGTTGATAATCTCTTTCATATTGAGAGGGAGTGTTGAAAACCCAGAAAGAAAATCTGAGCTTGACTTTTCCTTTGTCAAACTAGAGAAAATTCAAATTTTTATTTCAGCAGAAATATTGGAGGTATTTAACTGAGGTGACATGACACTTATCACTCAATTAACTCAATTAATTTGAGTTGAGGAAGCTTGAGTTAATTTCAGTATGATCGATTGATAATTTGTAGAAATCTATTTCAGTTAATTTGTGTTATTGTCAGTTAAAATTGTTCTAATTATCAAAGGAACTAGCGGAGGTCAAGTTGTGGAAACAGAACTTCGACCACACTCAGTGATCAACCAGTTAACTGATCAATCAGCCCAAAATAATTGTTTCATGCAGAGAATTTGAGTTACCTAGCTGAGATGGAGATTCCAAGGAAGTGTACTATCATTTGTAGCATATTCCCATGTGTATGGGTTGTGCATGCAGTCAAACGAAGGACCTAGAGAAACTGTGCAATTCAATTGTTGGAAATTCCTAAATAATAGGGGCTAATTTCCTATAGGAACAACACAAATAAATAGGAGCTTGGAGGGCATGAAATTTGACCAAGTGTTGGCCAAATTCATTCAGTTAGGAATATGGATAAACTATACACTTGCAGGGTGTGCTTAAACTTGAGCAAGCATATGTATTTCATCTCTATTCTTTGATTAATGAAATATAAATAGGAAGGGGTTTTGAGTAGTTGCTTTCCCTTAGATAACGCTTTGTGCATGTATGATGTTTCCTTTTGCATGTTTATGATTTTTGTCCTAGATGGTGAATTAACTTCCTTATATAAATAGAGTAGCTTCAAGTCTTGTGATTTAGTAAATTTCATGAGCAGTTTTGAATCTACACATTAATTTCTACAAGCAATACTTGTAAATCACGTACAAAGAGCCAACATAGATTATAAAACATGAAAAAATATGAAAAAACGTAAAATAACTTGCATGCACGAGAAAATGAGCATGCAAACTAGGAGGGCGCACTTTCAAACCACGAAGGAATATACAAGGTTATTCAGGGCTTTGTAGTGCACTCATGTGCTCAAGCAAGTGGAAAAATATCATCAAGGGTGCACTGTCACACTTTAAAGGGACTAAGGAATAGGTTGAAAAATCTTCGGGCCTTCAAAAAGTGCCCATACACTCAAGGCAAAGGAGGGAGCATTTTTTCTTGCCAAAGGGCTGAAGGAATATGCTTCATGTCTTCGTGATGTGCTGATGCACTCAAGGAAGTGCTCTCAAGAGGAAAGCCTGATCAATACGGGCACATTTTTTTTAGGTTGATTGGGCTTCAAGCTCAAGAAGTGTCCTATACCTATTGGAAGCTCATAAACAAGTTTGAACAACAATATTTTATGCTAAGATGAGGAAAAGAAATATCTCCAAGGCTTTATAACTATTGTCACATTCAAGGTGGAATATCAAAGTTTTGAAGAAAAAAGATTTTTTGCATGTGACAATAGTTTAACACTTGCAACATGAAGATTCAACATTAACGCCGACAAACAAATTGAAAAAAAAGGATCGATAGCAAGAAAATAAAGAATGGACGTGAAATCATGAAAAGCAATGAATATATTTGAGATGCAAAGCTTACTTGTTGCACTAGTTGATGAAGAGACTCTTGATTCCCAATTGTGAGCCAAAATCATATGGAATGTTTATGCAACAAGAATGATTAATTGATTTTATTTAAAAAAATACACATGCAAAATTGATTCATGCATGAGCGCCAGTTGTTGTTGCATGAAATGATTAGTTAAGAGAAGTTAAGTGAGCTCTTATTTCCTAGGAGTGTGCTCACATGCAATAATATGGCACATGCATGCATCCAAGAAGGGAACATGTCTTTGTCAGGATGGATTGCACTCATAGAGGACACACTTTTTTAGCATGAAGGAGTGTGCTCAAGGAGGGTGCACTTCTTTGTCTTGAAAGAGTGCGCTCAAGTTGATTGCATGCCTTCACCAACTTGGAGTGCGCTTTTTCTTTTACGAGTGCTTTTATTTCTTTTGTGTGATTTTTCATTATTTTTAGTGTTTTTTCGAGTGTGTGTGTGGTGAAAAGGAAAGTTTCTAAGTCAAGAAAGATCATTAGTTCACCTAAACATGGACTAACTAATTCAAGAACTTCTAATGGTTAAGTGATGATGCTTAGGAAACATTGACTTAGGAGGATGTGACACTAGGAGAAAATACATAGATAGCCAATAAAAAAATGGAAAAACTCAAGGGGGCTTGAAATGATAGTTATTGTAGGCTCCAAAATTGACATAGGAATTTTTTTTTGAGGTTTGTTGTCACAACCACAATAGATTGATAAGCCATCATCAAGTATCAACATCATAAACACCATTGTTAATCTCAAAATAGAAAGGCCTTTACTAACAATTTCTAACTCTCCACTAGATTAGAGCATAATATTGGGAGGAATACATTTGGACACCATCACCATAGCCTCTCAAGGAACATACCCCATCTGGATGTTCACCAGGTATGTCCTTCTACAACTATTCTTATCTTGGATTCCCAATCCTCAAAGAATATCAACCTTCTTCGACTACTCTTATCTTGGATATCTTTTCCTATCCTCATAGGGTATCGGTCCATAGGACTACCACCTATCTTGGATTCCAAATCCTCAAGGAATATCAGTCCCATATGCTTATTCAATCTTCCATTCTACCTACTAGTGCCTTCCCTAGACTTACGATTGTTAGTCCTGACCTAGTGCATGACACATGGAGAATACAGTGTCCACCATCACTCCCTCTCAACCAAGGAGAATATCCTTAATTCCTCTCAACTAGGGAGACATAACCACAAGCCTTAGCTTGTCACATACTTTAGAAATACGTAAACTACATTTTCTTCTATGGAGATATCGTTGCAGTTGCAGGTTTCCTTTCTCGCATATCATACTTGAGCTTCGACCTTCGTAGATGTCAAATATTTTATGGATCCAAAAAAATTTACATTCTGTCTTTATGACAAGGTTTCTCGTCTCTTAACAGAATCACATCATATCAAACTTTGACCTTTCTGGATCTTGTCAATCTTCATGTAACTTTTTCATCAAATGGTTCATCCATCATCTTCAAGGAGCCAAACTTCCTCATAGTTTCTAACACATTCCTTATTCCTTACATAATAGAATTTATTCCTCATGTTATTTCAGACCATTATTAGTGATTTCCACTCAATTCATGAAAACAAAAAATTGTTGGTACAATATCATCAATAAAGTTATCTCAACTGATATCTTTCCAACTTATGTCCTTCCAGGGAGCCACCATAATTAATAGAGTTTCTAAATCACAATAGCCTCTAGTCAAGGGATTAAATTGATCTTCAAGTCAAATTCTTGTTTCTTTCTTCCTTTGAGGCCAACATTCCCTTGCATGGTCTATCTTCATATTGCAACAATTGTTTGTTTCATGCTCTTCAACTTTCAATCATTAAGCAATGTGAACGAACCAATTAGTAAGCTTCAATATTGTATCCATCAAGTTATTTATAGCTCCCTCTTTCCATCTGAGGTAAGTGAACTTATTTTCCTTTAATCAAATTTCTTGATGAAAAATTCAAAATGCTCCTTTCTACTTCATCTTTATGCTTTTCCACATTCTTCTACTTCTTGCTTATCCTAGAAAAGTTTTAGATAAACCTTGTCTTACTTATAAACTATCACATTTCATAGCTACAAGTTTAGTGTCATATACATTATGGTCTCACTGCCTCATTATAGTGAGCCTCATAAAATATGTGAGCTATAGGAAAGTAGATACTAGCCACCTGAAAAATGCAAGGCACAAAAATCCAAAGTGCGAGTCATACGGTGAATGTAGCAAGACCATTGAAATATATAGAGCCATTGCAATAAGTCAAACCTAAGAGATAGTGAGATATAGTGATGTATCGATCCACTGTAACCACTAAGTTAACAAGCCACCAAAAATGTGAACCTCTGTAACCATAGAGATAACGAGTCACCATAGACATATATACATTGAACCATTGTTACATAGAATATGCACCTTGTGTTAGGGTCCTATAATAATAGGATTCATAATTTTGAATTGACTATGATTAGTCTTGTAATATTGTACATACTTTTCTTTCTGCAAAATGTTTTCCCATATTAAAAATAAAAAATGTAAAGAGGGTAAGTCCTAAAAGAAAAATCAAAGGACTAAAAGAAAAGAATGAAAAAAGAAAATAAAATATGAACCCCACCAAAAAGAGATAAAAAATAGATTCTAAAAGTGATGCAAATTCAAATGCCATTGATTTTTACTTTGCTTTGCAAAATAAGATTGTGTGCAGCTTGTCAAAAATGCGACAATCCATGATGGTCAAATAGTTTAATCTTGATTCATTCATGCTTTAAATTTCATGTTGATAGATAGAGAATAAAGATCTACCCAGACTGTTTAATCTTGGAAGATCGGTAGTTAGGTAGATAATAATAATGATCTCATCAATTTAATCTGAGCCATTGGAAGTTATAAGATTACAATTATATAGTTTGCTTATCAAAGAAAAATAAATAAAGGGTCAACAAGCTCAAATGCACCCAATAAATGAAGAAAAAATGCTAGGGTAAACAAAGGGTAGGTAAAAGATGTTTTGGAATGCATAAGGTTGCTAGCTAAAATGCACCTTCATCATGCTTAATCATGTGTTTCATGTGCACGAGGAATTATCAAAGAAAGAGGACATTCACAAAAGTTGTATATTATTTTGGGTATTTACCCTAAAAGCTCTATATAATTTTAGGCCTGAATACTAAAGCTCATTCACTAATTTCCTCTCATTTCACTAAACCCCTTACATGTCTAATTTATTAATTTCCCTTCATTACCCCTTCATTACTTTTCATTCCTTAATATTTTTCCCCTTCTTAGTTCCAAAAGACCCTTCCCTCTTCATTTCCCCTTGTAAAAATATCCCTTCCCCTTCATTTTACCTTTTCCCTTATTTCATCTCATTTTCCCTTGTAAACCCACTAAAACCCCCTTATCCTAAGTTTGAAAATTTAAAATGTATCTGGCCCCATTGGAAAAACCTCCCTAATACCCTTTTAACTCATCCCAAATGTTTTTCTAAACACCCGCTCTCGTATTCCCCAAACCCTTTATATTATTCTAATCTAAAGTTTTTATACATTTATTCCCGCTTTATATATTTCACCCTCCCACTATATTATATCCCTGATCCCTAAAAACCTTCACATATGGGTTATAACCCTCCATCGTATAACCCATGGTCCCCACTTCTATTTTAATACCCATCACATCTATTACTTCCTGTTACATTTTAATGAAACCCAACCCCACGCCCCGACTCATCCCTCGTAACTTCGCCATGCGATAACCCTCCGATCACCCACCTCCAGATCCAATGGCCCACATCCCATATCGTGCGCTGTGAAATCCGATCTGTAGAAATTCCCACTGTAGATCACATGGTAATGCAATGTACTAAAGCAAAACACTTGATCTACTTCTACAAATAATTTATTGGAAGCTTAATCAACCATGAGCAACATCAATAAGAAAACATATAACTGAGAAGAGAGCAATCACGCATAACACAGAAGAATTTACCCGGAGAAAGCACTTGCCTAAAACCCCATCTCTGTATTATCATACAAGTGGAAATATAGTCTGGATTACACAAAGCCTTAGCTCGGAAGCTATCCAGCTCTCAGTAAAATCCCTCTGCTACTCATAGACAGTCAAAGGCTTCTCACAAACCTTCTCCTCTACCCTCCAAGCCTCCTATTTCTATGCACAGTTTTTCCTGGGTCCTCCAACTACAACCTATATGATTCTCACCTCACACACAACACTGACCTCTAAAATAACTGCACAAACCTGAAGGAGATAAATCCTCATCATGGATGAGCTTCCTTTATAGGAAAAATATTCATCCAACTGATAGTACATTGTCCCTTCTCTGATCGCAACTGGGTCTTTGACAAAACTGACAAGCATCAGTTATACATGAGTGAATACACAGTTATCTGAAAATAATAGTTGTCACATGCATGCAAGCATCAACAAACTATATCTCAGTAATTAAACAACTTGTTAAATTAATCTAACTAAACTTGACTAAGTTAAACTAAGTCAACTGATCCTCTCAATATAGAACTCATCGTTAATTCCTCAATCAGTGGAGCAAATCAAGGATACATTCCCCAATCAGTGGAGAAATAATTGCATGTTCTCACAAAGACTTCAAGTTTGCTTTTCCTTAACTAATTAACTCATGGAAAATTAATTAATTAATATTTTAAACTGTTGTTAAGACCAAATTCGTTTTTTACTTCCTATAGTTAGACCAGGGACTGCTATAAATAGGAAGGGACCCAGAAATGTATTTTTAGAAGATGATATTTTTAGCAGTTTCACCTCTCACCCAAGGTGGCCAAAATGCCCATTGGTCAAACTACTATTTTTAGCAGTTTTATTTTTAGCACTTTCTAAATTTAGCATTTCTTGTTGCACATTTTTCAACACAATATTTAACATCCCAAAAGCATGCGAGATTCACGGTTTTCCCCACCTGCCTTTTTTCTACGTGGCAGCCCCACGTTATGTTGCGTCCTTTGAAAAAATACCACCCTACCACTCAAAAGCAGTGCGATGAACCATAATATTGCCTCCTCGCATAAGATGAAACCGCTACTATTCAAACTTAACCCCGCGCTGAAAGGTTAACCACTATTGGTTAAAAACAAAAAAGTCACCCTTTCCATTCTTTTCACTATTATTTTGTTGCAAAGAACCTTTGCCGACCAATTCTAAAGCCTAGAAACATTGCTCAACTGTTTTAACCCATTTACGACCAGAAGACGCTGCAAACTCTAATTTGAAACAACATAAAGACCATTGAAGCCTCAGAAAGCCTTCGCTACCCCCAGAGAACCCTTCTGCATGCCAAAGCTTCTGCATACAATATTTCTAATATGTTAATCAATTGAACTAATTAAAATCCTTGCCGACCTAAAGAAAGCCATTGTGCATCTAAAAAACCTTTCTGCAAACTGTGTTCATCTTTTCACACTATTCAGAGGTCCTAAGCCTACTCCTTAAGCCAGATAGTAATTAATTCAATAAAATAAACAAATCTATGGCTTCCCAAAGCATTCTGAATGCAAAACCCCCGCAAACTCCTCACCTGGATATTGACCACCTCCTATTGACCTCAAAGAGACAACCTCCCCTAGCCATCTATTAAAACTCCACTACTGGAGTAAAGATAAATTCCTCAACCAAAATGATGACATTCAACTATGGGAATCAAATTTACCCAAATACTTGTTCCCACAGGTATACCAGTTCCCTAAAATTATCCACTTATGCCAACTCTGCTATTTCCCAAGTCAAAGAGCCATAGTCTCTCCTAACCAGCAGATTTTATTCACAATCACTGCAGAGTCAATAAATGAAATGTTGCAAATCCATCCAAAGCCTAAAGAAACCCCATTTTCTATTGAAAACCTACTTGATCTGTACTTAAAGCTGGACCTTCCCAAGAGATCTCAATTTTTTTTTGACTTTCATCCTAGAAGAGGCTCCTATTTCTACAGACAATCCTCCATACTCTGCCACCATTTTCTCTGAGAGGACCAGACAGATTGTAACCATGCTGTCTTGTATTCTAAGATATACCACTGATGAATATGTAGATGAGCCTATACTTGGTTTCCTTTCTATATTTTTCCCAGGAAAGCCTCTAGTTACAATTTTCATTTTTTCCCAGTTCTTAGCAGATAGAATCCATGATCAATTGATGAGATTGCCAGATGAAAGAGTATTCAAATACTCTTCAGTATTGCTCAAGATGTTTCTATACTTCCAATCAGAAAGGTTTATAGTTAACATCCAAAATTGGACACTAAGGGCCATCCTAGATCTGTTATAGTTTTGGACACCCTTAATCCAAAAATATTCCATTGTTTTCAACTACAAGGAGTTCATTGATTCATTTGTTCACCCAGTGGTTAACATGCTAAGCAGTAGCAATCAACCCAGGGTCAATGATGAGATAAAGAAATTTTTACATTTGTCTAAACACAATAGAATATGGGACTAGTATTTATACCAGAACCACATTGAAGTAAGGGTGTATGGATGTCAAGTCATTCCATATAAGCTGCCTAAATATCTCCCCATGAGGATATTTACATTAGAGTATATCAGGCAGATCATAAATTCAGATGATGTGAATTTTCTATAAGCCAGGAAGAAAACACAGTTTAAAATAAAAAACTAGCTTGGTCCTTTTATTTGCAATAATAGGGAAGCTGGAGAAGAAGCAGAAAAATGTTTACAGGAAATGAAGTTCAATAATAGTTTCAAATGGAAGCATGATCCTTTAGGTGTCATAACCAAACTGAGACTCAAGTTTAAATTGAGCCCTTTTATGCATGAGTCCAAGCCAGAGATTGAAAAATATGCCAACCAGTCAGAGTGGTTGGAAAACACCTTAATGGATATGGAGAAAAAGATGCATACTAGTTCCATTCTACATACTCCAGCTTTACAGGACATAAATGAAAAAAGGACTAGGGAAGAAGGCTCTTGCTCAAATAAAGGTACAACAAATGACAAATTTGAAATTATGTACAGGAATAATCCCATGCTAAATCCTATAAATGAGCAAGAAGAGATAGTTGAGACAATTGAAATCATTGATACTGACACAATTGTTAAAGAGAATACAACTCCAGCAGTTTCAGAGAAAACTCATCAGCCTTCAACCTCTAATACTCAAATTATTCAAAAGTAGCATAGTATTGAAGTCTCTTCATCAAGCAAACCAGTGGATAAAGAAAAAGACATAAAGGAGAAATATAAAGAAATCAAGTTAAGAAATGAAGCATTGAAAGCTGAAACCTATGCCCAATATTTCAAACAGACTCCTACTGATCAAAATAGGTTACTTTCATCTTTTGACCTTAAAAAAGGGAAAATTCAAATGACCTTTTTGCAGCCCACAGTACAACATCCTAAGTCATCATCATATTACAAAAAGATATAATTTGAAGTTTTGGCCAAGAATGTTCATCCTATAGATCAAACTGAGTTTCATAAGCAAGCAGGGGTAATGATATATTCAACTATGACCAACAAAGTTATGAGTGTACAAAAACTTCAAAATTCTCTAGAGAATATCACAGCACAGTTTAAAGTAGATAAGGCATCCTCACAAGTAAAGGATAACATAATTAAATCACTAGAAGACTTGGTTATTGAGATTGGCTATAATCCAAATGACATCAATGCAACAGAAAAGCTCATAAAAATGAAGAATGAAGACATTGTTGCATTGAAGAAGCAACTAAAATTGCCTCCTTCTGAATGATGCAGGAGCATTCGACTCAGAAATATTATTGTATTTTAGTAGACATAGGGGGTCTTATGCTTTCAAGGAAGTTGGATTCCTATGTATGTAATTATTAATGTTTTGAGAGATTAGAGTAGGAATTAATTAGAAATTGTGAGGATATTTGTAAATGCTTTCGTATGTAGGAGAACATGAGTGACTAATGATGATGAGAGAGTTGGAAATCAACTGTAACTCTTATTTGTCTCATGATTCGAGGAACTAGAGAGGATTCTTAAGGATAAGTAGGATTTAGTTCAACAGATTAAGGATCTGAACCAGAATTAGTTCAACAAATCCTTTTGTATAAATGTAAGCCTAAAAGGCATAGAAGGGGTTAGCTAGTTAATTAGTTAGTTAGAGTTTGACTGTAAGCCTACGGGCAAATGGAGGAAGTAGTGTCAAAAGGCCACTAATATAGAAGATCATGCTAGAGAGGGAACTTCTATGTAAATGTTTGAGTGTTAATACAGAGAACAAATTCCAAGTTTATATGATGTGTGACTGTGCATTGATTAATTGGTGGAATTATAGATTGTATGTGAATTAGAGAAATTTTGTATAGTCTGTGTTGTAGGTGGAGTTTGACAGAATGCAGAGAAGAAGTGGAGGATGAAGAATAGTGTGGATTGTTGAATCCTCTTGAAGAATCAAGGTTAAAGCTCAAGAGTGACAACTGTTAAGAGTACATAGAGTTAAGTCTGTGTTGAAATGTGAATTCCATTAATAAGCGTAACCATTGGGTTTTAGAACAAATCAACGAAGGAGAAGAGTTCCAATCGAAACTGAAGTCGATTGAGCAACAGTCGTCAAATCGTCTAGATCGACGGATAACATTAGAGGAACATAAGAAACAAGACTAATTCATGGAGAAACTCGAGAATAGATCTAGATGGTCCGAATGATGGATCCATAGATCTAACGGTCATCGCGTGGTGAAGATGCATGGGCGTTAAACATAATAGAAAAGCAGTTTTCATAGGCAGGAAATAGATTCTCACGTGGCCTCAAAGCCGTAAGCGAGATTTGAAAAATGGACTCGAGAAAGTTATAGACTGTGATCTAATCCAGTTGAATTTCAGATAGATCACAACTGTCTGTTGGATGGTTGATCGGACGGATATTGCGTCGGAAATTGCACGGAGGATATTTCCAAAATTGGATGCAATGGGGTTTTATTCAATGGGCTTAAAACCTCGTTGAGTTCTTGCCATCGTGACCGTCTGTTGGGGAATTGATCGGACGGTGATCGCGCGCGAACATGTGCGTAGTTTAGAATGTTAGGGGGACCCGAGGAGTTATTCATTTTGACTGATGAATGGGTTATAGTTGGAGATCACGCGATAGATGTTGATTTGGTGAAGTGAAATCGACAATATGGATTGAAGCGCCTGACAAAAGGTAAGGTTTAAGTGCGGTTATATAATATTTCTATCATATGAGAATTATAATAGAAATAAGCGGAATAAACCTATTATGGGTTAAGTCGGGTTTAACCAAAGGCTAAAGACCATGGTATGGTGTATGGTTAACATGTGTAGTGATAGAAATCAGAGTCAAAGGGTTATTAAAGTTTAGACTTTGGATAAGTTAAATCAATGTTTCTGCATAAGGCTTAATTAAGAGCACTAAACCTTGAATTGTGAAGGTTTTCACCATGGATCAAGTGATTAATCTTAGGACATGACAGAGACATAGTCAGACATGCGATTTTATATGCATAGTGTGGGTATTAGCGGTTTAGGCTGCATCATTTGGTATCAGAGCTAGTTAAAGCTCTCTTTAATTAAAGTAGAATTGTGAAGAATGCAAGTGTGATTGCAAGAGAAGGAGGAGATCAAGTTATTTGAATCTGATAAGTAGAAGGCATGAAATAAGATGAGAATAAGTTATACCCTTAAGAAGAGATTGTAGAAGCATAAAGAAAGCACAACGATGCTTGTTTTCTTGAGGAAAATGGAGATTCACTCGAATGTGAAGACTGGATGGAGATTGCTTGTGAAATCATATAGGTATTGTTTGATTTAAATCTAGGTTGAGTTTTGTAGGTCGAAGACAGAGTAAAGATTGAAAGAAGTAGATAGAAAAGGAAAGTTGTATGTGTTCTAAAGAACAAAGTGAATAGAAGACTGGGAAAAAGTGGCAGTGAAACTGAAGAATCCAACTGAAGGTTGGCAGAGTGGACAAGAGTGTTCTCAGAGGGAAACTGAGCAGAAGTATTTTAAAGTGGCCATAGAAATTTTGCAACTGCAAGCTTTTAAAAGCTTGGAATGATTTTTGTTTTAATAACATTTATATGCAGATAACAACAATTAGTGAAGCATCTGAGCAAGAAGATAACAACTTGAAGAACAGTGATGAAGGAAGCCAGTAAGGGTTTTTGAGGGAGAGTGGCTAGAACCTAGTATTTCATTTGGGTTTGAAATACAAGAGGTCAGTTGTGTTCTCAAAAGTGCAGATGAGTTAAAGTCTAGAGCATGGAGTGCTCATATGGTTATAGAGGAGAGAACTAGAGAGATGCCAAAAGACTGAGCTCAGGGGAGAGAAGCTTAGTGAGGTATCATACAACAGGGAGGACTTGTTGTTGCAGAGACTTGTGCAACTCATAGTGAGTGAGAGAAGAACTCGTAGATATGGAGAAGAAGATGACTTCCGATAGTCATTGTAGAGGCTCAGAGAAAATCCACAAAGTGAAGAAAGAAGATGCCAAGGCAAATGGCAAGAGAATGAGTCAAGAGGAGATTGACAAGGAGATTGCAGAATTAAAAGAACAACTCAATGTATTAAAAATGATACTAGAGGAAAACCAAATACAAGGATGGGTCTTGAGGAAAAATCTAGTGAAGTGGTCTAAGTTACAGAGAAGGCTACAACATAGGCAAGTGAAGTGGTCGGTGGAAAAACTTAGAGAAGCTGAGATGGAAATGGAAGTTTCCATTTATGGAGCAGAACAGGGTGAAGTTCTGGGTGAAGATGAAGAATGAAGATCTGTGGAAGGTCTCATGAACTATTGTGATAGTTCAAGGCAACATGAAGAAATATGGACAAAGGTAGCAGCAGAGGTTATAAAACCTTGTATTTTTGAATTTAATAGTTTTGGTGTGTTTGCAAGTTCTGCAGAGGATTGGCAATCTTATGAAGCTGTCAGAAAAATTGATAAAAGTCACCAGAACTCAGAGGAGAGCTCGGATCAACATACTGATGTACTAACAGAGGATGAAGAGTACTTCTAAGAAGATAAGTATTCTAGAGCAGATTATGATGAAGAATTCCTCTTGAATGAGGAAAATACTGAATTGTTGTAGCAGAATTTTTTTTTTGATGAATTGATATTTGGAGTTGTTACAAAACAAGGACAATTCCTTGTGGAAGAAGGAGATGAAGTTTAGCCTGAAGAGCTAATATGTGAAACATCAGTTGAGGCTATTGAGCCTTACATTTTTCAAACTGACAATTGTTGTATGAATATAGGGACTATAATTGTTGAAGGAGGAAAATTCTCAAATACTGTTACACAGCATGGAGTTAATGAAGTATTGATTTTTGTAAATGTAAGGAGAGAATAAGAACTTATTTCTGTGAAGGTGAATGAGACAGAATTGTCTATGGAAGACAATCTGATTGAATCATTGAGTAATAGTGACCATGTAAAGGATGAAGCTGGAAATGAAGAGCATTGTTATAAAACACTTGCTAAATGTAAAGAGGAAATGAATTGCTGGAGAATTTGCTAGGAGAACATGGTAATAGGAAAGAGATGATTACAACAATATTTTCCAACATAAGAGAGTCTCTAAAAGTCATGGAGACTGAAGGGTGTTTTAATTTACAAACCAATAATTTGTTTACAGGAACAATGAATAGAATGAATGAGTGTGATGCTGTTATCGAAGAAATTGAATAGAGTTTATTTGGGGATGAGATGGAAGTGCAGAAGCAACAAGAGGGTATGGATGTAAGGGTTGTAGTAAGGATCCAACAACTCCAAAGTGAAGGTAACCAACATAATATTAAAGTAAAACTTGAAGAAGAGACTATGTTAGCTGAAAACATAGTAAAGAATCATCATTCCATCATGATGATAGGCACAGTGGAGATAACCATGGAAGATATTGAGGAAGCTAATAAAGAAGAAGGACTAAACTCTCATTAAAGGATTAGTGAATGTGAGAAGGAATTGGAACTACCTAAGAAATGGTTGAAAGCACTAGTAGGGACGAAAGAACCTGATGAAGATTGCAAAGGATATGTAAGGGATGAAGTTAAACACAGAGATTGTGATATGGATAAAGGAGAATCAGGTGATAGGAAGTCACTTGAAGTTGTCATGAAGATGAAGGAAATGTACAAAGACATTTCAAAGAAGCAAGATTAAAATTTCATTCTGATGGAGAATGAGACTATGTCGTCTCATGAGGACAACCAAGGGGGAGCACATGCACATTTGGTTAATGAGGAGACTGGCAGCTAGTTGGAAGAATTTGTTGTTGAGGATATGAAGGAAGAAAAGGCACAAAAGCCTTATTTTTTTTATCTTAACAATTGTTTTATGGTTGCAGGTTGTGATAAAGATACTGCTGCAAAGACAAAAAAATATTTGGCACAGGGGAACAGTCAAATGAAGGAGGAAAGGGAAAATTCCATGGTAGTACTCAGCGCATGGAATGAAAACATTAAATCATTGGAAAGTAAATTTGCAAACAAGGAGCAAAAATTAGATTTTGCAGAGGGAGATATCTTCAAGGATATCCAGGAAGTTTGGGTGGTAGCAATGTGTACAACAGTATCTAGAGCAATGTCTACGACAGTACCTAGAATAATCTCAAGAGTAATAGAAAAATCTGAAGAAAGTAACCGAAAGTTTAAATATGAATGGACAACATGCAGTAAGATGCTTCTGAAGTTAGTGGACAAAAACAACAACCTGAAGTAGAGAGAAAGAGATAGCAGTAAATGGCAGAGTATGCACCAGCACAAGGATGTGTTGGAAGTGGAAATTGAAGAAATATGGCAGTTGATGATGAAACAAACTGGATTGAGGAAAATGACAGCAGGAGGAGAGATAAATAAGAATTTGAAACTAATTGGAGAGAGGAAGACGAACTAGAAGACAACAGATATACAACAACGACAAAGGTGCAAGCCATTTGGGCAGTTACAAACTAAGGTTTGGGACCCTGGAGGTTTTTTCTATCAACATATGAGGACACATGATCAGGAGATCATGAATGTTTTCAACCTTGGGAGTCTAATGCAGGAGCATTCAGCTCAGAAATATCATTGTATTTTAGTAGACATGGGGGGTCTTATGTTTTCAAGGAAGTTGGATTCCTATGTATGTAATTATTAATGTTTTGGGTGATTAGAATAGGAATTAATTAGACATTGTGAGGATATTTGTAAATTCTGTCGAATGTAGGAGAACATGAGTGACTAATGATGATGAGAGAGTTGGGAATCAATTGTAACTCTTATTGGTCTCATGATTCGAGGAGCTAGAGAGGATTCTTAGGGATAAGTAGGAGTCAAAAGTGGACTTAGAGGATATTTAGGATTTAGTTCAGTAGATTAAGGATCTGAACCAGAATTAGTTCAATGGAACCTTTTTTATAAATGTAATCCTAAAAGGAATAGAAGGGGGTTATCTAGTTAGTTAGTGAGTTAGAGTTTGACTGTAATCCTACGGGCAGATGGAGGGAAGTAGTGTAAAAAGGCCACTGATATAGAAAATCAGGACAGAGAGGGAACTTCTATGTAAATATTTGAGTGTTAATACAGAGAACCGATTCCAAGTTTATATGATGTGTGATTATGCATTGATTGATTAGTGGAATTATAGATTGTGTGTGAATTAGAGCAATCCTGTATAGTTTGTGTATGTAGGTGGAGTTTGGCAGAATGTAGAGAAGAAGTGGAGGATGAAGAATAGTGTGGATCATTGAATCCGCTTGAAGAATCAAGGTTAAAGCTCAGGAGTGATAGAGGTTAAGAGTACGTGGAGTTAAGTATGTGTTGAAATGTGAATTCCATTAATAAGTGTAACCATTGGGTTTCAGAACAAATCAACGAAGGAGAAGATTTCCAATCGAAACTGAAATCAATTGAGCAGAAGTCGTCGGATCATCTAGATTGACAAATAACATTAGAGGAATGTGAGAAACAAGACCAATTCGTGGAGAAACCCATGAATAGATCTGGATCGTCCGACCAACAGATATGTAGATCTAACGGTCATTGCGTGGTGAAGATGCATGGGTGTTAAACAAAATAGAAAGACGATTTTCATAGGCAGGAAGCGGATTCTCGCATAGCCTCAAATACTTAAGTAGGATTTGAAAAACGGACTGAGAAAGTTATAGACTGTGATCTAATCTAGTTGAAGTTTGGATAGATCACAACTGTCTGTTGGATGGTTGATCGGACGGATATCACGTCAGAAAATGCACGGAGGATATTTCCAAAATCAGGCACGATGGGGTTTTATTCAACAAGCATAAAAACTCGTTGAGTTTCGGCAATTGTGACTATCCGTTGGGGAATTGATGGGATGATGATTGTGCGCAAACATGTGCGTAGTTTCAAGCGGACCCGAGGAGTTATTCAAAGAAGTTTAACTTCTTTGAGTTCCACTGGATGAATGGGTTAAAGTTGGAGATCACGCGATAGCCGTTGATCTGGTGAAGTGAAATCGACGGTGTGGATTGAAGCACCTGACAAAAGGTAAGGTTTAAGTATGGTTACATAATATTTATATTATATGAGAATTATAATAGAAATAATCGGAATAAATGTATTATGGGTTAAGTCGGGTTTAACCAAAGGCTAAAGACCATGGTATGGTGTATGGTTAACATGCGCGATGATAGAAATCAGAGTCAAAGGGTTATTAAATTTTAGAATTTTGATAAGTTAAATCAAAATTTCCTCATAAAACTTAAATAAGAGCACTAAACATTGAATTGTGAATGTTTTCACCATGGATCAGGTGATTAATCTTAGGACATGATAGAGACATAGTCAGACATGCAATTTTATATGCATAGTGTAGGTATTAGCGGTTTAGGCCACATCACTAAACATCCACAGACCAAGGAAGTTCTAGAGAATCAAAGCCAAAAAGATGAGATGATGGACCTCATTCTTTAGTTAAATGCTGAAGTAAAATAAATGGAGAATGAGATGGATAAGTTAGTACAAGAGAAACAGGCCAGCATGGAAGAAGTTACTGTCACTACTATTCCTATAGTTACTACAACAGTTCCTTCGAATTTGGCAGCTTCAGTGGCCACAACAGTTCCAGTAGCTACAACACTTCCCACTGCATCAACAACTACATCAGCAACAGGTTCAACAATGGCAGCAGCTCATCCTAGCGATGAAGCAAGTAAATTAATCAAAGCTAAGTAGGATATGTCCATCCAAACCAATGAAATATATAGAATTAAGGAACAAATAAAAGGTCTAGAGGATGAAAAGAAGTTGGCACAAATCATGCATAAAAATGAAACGCAGAAGTCAAACAGATTGATTGAGAGAATACAAAAGTTAGAGAAAGAATTGACATTGAAAGAACCACTTGCCTAAGCAAAGAAACAGCTATGGGCCAATATCATTAACTCTGTTAATGATATTTGGCCTTCTATACAGGTGATATTTGAACAAAATGATTTGTTCAAAGAGGCTAGTGAGGCAATTCAAAGGATAAGAGCCCAACTTGGGAATAAGCCAGAAGAAGCCTCAAGAATAATCCAGTTCCTTAACTCAAAGAACAAGTATGAATTGCAGGAGCTTGGAATAGCTGACAGAACTGAAACCATACTAGAAGTAAAGAAGGTAATCACCAAGAGGAACCTGATGACAAAACTTGAGGAGAAATTCCAAACAATGGAGCTAGCAATAGCCAGGTTTTATGGTGAAAATTGGATGCTTTGAGGCAAAAAGGTCTACCTAATTCAATGGTGATTAATGACAAGTTGATGGCACATGAAGACTATGATAAGAAAATAAGAGAAGTGGCAAAGGAACAAGCCAACAATTCCTCCATGAAAGGGATTCCTACATGAAAAGTGCTTTATCAGAATTTTGAGAACCTATTTTACCTCCAACATGAGGTAAAACAACTCTTTATAAACAAGCCTACTTTTGCAAAATACACAGAAACTGATGAAATCTACATAAGAATGGTAAATATTAAATTACCACATGCAGAGTCTTGGGAAAATTTGAATGATTTACTATGAAGATGAAAGGTAAAATAGAGAAGTCAAGATCATTCAAGGTAAAACAGTAAAGAGTAATAGAGTTTAAAGATGAAAGAGTATCAGTAAAAGGAATTATAAGAAACAGTCCAGTGAGAAAGCAAACAACAAGAGAGAAAAAAAAAAAACATAATATCAAATAAAAGCCAACAATAAACAATAAAAGAGGGATAGCTTACATCAGTTACATATCTGTCTCTATCTTCTTGCATGAAGATATTTATTTTTCCTTGAATAATGCCTAAAACAGTTTAGGATATTTTGTAATAGCTTCTTGTATTAATACTTCATAATTTGAAGTATTAGAGGTGTGGATTGCTGAACATTTCTATAGTTATATTGATCTAAAACCTGAGGGTTTATTATAAAATTTTCAAGTCAGCAAACTGGATTGAGTAATAAAGGCATTGCATTACAGGATTCATGTGTTGGGCTACTTTAGTGAAGTATTTTTCATTTGTTAAATTTTTATTTTCTTAAGTATTTCACATACTTAATGTTTTCCAATTTGAATGAAATAACTAGAATGTTACAATAGAATTTGTTTAAGTACACTCTGTCTTGAACAGTTATTCATTTTGATGTTTTCTTCTGATATCCAGAGTAAGGAATTCTTCATTACTCCCTAGTTCAATACCCAGGTAAGAGTATTTTCATGGATATTGTAGTTGTTGATATCCCTCCAAAGTATGGAATGATATTATCTCTCTCATGGAGAGAAAAATTGCAGGGATATCTACAGTTAGACATGTCTTATGCCACAATTTCAGTATTTGGTCAGCCCAAAAAGGTTTATAGAGAAACTTTAATGAAATACATGGTCAATAGTACAAATAAACCACAGAACTATCCTATTTATTTTGTACATTCTGATATGGATTCTTTCATTTTATGTAATTCAGACACTAGAAAACACAATAACGCAGTTGTAAAACAAGAAAATAAAGAACCTAATAGTGATAATATATTTCATGAATCTAGGTGGCACCTATACTTTGATGTTTCAGTGAACAGATTAGGAGCAGGTGTAGGAGTTTGGATTCGTAACATGGAAAATAATCATTCTGAAGGTCATGCCTTTAGATTAAACTTAAATGCACAAATAACATGGCAGAGTATGAAGCTTTGATCTTAGGATTGAAATTTGTAAGAAACCTTGGAGCCAAGAGGGTTTCTATCATGGGAGACTCGGAATTGATCATAAAACAAATTAAAGGAGAGTATTATGCAAATAATCCTAGACTTAGCCAATACAGAGAAATTGTTCTATATCTGATTAAAGAACTTCTTGATATTGATTTTGATGTTATTCCTAGGAAACAAAACATGCAAGCTCACAGTTTGGCTCCTTTTGCTAGAATTTTTAAATTACCTTTCCAGCCCAATCACCAGTACATTGCAGAGGTAAGACACATGCCTGTTATACCTGATAATCTGAAATATTGGCAGATTTTTTCACAAGATTCTCAAATCTATGATTTTATGAATGCTAAGGAAGAATTCCAAAACTGTAACATTGATATTGATTGTATAGTAGATGACATCATAAATAGAGAGATAGATATAAATGTTGTAGATGTAAATAAACCCACTAAATTCACTAAAGTAGAAATAGATAACTTAGAAAAAAGTAGAAATAGAAGAAATAGTTAATGATGATTATGAGATTTTAAACCTTAAAAATAACTTTTTTCCTAAGGGATTAGCCCCATTAGAATATTTGTTTGATTCAAATGATGTAGCTAGAAAACCAAAAATGGAACTTTTAAGATCAGACATAGAAGAATGTAACATAGGAACAGAAGAAAAACCTAAGCTTATTAAATTATCCAAAGCATTACCTCCAGCTAAAAAGCTGAAATACATAAGTCTGTTTAAAGAATTTCAAGATGTCTTTGCCTAGAGTTATGAAGACCTCAAATCTTATGACACCAACATTATTCAACATGAAATACCCATCAAAGAAAATCAGAAATCCTTCAAACAAAAGCTTAGGAGAATTAATCCAATTCTTATGCCGTTGATTGAAAAAAAAGTAAAAAATATGTATGAGGCACAAATCATAGCACCAATTAGATATTTAGATTGGGTCTCTAATTTAGTCACGACTAGAAAGAAAACAAGAGAAATCAAACTCTGTGTTGATTTCATAAACTTGAACAAAGTATCACTGAAGGATAACTATCCCCTCCCTAAAATGGACCACATTCTCTAGAGGGTAGTAGGGTCATCCAGAATTTCATTACTTGATGGATTCTTTGGATACAATCAAATCCTAGTCCAACCCGAAGATCAAGCAAAGACTGCATTCACCACTCCCTAGGGAACTTTCATGTATTTAAAGATGCCCTTTGGATTGATGAATGCTGGACAAACATTCCAAAGAGCAATGGACATAGCTTTTGCAAAAGAAATCCATGAATTTTTAGTCATTTACCAAGATGATATCACAGTATTTTCCAAATCAGATAATGAACATCTAGATCACCTAAGAAGAGTATTCATAAAATGCAGAAAATTTGGCATATCCTTAAATCCTAAAAAGACACTCTTTGGACTAGAAGAAGGTAAACTCTTAGGACACATAATATCAAAAGAGGGAATTAGAATAGATCTAGCAAGAATAGAGGCAATCCTAAACATCAGTCACCCTAGGAAAATTAAAGAATTGCAATCATTCTTAGGTAAAATAAAATTTCTTAGAAGATTCATTTCTAACTTAGTAGAACTAATCAGAGAATTGAATAACATGTTAAAGAAAGATTCAGCACTTAAGTGGACAGTAGAAGCTAAACAATCCTTTGAGTCAATCAAACAAACCCTTACAAGGACAATTGTCCTCATAAGTCATGATTTCAAAAAAGATTTTATATTTTTTTCTTTTGCTTCAGAACACACTATTACAACAGTCTTTTTCCAAAGGAATGATAAGGGTTATGAGCAGCCTATTGCATTTTTCAGAAAATCCTTAAGATACGCAACACTAAAGTAAAACATAATGGAAAAATAAGAACTTGCTTTAGTAAAGGCTATTAAATATTTCAGAGTGTACATTTTATACTCACACATTATTGCATATGTTCCAAGTTCAGTAGTAAAGGACATTCCAACACAGAATGGGCCTGATGGAAAGAGAGGAAAACAGATTGCCACTATTTTGGAATATGATATTGAAATAAATCCCACAAAACTAATCAAAGGCCAAGGTTTAGCTAAACTCATGGCTAAACCAAACTTTCAGGCCTTAGATACAAAATTCATTGGTGCTCTACATGATCAGGAAGAGATGGTGACTCCACAAATCAGTGAAGCTTTTTTAGATTCACCTTGGTATACAAATATCATATTTGTTTTTCTAAATTTACAAGCTCCTCCTGGTTTATATAGAACTAAAGGTAGATTCTTGAAAATGAAATATTATATCATAGACAATGATTTATTTTGGAAAGATAATGGTGGCATTTTGTTAAATTGTTTATTAAAAGATGAAGCTGACAAAGTCATGCAAGAGATTGTGGAGGACATCTATACTAGAAAAAAAATGCTGATAAGATTTTAAGGGAAGGTTTTTACTGGCCCACCCTTTTTGCAGATGTCAGAGAATATGTGAACTCCCATCACAAATGCCAAATATTTGAAGGAAAGGAAAAACTCTTACCATTACCCCTCAAACCTATCTCAGCAGAAATGCCTTTTCAACAATGGGGTTTATAATTCATTGGGGAAATTCACCCATCCTCCTTAGCCCAACATAAATGGATTTTGACAGCCACTGATTAATTTACTAAATGGATAGAAGTCATCCCTTCTAGACAAGCCACTGATTTTGTCATCATCTCATTCCTTGAAAACAATAACCTTTCTAGATTTGTATGCCCACAAAAGCTCATTACTGATAATGCAGCTTCTTTCAAATCTAAGAAGATGGTAGAATTTTGTAACAGATATCACATTACCCTTGGCCATTCCAGTGCCTATTACCCTCAAGGCAATGGGCTTTCAGAATCCTTAAACAAAAGCCTTGTTAATATCATCAAGAAATTGTTAGAAGACAATAAGAAGACCTGGAACAAAAAGTTGGTTAATGCCTTATGGGCACTGGATAGACTCACTACAAAAAAGTCCTTTGGTACATCTCCTTATATACTAGTATATGGAATGGATGTTTTTTTTCCATCCTCTCTAGGAGTTCCAGTGATGAAAATGATTCAAGAACCGCAGGTAGAATCCAATGATATCCAAAGGAGGATAAATCAGAAAATACATTTGCAGCAAACTAGGGAAGAAGCCTATGTCAAATCCCAAGTGATCCAAGATAAAATCAAAAGGATTTTTGACAAGAAAACCAAAGATGATGATTTTTACATAGGTGACAAAGTACTCAAATGGGATTCCAGAAGATAAGAAAAGGGTAAACATGGTAAATTTGATTTCCTATGGCAAGGCCCTTATATCATTTATGGTTACAGAGGTAACAATGCATTTTTCTTGAAGCAGTTAAATGGAACAAATCTACCAGGTGGACCAGTCAATGGTAGAATGTTGAAGCATTACTTGTCCCCAGATTAGCATTTGTTCATATGTTTACTTTGCTCATTGTACATAACGTTGCAAATTTTAGATTGGATTGGATGATTACCTTTTGAGGTTGAAGCTTGAAGAGAAGGCCCTAAGCTTTGAAAGGTGTAGCATCATATGTATGAATAAATAAGATCATAGAAAAGAAGTTACAAGGCAAGCAAAGTCAAAGTTTCAAAGGCTATTGATCTTAAAGTTCTTGACATTTCACTAGGAAATTCCATCCCCATGTGGAGCCACTGTTAGGGTCCTATAATAATAGGATTCATAATTTTGAATTGACTATGATTAGTCTTGTAATATTGTACATACTTTTTCTTTCTGCAAAATGTTTTCCCATATTAAAAATAAAAAATGTAAAGAGGGTAAGTCCTAAAAGAAAAATCAAAGGACTAAAAGAAAAGGATCAAAAAAGAAAATAAAATATGAACCCCACCAAAAAGAGATAAAAAAATATATTCTGAAAGTGATGCAAATTCAAATTCCATTGCTTTTTACTTTTCTTTGCAAAATAAGATTGTGTGCAACTTGTCAAAAATGCCACAATCCATGATGGTCAAATAGTTTAATCTTGATTCATTCATGCTTTAAATTTCATGTTGATAGATAGAGAATAAAGATCTAGCCAAACTGTTTAATCTTGGCAGATCAGTAGTTAGGTAGAGAATAATAATGAGCTCATCAATTTAATTTGAGCCATTGGAAGTTATAAGATTAGAATTAGATAGTTTTCTTATCAAAGAAAAAAAAATAAAGGGTCAGCAAGCTCAAATGCACCCAATAAATGAAGAAAAAATGCTAGGGTAAATAAAGGGTAGGTAAAAGAGGTTTTGGAATGCATAAGGTTGCTAGCTCAAATGCACCTTCATCATGCTTAATCTTGTGTTTCATGTATAGGAGGAATTATCAAATAAAGAGGACATTCAAAAAAGTCCTATATTACTTTGGGTATTTACCCTAAAAGTTCTATATAATTTTAGGCCTGAATACTAAATATCATTCACTAATTTCCTCTCATTTCACTAAACCCCTTACATGTCTAATTTATTAATTTCCCTTAATTTCCCTTTAATTTTCATTCCCTAATATTTTTCCCCTTCTTAATTCCAAAGGACCCTTCCCTCTTCATTTCCCCTTGTCAAAATATCCCTTCCCCTTCATTTTACCTTTTCCCTTATTTCATCTCATTTTCCCTTGTAAACCCACTAAAACCCTCTTATCCTAAGTTTGAAAAGTTAAAATGTATTAGGCCCCATTGAAAAACCTTCCTCGATACCCTTTTAACTCATCCCAAATGTTTTTCTAAGCACCTGCTCTCGTATTCCCCAAACCCTTTATATTATTCTAACCTATAGTTTTTATACATTTATTCCCGCTTTATATATTTCACCCTCCCACTATATTATATCCCTGATCCCTAAAAACCTTCACATATGGGTTATAACCTTCTGTCATATAACCCATGGTCCCCACTTCTATTTTAATACCCTTCGCATATATTACTTCCCGTTACATTTTAATTAAATCCGACCTCACACACCGACTCATCCCTCACAACTTTACCACACGATAACCCTCTAATCACCCACCTCCAGATCCAACGGCCTAAATCCCATATCATGTGCTCCGAAACCCGATCTTTAACATCCCAAAAGCACGCGAGATTCCCGGTTTTCCCCGCCTGCCTTTTTTCTAGGTGTCAGCCCCATGTTATATCGCGTCCTCTAAAAAAATACCACCCTACCACTCAAAAGCGATGCGATGAACCATAATACTGCCTCCTCGTGTAAGATGAAACCGCCTACTATTCAAACTTAACCTCGTGCCCAAAGGTTAATCACCATTGGCTAAAAACCAAAACACCACCCTTTCCATTCTTTTCATTGTTATTCTATTGCAAAGAACCTCTGTCGACCAATTCTAAAGCCCAGAAACTCTGCTCAACTGTTTTAACCCATTTACAACCAGAAGACATTGCAGACTCCGATTTGAAGCAGCATAAAGACCATTGAAGCCTCAGAAAGCCTCCATTGCCCCCAGAGAACCCTTCTGCATACCAAAGCTTCATTTTCCAGGTATTCCTAAAGGGCCAAAGGCCTGTACTTCGGATTTGCACAGTATTTCTAATAGGTTAATCAATTTAACTAATTAAAATCCTTTTCGACCTAAAGAAAGCCATTGTGCATCTAAAAAACCTTTCTGCAAACTGTGTTCATCTTTTCACACTATTCAGGCGTCCTAAGCCTACTCCTTAATCCAGATAGTAATTAATTCAATAAAATAAACAAATCTATGGCTTCCCAAAGCATTATGAATGCAAAATCCCTGTAAATTCCTCACTTGGATATTGACCACTTCCCATTGGCCGACAGAGATTTCCAGATCAAAGGCACAACCTCCCCTAGCCATCTATTAAAACTCCACTACTGGAGTAAAGATAAATTCCTCAACCAGAAAGATGACATTCGGCTATGGGAATCAAATTTACCCAAATACTTGTTCCCACAGGTATACTAGTTCCCTAAAATCATCCACTTATGCCAACTTTGTTATTTCCCAAGTCAAAGAGCCATAGTCTCTCCTAACCAGCAGATTTTATTCACAATCACTACAGAGTCAATAAATGAAATGTTGCAGATCCAACCAAAATCTATGAAACCCCATTTTCTATTGAAAACCTACTTGATCTGTACTTAAATCTGGACCTTCCCAAGAGATCTCAAATTTTTTTGACTTTCATCCTAGAAGAGGTTCATATTCCTACAGATAGTCCTCCATACTCTGCCACCATTTTCTCTAAGAGGGCCAAACAGATTGTAACCATGTTGTCTTGTATTCTAGGATATACCACTGATGAAAATGTAGATGAGCCTATACTTAGTTTCCTTTCTATGTTTTTCCCAAGCAAGCTTCCAGCTATAGTTTTCAATTTTGCCTAGTTCTTAGCAGAAAGAATCCATGACAATTGATCAGATTTCCAGATGAAAGAGTATTCAAATACTCTTCAGTATTGTTCCATATGTTTCTATACTTCCAGTCAAAAAGTTTTACAGTTAACATCCAAAAACTAGACACTAAGGGCCACCCTAGATCTGTTATCTTTTGGACACCCTTAATCCAAAAACATTCCACTGTTTTCAGCTACAAGGAGTTCGTTGATTCATTTTTTCACCCAGTGGTTAACATGCTAAGCAATAGCAATCAACCCAGGGTCAGTGATGAGATAAAGAATGTTTTATAGTTGTCTAAACACAGTAGAATAGGGGACTGGTATGTATACCAAAACCACACTGAAGTAAGGGTGTATGGATGTCAACTCACTCCATATCAGCTGCCCAAATATCTCCCTGTGAGGATATTTGCATTAGAGTATATTAGGCATATCATAAATTCAGATGGTGTGAATTTTATATCAGCCAGGAATAAATTACATTTTAAAATAAAAAACCAACTTGGTCCTTTTATCTGCAATAATAGGGAAGCTGGAGAAGAAGCAGAAAAATGTTTACAGGAAATGAAGTTCAGTAATAGTTTCAAATGGAAGTATGATCCTTTAGGTTTCACAAACAAAATGAGACTCAAGTTTAAATTGAGCCCTTTTATGCATGAGTCCAAGCCAGAGATTGAAAAATATGCCAACTAGTCGGAGTGGTTGGAAAACACCTTAATGGATATGGAGAAACAGATGGATACTAGATCCATTCTACATACTCCATCCCTATAGGACAGAAATGAAAAAAGGACTAGGGAAGAAGTTTCTTGCTCAAATAAAGATACAACAGATGGAAAATTTGAAATTATTTACAGGAAGAAGCCCAAGCTAAATCCTGTAAATGAGCAAGAAGAGACAGTTGAGACAGTTGAAATCATTGACACTGACAGAGTGGTTAAAGAGAATACAACTCCAACAATTTGAGAGGAATCTCATCAGCCTTCAACCTCTAATACTTAGATTATTCAAAAGAAGCATGGTATTGAAGCCTCTTCATCAAGCAAACTAGTGGATAAAGAAAAACACATAAAGGAGAAATATAAAGAAATCAAGTTAAGAATTGAAGCATTGAAATTTGAAACCTATGCCCAATATTTCAAACAGAGTCCTAGTGATCAAAATAGGTTACTTTCAGCTTTTGAGTTTAAAACGGGGAAAATGCAAAGGACATTTTTGTAGCCCACAATACAACATCCTAATTCATCAGCAGATTACAAAGTTTTGGCTAAGAATGTTCATCCTATAGAACAAATTGAGTTTCATAAGCAAGCAGGAGAAATAATATACTCAACTAACAAGGAGTGAACAATGACAATTTATCTTACTTGATAATTACTTGTGAAATTAATATTATCATTGAATACTAAAAAACTTCACTCATCAAGATAAGAAGAATGAAAATAACCACTAACAGGGTCAGGTTGTGGATTGTTCTCCCTAGACCTCTCTAAGAGATCATATTAGGTTTAATCCCCCCTTATGATTATGTTTTTTCCTGATAATGCAGTATAATCAACAAGTCCTTCCTAGAGACCTCCATGCCATCGGAGTCATCCAAGGAGCCTAGGAAACCATAAGGATTAGGTCAATTAGAGAGTGAACAACCACCATGTATGAGGGGAGAACGTTAAGAAAAAGGATTGCGAGAGAGAATATACCAATGTACAACCAATTAAGGATATGGGTACTACATAAGGATCCAAAATATTAGGGGAGAGGAAGGCATGGGGAGGGAGGTGATGTGGGTGAACCACTGTGTCAATTAGTAGGGGAGCCTATGAAAGTTTCAATAAAGAGCGAGTGGGGGATCCAAAGACAAGGGGAACAATTAAATGATGAATAAATGAAATATTAGGGTCACATGAAAATTTCAGTGGAGATATATTACTGAGAGAAGATGTGATGCCATCATTTTTCCCTAGATGAAGCTTCTTAATTGTACGAGGCTCTGATTTAGTGAGAACCCTGCAGAGGGATCTTGCCCATTCACTAGAACATTTGAGCTTGAGATTCCTTGTTATTTCTTTTCCAATTGTTTTAATCCTTTGGCTAACGATGAAATTTTGTGCATTAAATCTACAAATGACCCATCACATGTGTTTTAATATAGCAAAAAGTAGGCATAAATTACATGCAGGAAGGAACAATAAGTAAGTACATAATCATATGAAATACATGGAAGAGTAAAGAGACATAAAAAGAGTGGAGAACCAACAAATCATCACCTGAACTAATATATCATCAACAACCAATCTAACTTGTACATAGAATCAAGTACATGCATATATATATATATAGATATATATATATATATATATATAGAGAGAGAGAGAGAGAGAGAGAGAGAGAGATTGAAAAGGAAATTATAGTAGTTTAGCTTTCTCAACTGACTTACTCAGTCGACTCGACTAGAAAGTTTTTCGACTTATAATACATTCTTTAGTGTGTCAACTTGATTGGAATAGTCAACTAACCCCTCCAACATCTCCCCCACCCTCAATACCTTCCACATCCTGAACTCATTTGGAGATTTGGAGAATTACAAAATTTGAGAATAATGAAAAGAGGATATAAGAAGGATAGAGAGAAGTAGAAAAATGATACTAGCTGGATCATGAAAATTCACTTTATTGTCAATGACAATTGTTAGGTTTTTCCCTATTCTCATGCCAGTTTCTTGAACAACCCTATAGGCTATTCATCCTTGGATGTTTGTGCTCCTTGTCGAGGACTTTAAATATGAATTCCTCTTATTATCGTTCCCTGTCAACCAATTGGAACCCTTTACTTATAATTCTAGAATGTCATATTTTTGTTGATGTTTCATTCCGCATTCCAACATGCTTGGTTCAAAGAATTGAAATTTGGGGCAAGGTGGAGTCAATTGAGTTGATGGTATTTGGAGAGGGGATTCTCCAAATTTTAAAGATGTTGGTTGAATGTCTACCAATATTTGACAGGATATTGGGCTCAGACATCCAAATTTTTCATTTCTGAAAATAATTGAAATTTCTCAACCATGAATCTCTACTAGGTTAGACATGTGTTGGGCATGCCTTTCTATTCCAACTATTGAATTCTTTAATCCAGGAAGTTGAGTTGACCGTCTTTGGTATTTTTCTCTAGTTTGCAATAGACTGGTGACATTATAAATGATGAAGGTTGTAATATGAAATGGTTTCTCCAACCACAGGGTACCATCATGATAACAACTAATGATATACTTCACAACTTCTTCTTTCAAGCTCTAGAAGTCTGCAACCAAAGGTGCACCCAAGTAATTTAGAATTCTCACTCGGTGAAGCATCTTAAAATTTATGGTCCATTTCTTGTTGACTATGCCTAAATTCTTGAAGGAAACAAAGTGTTTTTCCCATGATGGCTTGTCCATTTTAGAATTATTGATGTTGTTAAGTTGTACCTCCAACTTCATTGCAATGTCCTTATCCAATCTAGATTTAGTGCTCAGTTCTGTGGGGGTCTTCTCAACTTGGAAATATATTGGATTCCCCGTCATCTTGGAATTCTTAAAATTCCTATCATCATAGGAACTTAAGAAGCTTTGAATCTAAAATTTCCAGACTTGAGATGTCTGGGAGTTCAGTGAGCTCAAATGTGGCACTTGGAAAAACATCGAAAATAATAGAGGTTGAGTTTGGTCGCTTAGTTGGTTTTCTAGCCATGGAATCAAATGCATCATCAATTCTGTCCTCAGCATACCATTGAATGTGTCTTATCACATTAATACCTATTTTTTCTATTACTCTATGTTTGTGCAACACACATGGTTACGCTGCATTTTGAGATTTGGAAGATGATTCACTTTTTGAATATGTAGATTCAATAGGATTTTTTAAATCTGATGTGATGCCTCTGTCGGTTATGGTGTCTTGGTTGGGTTCAACCCTTTGGTCAGTTTGAATTCTAATTTTTTGTCTTTCTTGTCTCTTCTTAGTTGAGTTTATCTCTTTTTTGAAGTATTCTCTGAATTTAAATCATTGATATTTCCTCCTTTTTTGATGTTGTGGATGTCAGTGTTGAATTTCACTTCCATATGATTTATTATTTAGGAATTTTCTAACGTGTTGTCCTTACTCCATTGCTTTTTGTTTCTTTCTAATATGATTGAATGTTTTGCCTCTTTGATAGTACTTATTTTGTTTTTAATTGGAAAGAAAGCATGGGAAACCCTGGAGTACCTCCCTAGGTTTCGTGGATAGTAAACCATCACCCCTAATTACGAGGACTCGTTCCAAGGGAAAAAACGAAATATTTTTTTTTTGTTAGCTTGACCCACAGGGGATTTGAACCTTGAATCTCATGTTTTATATAGTACTTCATAGCATGACGATCATCAATTGAGAATTTTCCCATGGGATCTCTTTGATAGTACTTATTTGTTGACATTTTTGTTATTTTATGGACTATCTAACTTTGAATGATAATCCTACTTATTAAAATATTCTTAACAACTGAAATCAACTTAAAAATAAATAGTGTACATTTAGTTAGTTAGCTAGATTTCCACAATGTGGTTTTTAGACTAGTCCATGTTCCTGGCACCTTAGAGAGGTTTTCACCAGTCTCATGCCAACGTTTTCAAGTGATATACTTATTTATTTAGGAACCATTTACAAGTGATTCAAATAAATTCCCTTCAAGTTTTCTTAATTGTACTTCTCCAAGGGCTAAGCCATGCAATTTCTAATTTCCTTGGTTTCCCCTTTACTCAAATATCTTATAATAGTGTTAAGTATTTGAATTTCATATTTTCATTTAAAAATACCTATCATGCCATGATTTTTATTGATTTTCACTTGTTTTTTGTGTAATGCATGTAGTCTATCTTCCTTTAGTCGTTGCAATTGGTGAACTCATTCCTTTTCGACTTTCAATTAGAGAAATTTTGAGGTCTAAAATCGACCTCCAAAGGAATATTATAACATAATAGTGGAAAAAAAAAAAATATTATATTAACTCATCAATTGGGTACTCCTTGGATGAAAAATTAACTTATGCATCCAATGAGTGGTCCCGCTTGAAATTTGACTAAAATTGTAAAGAGATAAGTTGAAAATACGAGTTGAAAAAGTAGTTTTTTTTGTTTTTGTTTTTGTTTGTTTGTTTGTTTGTTTTTTTGTTTACCTTTTTACACCATAAATGGTGAATCATCCCCCATTGTTTACATCATCATATTGAATCATATTGGTTCTTATAAAGTTGATTTTTGTTGTTTTGTTTTGAGGACCATTTTTTACCTCAAAATTTATCTAATGTTGTCATCGTACTTCGACATAGTCGATATGTTTGCAACATTTGCTGTATAATGTAATGTTACTATTGATTCTTATCCATATACTAATTTAAATGGTGTACATACATTTGATTGTTTGAATGTTGTTCAATATGCCCATAGGACCACCCAGATTTCGTTGTCCTATTTGTCCTTATCAATATTGCATATTTTTGTAAGTCCTTTATGCATTGTATTGTTAAATCATTCAATTTTTTTGTTAGCCTATGGGTGGTATGTTGTTGTTTCTATATTATGAATCATAAATTTTTGTAATATGTTTTTATTGTAGCATTGACGAAATGTGTACCCATGTCCCTAATTAGAGTTAGGGGGAAACTAAATCTTGTTACTATGTTTTCATAAATGAATTTTGCAGCTATTTCCTTTGTATAATATTTGAATGCATTTGCTTCTGGCCACCTTGTCAATTACTCCACTATTATAATGATATATTTTTCATGTGTTCTCCTAGCTCTTTTTGGAAACAAACTGACAATGTTGATCACCCAAAACTCAACCTTTTCTATGATAAATATCACATTTTTGGACTTGAGTTCGACATTCTTGGAACAAGGTGAACCACCATAATCCATCTTTTAGAATTTTCCTTCTTGTTGTATCCCCTTGATAGTGTCCACCAACAACTATTTTTTTAGCTTCACCTATGATGGATTAACTCTCATGTTCTAAAACACACCTTCAAATTATCTTGTTTGTTTGCATTTTGTATAATTGACCATTTATCAATGAAAATGAAGTTACTTTGATTACTAGATATTTTTTTTTTTGGATAATACATCAGATTATTTCTCTATATGCAAGAACTAAGCAATTTTTTCAAATTCTGAAAGAATTGCTTCAACTTTGAAAAAGTATGCATCAAGTAAGTCATCATCAATTTATGTTGAATCCTCCCCTGTATCTAGTTAAGATAAATGATTAGGCATGGCATGCTTCTTACCCAATCAAACTATTACTTCAAATTTGAACTCCTAGAATAATAGTTACCATTGACATATTCAAACTTGTTGATGGTGTTGGACCCACCAACATCTCATAGGATCTCCATGGTAAGAAGTCCCAACTAAACCTCAGACCGTTTGGTGTAGGAGTCCTAGCAGTGGGGTAGTACAGTATTGCCTTGAACGTGGTTGCACGTAGAGGTGAGTAATATGTCCCCGTTGATAGCAAGTGTATGACATGCATAGTAAGTCAAGGAAGGTGCATAAATGGGTCTGACACACGTAATAGGGATATGAGTGCACCCCTTAGAAACCTGTGACAACATGTGGTTTGAAAGGTAACACACAAGAGAGATACATCACAAGATGGAAAGAAGGTTAGCTAATGATACAAAGTGATGGTTAAACCAACAACACATCTTGATAAGATTCATAGAAACAAATATAGAAAAGTCCATACATACACGCATAAACAAACAGTTACATATATCGTTAGAGTAACCAAGATAACTGAAATAAAATAACAACATAT
Source organism: Pinus tabuliformis (assembly GCA_031772625.1). Taxonomy (NCBI): domain Eukaryota; kingdom Viridiplantae; phylum Streptophyta; class Pinopsida; order Pinales; family Pinaceae; genus Pinus; species Pinus tabuliformis. Next base: position 113,819,224 of record CM062816.1, read on the forward strand.
GCATGAAATGTGTTAGCTATGTTATATTAAGAAAGTGAAAGCTCCAATCATACATACAACCATGACCAACCACTAGTCCCGACAATGAAACGTTATAGTCACTGTCGCCTGCTCCTCCAAAGAGATATACTAGCTCTGCACTATGGAGAAGCCAAGGCTAGTTACAATACACTCCAAGCTTTCTCTAAGATACACCTATAGGAAGCTTGGCTCCGAAAATGCCTGTACAATGAATTATGACCCTTGACATTCCCTTTTGTGACTCTTCGCCTACTCTCATGACTCTTCAAATACTACATGACTACGACATTCTACTATCGGCACTTGTTCTTTCACTTTTACAGGATGTTATATTACAATCTGCACATGTACCCATGTGAGAAAAAATAGGCTTGAGCAAGCTATCACTAAGACTCGGACAGTTGTGGGAAGACCAACTCTTCGACATCCTCGTGGTGATCGATGGTGGTGAACTAATTCCAAGCTTGGTAGTCCATGATGGTGTTTGCATGCTCAATGGTGACATCCTGTTGGAAGCGAACTGGTGCCTTCATTGCATCTGGGTACATTGATTTGGCACCTCTGTCCAACTCGTCTAATAACATGCACATCATAGTCTTGAGTGCAGCTGAACCAATAACATATTGATGCATAGTGTCTGCACTGATCTCCAAGTCTGTGCTGGTGGCTACACGCATCAACTCATCAAAGTACATGTCAAGCTCCAGTCGGACTTGGTTCTTTGACTTCACCTCGGTGATTGTGCCAATAGATGGGATTGCGTGCGTGTGCACAATCACATCCATGCTTCTAAACACCCATGCATGTGAAGCCTAAAAACTAGTGATGAGCTACGGGAGTTCCTCATAGTTCCGTATCTGAGTCCAGATGTGTGCCTTCAACTCTACTGTCTTGGGCTTTATCCTCTTTGGAAAGTGCAATGGGGATCCTTTGTACCTCATTTTCCATGTTTGCATGCAACTGACAACAATGTGTAGATTTGACAAGATGCGTGCTCTCTTAGCACAACGTTGTTGCCAACCATTGAGATGGACAACCGACTTATGCACGGTGTTGAATCTGGAATACAACATCTGCGTGACTATATCGAGGGAAGATACTTCATCCAGTATCACCCTATTCAAATCTAATATGGAAGATGATGTAGGCTGTTCTCCTCCCTGCTTGGCCGCTTTTAACTCCTTAGCCATGTGCTCATTCTCTGCTGTCAAGAATCAAACACTTGAGCTGGTGGCTTTGACATATTCTATGGTAGCATTGGCCAATGCTGCTAGATGCTTGCGCATATCAGATACGATCACTCATTCTTCAAACTGCACAGGAGATATGTGAACATATGGAGTGGGAACTCTATGTGACTACACAACTCGTGTTGTGACTCATAGAAAGATATGTTGTGCATATCTGCCTCTAGATTATCTTCAAGTATCTTTATGTCTCCTTGATCACTTGGGACTTTCTTTGCTTCCGGATCTAGTGAAGCCAGTGAGGTGACCTCTTGGTTCCGAGAAATGAGGCCAATATCCTTATCTGACTCTGGTTGCACCCTATCTGTATCCATCTATTCTAGCATCCATTCAATATCCTGACCTAAGTCATGCTCCTACAGCTGCTCACCTTGTCTGATTTGTGCCAGCTGCTCGGATGAGTCTATAACATGTATGGGTGAAATTTCATCAACCTATGCATGTTGCGCTTCCTGTTGTGTCTGTCATTGTTGTGCTTCCTTCTCTCTTCTACGCAACTCCTGTTCTTCATGGAGTTGCTGCTTCTACTCTTGTAACTCCTTTTCTATTTCCTCCATCTTTCGTTTCTCTCTTTGCCTTTGCAGGATCCTCTTGTTGTGTTGTCACCTCTTAGCCTCAATCTCTAAAGCTGATTTCATCACAAGTGGATATGCTTTGAACTTGCAGCTTTGGTCTACCTTTGTGTTGTCAACAACCTTTCTCTTGCCTTTGTCATACGCAGGTATGTTATCCTCTATTACTTCCCTCTGCTTTGCTAACCACTCTACAACTATGCTGATCGATTCATTGAGCCTGGAGGAGTGATAATAATATATCCATGGGTCTTCCTCAGGTCAATGACATGCCCCATGGATCCAAGGAAACCACACTCTCGCACAGTGGTCCTTCACCAAGCAATGCAGGTCATATGGATTGAAACTTCTGGTTCTAAAGGTGAATCTTTTGAACTCCTCTGTCTCAACCTTAGCATGATTGAGATTACATATCTCGTACAACCTAGTCCACAAAGGAAGAGCAGGCCAAGGTGCCTTCTTATTCCGGTGCAGTCTCGCTAACAACCCTATCGAGATGTGATATGACACCTCTTGCATGATGAGCTTGTCCATGGAAAACTTCGTTAAACCATGTGGATCCTTCTCCACGTTGTACATCCATATGAAGGTGGCAGGGGTGAGGCATACCAATCTCCTATGTCAATCAATGCCTCCATCATCGCTTACGACATGCAAGGTGGATCCTGCTCAAATATCATTTTGTACATCGGGGTGAAAAGGTTGTCTCACAATTGTGTGATAACTCCATGGAAGCGGCATTCGAATAACAATCTGCAATAAGTGTGCACAGAGGTTTCCGAAGGTGTCCATGCCCAAATCAGGCCTGGGAACTACTAACGGGCACAGACTGCATCCAGGATGTAAGCAAACATGTATATCTTCGCTTGTTGTTCTTTGGGCGGATGCTGGACTTCTGTCACCTTTTCCTTCAACCTGAGAGCCAACATGTCAGACCAGTTGCGAGGTCTTCCTTCACTAGCCACTTGGTCCAACGCAATCACCCAACTCTGTGGGAAGGTTTCTGTGCTCTCTTGGTAGTATAAGCGCCATGCAAAGATGACCAAGTATTGATATGCATTCCACAGTATCTTTGTCTTGTAAACCTGGTTGGGTGTTGCCCTAAAATTGGCTAGCTCTTTCACCCAGCTCTTCAAGATATCTCTTAAGTTTGCACTACTGTAGGGTTTGTTGAAGGGTTTCTCTAGTGTGATCACCAGTTGTGGCAAGTGATACATCTCTTGAAAGTCCTTCAGCCTAAAGGTAGAAAGCTTTGTCCCGCTAACACTGCTCAACATCATCATCTCAGGATCAGTGTGCAAGACAATCCAATGGATCATGTCTGCGCATGGAAATGTAGGATACCTGCATGCAATCTGGTACAAGCCAGACTTGTGAATGTTGACATAAACCTTGCGGTCTTCCAGATTTTCCTCAAATGTGCCTGAGAATATATCATTGATGTCCTACCATTTCATCTTGATATCTTTATCTATGAACAACTTGGTGTCTTCGTAGATAGGCAAGCTCATAGACCCTTGTTCAACTGCATCTGCAGTTGTACTTTCAACGGTGTCCTTTGACCCTACTCTCTTGGAGGCCATTGAGCCTAAACTTGTGAGAGACGGATGAACACCTGTGATACATGGAGAGATAGCAACACTCATGGAAAGCAATTTGTCAGTTGAAAACCACAACAAATTTTAGGATTGTCCTGCAACATACCAAGGTGACTGACTGGGAATATTACGCAATTTTCACTAGGAGGCTGGGAGACTGACTACCAAAACTACACCAGGCATAGTCCGGGCTATCAGGAGGCTCACTGACTGCTGGAACTACACAATGCAAAGTCCAACCTAGCCTGTTGAGGACTGAAATTACGCAAAGCATAGTTTTAGTCAGCAAGGGCATGCAAACCCACAAACTGCATTGCGCAATTTTTGGGGCCAGCAGGGCACTGCCTCCCAGAATTACGCAATCCAAGCCTCCAGATCAGTGCTGGCCAGATTTGCACAATTTCTAGAGGCAAGGCAAAGCCTTCACTCTCAGAAATGCACATTTTTTCGGGCAAAGCAAGGTCCGGGCCAAGGCAGCCCAGACTCGCTGATAGGCGGCTGAAAACATGAAAGTTTGAATGCATGGAGAGGCTGAGTGTAAGCAAGAGTGAATGATCATGCATGCAAATAGTGAGTGCAAGATTCAGAAAATGGGAAAGCAAGAATGCGTGTGAAGCGAATCACCGCAACAGTGACTATAAGTGCAGAAACAATGTCATGCATACGACAACAGTGAGATGTAATGAAAAACTTGAAACATTGGTTCTACAGGCTGACATGCATTAAAACGACAGCAAGCATTTAAAAAAACCAAGCAAACAACATTCATACAAAGTGAAATACAAAAAGCGACAAAAAAGCAGCAAATTACATGAAACGCAAACTTACCTAGAAAAAGTTGATCTGAATGTGCTGAAGACTCCTAGATGTGGTGTGGGATGTTAGAGCTCCAAGACTGATGTGAGGAATGAACTCTACAGTGTCAAATAAATAAGTTTGATAAGAATGAGGCTTATGACGCGCATGCCACAAATCTAGGAAAAAGCGACACTTGGCGGGAAGTTTCTAAACGATGTTTGCATGTAAATTCTAGCTGCTAAATATAGATCCCTAAAATATAGGGATGCTTTTTTGCTTTTTTTCTTTTTTCTTTTTTGCGAAAAAGTAGCCCATGCATGCAAATCAAGATTTCCCAGTCCTGGAGGGAACCAGTCAACCTGAAAGCACATGCAGTGGTTTGCAAGCCTGGGGATGAGATTTGCGTAGTTTCTGGGCTGAGCAAGACTGGTTTTCCCTCATGCATTAGGAAATTTCTGGATTGAAGCCCTAGCTATCAGATAGAATCGCACAATTTCTGAGCTGAAGCCCAGTGTTGGGCTGGATTGCGCATATTTTAGAGGGAAGGCTTCCTCACTGTATTACGCATTTCTGTAGCCCAACAGGATTGTGCAATTTATGGAGGGAAGGTTGGTTCTCCTCCAGAATTGTGCAATTTTCTGAGTGAGCATCTTGGCCATAAAATTTCCTAAGTCCGGAATGATAGCCTGTGGTGGGAGACAAACAAGTTGACATGCACAGGTTGGCAGGCCACAGAAACTCTGTTGAATCCTATGTACTTGGACAGTGCAAGACATGCTACTAAGGATGGCTGGTAGGGAGGCTCCAAAACAAAGCTAAGGAAAAATTTGGAGGGTAGTTTTAGCTGCTACAATAGAACCTCATGGATCAATTTATTGACAAGGTACCTCAAGGCTTGATGATTTATAAAATTATGAAAGAATCCGCTAGAAGGTAGTGGAAAAACTTCTGTAGAGAGAAGATCATGACAAGTGCATAACTTTCCATCATCGAATAGTTTTGTTTGCCTTTATTTAGTTTCCATCTAGAATAAGTATTTAGATTGTCTACAAAATCATTATCGAGTTGTGCTAGTAAAATATCGACTATGATGTTCAATGCATTTGTTGGGTTGTGTTATATTCTTTCCACAACTAGCCCACGTAGTTAACTGGGGGGTTAGAGGGGGGGCGGAGCCCCCCCTTCGTTGCGTTGATTGCATAGTGGGGGGGGTCACAGGGGGTTTGAGGGGTGTAGGTAGCCCCCCTATATGGGGTTCGGGGCAGCACCCCGGAAAATTTTGTTTTTGGACCCTATATTAGGTTGGGCGGACCTACCTATGGTTTTGTGCATGGTTTTTGCACATTGTTTTGGACACGATGGTTTTCGGTCCATGGTACTGGATGCTTTGGCATGTATAAATATGTATTGTAACATTGAAAGGAACATAATGAAAAATCAAGCTAGTAGTCCTGGTTTTGGGATCCAGGGGAAAATCGCTATGTATATGTGTTTTATGTGTTATGGTCTCGCGTTGTTTATTTTCTATGTTTTAGAATTCATATGCAGGTAATTTCTGTATGGGATTAAAACCTACATTTGGTATCAGAGTTGTTTTGGCTTCAACGGGATGCCTTTGTTGTTGAGGGGTTTCGCTCGAGCCTATGGTAGACCCTATTCAGTGGAAGATCTACGGGATCGATTCTGGTGGTGAAAGAAGATGTCGAGCAGTGGAAAGATAGAGATTGAGAAATTTAATGGTCAGAGTTTTGAGTTATGGAAACTCAAGATGGAGGATCTATTGGTGGATAAAGATAAGTGGGTGACGGTAGATCCAGGTACTAAACCAACGGGAGTGTCCGAAGAAGAATGGAAGAAGTTGGATCGTAAGGCTAAGAGCACAATACAATTGTGTGTCTTAGATTCAGTATTACTAAATGTATCAGGGGAAGCTATGGCGAAGGATTTGTGGGACAAGTTAGGGACTTTGTACCAATCTAAGTCTCTAGTGAATAAATTGTTCCTACGGAAAAAGCTGTATAACCTAAGGATGAAATATGGAGACTCGGTGATAGAACATCTGAGCGCATTTAATACTATGGTAATTAAGTTATTATCTATTGATATTAAAATTTCAGATGAAGATAAGTGCATCAGTTTGTTGTGTTCTCTACCAGATTCATGGGATAGTCTGGTTATTGCAATAGGTAGCAATGCAACTGCCTTGCAGATTGATGAAATAGTATCATCCTTGCTGACGAAGGAGATGAGACAGAAAAATATGGAGATCCAGAATGGTGATGCCTTGTTTGTACAAGGACGGTCCCAAAACAGAAACAAAAATAAGTCATCGAGTGGGAGATCTAAATCTAGAGGGAGATCTAAATCTCCAAGAAAACCTATAAAGATGGTGTGCTGGAAATGCGGAAAGGAAGGGCACTACAAAAGGGACTGTAAATCTAAAGATCCTGACAAAGGAAAGGGATCTGATGACACTCCTTCTGCAGAGGTGAAAACAACCTCAGATGAAGGTGGGGATGTGTACTTGGCTTCTTCAAGTACACATGTAGATCATGAGGCATGGTTGATTAACTCAAGTGTATCCTTTCACTTCACTCCCCATAGAGAGTGGTTCTGCGAGTATGAGAAATATGATGGTGGTGATGTCTTCTTGGGGGATGACAGGAAGGCTAGAATCATTGGTCACGGAAAAGTAAAGTTGAAGTTGCAAGGTGGAAGGGTTAGAACACTTCCGGGTGTTCTAAATATTCCTGCATTGGCTAGAAACCTAATTTCTGTAAGTAAGATGGATGATGCAGGTGTAAAAACAGTGTTCGAGAAGGATACCTGCAAGATGGTTAAGGGAGCATTGGTATTGATTTGGGGAGTTTAGATTGGAACTCTGTACAAGCAGCAAGGTAGCACTATTGTTGATGGGTGCAACAATTATGTGGTTCCTAAAAGTGAAGCAGAAAATCTAGTGGTCTCTTGAGAGAAGACCATGCTGTGGCATCAAAGGCTTAGACATATTGGAGAGAATGGCCTTCGAATACTTCATGGTAAAGGTATGCTAGAAGGTATGAGTAATAGCTCTCTAGATTTTGATTTCTGTGAAGATTGTGTATATGGGAAGCAGAATCATGTGAGTTTCCCCTCTGGTGGTAAGAGGGCGAAACATATATTAGATCTTGTGCACAGTGATGTGTTTGGACCTGTGAAGGTTCCATCACTGGGTAAGTCTGTGTACTATGTATAATTTATAGATGACTTCTCAAGGAATACATGGATATATTTCCTTAAGAAGAAATCTGAAGTCTTTGATAGGTTTAAAGAATTTAAGGCTCTGGTGAAAAACCAGACAGAGAAGAAGATAAAGGTGTTGAGGACAGATAATGGTGGAGAGTTTTGCAGCAAATAATTTGAAGAATTCTGTAAGAAGTGTGGTATATCATGGCAGAAGACTACTCCCCACACACCTGAGAAAAATGGAGTTGTAGAAAGAATGAACAAGACGTTGATGGAAAGGGCAAGAAGCATGCTCAGTGATGTCGGGTTAGGATAGGAATTCTAGGTAGAGGAAGTGGAGACAACATGTTACCTGGTCAATAGATCACCTTCATCAGCGTTGGAGGATAAGACTCCATAAGAGGTATGGACTGGTAAGAAACCCTCTCTTTGACATCTGAGGGTATTCGAATGTGATGCATATGTACATGTTCCAAAGGAGAAAAGAACCAAGTTGGATAGTAAATCTAAAAAGTGCATCTTTATTGCGTATAAGGATGGTTTAAAGGGTTATAAGCTTTGGAACCCAGTAACAAGGAAGGTTGTGTACAATCGAGATGTGGTGTTCAGAGAGGTGAAAGATGTTATTAAACATGAAGTCCAAGCAAAGGAACTTGAGAAGATAGAGTTTGAGTTTAAGGAGGAAGAATTAGACTCTACAACAAAGGAGGAATTATAAGATGAAGAGCCACAAACTCCAGGAGTGAGAAGATCAGTTCGAGAAAGAAGGCAGCTGGAAAGGTATAGTCCATCTGCTTTCTGTTCAAATTTTTCTTTATCTGTTACTGATGATGATCCCAGAATTGTGAAGGAAGTAGTAGATTCAGAGGATGGAAAACTCTGAAAAGAAGCCATCGTTGATGAAATGGAATCTTTTCACAAAAATGAGGCTTGGGATCTGGTGGAGTTGCAGGCTGGAAGGAAACCCATTGGCAGCAAATGGGTGTTCAAAAAGAAGACAAATGTAGAAGGAAAGGTGGAGAAATACAAATCTCAGTTGGTAGCAAAAGGTTATTCCCAAGTGTCGGGAATTGATTTTGGTGATATTTTTTCTCTTGTTGCCAACGTAGCTTCTATTAGATTACTTTTATATGTTTGTTGTGGCTTTTTATTTTGAGGTAGAACAGATGAATGTGAAGACAACATTTCTTCACGGGGATCTAGAAGAGGAGATCTACATGGAGCAGCCTGAAGGTTTTGCGGTGAAGTGTAAGAAAGAAATGGTATGCAAGTTAAAGAAGTCTCTGTATGGGTTAAAACAGTCATCAAGGATGTGGTATCAGAAATTTGATACATTTATACAGGGACTTGGCTTCACTAGAAGCAAAGCAGATCACTCTGTGTATTTTAAATTAATTGGTGACCGTGTTATTTATCTAGTCTTATATGTGGATGATATGTTGCTAGTTGGAAATAACAAAGAAGTTATTCAGGATTTGAAGACCCAATTTTCCTCCAAATTCGACATGAAAGATCTTGGTGCTGCAAACTATATTTTGGGCATGGAAATTAAAAAAGACCAGGCAAAGAGGAAGCTTTAGTTAAACCATAGGAAGTATGTCGAGACAATACTGCAGAGGTTTAATATGCAGGACAGTAAACCAGTGAAGGTTCCTATTCCTGTAGGTGTGAGGTTATTTGTTGGACAATGTCCCAAGACACAAGAAGAGGAAGAGGACATGTCTTGTGTTCCATATGCAAGTGCAGTCGGTAGCCTAATGTATGCAATGGTCTGTACTAGACCAGACATTGCACATGCAGTGGGAGTATTGAGCAGGTTTATGTCAAAACCAAGGAAGGAGCACTGGACAGCAGTGAAGCGGGTTTTCAGGTATTTGCGTGGCACTAGTGATTATGGTTTGTGCAACCAAGGAGGACTAGGATTAGACAGAGTGTTGGATATTCATGGCTTTGTTGATGTAGACTGGGCTGGAGATCTGGATCAAAGAAGATCTACAAGTGGGTATGTGTTTAACCTATTTGAAGGTGCAGTCAGTTGGATGAGTAAGAAACAATCTATAGTGGCACTATCAACTACAGAGGCAGAATACATGACAGCCACTCATGTAAGAAAGGAAGCAGTTTGGTTGCAGAGATAGTGTACAAGTATGGGGTTAGTACAGGGAGCTATAAGGATATACTATGATAGCCACCATGCAATTTTCTTGGCAAAGAACCCTGCATATCATTCAAGGACAAAGTACATTGATGTTCAATATCACTTTGCGAGGGATATGATAGAAGACAAAAAGGTGTTGCTAGTAAAGGTAGACACTTGTAAGAATAGGTAGATGCATTGAAAAAATCTGTGAGCTCTGAGAAGTTCTCTTGGTGTAGAGAAACGATGCGTGTTGCAGGGCTGGATAAATGACTAAGCTCTCTTATGACCCCTGTTGGAGAGGTAAATCCCCTCTGCGGACAGAGGCGATCCCACTAGCCCAAAATGGGTCTAGCAACAATCAATTCACGCTACCATGCAAGTTCCTAGTTGCATACTGAAAGTGGATTACGAGAACCAACCTGGAGTCCAACGCTAATGTCGAAGAAGAGTTGATACCCCTGTTCCCTTGCTCCGGCAGGTCACAATCCTTGCGATTCCCGCGTATGGATGCCTGCACATGCAAAGAACGAAGCGAATACAAGCATAAAATCCACTAAAATACAACTATATTTCAGTCAGAAAGGAAATAAATCAAACATTATCATGATGAACAATGAGATTGGAACCATAACAGTAGTCGCTTATTAATGAATAATCAACAGAGAAAGATACAACCAAGGTTCTGACGTTGAACCTCTCCTCTAGCTGGGCGAGCAGCTATGTATGTCTTGCAATAGACCTTCTCTCTCTCAGACTTCCGGCAGCATAACCTCCCTATGCTTCAAGACTCTTACTATCACTCAAGACAAGCATAATCACAACTAGCATTACTCAAAAACTAGCTTGTCTAATGCATGAGGACAAACTTTTATAGATGGAGAAGGGAGGAAGATACAATGCATCAGGACACCCATTGTGGATTGGCATTATCTCTGAAAAGCCGCTGTGGATAGATGTCAAGGATAGATGATGACTCTCGACCTCTATCAGATAAACTTTATCCTCAAAAGACTTCATGATCTGAAGGGAAAAAACATCTGGGCCCGCGTTTGTCAAAAATCATTACCAAACTTGGTTGGCGCGGGTGTTGTTCTAAGACAGAGCACCAATGGTCGCACCCTCTTTTGAGGATCTTAGTGATTGGCGCGGGTAAGACATTGTGGACCCGCGCTAATGGGAAAAGGGCACTTTTCAGGGATATTTTGCAAAAGGTGTCTTCAGGGAACATGAAGTACATACTCAGGGGAACATAATGCAAGTGTTTTTAGGATATGTCACTGCTCACAGGTCCCGGAATGCGTCCTCCAACGTACGGAAACAGGGTTAACAGGGACGGTGACCAATGGTGACAAATTACTGTGTAACAACCCCCTTGTGGAAAGAAAACAAAAAGTGGGAGAATGTTGGGTTGCGTTATATTCTTTCCACGACTAGCCCACGTAGTTAATCGGGGGGTTAGAGGGGGGGCAGAGCCCCACCCTTCGTTGTGTCGATTGCGTAGTGGGGGGGGGGGGGGGTCACAAGGGGTTTGAGGGTTGTAGGTAGCCCCCCTCTATGGGGTCCAAGGTAGCGCCCCGGAAAATTTTGTTTCTGGACCCTATATTAGGTTGGGTGGACCTACCTATGGTTTTGTGCATGGTTTTCGCACATGGTTTTGGATGCTTCGGCATGTATAAATATGTATTGTAACATTGAAAGGAACATAATGAAAAATCAAGCTGGTAGTCTCGATTTTGGGATCCAAGGGAAAATCTTTGTGTATATGTGTTTTATGTGTTATGCTCTCGCATTGTTTATTTTCTGTGTTTTAGAATTCGTATGTAGGTAACTTCTGTATGGGGTTAAAACCTACATTTGGTATTAGAGTTGTTTTGGCTTCAATGGGACGCCTTTGTTGCTCAGGGGTTTCACTCGAGCCTGTGGTAGACCTTTTTCAGTGGGAGATCTGCGGGATCTACCAACTGGAATAAGCATTTAGATTGTCTAAAAAATCATTATCGAGTTGTGCTAGTAAAATATCGACTATGATGTTCAATGCATTGACATGTACATAGAATTTCTTTGACTAGTTAAGGAATTTCAGCATAGGAGCTTCGATCAAATTTCTTTTTAAGTTGTTGGTAATGCTCATCAAAATCTTTAGTCCAAATGTATGGGACATCCTACTTTAGTAATTCATCAATTTGGAAATTGATGTCAGAGTAATATCGAATAAAATTCCTTTAATATATTGTATTCCCCATAATGATCTTGATATGATTTTTGTTAACGGGGTGTTTAAATCAACGATCACTTCAATTTTTTCCATATCAAATTTGATCCCACTGTTGGAAATTTCATGCCCCAATAATATTCCTATTGGAGTAGTAAAGATACATTTCTTAATATTGAGAGACAATTGAATTTATCTAAAATCCAATCATCAAAGTAGATTTCCATCGTCTTGCCAATATATTCCTGAAATGCCTTGACTACTATTCTAGAGAAAACTATTGATGCATTTTTCAGACCAAAAGGCATTACTCTATATGAAAAATAGTCAACTTTTGTAACAAATATAGTTTTTTCCCGGTCTTCTTTTACAATGGGTACCTATTTGTACCCTAAGAAACCATCTATGAATGAGTAACATTCAATACTTTCCACCTTGTTTATAATATCATCTACAAATGGGGTCAGGAATAGATCATTTTTTGTCAATTTATTCAGACTATGTAAATCCACACAAATTCTCAATCTTGGGTCGTTTTTCTTGGGTTGCATGACGATGGGACTTTCCCATTCTGATTTTTCAATAGGATAGATGATGTTGAAATCCAATTTCCCTTCTATCTCTTTTTAAATGATCAACTTATATTTGTGAGCTAGTTTGTATGGTCTCTTCTTTATTTTCTTGGCACCTAGAATGAGGTTGATTTTCATCTCCCCCGATTCATTTACAAATCCCTTTAGATATTTATAGTCATAGGAAAGTATGTCTTGATACTATCTAAATAAGTCGATATAATATTTCATTTGTTTGGTTGACCAATAATCTTCAAGATGGGTTATTTTTGGTTGGTCATCCTTTGAAATATTAGCCCCTTTAATCTCAATTTATGCATCCATCCAGTCGGAAGCCTTTGACTCATCAAGTCTCTAGTTCCAAATTTTTATTTCCTAATAAATGGGTGTAAAGTCCAGTTTATTAGGTTTCTCACATTCCTCCTTATTGACTTTAAATAGTGTTTTAACGCTTTTTAATATTCTCCAAATGATCCTTTTCAAAAGAAGCTTTGGCCTAGAGTATGGATATTCTCCATTTCCAAATGACTAGCTAAATTCATATTTGATGAGAATGATACATAATTACATAAAGAAGTCAGCAAGGCATCGACTGTTGTTCCTTTTTTTTTCTTTTGATCCCTAAGGGACTTTTTTTTGAGAAATTTTTTAATTTGATGAATGGTATCAACTAGTTCTTTATGCCCTTTTTAAAATTCAAAATATTAAATTAAATTATTGTTAACTTGATCCATTAGAGTGACTGACCCAAGCCTCTTCAAGCTTATACCATTTTTTTGGAAAGTCATCGATAGTGTTGGGAAACATATGTGGTCATACTCTCTCATCCATGTGTTGAAATGTATAGCTTGGGAGGTATTCCACATGCCCAATTCTGGGGTTTGTGAGAATTTTTTTCACAAAAGGGGTTTTTGAGAAAAATACCCAAGTGAAGGGTTTTTAGACCCATATGGGGCTTAAAAATATAAAAGGAAAATTAAAATTAAATCCTAATTCTAGGTGGAAAATTCCTCTAAGATATAGAGGGTTCCTAAGAAGGCTTAGAGAAAATCTATTTAAGAAGGTCTGAGGCTAGGCTAGATATCCTCAAGCAAGAGGATCTCACTTGTTCAAGTGGGGTTGCAAGGAATGTAGCTCTAAGAGAGGAAAAGAGTGTAGGCTAATGAAGACTAAAAGGGAGGCCAAGTATTCCATTGATATTCATTCGCTCAAGAGAAGGATCAAGTCATAAATGGTTGTAATCTATAACGAGTCCGATACGAGTAGGAGGTAAGGGAGAATAAGGTCTTATCCTAGATCTGAAAAGGCCAAATTTGGAGAAGAATGTTGGCTGAGTTTACTTGCAAGATTTTGGGCAAGTTTGGGAAGAGACACTTCTATGTATAAGGCCATGAAGATCCTTGTGTTTCTGAGGCAGGGCCAAGACACTAGTTGGGTGCTAGATGATGGTCTTGTGCCTATGAAGGGGAAGAAAATTGAGGCCATGTCACTTCAATAATATAACACATAGAATGAGGGTCTTAAGGAGATGTTCTAGCCAAAATTAGGGCAAATCTATGTATATTAAGGAATCCCTAGATGAAGGTTGCAAACCCCTATGATAATGCTCAGAACAGTAAGTCTTACAAGGTGACAAATGTTGGTAGAAGGAGGGTTGTTCAAGATGTGAACAATAGTGGTCTATAAGCCCTAGTTTAGCACAAATCCAATATCACAAGTACATCCACATGAAGGATTAATTATGATATATTTTGTGCAGATGTAAGGGCTAATGCTTTGAGATGACTAGGCTTCAAGACCAGTGCATTTTGGGAAGCAGACCAAGCTTTGGTAGCTTATTCTTAGGAGAGTTGCAAGGCCTAAAAATGATCTATAATAGGGTTTGGATCATTACCAAGAGACAACACAGTAAGAAGGTATGATAAGGGAGAGGAAGACCGAAAATTGCAATGGTTTTGGGCCATGTTAGACAGACCTAACCAAATCAAAAGTTGCAGGTGTTAAGTGAAGCACAAGTTTAGAATTTGTGTAACATCCTAGATATGATGTTGATTGATTAAATTCCAGGAGGGACAATTGTGGAGGTATGCTTTAGGGTTTAAAGAGGGAGTACAAAGTATGCCTTAGATCTATGGTTTGAGGGTCAAATCACTAGTGTGAGGGAAACATATTTGATAAAGTTAAGAGCCATGGAAGAGGGAAGAATCATGGCCCTAGATCTAAGCAATTTTAGAATAAATTTGCAGGTAAAAGGGTAGTATATTCAGAGCCCTACATCAGTCCAGATGTGACTGTAAGTGGGAAGATATAAAGGGTCCAAATTCAACAAGGATTAGATGTTAAAGATCTGTGTAATAGAAAAATTGTTGCAAAACAGAGGGTAGTTGATATGCAACCCTACTTTAGTCAAGAATTGAATGAATATGGGGAGTGCATGAACAACAAAGCAATGCAAGAACAAAAGAGTCTGGATTGGAAAGATGTATGGAAGCAAAAGTATAGGTCGGAGGAATGTTAGATGGTTATCCATAGTGCCCTAAGTGCAGGCCTTATGAAGGACTACAATATTGTTAGGAGAGGCAAAGATGTTTTGCTCATGGTCTAAACATTTAAGGGAGCTAGATTGATAGCCCGATTTCATGCTTGATGAAGGATGTTTGAAAGTGATAGGTAGCAGACCTCTAGCCAAAATAGTTTCTTCATTGGAGCAGAGCAGGAAGGAACTAGAGGGAATAAGTTCCAAAGGATCTGAGAAGCATAATGGGAAGTTGATATTTGTTCACAAACAAAGTTGTGAATGACTGAAAAGAAGACCCTAAGTGTTGATGCACTGATGGATGAATGATCAACTAGAGGGCATATTCGTATGCCACGTTCAGTGATCCTAAAGTAGTAGGACCATTGATAGAGGAAGGAGTTCCATTTTGGAAGTAGAAGGACCAATAATTGTGTTTAGGATATGATCAAGGTAGCCACGAGGAGCTCTACATCAACTAGACGATCAACGTATCTTGTTCTTATACTCTTATATCAGTGGATGTATGAGGGCCTGTATCCCTGGCATGGGATTACTAGACAGTTGTATTATCAGTTTTTTAATATAACGAAGAATGGTTGAATTTTTTTAAAAATTATCATGTACTCTAGTTGTTTCACTAATGTGTAATTTTCCATTGTACAAAGTAGGATAGTTGAGGCGTTTGAGTTGTTTGTGTTAGATATTTTAACACACTAACCAAGATTATCAGATGCCATAGAAATTCAACACCCTATACTTGATTCTTTTCCATTCCTTCTTATGATTTTGGATATGTTATACAATGTCTTGTCCTGGCCTGGAAATCGGAATGTTCACTTGTGTCAACAACCTTCGTCCTCCAAACCTTTCAAAAAAATAGGTTGTTGTTGTTGTCTATGTCTGAAGTCTAATAAAGGTTTGACTAAGATTTGCATTCTTCATTATTCTATGATTACTTTAGTTACTTGTTTCATATGATTTACATGGGAAGATCATTCTTTAAACCTTGGTGGAGCACCAAATTCCTTGCTTAATTCAAATGGCAGTAATGTAGGATTTTCCTTTATTTTTATTTCATGAACAACATGAATTGATTTTATAGTGAAGGAAGGTTGGGTATTCTTAGTTGGCATAGCTTTGATCAACCAACACTCATTCACCTTGAATTCATAATTTTCAATGTTCCATTCATATAGATCGACATCAAAAAAATTTCCTATGGTGAGAGGGGAGCCTAATATAATTTCTCCAAATGCATTGGTATCCACATTGTCTCTATCCTTGTGTAGTATTTGATATAACATCCTTGTTTCTATGTCATTTTCTCAAGTTTTAACCCAAGGATTTCCTTCATAAGGGTCAAGAGGTATTATAATTTTTTTCTTGTGTTCCCTTTAGCTTGATTCTATCTTTTTCTAGAGAGATCATTTTCTTCATTCTTCAGCCACATGGTCTTCTAACGAGAGTTGGATATGTTGATATTCCATAAACTAGGTTGATTACCTCAAAGTTGATGAAGTTCTAAATCCCCAAAATGGATGTTCTTACTTGCTTCACCATTTCTATGGGTTCAATGAATCTCTATTCTGCTAACTTAAGATAGTTGGTCATTCATTCGAGAGTAAGCCTTCCTAAATTTATTTATGTTTCTCTTGTAAGGATTTTAAATTGTGATCCAAAGTCTACCACAACTTGTTTTATTGTATTTGTCTATTTCGAGGTATACTTGAGGATCATAATCATTAAAGTGTTTTCATTGATATATCTAACCCAAGTTTATATCTTGATTTCTCTCCTCATTATAATGTTTCAATATATCGAGAAGTTCAATCAAACGACTGAATAACTATTATTCTTTCAATAGTTCCATAAATTCTTCTAGTATATTGTCCTTCGCTAGTTTCTTATGTGAACCTTCATTTTTTAAGAATTTCACTGCCTTCTCCATTTTATCACTATGTTGTATTTGGATATTGGCTAGTTTTCTTAGAAGATCAAATAACTTGTTGATTTCCTGAAATATTCTCTTGACCACCTCCCAATCTTGTAATAACATGGATATTTTTCAAGTTCAAGACCTCTTGCTTTGGGATAATTTGAGGAAGATTTACAAATATTTTGTTCAATATTTTTTCTAGTATTTTGGGAAAATATTCTAAAGAGTGATCACCAAAACCATACATGTTGAAGAATCTTAAACATGTTTATCCTTTAAAGGACAGTTAATCTTTGAATAGCCCTCTTTCCAACATGTAAAGTAGTATAGCTATCCTTGACCATGACCTCGACCTCGACCTCATCCATTGTAGCCTCCTTGTCATCCACCATATCCTCCTTTGTTGTTTCATCTTCCTCCTTGCACATTTGGGTCATTAAATTGATATGATGCCTCAATATGATAGACGACATGGTAATTAGGCTTGTTCTTAGCATTAACTAGAATGCTTGTGTAGAGTGTGTATTATCCTCACAAATGAAAAAACATTTAAGTATTACATTTCTTAAGTTATATTGACATTATTTAATGCTATGAATTGACACAACTTGACATTTTTTACAATATGTTTTTTTTGCACTCGCCAAAGATCCTGATCAAAATAGTCAAAAAATTTGTAGTCATCTTTGGTGTGCCCCTCGTTCCTACAATTAGTGCACCAGAGGTTGTTTTTTTGTAAGGATAAAGTTAACAACAATTGTTGTATTTGTTTTTTTTTCTTATTATCTCTTGTCCATCATTGAGGGGTTTGACTACCAGGCATCCTCTATCTCAATTCTTTGGGCCAATTTCAAGGCTTCTTCACATGATTGTACTTCATGCATTGTTAGTTTCCCATACATATTTTGTATTTACCTAACACAATACCATTGCACCAGTACGGATTCATCAATATTGTAATGGATTTGACTTAACAAATCATTAAACCTTTTATCATACTCCCCGACTCTTTCATCTAGTCACTATTTAATTTTTTTAATTTTTGGGTTGTAAGATGTTTAACATGTTGAGCTTTAAAGAAGGAGAAGAAAATGATATTGATATCACTTTTATTTCTAGGTTGGTTCTCTGTGAAATTCATGAACCATGTGAGAGTTCTCTTTGGGAGAGCTTCTGCAAATTGCACTATCTATTTACCTTCATATGTGATGTCAATGGATTTCTAGGATTTTTCGTAGATGAACTAATGTTTTTTTAGATCCTCACCACATTTGTAGAGGGGGATATGATTTAACCCCATTTTGACTTGAGGAGATGTAATTTTTTATGTTTTCTTAGAATGGTTCAGTTGGTTTAATTTATCAATATAGACAACTAATGCTTGAGTTATGTTTGGGGTACTTTATGTTCTTTCATCTTCGACTCGTACAAAATTATCAAAACAGCGTCAATTTGACACCCCTTATCTATATATTTGATGAAAAAATTCATACAAGGTTGTTTCAGTTACTCATCTCGACTTGTATCTCTTTCTTCTTCAATAGATAGCAAATGTGGCAGGTGGGGTATGTTTGTGAGATTTAGAATATGGAGAGGTGTATCTTTATTTTCTTCATTCTCTATCCAAGTTTGGTTGATTGGAGGAATTTCAATTTCAAGACGATCTTTCAAGTTCCCATGCTCATCTCTTCTATACCAAAATTTGGATGGATCTAAATTAATATGTAGGCTTTGTTAAAAGAATTCTCTAATAATGGGAATTGATATGCTTATCCCTGGGGAATGTAGAATTGTTGGACCATAATAATTATCTTCCATATTGTGTATGTGCCTACTAGGGCTTAACTATAGACTGTCACTTCTTCATGAAGTAGGTGGTGATATGCCTCTAAGCTCTGGGTGTTGTATTCTACCTTGAGAGGAGTCTTGTGCATCATCAATCTCATGTTCTTGAACATCGTGTCCATCATCACTCTCTCTCAACCAGGGAGGATATTCATACTCCCTCTCAACCAACGAGACGTAACCAGAAGCCTTAGCTTGTCTCATACTTTAGCAATACAACAACTACTTGTTCTTTTGTGGAGATATAGTTTTTATTGTAGGGCTCTTTTCTCACATATCATACTTGAGCTTGGACCTTCTTGGATGTCAAATATTTTACGAAGCCAAAAAAATTCACATTATATATTCATGACAAGGTTTCTTATCTCTTAACATCATCACATCATATCAAATTTCGGCCTTTCTGGATCTTGTCAATATTCATGCAACTTTGTCATTAAATGTTTCATATACCATCTTCAAGGAGCCAAACTTCCTCATAGTTGTTAGCACATGCCTTCTTCCTAACGTAATATAATTTTTTCCTCGTCTTCTTTCAACCCATTATTAGTGATGTCCACTTAATTCATCAAATCAAACAAAATATGGTACAATATCATCAATAGAGTTATATCAACTATTATCTTTCCAACTTCTGCAATATTTCCTTTTAGGGAGCCACCATCATTATCAGAGTTTCCATATCACAATAGCCTCTAGCCAAGGTGTGAAATTATTCAAGTAAAATTCTTGTTGCTTTCCCCCTTTGAGGTCAACATTTCTTTGTATGGTTTATCTTCACATTGCAACAAATGTCTATTTCATGCTCTTCATCTTTCAATCTATAATAGCCCTCGTGAAAATTCCATGTAATTAAAGTTAATAAAGGAAAAAATAATAACCACAGTTGATGGTACCCTTATTCCAAGTTGAATGTTGGGAAAGACATCCTAGTGTTGGTGTTCATTTGGTTATTAATTGCTAAGGAAATGGATAAGGCTTTGGAAGGTAAAATGGCATTTTTGGCACATTTAGTTATGAAAATAATGGAAATTAGGAGAAAAGGGAGGTGAAAGGTCACAGGTTTCATGTGAGGAGGAGAATGAAGGAAAATAATGGAAAATGAAGAAAATAGAGGCCTCATTCATAAAAAGGATTGTGAGGATTAGTTGGTAACCTTTTGTCATTTCAGTTTTGGAGCTCTCTCATTATTCTCTTTCTCTCATAATCTTGGACACTTAGAGTTTTCTTGGAGCACCCTTGGAGGGTGTAGCATACTTGGATTTCAGAGCAAGAAGGAAAAGGAAAAGTAGGAAGGCACAAAAGGACATCGGGATCAACAACTACAATGGATTTTTCTTGTAGGTACCAAATTTCATGTATTCTTTTCCTCACTAGTTTTGGCATGCATGGAATATGCATGTGGTTTGTTGGTTATGATATGTCATTGGCATGGAGGATGGTCAGGATTGTCAGTGGATTTACCTAGCCTTGCTATTTCTTGGATAGCCATGGAGATTGTGGGTTTATTTCCTTGTTTTTTTTTGGTTGGTTCTCATGTTTCTTTAGCTTGGGTTCAGTTAATAGTTCCTAGAGCCTTGGTTGGAAAAACACTCTAGAACCCTGTAACAACTTGGGTTGAGTTACTAGTCATGTAACCTTAGTTGGAAAAATTCTCCAGAGCCCTTGGTGGGTTGAGTTACTAGTCTTGGATCCTTGGATGGACAAACGCTTTGGAGCCCAGTAAAAGTTGTGGGTTGAGTTACTAGTCCTTGAGACTTGCTTTCAAAAAATGCTCTAGAGCCCTGGAAGTCTTGGATAGAGACCAATTTGATGATGGTTTTGTGATGTCTGACCATGAGGTGGAATCACTGTTTTGATGGGTTGAGTTGGAAGGCCTTTGGAAGCCCTAGATGGTTTTGGATTGATGTGTTCTATGAGATCCCTTATTCATGCTTGGAATATGGAACAAGATTGAATGGTTGAAGAGAGATTTGGCTCAGCCATTCTATGGGCAGGTGGAACATGGAAGTCCCGTCCCAGATTTGGCTTTTGCATCATGAATATGAGGTTATTTATACTTGTATTTCTATGAGTATTATACTGGTTTATATCTGGATCATATGGCTTTGTTTTCATTAGTATTTTTGTTGCCAATATGTTGGTTATGTATATGTTTTATGACAGTAGCTATGTATGTATCTCATCATGTTTTTACTGGTGAATGAATGAACAATGTATCTATGACCTAATGGATGAAATGGAAGTTAATGTGTTGAGTCATCAATGCTTCTTAATGATTCTCAGTTAAGTATGAGACCCCTATGCTTATATATATTATTTACACCTGTAAATTACATATTCATGATATGTTTGATGAGACGCATGTCATGGCTACTAGGGGTCCAGTCAAGGTCATATTCAAGAAATTTCATTTTCACTATGGTTTCCCTGTTATGTTACTGTTCTGAAGGTGTCATTCAATTTTGGGAAGTGACCTAGGCTCTGGGCCTAAAAACGTGGCTCAAATTTTGGGGACGTTGGCACAACACTGAGCAAAATAGTCCCTGGACAATGGCATGCCTATAGCATGGGAGCGTCCAGAGCCTCCTCAATGCATGCAAGCCTATAGCATGGGAGCATTCGTGGGTCAAGTGTTCCAAAACCTCAATGGAACCCAAGGGTTGGTTGGAAGAAAGGCTAGGATGGTTCCTGAGGGTCCTAATGTTGATGTTCAAGGTCTGTATGGTGTGTTTCCATCGGTTCCACTTACTTAACATGACTTGGGAGTTCAAATCATATCATAGTGGAATATCATAACATGTTTACCGCAGTTAGCTGGTTGCTTGGGTAGATGTGGGAGGAGGGTGTTATAGAGTGGTACCAGAGCATGGTTCACCCCTCGGATTGAATGGGTTGTGTGCGTTGGTCATGGATACATGTCGGTTGCATGTGTGCCTCTTATACTTTGATTCCATGTACTTGTTGCATTTGCATGCCATTGATTATGGTTGTAGTGATGTTGCCATGTGGAAATTGATGTTGTTATTATGGAGTGCATTTTCATGAGTGTATGACCAGTTACATGTTGTTATATGCCACTTAAATGTATCATTTTTGTATGCTTGGTTGAATTCTTGTATGATTGGTTATATTCTTGTATTATTGGTTACATGTATCATTCTTGTAAGCTTGGTTTCAAGTATTATTCATATATGCTTGATTATATGTGTTTATGCATGAGTGTGGTTGATTACGCATTGCTTATGTATGTTAATGTTTGCATGCGGTCAAGTGTACAATGATGTAATGGTTGTTTTCATGCATGACGTCGTGGTATGCGTTGTTGATAAGGTCATGCATTGATGACTGAACCCTAGCTAGAATGATGGTTGCATGGTTATATGCTTATGTGTTATGTTTCTATATGTTGTCATGATTATGTTCTACATGTAGCACACTAATTTGTTAATCTTGCAAACAAGGTATCCTCCCAGAGTTATACTAAGGTACATTGGTTTATTGTGATGTGGTTTAGCTGACATGATATACCTTGCAAGAAGAATATAAAATTTCTAGCAAGATTCTAGACTACAAAGACTCTCCCTATGAATCAAATGAGTAGTATGGTGTTGGGAATTCTTCCAATTTGGCATATACAGTGAGAATCTTAAAGGGAGATAATGACAAAATCATACAAGCACAGGAGAAACTAGCAGAGGTAAATGCAGTGATACTTTAGAGTTTGTCATATTTGCAGTGACAAGGACCACTTCAGATCATCCATGAGCAGGAGCACAAAAATAATGGGTTGTATGGTAGTAGGTCGCACGGTGGTCACGGGTCGGATAAAGATGACACTATGAGGGATGGCATATTGTTGGGCACTCCAGATAGGAGAGGTGACATACACAGGTACCATTCTAGTTTTGGTTTTGACATGCATGATGATTGATATCGTTATCATCTATACAGGAGGAGTGATAAGGGATACTTGCCATATGAGTTTAAGAAAGAAAAGCCACCTACATTGGATGGAGAGGTGAAGAAATCGTGGGATGTAGAAGCTTGGTTGCTTGGCATGAGGAAGTTCTTCAGGTTGCTTGACTATTCAGAGAACATCAAAGCTAGAGTAGCTACATTCAGTCTCAAAGGTAAAGCTCACATTTGGTGGGAAGATGTGAAGAATGTCAAAGGTATACATGAGGAAGACTTGAATTGGAGTGAATTTGAATGGCTATTCAAGAAGAAGTATCTATCAAAGAGATACTTTGATAATAGGGAAAAAGAATTCTATGAGCTAAAGATGGGATCTATTATAGATGATGAATAGACTAGCAAATTCTTGGAGCTACTGATGTATGTGCCTTACCTCAAGGAGGAGAAGCCCAAGATTCATAGATTCACTAGTGGGTTACCAATGGCATTCAAAGATAGGAGTGAGTTTGATGAGCCTAGATCATTGGAGGAGGACATTTGAAAGTTAAATCATTGCTACTAACAATTGAAGCGCAAGTCTGAGACTAAGCCTGACTTGAAAGGTAATGCAAAGAACAAGGGAAAATGGGACAAGAAGCAAGTAAGACCATAGGATTCAAGTAATAAAGAGAATGTTCGCCATCTAAGAAGTTCAATGCATCTGATAGAGGACAAGGACGTCAATTTGAGGAGCTGAATAAGGAGTTCGTGCAGTGTTGGACTTGTGGAGAAAATCATCGCAGGAGAGATTTCCCACAATATCAGGGTGGTAGGCCTCACATATATAGTGCGCATGAGGCATAGACTATTGGGGATGTTGGTGAGAGCGTTCCTCATATTTATGCAGCATTAGATAACAAACAGGTAGACCATCAGACATCTATCATTGAGATGGACAGTAAGCTTTGTGACCAAGTTATTTCTATTTTGATTGACTCTAGATCTAATTATAGCTATGTTAGTCCTAACTTAGTGGATAAGTCTGGTTTGAGTAAAGAATTGCATGCATAATCTTGGTTAGTGCAGTTAGCTACTGGTACAAATAAGAAAGTTCATCATTAAGTAAGAGCTTATGCATTTGATTTGAATGGTATGCCTATCATAGCACATTTGAATGTATTACTGTTGGGATCATACAGTATGTTGTTGGGCATGGATTAGTTGTACCTTCATAGAACCAAGGTGGATTTTTATGATAAGGCCATTGAGTGCTTGGTTGATAATGGAGAACCTAGAGTCTTATAGGGAAAGAAGAAATCCACATCAGTTAGGATGGTAACAACTATGCATGCAAAGTGCAATCACAGGAAAGGGTGTATGTTATTCGCAATGCACATTTCTAGTGAAAAAGGTAAGGAAGTTGAGGATGCATATGTTTTGAGTAGGTACCCAGTTCTACAACAGTTTCAGGATGTATTTCATGAGGACATTACTGAGTTCCCACTGCACAAGGAGGTAGGCATTTCTATTGAGTTGGTTCCAGGGGCAACTCCAACATCAAAAGAACCTTACAGGATGACTACACCTAAATTGGTAGAGTTGAAGCTACAGTTGAAGGAAATGTCAGACAAGGGATACATTAGAAAAAGTGTATCACCATGGGGTGCACCAGTCTTATTTGTAAAGAATAAAGATGGTACTCTCATATTATGCATTGACTACAAGCAGTTGAACAAATTTACCATCAAGAACAGGTATTCGTTGTCGAGGATTGATGACATGTTTGATCAGTTGAAGGGAGTAGCATTGTTCTTGAAGATTGATCTGAGATCGGATATCATCAGGTATGCATCAAAGAGGAGGACGTTTACAAGACATATTTCTAGACTAGGTAAGGGTATTATGAGTTTGTTGTAGTTCCATTCGATTTGACTAATGCTCCAACTACATTTATTTTTTTGATGAATAGTGTGTCGCATCCATACTTGGATAAGTTTGTTATTGTTTCATTGATGCCATATTGGTATATTCTAAAAATGAGGAAGAGCATGCCAAGAATTTAGCAGCAATGTTGAGGTTGTTGAGAGAACATCGGTTTTATGTTAAATTCAACAAGTACAATTTCTTTCAGATTGAGGTAACTTGGGGCATGTTGTCTCCAAGGAGGGAATTGCAGTAGATCCAGAAATGATAAGGGTCATCATGGAGTGTGTAGCTCCCAGGAATGTAGATGAGGTGAGATATTTCATGGGGTTGGCACGATATTATAAGAGGTTCATCAGGAGCTTCTCACAGATTTCTTATCCTATCATGTCATTGTAGAGGAAAGGTAAGATGTTTGAATGGACAAAGGAGTGTGAGGATAGTTTTGAGTAGCTTAAGCAGTTGTTGAAACATGCGCTAGTGTTAAAGATTGCAGATCCGGACAAAGAGTTTGTAGTATACACAAATGACTGCAAGAAAGGACTTGGTGGAGTCTTTATGTAGGATGGAAAAGTGGTATGCTATGAGCCATGAAAACTAAACGAGCACGAGAAAAAACATTCCACACATGATCTCAAGTGGCAGCGATCATACATGCATTGAAGATGTGGAGACCCTATCTTTTGGGCAGGAGTTTTGTGTTGATGAGTGATCACAGTGGGTTACAATATCTATTTGACCAACTGAATCTAAATGGAAGGCATGCTTAGTGGTTGGCCACGATCAGTGAGTTTGATTTCAAGATCATATATATCAAAGGTAAAGAGAACTAGGTGGTAGATGCTCTTAGTCGATGGGAACAGGTAAATCACTTAGCAGCTATGAACTTCTATGGGACAGACTTACATGATAGGATCTTGCAGGTAGGTCAGTAGGATGTCATGTATATGGAGATTGTGCACAGGTTGCAATGGAGTTCGGATAGTATTATAGGTACATGTACATGTGGTAGTAAAGGTATAGGTACAAGTGGCGGTACAGGTGCAGGTGCACAAGATTTGGAAAATTGCCTTAAAGCAGATGGATTGGTTAGATTCAGAGATCGGATATATGTGTCAGATAGCAGTGAACTCAAGAAGGTGATCTTGAGGGATTTTCATGTGAAAGCATATTCATGTCACCTAGGTTAACAGAAGACATTGACAACAGTGAAGAAATTTTATTATTGGTCGAATATGAAGAAGGATGTAGCAGAGTATGTGGCTAGGTGTTTTGATTGTCAGCGTGTGAAGGTAGAATGTAAGCATCCAGGTGGACTGCTACAGTCGATTGCAATTCCAGAGTGGAAATGGGAGGTCATTTCCATGGACTTCATCACAAATTTTCCAAGGAAAATGAGACAGCATGATTCCATTGTGGTTATTTTGGATAGGTTGAAAAAGGTTGCGCAATTTATTCCAGTAAAGTCTAAATTCTCATATAACGATGGTCAGATTGCATGGTGTTCCAAAGAGGATTGTGTCAGACAGGGATGCAATATTCACTTCCAAGTTTTGGAAGGAGTTGTTTGCAGGTTTGGGCACAAAGTTGGCCTTCAGTACAACTTATCATCCGCAGAAAAATGAATAGACAAAGAAGGTCAACAAGGTATTGGAGGACATGTTGAGGATGTATGTGATGCATTAGTAGGGAAAGTGGGAAGAATATCCTCCACTGGTATAGTACGCTTATAACAATGGGTATCAAGAATCATTGAAGATGAGTATGTTTAAGGCCTTGTATTGGCGGAGTTGAAATACTCCCATTAGTTGGAGTGATCCATTTAACAGGGTGTTGATTGCACTAGACATGCTGGTAGACATGGAACATGAGAAGCAGGTTATAAAGAATGATCTAAAGGCATCATAAGATAGGCATAATAACTATGCATATCAGAATAGGTTGTTCAAGGAGTTCCAGGTTGGGGATCGTTTGTACTTGTGCATTAAATCAAAGAAGATATCCTTGCGGATTGGATCATGTGCCAAGATGGCACCATGATTTTGTGGATCCTTTAGTATGATTGAGAGGATTGGGTCAGTAGCCTATCGACTTGCACTGCCTCTAACAATGAAATTCCATGTGTCATTTCTTAAGAAGTATGTTTAAGATGTTGATCATGTGATTGACTGGTCTGTATTGTAGGTTGAACCAGATGGGGAATTCGAACTGGAGCCTCAGTGTATATTGAAGAAAAGAGGTGATCATGCTCTGGAACCGAGAAATCGAGCAAGTTAAGGTGCAATTGAAGCACTTTGGGCCTAATTAAGCTACATGGGAGATGGCAAATCACATGCGGGCTCTGTATTTTTCTTTGTTTTTTGGTTGAGGTAAAACAATTTTGGTGATGTTTGGTATTTGTACATATGTATATGGATGTAAATACCACCATGAGCTATGTTATAAAGCTCCAATAAGTGGTATTGGTGTCATGACATTATGATGTTATGTTTTCATGTTGGTTTGCCTCTAAGCATGTTGATCATTGTAAATACGTCTGCAACGAGCTAAGTTATAAAGCTCCATCGACAGTATCTTTTTCTTACCGTGGTTTTGTGGTTATAGGTGTTGTTGAACAATGAGGACAAAGGGTTCTATAATAGATCTGGAGAAAATTACATGTAATAAAAGTTAATAAAGGCAAACATAATAACCACAGTTGATGGAACACTTATTCCAAGTCAAGTTTTGGGCAAGACATCCTAGTGTGGGTGTTCATTTGGTTATTAATGGCTAAGAAAATCGGCAAAGGCAGTAGCTAAGGCCTTGGAAAGGAAAAATGGAATTTTTGGCACATTTACTTATGAAAATAATGGAAAATAGGAGAAAATGGAGGTGAAAAGTCATCAATTGCATGTGAGGATGAAAATGAAGGAAAATAATGGAAAATGAAGAAAATAGAGGCTTCATTCATAAAAAGGATTCTGAGGATCAGTTGGTAACCTTTTGTTAGTTTAGTTTTGGAGCTCTCTCATTATTCTCTCTCTCTCTCTCATACTCTTGGATTCTTAGATTTTTCTTGCAACACTCTTGGAGAGTGTGGCATACTTGTATTTTGGAGCAAGAATGCAAAATAAGAGCAAGAATGTGCAAAAGGACATCAGGATTAGCAGCTACAACAGATTTTTCTTACAGGTACATATTTGCATGTATGTTTTTCCTAACTAGTTTTGGCATGCATGGCATATGCATGTGATTTTTTAGTTATGATTTTTCATTGGCATGGAGGATGGTCAGGATTGACAGTGGATTTTCCTAGCCTTGCCATTTCCTAGATAGCCATGGAGATTGTGGGTTTATTTCCTTGTTTTGTTTTGGTTGGTTCTCATGTTTCCTTAACTTAGGTTGAGTTACTAGTTCCTAGAGCCTTGGTTGGACAAATGCTCTGGAACCCTGTAACAACTTGGGTTGAGTTACTAGTCTCGTAGCCTTGGTTGGACAAACGCTCTATATCCATTGGTGGGTTGAGTTACTAGTCCTGGAGCCTTGGTTGAACAAATTCTCTAGAGTCCAGTAAAAGATGTGGGTTGAGTCACTAGTCCTGGAGCCTTGGTTGGAACAAACTCTCTAGAGCCCTTGAAGGCTTGGATAGAGACCAATCTGATGATGGTTTTGTGATGTCTGGCCATGAGGTGGAATCATTGTTTTGATGGGTTAAGGTGGAAGGCTTATGGAATCCCTGGATGGCTTTGGATCTCACATGCATGCTTGGAATATGGCACAAGGGTGAATGGATGAAGAGAGATTTGGCTCAACCATTTTATGGTCGGGTGGAACATGGAAGTCCCATCTCGGGTTTGGATTTTGCATCATCAATATGAGGTTATTTCTCCTTGTATTTCTATGAGTATTATGCTGGTTTATATGTGTATCATATGGTTGTGATTTCATTGGTATTTATGTTGCTAATATGATGGTTATCTATATGTTTTATGACAGTAGCTATGTATGGATCTCATCATGTTTTTATTGGTAAATGAATGAATAATGTATCTATGACCTAATGGATGAAATGGTAGTTAATGTGTTGAGGAATCAATGCTTCTTAGTAATTATCAGCTAAGTATGAGACCCCTATGCTTAGATCTATTATTTACTCTTGCAGATTACATATTCATGATATGTTTGAAGTAACTCTTGTCATGGCTAGCAGGGTCAACTCAAGGTCTTATTCAAGAAATTGCATTTTCATTGTCATTTCCCTATTATCTTATTGTTCTAAAGGTGTCATTCAATTCTGGGCAGTGACCTAGGCTTTAGGCTTAAAAAAGTGGATCAAATCCCGGGGATGTTGACACATCAATAAGAAAAATAGTCCTTGGATGAGAGTCGAGAGCCTCCTGGATGCTAGAAGTCCTATAATATGGGAGTGTCTGGGGGTCAAGTGGTCCAAAACCTCAGTGGGACCTAGGGGCTAGTTGGCAAAAATGATGGGATGGTTCATGAGGGTCCTAATGTTGATGTTCAAGGTTTGTATGGTGTGTTTCCGTTGGTTCTACCTCCTTAACATGACTTAGGAGGTCAAATCATATCATAGTGGCCTCTCGTCGCATGTTTTCCCCAACTGACCAGTTTCCTGGGTAGATGTGGGAGGAGGGTGTTACACAATCATCAATTAATGTGAATGAACCAATCAATAAGATTCAATATTATATCCATCAGGGTATTTACAACTCCCTCTTTCCATCTAAGGTAAGTGAACTTCTTGTATTTTAATCGACTTTCTTGATACAATCTTCAAACTGCTCCTTTCTACTTCATGTTTATGCTTTGCGACATTCTTCTGCTTCTTCCTTCTACTACTCAAGTTTTATATAAATCTTGTGTTGATGTGCAACCTTCATCAGAAGACCATGAATGAAAAAAATGACAACGCACAAAGATAATAAACAAGGAGATAGAAATTACTTATCTTTTGAGAAGGATAAGGTCCCTCTTAGTCTTGGACCTTTTTACCAACCTTGTTCTCACATTAAACATAAAGGGTTAGATCTATCTAGTGAACATGATTAGATAGGGTTTTGTTTCTAGGGTTTCTTTAGTCCAAATTATGCTAGGGTTTATAAACACTAGATGAAAAATTCTTTAAAACCTACTACTCAATAATTGCAAACCTTAGGTCCTTCATAGTTATCAAGACTTGTCATTTATGCATTGAAAAATTCTACTAGCATGTTGCAAAGCCCTAATGATATTGTTTGACATACCTTTTTCAACAATATGTCACTATCTCTAGTTTATATTTATGCAGGCTCTTTTACTATTTTTTAAATGATCATCACTATGATAAAATGCACACAAAACTTGTACATACCTCTACAACCTTACATTGTCAAGTGCCGTCATTCTTCAACAAAGATGCCTCAACTTCTTCAAACTCATAAATTTCGTTGAGCTACTTCTCATAGACATATGGATTTCTTATTGAATTATGTCCATAATCAATTCTTCATATGATCATCTCATAGATTTTAGTCCTTTTCCCCAAGCAAAAAGGTGAACTTGGTCTTCAGGATGCCATTTTCTTGTTATTTGTTAGCAATGTTATATCTTCACTGAGTGGTCACAGTTCGGATAAAGATGACACTGTGAGGGATGGCATATTGTTGGGCACTCCAGATAGGAGAGATGACATACATAGGTACCATTCTAGTTCTGGTTTTGACAGGCATGATGATTGATATTGTTATCATCTATACAGGAGGAGTGATAAGGGATACTTTCCAGATGATTTTAAGAAAGAAAAGCCACCTACATTGGATGGAGAGGTGAAGAAATTGCAGGATGCAGAAGCTTAGTTGCTTGGCATGAGGAAGTTCTTCAGGTTGCTTTCTATTCAGAGAACATCAAAGCTAGAGTAGCTACATTCAGTCTCAAAGGTAAAGCTAACATTTGGTGGGAAGATGTGAAGAATGTCAAAGGTATACATGAGGAAGACTTGACTTGGAGTGAATTTGAATGGCTATTCAAGAAGAAGTATCTATCAAAAAGATACTTTGGTGATAGGAAAAAAGAATTCTATGAGCTAAAGATGGGATCTATTATAGATGATGAATATACTAGCAAGTTCTTGGAGCTACTGATGTATGTGCCTTACCTCAAGGAGGAGAAGCCCAAGATTCATAGATTCACTAGTGGGTTACCAATGGCATTCAAAGATAGGAGTGAGTTCGATGAGCCTAGATCATTGGAGGAGGACATTTGAAAGTTAAAGCATTTCTACTAACAATCAAAGCGCAAGTCTGAGACTAAGCCTGACTTGAAAGGTAATGCAAAGAACAAGGGAAAATGGGATAAGAAGCGAGTAAGACCATAGGATTCAGGTAATAAAGAGAATTTTGCACCATCTAAGAAGTTGAATGCATCTGATAGAGGACAAGGACGTTGATCTGAGGAACAGAATAAGGAGCTCGTGCAGTGTTGGACTTGTGGAGGAGATCATCGCAGGAGAGATTGCCCATAATATCAGGGTGTTAGGCCTCACATATATAGTGTGCATGAGGCATAAACTGTTGGGGATGTTGGTGAGAGCGTTCCTCATATTTATGCAGCATTGGATAACAAATAGGTAGACCATTAGACATCTATCATTGAGATGGATAGTAAGCTTTGTGATCAAGTTATTTCTATTTTGATTGACCCTAGATCTAATTATAGCTATGTTAGTCCTAACTTAGTGGATAAGTCTAGTTTGAGTAAAGAATTGCATGCATAATCTTGGTTAGTGAAGTTGGCTACTGGTACAAATAAGAAATTTCATCATTGGGTAAGAGCTTATGCATTTGATTTGAATGGTATGCCTATCGTAGAACATTTGAATGTATTACTGTTGGGATCATACAATATGTTGTTGGGCATGGATTAGTTGTACCTTCATAGAACCAAGGTGGATTTTTATGATAAGGCCATTGAGTGCTTGGTTGACAATGGAGAACCCAGAGTCTTACAGGGAAAGAAGAAATCCACATCAGTTAGGATGGTAACAACTATGCATGCAAAGTGCAGTCACAGGAAAGGGTGTATGTTATCTACAATGCACATTTCTAGGGACAAAGGTAAGGAAGTTGAGGATTCATATGTTTTGCGTAGGTACCCGGTTCTACAACAGTTTCAGGATGTATTTCATGAGGACATTACTGAGTTCCCTCTGCACAGGGAAGTAGACATTTCTATTGAGTTGGTTCCAGGGGCAGCTTCAACATCAAAAGAACCTTATAGGATGAGTACACCTAAATTGGTAGAGATGAAGCTACAGTTGAAGGAAATGTTGGACAAGGGATACATTAGAAAAAGTGTATCACCATGGGGTGCACCAGTCTTATTTGTAAAGAATAAAGATGGTACTCTCAAATTATGCATTGACTACAAGCAGTTAAACAAATTGACCATCAAGAACAGGTATTCATTGTCGAGGATTGATGACTTGTTCGATCAGTTGAAGGGAGTAGCATTGTTCTCAAAATTGATCTGAGATCGGATATCATCAGGCATGCATCAAAGAGGAGGACATTTACAAGACAGGTTTTCGGACTAGGTATGGGTATTATGAGTTTGTTGTAGTTCCATTCGATTTGACTAATGCTCCAGCTACATTTATTTTTTTGATGAATAGTGTGCCGCATTCATACTTGGATAAGTTTGTTATTGTTTCCATTGATGCCATATTGGTATATTCTAAAAATGAGGAAGAGCATGCCAAGAATTTAGCAGCAATGTTGAGGTTGTTGAGAGAACATCAGTTTTATGCTTAGCTCAACAAGTACAATTTCTTTCAGATTGAGGTACATTACTTGGGGCATGTTGTCTCCAAGGAGGGAATTGCAGTAGATCCAGAAATGATAAGGGTCATCATGGAGTGTGTAGCTCCCAGGAATTTAGATGAGGTGAGATATTTCATGGGGTTAGCAAGTTATTATAGGAGGTTCATCAGGAGCTTCTCATAGATTTCTTATCCTATCATGTCATTGTACAGGAAAGGTAATAAGTTTGAATGGACAAAGAAGTGTGAGGATAGTTTTGAGTAGCTTAAGCAGTTGTTGAAACATGCAGTAGTGTTAAATATTGCGGATCTGGTCAAAGAGTTTGTAGTATGCAAAAATGATTGCAAGAAAGGACTTGGTGGAGTATTTATGTAGGATGGAAAAGTGGTATACTATGAGCCATGAAAACTAAATGAGCACAAGAAAAAACATTCCACACATGATCTTAAGTGGCAACGATCATACATGCATTGAAGATGTGGAGACCCTATCTTCTAGGCAGGAGGTTTTTGTTGATGAGTGATCACAGTGGGTTACGATATCTATTTGACCAACTGAATCTAAATGGTAGGCATTCTTAGTGGTTGGCCACGATCAGTGAGTTTGATTTCGAGATCAGATATATCAAAGGTAAAGAGAACTAGGTGGTATATTCTCTTAGTTGGTGCGTACAGGTAAATCACTTAGAAGCCATGAACTTCTATGGGATAGAATTACATGATAGGATCTTGCAGGTAGGTCCGTAGGATTTCACGTATATGGAGATTGTGCACAGGTTGCAACAAAGTTCAGATAGTAGTATAGGAACATGTACATGTGGTATTAAAGCTACAGGTACAAGTGGCGGTATAGGTGCAGGTGCACAAGATTTGGAAAATTGCCTTAAAGCAGATGGATTGGTTAGATTCAGAGATAGGATATATGTGTCGGATAGCAGTGAGCTCAAGAAGGTGATCTTGAGGGATTTTCATGTGAAACCATATTCAGGTCACCTAGGTTATTAGAAGACACTGATAACAATGAAGAAACTTTATTATTGGTCGAATATGAAGAGTAGCAAAGTATGTGGCTAGGTGTTTTGATTGTCAACGTGTGAAGGCAGACTGTAAGCATCCAGGTGGACTGCTACAACCGATTACGATTCCAGAGTGGAAATGGGAGGTCATTTCCATGGACTTCATCACAAATTTTCCAAGGAAAGTGAGGCAACATGATACCATCGTGGTTATTGTGGATAGGTTGAAAAAGGTTGCGCACTTTATTCTAGTAAAGTCTACATTCTCATATAGCAATGGTCAGATTGCATGGTATTCCAAAGAGGATTGTGTTAGATAGAGATGCAATGTTCACTACCAAGTTTTGGAAGGAGTTGTTAGAAGGTTTGGGCACAAAGTTGGCCTTCAGTGCAACTTATCATCCGCAGACAAATGAATAGATAGAGAGGGTCAACAGGGTATTGGAGGACATGTTGAGGATGTATGTGATACATTAGTAGGGAAAGTGGGAAGAATATCCTCCACTGGTATAGTACGGTTATAAAAATGGGTATCAGGAATATCCTCCATTAGTTGGAGTGATCCAGTTAACAGGGTGTTGATTGAACTGGACATGCTGGCAGACATGGAACATGAGAAGCAGGTTATAAAGAATAATCTAAAGGCATCAAAAGATAGGCATAAGAACTATGCATATCGGAATAGGTTGTTCAAGGAGTTCCAGGTTGGGGATCGTTTGTACTTGTGCATCAAACCAAAGAAGAGATCCTTGCGGATTGGATCATGTGCCAAGATGGCACCACGATTTTGTGGATCCTTCAGTATGATTGAGAGGGTTGGGTCAGTAGCCTATCGACTTGCACTGCCTCTGACGATGAAATTCCATGATGTTTTCCATGTGTCATTTCTGAAGAAGTATGTTAAAGATGTTGATCATGTGATTGACTGGTATGTATTGTAGGTGGAACCAGATGGGGAATTCAAACTCGAGCCTCAATGTATATTGAAGAAAAAAGGTGATCATGCTCTAGAACCGAGAAATCGAGCAAGTTAAGGTGCAATGGAAGCACTTTGGGTCCGATGAAGCTACATGTGAGATGGCAAATCACATGTGGGCTATGTATCCTTCCTTGTTTTTCGATTGAGGTAAAACAATTTTGGTGATGTTTGGTATTTGTACATATGTATATGGATGTAAATACCACCATGAGCTATGTTATAAAGCTCCAATAAGTGGTATTGGTGTCATGACATTATGATGTTATGTTTTCATGTTGGTTTGCCTCTAAGCATGTTGATCATTGTAAATACGTCTGCAACGAGCTAAGTTATAAAGCTCCATCGACAATATCTTTTTCTTACCGTGGTTTCGTGGTTATAGGTGTTGTTGAACAACAAGGACAAAGGGTTCTGTAATAGCTCTGGAGAAAATTCCATGTAATAAAAGTTAATAAAGGAAAAAATAATAACCACGGTTGATGGAACACTTATTCCAAGTTGAGTTTTGGGCAAGACATCCTAGTGTGGGTGTTCATTTGGTTATTAATGCCTAAGAAAATTGGCAAAGGCAGTAGCTAAGGCCTTGGAAAGGAAAAATGGCATTTTTGGCACATTTATTTATGAAAATAATGGAAATTAGGAGAAAAGGGAGGTGAAAGGTCATCAATTGCATGTGAATATGAAAATGAAGGAAAATAATGGAAAATGAAGAAAATAAAGGCTTCATTCATAAAAAGGATTCTGAGGATCAGTTGGTAACCTTTTTTCAGTTTAGTTTTGGAGCTCTCTCATTATTATCTCTCTCTCTCATACTCTTGGATTCTTAGATTTTTGTTGCAGCACTCTTGGAGGGTGTGGCATACTTGTATTTTGGAGCAAGAAGGCAAAAGAAGAGCAGGAATGCCCAAAAGGACATCAGGATTAGCAGCTACAATGGATTTTTCTTACAAGTATCGATTTGCATGTATGTTTTTCCTCACTAGTTTTGGCATGCATGGCATATGCATGTGGTTTTTAAGTTATGATTATTCATTGGCATGGAGGATGGTCGGGATTGACAGTGGATTTTCCTAGCCTTGCCATTTCCTAGATAGCCATGGAGATTGTGGGTTTATTTCCTTGTTTTGTTTTGGTTGGTTCTCATGTTTCCTTAGCTTAGGTTGAGTTACTAGTTCCTAGAGCCTTGGTTGGATAAACGCTCTAGAACCCTGTAACAACTTGGGTTGAGTTACTAGTCTCGTAGCCTTGGTTGGACAGACACTCTGGAACCTTGTAACAACTTGGGTTGAGTTACTAGTCTCGTAGCCTTGGTTGGAAAAATGCTCTACAACCATTGGTGGGTTGAGTTACTAGTCCTAGAGCCTTTGTTGAACAAATTCTCTGGAGCCCGGTAAAAGATGTGGGTTGAGTTACTAGTCCTGGAGCCTTGGTTGGAACAAACTCTCTAGAGCCCTTGAAGGCTTGGATACAGACCAATCTGATGATGGTTTTGTGATGTTTGGCCATGAGGTGGAATCATTGTTTTGATGTGTTGAGGTGGAAGGCCTATGGAAGCCCTGGATGGTTTTGGATTGATGTGTTCTATGAGATCCCGCATTCATGCTTGGAATATGGCACAAGGGTGAATGAATGAAGAAAGATTTGGCTCAGCCATTTTATGGTTAGGTGGAACGTGGAAGTCCCATCCTGGGTTTGGATTTTGCATCATCAATATGAGGTTATTTCTCCTTGTATTTCTATGAGTATTATGCTGGTTTATATGTGTATCATATGGTTTTGATTTCATTAGTATTTATGTTGCTAATATGATGGTTGTCTATATGTTTTATGACAGTAGCTATGTATGGATCTCATCATGTTTTTATTGGTAAATGAATGAATAATGTATCTATGACCTAATGGATGAAATGGTAGTTAATGTGTTGAGGTATCAATGCTTCTTAGCAATTATAAACGAAGTATGAGACCCCTATGCTTAGATCTATTATTTACTCTTGCAAATTACATATTCATGATATGTTTGAAGTAACTATTGTCATGGCTAGCAGGGTCCAGTCAAGGTCTTATTCAAGAAATTGCATTTGCATTGTCATTTCCATATTATCTTATTGTTCTGAAGGTGTCATTCAATTTTGGGCATTGTCCTAGGCTCTAGGCCTGAAAATGTGGCTCAAATCCCGGGGACGTTGACACATCACTAAGAAAAATAGTCACTGGACGAGAGTCCAGAGCCTCCTGGATGCTAGCAGTCCTATAATGTGGGAGTGTCCGGGGGTCAAGTGGTCCAAAACCTCAGTGGGACCCAGGTGCTAGTTGGCAGAAATGATGGGATGGTTCTTGAGGGTCCTAATGTTGATGTTCAAGGTTTGTATGGTGTGTTTCCATTGGTTCTACCTCCTTAACATGACTTAGGAGGTCGAATCATATCATAGCGGCCTCTCATCGCATGTTTTCCCCGACTGACCAGTTTGTTGGGTAGATGTGGGAGGAGGGTGTTACACAATCATCAATTAATGTGAATGAACCAATCAATAAGCTTCAATATTGTATCCATCAA
The DNA here is from genome assembly GCA_031772625.1 of Pinus tabuliformis. Lineage (NCBI taxonomy): Eukaryota > Viridiplantae > Streptophyta > Pinopsida > Pinales > Pinaceae > Pinus > Pinus tabuliformis. The sequence continues at coordinate 113,856,078 of CM062816.1, forward strand.
GTTATTTACAACTCCCTCTTTCCATCTAAGGTAAGTGAACTTCTTGTTTTTTAATTGACTTTCTTGATACAATATTCAAACTACTCCTTTATACTTCATGTTTATGCTTTGCCACATTCTTCTACTTCTTCCTTCTACTACTCAAGTTTTATATAAATCTTGTGTTGATGTGCAACCTTCATTAGAAGACCATGAATGAAAAAAATGACAAAGCACAAAGATAATAAACAAGGAGATAGAAATTACTTATCTTTTGAGAAGGATAAGGTCCCTCTTAGTCTTGGACCTTTTTACCAACCTTGTTCTCACATTAAACATAAAGGGTTAGATCTATCTAGTGAACATGATTAGATAGGGTTTTGTTTCTAGGGTTTCTTTAGTCCAAATTATGCTCGGGTTTATAAACCCTAGATGAAAAAGTCTTTGAAACCTACTACTCAATAATTGCAAACCTTAGATCCTTCATAGTTATCAAGACTTTTCATTTATGCATTGAAAAATTCTACTAGCATGTTGCAAAACCCTAATGATATTGTTTGACATACCTTTTATCCAACAATATGTCACTATCTCTAGTTTATATTTATGCAGGCTCTTTTACTATTTTTTAAATGATCATCACTATGATAAAATGCACACAAAACTTGTACATACCTCTACAACCTTACATTGTCAAGTGCCGTTATTCTTCAACAAAGATGCCTCAACTTCTTCAAACTCAAAAATTTCATTGAGCTACTTCTCATAGACATATGGACTTCTTATTTAATTATGTCCATAACCAATTCTTCATATGATCATCTCATAGATTTTAGTCCTTTTTCCCAAGCAAAAAGGTGAACTTGGTCTTCAGGATGCCATTTTCTTGTTATTTGTTAGCAATGTTATGTCTTCGCAGATAGTTCGGCTTCCTTGATATATCCTTTATTTATTTATGCAAGGAAGATAAAATCGCAACTCCTCATCCTTGTGCTTTTGATATCTTGTTGCAAATATATATTTTGTATACTTGTCCATAACAGAATTCTTTGAAATTGAATGTTGTAATAAATTCATAGTTTTTATGTTATAGTTCCTCTCGGAATTGATGCTAGCCACAATAGGATGGATTTCTTTCAAAGCTCATCAGTTGTTACAAAACTAGAACTAACTTTGGACTTTCCTCAGGATTATAACCTGGAGAATAGTATACTAGGATGTCACATAATCATAATGCCACAAATATTTTATGTCTTAAGTGTCATTAACAATTTCACATGTCATTGACATATATGATTCTTGTATATGGTATTTCTTGAGAGGTGATGTAAACTGTTCACAGCGGATTATAGTGCTCCTATCATATTTTTGACTTTCTTATCCATATGTCTCATACTTCTATTTAATCTATTCAGATTTGAGGTTATTATCACTTCCATACTAGGGTTACTGCCAAACTGTCAGATGTCATAGCTATAATTTTATTGTCATAATATTCAGTCTCATTGTCTCATTGTAGTGTGCCTCATTAATTATGAGAGTTACAAGAATGTAGATACTGGCCACAAGAAAGATGCAAGGCACACAAATCCAAAGTGTGAGTCATACTGTGAATGTAAAGAGACCATTTTAATATATATAGCCATTGTAATAAGTAAAAACTTGGAGATAGCGAGCTATAGTGATGTATCGATTCACTATAACCACTCAGTTAATGAGCCACCAAAAATGTGAACCTTTGTAACCACATAGATAGTGAGCCACCAAAGACTTATATACATTGAACCATTGTTACATAGAATATGAACCTTTCATGCCACTATAAATACATAGGAGTGGAGCTTTCTAATTTCTCACACAACATAGGAGTGGAGCTTGAAGGTTGGGTGATATACACACACATCTAAGTGCTCAGTTTAGGAGTGAGCATGGTTGTGTGGAGATTCAATATTATGTATGGCATGTTATTATTTGATCATATAATTTATTTGGGATATGGAATGACTTTGTTGAGTGTTTCATCCTTTTGTTTTATGACTTGTTTATCCTAACGATGTTATATGCTTGAGTCTTTCAACCTTCGTTGTAATAAAAGCTATGACTTTAACTTTGGACTTTCATTATAATAAAATGTATGATTTTAACCTTGAACTTTCATTGTAATAAAACGTATGATTTTAACCTTAAAATATCTAAAAGAAAATTTAGATTTTATTATAAAAATAAATTATTATTATTATTATACATTGTACAGCGTAATGCAATAAATTATTATTATTATTGTACAATTTACAACGTAATGCAAAATATATATATATATATATAATAGATGCATTTTGTTTATTAACTAATATGTATTCATATATATTAAACATTAATTTAAAGTATTAGTAGGAATTTAGTAATATTATATATTCCAATATCGTGAATCTATCTTTATTATTTAGATATTTTCATATCTAAAAATTGATCACTTATAAGTTACAAAATTAGACCCTTTACTTTAAAAATTACATTTTCTTTAATTTACTGAAACACTAAATTACTTTTGTAAATGTATTTACATGTATCGTTTGAACATCAACATTATAATTTAAATATCAAATAAAAGATCTACGATTGCCAGCAAGTTTTCATGGGAATTCAACAAAATTTCCATCCAAATCGTAAAACTTTTGGTGAAACAAGTAAGTGTATGGCCAATTCGACGGTATCTCCGACTGACGGATATGGATGCCTTGAATTGAATGTCGAATGCTTTACTGCGATTGTTCCTGCGCCTTGTTTAAAGATAACCGTCCCTCCGAACGTCGATTGTTCCTGAGCCGCATTGTTTATAAAACTTGCCAAAGCTACACACAAAAATAACGGGAGCCTTTCAATCCATATCCATATCGCTTTCAATTGAATTAGAGCTCAGCGGGATGGATGGACCAGTGCGCTGCAATCAAACCAATACCACTACCTAGCAACTTAAAATGAAAGTATCTTTGTTTTCCGTTGCCGGGACTTGAACCCGGGTCTCTCGGGTGAGAGCCGAGTATCCTAACCAACTAGACTACAACGGATTCTCTCTTGCGTGCGACTTAAATGTTAATCACTCAAATGGCTTGCTATAGGATCTTCGTATTCACGGGGAGAAAAGATGTAATAAGGATAATGTTTTAAATTCATTTTACCATCTTAGTAGGATATCGCGATTTCGCTTAGTTTAAAAATTCAATAAAACATTTCATATGGAAAAGCTCTCCATTAAATATTTCATTATAATTTTAATAATGCTTTTTAATATTATATATTACTTTTTAATCAAATAAAAATAATAATATAATAAATCTTATCTATTTTATAATTTAATTAAAAAATTAACTTTACTTCGTTGCCCATAGTTCATCATTTTCATGATTTTCACTTCTCGACTATGGGAATATTGCTTTTCATTGCCACTTCTGTCATCAAACTAGCTACTTACAAAGTTCTTGCTTGGTGTTTAATTCTCAACAGAAGCGGAACATCTTCAATTCTAGATCTAAAAATTGGAAGCCCTGCAACCCTCCTCCTATGGAGGGAAAGGCCTCCTCTAAGTTGGACAATGGCGTTGAAGACGCCGTGATGAAATTCATTCACGTGTCAAGGCCTCAAACATCTTGTGTAGCTCTTGGCGTGGACCATGCTCCTTCGACAAGCACAAAGATATTGAATAGTAATGCTTCTTTGTGCATATTAAACGACCTCACGAGTTAGCTTCTTCAGACTCTGATAAGGAATCTCCCCGGGTGCACAATGATAATTTGCAGATCCCTTTCATCAAACCGCCTTCAGAAAGTTGGCTCAAGGTTTCCAAAAAAACAAAGGAAACAAAGGTCGCCTTGAGGGTTAGCCCCAATTTGGGTGATTCTCCTCTCTAGTTGTGTCTTCTCTCCCTTTTGCATTTACTTTGCTATTCTCAATACCATTCATCTCTACATTGATAACATTACTCTAAGGCAAGTTGTGCCAGAAAATGAGGCATGATAGAAAGTGATGTAATTTTATTTATGTTTGATAAATAGAATTTTTAGACTTACAATATATATATATATATAAGTTGTAAGTTAAAAAATAAAATAGATATATATATATATATATATTTTTAAATATTGTTGTAGCCGCTACAACAACTCCGAATTTTGGCATTTGTCTAAAATTTGGAGTCTCCCTCATCTTATATGTTATAAAATAAACATCATTTTGTGTCTCTAAGTTAATGAGTAAAATCAATTGCAATGTTAAAACATCCTTAGCGCATCACGCTCATTCTTAGCACTGTGTAGCATTATGCTTCTTCTCGATGCAGTGCAACACTAAGCAATTCCCTAGCATACTGCCTTACCACTTTGTGCAAGTATTATCACGAGGCTACATTTAATGCACACTAAGGCCCTCACACATATTATAAAGCTATATATAGGATGAGCCCCATTTCATTTTCACCTTGCTTCTTTGTTTCCAAAGCCTTCAACTTATAGATGCACTAGAGCATAGTAGTTTGTGCATTGTTGTTGGTTTTCATGCCATTGGCAAGAGCTAAACATTTGCACCAGGTTCTGAGTAAGTCCTCACACACTTTCTTGTCATTTTATATCTTTTGGCACTTCATCTTCTGCACAACTGTTCACCTTCTAACCCTTGACCTTTTTCCACCCCCTTCTTTGTTTTATATAACCTAATGATGTATAATTTACACCTTTCCTTCTTCCTCTCTCTTCATTCGTATCTCCCTCTCTTCCCATTCTTCTCTTCCACGCTTAATTGGGGTCTTAATTGTCTCAACATTATTTTGTTTGAAAACAAAACATTCTGCCAAAGACTTCTAAATAACAAATTTAACTTCTGCTCCTGGAGATTATTTAGCTGAGTTTTTAGCTTCTCAATTTCCTGTCCTCTAATTGATAGGTCATCCATTGCTTTGATTAGTTATTCTGAATAATTTGTAGATTGTGCCTCAACTGTGATGGCTTCTGAAGTGGATGCCCCTCCTGCGGATGTAGATGCAATAGGAACTGTTGTGAGGGGAATGGATGTCAATTGTGTTGACTATTCTCTTTCCTTTAACAATTTCTCCATCTCAACCTCCATTTCTTTGATCTGTCCACTTTGCACAATAATAATTTTGAACATGTATTCCTTTTCTTTCTCTGGTTGTCCAACTTCTTTTGTCTTTGCGTCTTTTGTGGAGGGAAGCTTGAGTTATTTATAGAGTGCTGCAATGTCAACATTCGTCCTTCTAATGATCTCCTCTGTAGCGTTCACATTGCTCGGATCATATCCCAGTTTAATTACTAGATACTCTAAAGACTTATTTTTGTGTCTTTAGCTAGAGAAGCAATATTCTCTAATTTGAGTTGTGACTAAATGTTGTTGATAGAAGCTTGCAGCCTAGAAGTCACCATTGTTGAAGTTGTCAAGGTCGAATACAACATCTCCCCTATTTTCTTATGCAAGTCTATTCGATCAATTGGATGAATTAGTAAACATTGAAGGAAAAAGATAGATCTCTTGTAATCATATGGAGTTTTAGGGAAAACAAAATCAGCCTAGAGGAAGGCTATTTGCATTTTTCCTTTCTCTGTGTCAAAGGCAGAGAGTATCCTATGCTGTGAGGATGTTGTATGCTTCCAAAACTGTGTATAAGTTGTAGCTTTTAGCATCTCATTCTTCTTTTTAATTTCTCTATACTTGGAAAATATATTTGGTTCAACTTGGTCATGAACCAATTCCCCTGACTAAGAGGTATCTAGTGGCTCTTGGGAGGCCGAAGAGGATGGAGATCCTAAAAAAATATCTTCATTCCTGGCATAAGTATGGGGGGCTTGTCAAAATAATAGTAGACTGTACATTTTCCTCTTGAAAGGATTCTTCTGTTGGATTGGTCCTTTGTCTCTTCTTGTAAATCAAAAACTCTTTCTCCTGAATTTCTGTGACTGCAGGGGAAACATATTCCCTTGGCCTCTTGTTTTTCTTCTCCTGTGGTGTTGGAGTCTATGTTGTAGTTGTTGAAAGAACCTATTCTTCTCCCTCTTGCGAAGTATTCTCCTACCATTGATCCTGGTTCATGTATCTCTCAATTTCTAGCCTGGGAGTATTGGTGTAGGGAGTAGTCTTCTGTTCCACTCTCAACTTTGAAATTATTCCCAAGGGGTCATATGACCAAGTGAAACTGAACTTAAAATTCATCTACTTGAGGAGGATATCTACGTCTTTGGCTTCTGCCCCGATATTGCAGATAAATTGGCCAACCAGTTTTTTTTATTTTAAATTGAAATTTCTTCTTGGTTGCCACAAAGTGCAGTTCATCTATGTTAATCATTTGTCTGATATACTCTAATGAGAAAAATCTCATTGTGACAAACTTTGGAAACCTGTATGGTGGCAATTCACATCCATACACTCTGATTTCTATGTAATTCCGGTACAAGAAACAATCACCTATCTTGGTCTACTCATTGAGATGAAGAAATATTTTTACCTCAAGTCTTATCCTTGGCTCAACATTACTATTCAATAGACAAGAGACTGTATATAAAAATTGGTCAACATACTCACTGAAGGTAATTTCATTGGAATGCTTCCTTACCAAGGAAGTCCAAAGAATTACAGATTAGGCATTTCCTTGCTCATCCAATTTCTGTAAGGGAAACTGAAATCTGTCTACCTGATGAAATAAAAATAAATAAACTAGAACTAAAGCATACTTAAAGGTTCCCTTTGTAGAAAATTTTAGAAACTGATCATGGATGACATCTACTAGGAACTCACTGTAGTTGAAAATGATGGAGAGTTTTTCACCTATTGAGAACACTGATAAAAATCCTATGATGGCCTCATCAACCCACTGATCAGATTAATAGCCTAGTGAACAACAAACAATGGAGATAATCTGTTTGGTCATCTTAGGGAACATGGAGGATGAATAGGGGGGATTTTTCTTAGACAATTGAGCATCCTCAGGGATAAACATTTCAAAGATCTTTGCTCTGTGTGGGAAAGTGAGGTTCTTGTAGAGTTCCATGAGGGAATCTACTGAAAAAGGTTTTAGAGGGGAATAATTATGAATTTGCAGCATCTGGGAAATGGAATCAGAGGTAACTGTGAAAAGGATATCATTGTTTTGGGCCACAATATCCCTCTGACTGGGGATGTACTGAAAGTGGCACCATGAACGAATTCAGGGAAATGGTGGGTCTGAGGACAAATTAATTGGGGTAAGAAGGAGTCCCACAAACCCAATTCATCACTAAGATCAATATATTTTTTTTTTTAACCAGTTGTGGAGTTCATAGAGGTCGAACTCACAACTAGTTTCAAGGATTTTATATTCTTGGTCTATCAGTGGTTGATGGTCCAAATCAATTACAGAGAGTAGGAGGGGGTTTTCATTTGTAGCCTTAGATTTGCCATTAGGAGCCATGCTGGAAAGGGAAGAACAAGGAAATTGGAATTACCCGAGAATCGGTTGGATGAAGACTGGTGTTTGGGTGACCGGTTGCAATGTTAGTTTGATTGCTAACTGGGCATTGTAGCAGTTTTATGGCTGATTGGGAGTTGTAGCGATTTGATTGTTGACTAGGCACTGGAACAAGTTTCTAGTCTGTCGGTGTCTTGAAACAATAAAGGAAGGGCTAATAGCATGTGTGGAAGCTTTATTGATACACAAACTTATTTACCATTGTGATTACATCATTTAACAGAGCGGGTCCATTATTTTGGGAATGAGTATGGCTAGAACGATTACATGACAGGTGCAACGGAGGTGCCACATGGCGGGGGCACATTGGATTAGAGCGGCGAAGGATGTGACATCGATAGGAGAGAAGCGGATGGGGAGTGCCATGTAGCGGCATTGTATTGGAGCAGAGTGTGAACGAGAGGCACCACTTGGCGAAATAGGAGTGGAGCAAGGGAGAGCGGGGTCAATAGTTATTTTAGGCAAGAGGCAGAAAAACTGTTTTCGGGGGGGGGGGGGGAGGATGGTAAGCAGTTTTAGGCGAGGGGGTCTGAAATGAGCCTGGGGACGACACATAGTAGAAATTCTATTCGGGGAGACCACTTTTTAGACTCCCCCCCCCCCCCCCCCTTGGTTAATCGTCGGGGGGGGGGGGGGGGGGGGGGGGGGTCTAAAGTCATCACCCGTCGTTGATTTGGGCAGGTGAGATTGCGGCCCTTCATTACTGCGCCAACTAATATAATCTCGGTTTACCAATGTGATTATGCTAATTGCATTTACTTTATTAAAAACTAACTTAACCATGATTACACTGTGTGGTTAAATAATTACTTATTTTAACTTAAACACACTTTATTTAAATAATCTAATCTCTTAGATTGTGCGATCAAACCATTAAACGTGTTTATCTTACTCTAATGTGGCAATTTAAGTAGTTGCACATTATTTAAACTTTTCATTTTATTTTTTTCATTTGTTTTATTTTTTTTCTCACATATATATTTTTCTTTTTATATCCCTTTTCTTTTCTTTTCTTTTTTACAACAATCATAATCATGAAAATTGACAGATAACCAACTTATGGTCCTATAGATTATAGGACCCTAACAGTCTCCATGAATTTATTGTGGCGGTCCTGTTTATGTGTGGCTCCCAAAACTGCTCGATTGCTCCTCTTTGTTTGGTGGCTTCTTTATGCGTGGCTCCATGGATTCCAAAAAATGACAGCTCTGTGCAGCTCCACTCACCAGCGGTATTTTGTAATCAGATAGGCGACTCCTTGCGACCCGCAATAATTTCTTTCAGCTTCAGGATTGGCTATCCCTGCGGCCCCGCAATTTTTTGTATCTTTGGGCTTCAAGCCTTCAAGCCTGGTGGTGACAATAGCTTTTCACTATCTTCAAACCTTAGAAATTTGTTGCACAAGCAACTCCTTTAACTTTCGATGGCTTAAACAAATTCCTTGTGGGGGCTCTATATTTCTTTCTGCATAGCAAACAAACTTACATACTGCTCTCTTTATCTCTCGGCTCTCACAATCTTATTGCTTTGATACCACTAATTGCTATTTAAAGCCTGTAAATATTAATTAAACAAGAAAGAAAAAGAAAGAAAAATGCACAATAAATAGGAAGCTGAATCACACAAATAAATATAGAAATTTGCATAATAAAACTTTTCAAAGAAATCTAGAAAGAACAAGAAATTGGAATTCTTATTATTCAAAATCAAAAATATTCTCCAACCATAAATCAAGTCTATCAAAAAAATCACATTTAAAACCACATTTAAGAAATAGACATTGTTACATAACTTCACATGTTAAGCAAATTTCTGAAGAGTAAAGCTACATTTGCTATGGTAATTACATTTCTATAACACTTTTAATGTTAAGCATATTCTCTGAAGATTAAAGCTACATTCACTGTGGTAATTACATTTCTAACACACTTTTAAATATTATCATTCTTAACCTTCGAATCGAAGATTATCTCAAGTCTAATAATTTAATCTAGATTAGGAAGATGTACGGAGAAATTAAGCCAATCTAATGATGTAATGAAGGTCAACAACTATTTTTCTTTAATGATTTTCATTTGGAACCTATATAGTGTTTTTCAAAGGTAATTAAATACAGAGAAATTAAGCCAACCTAATGATGTAATGAAGGTCAACAACTATTTTTCTTTAATGATTTTCATTTGGAACCTATATAGTCTTTTTCAAAGGTAATTAAAAAAACTTGAATAAAAAATTTAAATGTTGTGTAACCTCTATTGTGTTCACTAATATTCTATTTGAAGTAACAAAATTAGAAATAATATTCTCTATCGATAGGGATGAAAAAACTAAATTAGATGTGGATCAAACTCCAATGCAATTGTGATCACAACTCGTGGAGTATTCACTTGAAATAGAGATAGAAAGTTTTCCCCAAAAATATTACAACATAAATTATTTAAGTGCAAAAATATGCATAGCATTTTATTTATAGATTTAAAAATTTAATATCACACTTTATTTATAAATTTGAATTTTTTTATAGCAAATATAATAAAATCCTAAACCTAAGTAGTACAAAGTGAAACAAAATATTAATATAACTAAGTTTTTGAATAGAATTTCGTTACAAATATAATTTCAAATTAAGAATCTATTGTAGCGGCTACCACCACCCTCCAAAATTTTGACTCACATGCAAATTTCGGATCCTACTTTGGATCCTGCGATCGACTATCCTTGGTTGTTTGTTGGTAAGATGATGATTTCAAGATCTCCTCCTTGATCCTAAAGAGTTTTCCGTGTTCTCATCTTTTTGTAGCATATGTCATTTTCGGGCATAGTGGTTGTTGTCCGTCATGCAAAGGGAATGTTGTCTTGTTTCAAGGGAATTGCGTGTGTATGAGTGGTTGTCATCACATAGACATGTTTCACACTCACCTCACACACTCACATCACGAAGGTTTTTGCATCAAGCAAAGTATGTATTACGTATTCTGGATGGTCTACGTTTCCATGTGCGATCACAGTTGAGTCCTATCAATGTTTGCATATGTTTCATTGATCTCACACTTAGCCATTTTCCCAAGAAACCTAGCCTCATCCAGCTTCCTAGAACAATGTGCTTTGTTTTTGTAACCATCAAGCTTCCTCCCTTGCCCACTGAAACATCGCACTGCGCAGAGACACCAACCTCCATTGCCTACTAAAACCTCGCAGGCCGCAGAGGCCCCATCTAGTACTGCTCTCCAGAATTGCGCAGAGTAGTCCAGCAACACTGCGCTCAGAAATTGTGTAGAGGTGTCCTCTGCGGGAGCCCTGTCCCACAGCAGTGCTTTGAGCCTCAAAACTGCGCAGTTTTGTCCAAGTTGTCTTGCCGGCCTTGCATGCATAAATTGCATAGACAGGCCTCCCAGGGCCTCGTTCCAGCAACAACCACTTTCCACTGAAATTGCGAAGATCTACCTCTCAGTAACGACAAGAAAATGTGACATGCTGAAATCGCTTCCAAGGAGTTGAGGAGAAGGACCAAGGAGCTAAGTAATGGAAAAGACAGGATCACATGCGAACTTCGTCGAATGTATGATCATCTTGAGGGCAAGTATGGTAAGTACATAACATCTTTCGAAGTACACCTCTTAGTTGAGTTTGCAGGACTTCTTGTCATTATCATATCATCCTGTCCTCAGTAACATGCATGTGCGCAAACGCAAAAAGTCACTTTATGTGTTTCTTTTACATGTCTTGCTTCTTTTTCACTTGTTCAACCAACTGTCGTCTTCTACATGTTGATTGTTATGTCATGCTTGCGACCATGTTGTGGTCGTTCACAAGGTCTTCACTTCGTGTGTACATGCGGTGTTCACTATGAAAACATTCGTCGCATTCACACGCAAAGTTGTATGCACCATCGTGCAAGCTTCGTCACAGTCATTCAACGATCTATCACAAGCGTTGCGCTTATCACTCGCACCGTCAGTTAGTCATGTTGAACATGTGTGTCTTGATAGTTTGAAGCGTCTTGTCGTCAAGTCATGTGAGTGTGTTCGCAAGGTCGTGTATGCACAAATTCACTCACTCACACACTTAGTTGTTTTTTTGAAGTTCTAACAACCAGATCACCCTCTAACAACCATACCTCCACCCTGCCATCGACTCAACCAACTGTCACCCAGAACAATGCAGAAGCATCCAATAAGCCATTTCAAGCTGCACTACCCGCAAGATGATCAATCGACTGTCCAATTGGTCAACCAGAGAGTTTGACCAGGTAGTCAACCTGGGACTCACTCCCCTAAAAAATTGCGTAGAGGCTACAGGCCTCGCCCGCTCCGCTGACTGAGAAAATTGCGTAGATAGGTCGAACACACACCCAGTGCCTGTCCCTATCTCCCTCATAAGAGGGAAAGACTAAAGAATTGGGACCATAATCAAGGAGTTTAAAACATGGATAAATATAGATAGACATGTGATACATATTATTTACATGATATACATAAGTTATATATCTTTCTAATTCTAACTCTAGGTTTCATATTCTAAGAGGTCTTTTGGACCCCTAATGACTCTTTAGATTCACTTTAGCCTTTCACCTTCTACACAAGTGAATATTCCAAATTTACATAATCCTTAATGATTTCATATATATATATATATATATATATATATATATATATATATATATATATATATATATATATATATATATATATGTATGTATAGATATATAGATATATATTCACATAACACTCTTTTTAAATATTAATGCTCTAAGATTACTATTAGTAATAAAATGGTACAAAGAAAAATATAATAAACAACACAACAACAATATTAATTTTTATCCTAACAAATCCTTGTGGGAAAAATGAGTCATGAAAATATTTTCAATTTCCATATGGCCAAAACTAACCAAGTTATCTGCCAAGTGAGTCCTCACCAGGTCACTTTTTGGCACCTTACAATAGAGGATTGCAAGTTGTTGATCAGGAAAAATGGCCTCATCAACATGTAAGGGACACCACTCGTCCAGGAACTTAAAGCAACTCCTTTTCCATTGAAATTGTGGTTCTGACTGGTTCAATTGGATTCATTTACCCTCTCTTTATCTCTACTATCTTAAAGTATGACTTTCACCTACCAATAGAGAAAAGACATCAGATTGGCTCTTCTTGTTGATCAGGCAAGAAAGTGATCCTTAAGCTACTTTATGGCCCAGACAAACCACTTTAAAGATTGCCCCTGTATGAGGGGACTTCTAGGATGCAGAAAGTAGAAATAAATGCAAATTCTCATCTAAGATGCATCTAATCCTAGACCTATCTTGATTGAAGGAAGAATTAGTCCTCCTCTCAATCAAAAGAAAGCTAAAAGAACAGGAAAAAAACAGAAGTATGTTGAAATTGGAATAAGAAAAAGGAAATAGATCAGGGAAATAGTTCCAAGATCTAATCCTTGTTTGAGCAAATGTATACATTTAAATTCCCATTAAATAGTTAACAGACATCCAACAACAAACATCTCCAATTACTAATAAAACAGGTGCATAAGAAAAAAAAGATTCATGCCATAATACTAAAATAGTTCAAATACATGACATGTAGAAAACAAGAAATCTATAAGATTAAATTGTTAGATAGCTAGCAGCTCAAGCAAATAAAGGTTTGTCCTTATGCAAGTTCTAGTTTCGAAACTCATTTTTTAGTAGCCCTACAAGATAGCTTGACCAGATTCTAAATGATCATTTTAGTAAACAGTCAACAGTAGTGCTGAAAAACCACATACATACTCATACTCCATAAATGAATTTGAAATTTGAAGAGTTTATTTACAATAACAGAGAAAGAAATAGTGTTTTACATCTTATTACATAAATAAATCTTATTATAAAGATGAATCAATTACATAAAACATCATAGCATTACAAAGTACAGTACCTCTACTGTCTTTAAATCGATTCCCTATCTGCAGAGATGGATCCAATCTCGCTACAATAGTGCAAATGAGTCTCAACTCCTTCTATACAAACAAGCTATAAGTTCTAGTATCACTTTTCCTCTTTCCTCTCAGATTTGAATCCCATTCTTCTATATTAGAGATGGGTATTTATACATAATGGAAATATTAATAGTCTTTCCCACTTTATTAACTAAAAATTACATAAAAAGAAATTCAAACAATAACTCAATCTTCAACAGATATCCTAGCCTAACTTAGGAGATCTTAGAAACTAAATCTAAATCTAATTCAAACAGACTTTGAATAAGTTGAAGGGTTGTTTCCAACTGAATCATTGAATAGCCTTATCAACAGTCTTTGTCTTTCTTTAGCGCTCTAGTGATTCATATGTCCGATTAAAATCAAAAGTCCAATATCTTCCAAAATCAACACTGGGATTATCCCTACAACCCAAATACAACAGAGCAATAAGTATTTTATTAAAAATCACTCAAATATTAATAAATCATAAAGAAAACCATAATAACAACCCGAAAACCTTAAAACAGTGACTGTTCAGACTTTATAGCAGTGACCAACCAAAGTGTGACAAGAAGCCGACACGGATGGATATCAGAGGTTTTGAGTATTGAATTTTTAACATGGCACACTCTGCAAAACTTATGATATATGGAAAATTCTGATGAGGATCGAACGCGATATTATATTAAATCCTTGTGATAAAGCCCATCAGATCTGCAACCATATTGGAGATCGGAAGATTAGACCTTATCAGAGATTTTAGATGTGTGCCATTTCAAAAGTTACGATATATGAGCGGACACGATTTTACAATTAAATCAAATCTTAAATCATACCAAGTCCGACGTATCGGAGATTGCTATATATTGAAAGTCGAAGGGGGAGGCACATTGGGATATTGGCACTGAGATAATATCGGAGGTAAGAGAGGGAGGTTATATCGCTTATCAGAGATCAGAGGGAGTGTTGTATCAGAGTTCTTAAAATCTCTCAATTGAAAATCTCTGATTGTCGATACTCAGGAGCAGAAGTAATGATGTGGTATGTGGGTCCTCTCGTCGATTATGCTATAATATGGTCAAAATTTGGTTTAAAATATGTTTGTTTCAATATTGCATATTAAAGGGATCATTGCCATATGTTATAACGTGAGCTTGGTCTCAGGGGCTATTCATTAATTAATTATAATTAATTAAAATTTAAAACAAATTTTTATTAAATAAGATTAAGGCAAACTTAAGAAATAAAACAAAATGATTATGAAAGAAATAAAAGGGTCCCCATAGTTATTAGGATAATAATAAAGTGAAAATGGGGGCGTTGTGTTTTCACCACAAGGCAAACCTATTTATAGGCTTCATTACATGAAATACCATGGGAAACATACCATAAGTCACTAAAGCCATGTGCTATAAAGGTGTGTTCTAAAGTCGTGATTGTAAACTAAATTCATTTGACTCATTCCTTAATCAAGTTTACCAAACTATCCCCTCTTTAAAATTGACTTGAGAAAATTCTTAAGATCCAATCCAGGAAACCCACATACCCTCCCTGCTTCCATACTTTAGACTTGACCAGGGTAATGTATGTTTACATGTAGTTTTAAAAAATAATATTCATCTCCAAAACACTTTTTTGTTTTTTTTGGTATTTTTTATTATTATTGATGATTATCTCATTTAGGAAACTATCTATAAATGAGATAATCATCTATAATTTCTAAATGATTGTGCCATGGCCTCAGGTATGGAAGTCAACCTTTCCAAATCCAAAACTTTTTTCTTTAATACCAATATTGCTATTCAAAGAAACATCTCCAGAATTTTAGGCTTTCAGAGGGATTCCCTCCCTTCCAAGTACTTAGGAGTTCCTTTAACTGCAAAACCTCTCCACAAGAGTATTTGGGAACCCTTGATCACCAAAATGTAGGATAAAGTTAGAAAATGGACAAGCAGATCGCTAAATCTAGCAGGCAGACTAGTGCTGACAAAGGTTGTGCTCCAATCAATTCCAATTTTCGTGCTTTCAGCATTACCTGCCCCCATAGGAGTCTTGCAAAAATTCAGAAACATACAAAGAGACTTCCTCTGGGGTGGGGAGGAAACCAGGAAAAAATAGGCCTTGGTCTCTTGGGAAAAGATTTGTAAACCCAAGAATCATGGGGGCTTAGGCTTAGATGACCAAGAGATCCCAAGTAAAGTGTTAGGAGCCAAACTCTGGTGGCGCTGGGTGAAAAATCCTAAGGCACAATGAGCAAACATATGGAAATAAAAATATGCCAGCTCGTGGCATTACACTAACCTCATAAGAATGTCTGGAAACATAAAAGGCTCAACTATCTGGAAAAAAGCCTGGGTGAATAGAGGTTTAGTTCAAAGAAATAGTTTTTTGGAAATCAGAGAAGGAGACTTGGCTCCTTTCTGGGAGGACAAATGGCAACAAGAACCAAGACTGCTAGAAGAGGAGTTTTTCAACCTGAAACATGAAACTGACACCCAAGGTCTAAAAAGAGTGAAAGATTTTTGGGATAATGCCCACAACAATGAAAAGTGGAGAAAATGGAAGAATATAGAGTGCAGGAATGATGAAATGCTGACAACAAAGGCAGAGGCTCTTGGGAAAAATTTGGATCAAAGGATGATCTTAGTTTATGTTGGGCAGGACCAACTCAGATGGGGAAACAACAGTGAAGGCATCTTCAATATCAAGGAAGAAAAAAATATTCTCCTAGAGCTGGTTTCCCAGGCTCCAAACCAAACCTGGCTACACCTTTGGAGACACCAAGGGTGGATGAAAATAAAACTCTTCATGTGGTTGGTTCATCACAGGAAAATCTTGACCTGGGACAACATTAGAAAGAGGGGCATGTTAGGTCCTTCCATCTGCAAGCTCTGTGAAGCCCAAGAGGAAACTATGGAACACCTTCTCAACAACTGTAATTACACTTCCAGGCTGTGGGATGCTTTTGCCAACATCTTTCAACAGTCGGACAGGGATAAAGAGAGTATTACTAACACCCTTATCAGATGGAGGAGACACTTTTCGGATAATGAAGTTCTCAACCTTGCTTGGGCTCTCAATACAAGTTTCATTATTTGGAATATTTGGAAAGAAAGAAACAAGAGAATCTTCAAAGAGGAAAAGAGACATGCTCTTAGCCTATTTGAGTAGATCTTAAAGTAGATCAAGGAAACAGTCAGCTCTTTAATCAAGAATTTTCCCAAAATTCCTCCCTTAGGTACTGAACTTCGAACTCTTAGGCTGTTAGGTTTGCAGGAGATCATCTTACCATACCAGAACAAAACAGCTAACAAAAAGGATTCTGAAAAGGAGTACTGGCAACCTCCTCCAAGAGGCTTTTTGAAATACAATGTTGATGGGGCCTCAAAGGGTAACCCTGGTAAAGCAGGATATGGGGGAGTTCTGAGGGATGAAGCAGGTAACATCCTCTCTATTTTCCACTGTCATTTAGGAAGAGCTACCAATAACATGGTAGAATTAATGGCAATGGAGCAAGGCCTGGAATTTTTGAAGCAGGAGGACTGTCACAATGTAATCATTGAAGCCAACTCAGAGTTAGTTATCAACTCGGTAAAAAGAATTTACTGTGGCTCAAAGCCTGAGAAAGTCTCACAGCACTGGAAATTGATCAGTGTTTTCCAGAGAATTCAGGGTCACCTTCAAGGGCTTAACTCTGTCAGGTTCAATCATGTGCGCAGAGAGGCCAACAAACTGGCGGATTTCTTGGCCAACCAAGGGGTTAGATGCAAGGATAACAGAACTCCGACGGGTTGGCAAGCTCTACCACAAAGCATTTTAAAAGCCCGCAGTCACAACCTGGCGGAAAAGGATAAGGAAGCATTCTGGAATAAAACCCAAAAAGATAGGTCTCGATGATCAGATCTTGGCTGGTTTCTCTCTTTTGGGTCAAACAGGTAAAAGGATGGCCCTGGTTAATTATGGTGAATTGGATTATCTCTTCTTCTATAATCCTCTGTGTTAGGCAAAAGTTTTCCTCAATTCAGAAAAAAGCTTTAGGGAATAATCGTCGGTAGTGGAGATGGGGGCTTCCGCATCCTAATTTCTATGGTCGGGTGAATATTCAGCAGCTTGAGCGGTATTCAGGAGATCGCACCGCTTTCCAACAGAAAGTGGTTTTGGAGTTGGGGCAGCGATACCATATAAAGTGTGACATGTGGGGGAGGGTCAGATTCGAATACCACCCCCATCGCGCCTTAAAGATCGATAACATCCGGTGGTGTGATATCAAGCACAACTGTCCATTTATTCAAAGCCATCCGACGGTCAGGATGGATCGAGCAGTTTAGTGGCGTGGGAGGTTAATTACCTTTCTTCTTTCAAAAGAATTTTGCATTTCCGTCGTCAGATCAAAAGAGGATTTTGAACGGGGACGATCAAATAGACTAGCCAACGGGGAGTTTTCGTGGGTTTTGTGGTTGGCTCATTTGCCCTAATATTCCCGGTTCCCCTTTTTTTGTAAGAAACTAAAAGAGATTGATGTGTCTTTTTCTGTAGGGCAACGTTCTGGTTGTCCCTAGTCCACAGAGGGTGGTGAATGTTTGTATATATTGTAAATTGCTTACTTACATGAAATAGAAGGTTTGTTTCTTGCTTTAGCAAAAAAAGAGATAATCATCTATAATTGTTGTAAATCAAGACAATGTATTATTTCTTTGCATCAATTTGAACTCGGCTCAAAAGATGACAAATTAAAATAATCTTACTATTCTTGTATATTGGTTGCTTCAATAGTAGGTTTTGGATGAAATTGTTTGCTTAAAGAGATCTTTGCTTAATGTACCACAACCCAGTTGCCATAGGTTCGGTCATAGTGCATAGCATTCTACATATGCATTTGTGGAGAAGATCAGAAACAATACATTGCCCCATCTCCATGGAGTCCCATAGTTTTTCTATACATATCAAACACACCCTGGTGCTATATGCACACTTTTCTTAGCAATGAGAAATAAGATCTTCTTGTCACCTACAATATTAGATGTGACAACTATTCAAAGGATGGTTTTTATATTTCCAGCAATGGAAGCTTTTATAATTCTACATCATCTAATGCTCCCTCAATGCATTGACCTTTTATATGAACTCTCTAGTATGGTATTCACCTAATGTTTTACACTACCAACAAAATAATTTGCCACTTCAAAGGTAAGTGGGACATATTTCCACTCATAAGCAACGACACCTTTATTGTTTACAATTATGTATAGGCAACACTAATGGGCATAATTTAGAAATCATTTACCTAGGTTTTATATTTTCATCATTATTTAATAATAAACCAAAAAAACATAGTCGTAACCAAAAAAAAAATAGTATTCAACCTAAAAATCTAGCCCATAACCCATTTTTTTTAATCCAAATTAAATATTTTTGAAAGATCGTTACCACAAATCAAAGAATGCTTTTTATTGGAATTGGGATTTGAAAAACATTTAATGCATTAGAAATATAAGTAATATTATAATAATATTTTTTACAATTTAATTAAAATAAAAGTATATTATTGCAAACATTTTTCCTTCCAATTTTTATGCAATACAATAAAATATTAAGCAATAGAAAAAACTTATATCTAGAGTTACGATATCACTTTTATGGTTGGACAAGAAAACCATACAATATAATAGATAGAATTGCTACTCTATAAATCAAATTAAGTTAATCAACTATTTGAAAATAAATCATTAAATAAACTCAAAATTATTAATAACTATTTTTAGAATTATCAAGAATTATTGGGTGGATCGCAGAGATTTAACCTCCATAAAATAATGTAAATATTATTAGTAGTATATACAAATAAAAATTTAAGATTTACCTTCAAAATTAACTAAATTGTTGAGTTTTAAATTGATTTTTCTTTCTTTCAAGAATTTTTTTAATAAACCAAAAATATCTACAATCTCACAATCTGCAATATCATCCGCTCAAAATTCTATAATTTATCTACAATCTAAATATAAGAATTATCATCCATTCAAAAAGGTGTATAAAAATTGTCCAGGTACAAGATTGTTACATCCAAAGGTTAGGACACACTAGGACAATCGGTAACTGGTGAGAGTTATCCTGGGCAGGCCCAGGATCAAATCCAACTGGCTGGAAAGGCCCAACCGTAATTAATGACAGGACAACGGATTTTTGCATGCCATGAGCTAGCCGTTTCATTGCAACCCTTCAACTCGCTTTCACTGATTTGACATCACGTACCACACTTTTGTACACCTTTTAACCATGGATTCATTCAATTATTAGGGGCATTTATCCGTCGATATTTAGAGAAGGAATTTATGATTACAAATCATTTCAAGCATTGCATGTCACACATATGCTAACTCTTAACAACATAATAAAAAAATTATTTTACCCAATGTCACTTTCTACAATTCTATTAAACCATGGTAACACATGACCCAACTCAGGTGGCATGATTGCAATTAATTTAGAGTTGTGCTAACCATAAATTATGAAACTAAAGGTGATTAAATTTTAACACTTTAGCTAAGGTTCATTATCGATATATGGTGTATTAATTTTGTGTTAGATGGTCCTCAAAAGTTTGAGACACACCTCCAAGTGTGCACCACTCCCAACTACCACAAGGCAGCGATCCGACAATGGAATTATATGGTGCTCATTCAACTGACACGATCAATCACAGAGCAGTTAGGGTAACTACCTGCTGGGTTGTTGCATGAAGGGTTCATTCTCTTCCTTTATCGCTTGGAAACTTAGCTCTGCAACCCTCCATCCAATTGTTGTTTGTCTCTGGCGGGAAGGGTGCAAAACCCATGCAACTATGGTATTTGGTAACGTTTAGACTCTCCCTTGCACAGGGTTACCTAGGAAGTCTCAATTTCATCTTTGTAACAAATCTCAGCATCGTTCTTCTGTGTTCAATATCGGAAATGGAGTTCTACTGTTTACAGCAAACTCAAGTAAGCCTTCCTTTCTTATTTAACTTATTTCCTTATCTATATCATTGTTTCTATCTTGGGTTAAACCTTAACTGGTGGCTTGTTTCGTTGTGCAGACAAAGCAGTAGGGCTCTAGAGTAGCTGCCAAAGTCTTCGGCTCAAGTGAAATACCCAATAGTAAAATTCTGTCGCTTATAGGTTGGCGACTGAGTAAACCCTTGGTTTCTTGTGCATTCTGGTGTGTCTTATCGGTCCTCTGAGGACTATGGTCTCTCTGCGAGTTGTATGTGAGAAACCCTCAGGTCCTTGATTTACCCTTTATCGGTGTAATGTTCTGAAATGTTGGTTGTCCTATGCCCTTTTTCTATTAGCTACAACACTTCTAAGGATTGAGGCCCATAGCCTTCCTCTAGCTATGACAGTGATGATGGTTTATTACAATGATAAGGGTTTAATTATCTTGGTGACCTTATGCGCACCTTGCATTTGTTTAAATCTCCATTCATCGTGTTTATTATTTTATATAACACTATTTGGTTGTTTGAATAAGTCAAAAGGATGCTCTTCGTAGCATCGACTGTAATGAACCTAAGAAAAAAAATTCTTGATTAATTTAAAGGACTACCTCAGCACTTACATTCATATTGCAGTTGCATTTTAAATTAAGTTGATTCCTCAGATAGATTATAAATTATTTTTCTCTTGTCATTACTATGGTCATAATAGCAATTTCCGCTCTCGTCTCTGCTAATTAATGCTCCTTTATAAGACATTTCCAGGAATTTTACTTTCAATTATTATCTTCTTTTTAACAGTAAGAAAGGTTCACCCTTTATATGCGTTTAGCACCCAGAAACAAATTTTTCATTTGGTTTATCTACAAATTTTTTGCTATGGTTGCAATTTTGCACTAAACCCAGAATTCTAGGGTTGATGTGTCCATTCAGCCCTTATTCTTGGTGGACCTACGCCTTACTTAGGGTTTGAATGATATTTAATGTTTATATAACTCTCGTTGCTGTGATGATTTAAAATTTTCAATAGCTTTCTATGTAACATACTAGGTATTGACTCCCAGTTTTCTTGTTTTCAAAATTCGTGTCACATATATGAGTATGGTTATGCTTTTAGTTCGTTGATATTCTTTATTTCCTTCCAACACTTATAAATTGTCGACTTGTTATTTGGTGTTAACATGATTCTGTAGCAAAATTGGTAGGCTAAGTAAAGCTTCAGTAATATACATTGTTTTCTGTGTTGCAACAAAATATTGATAATTAAAAAGAACACCCAAATAAACTTTGTAAGTGACCAGGTAAGCATATTTAATGTTTGGAATTCCCATGTTTAGTCCAGTCCATGCTTTATAGCCATGTCCTTATACATTACATACCCCACCAGTATTCTTTTCTTTAAAATTCATCTTACAGAGGTGAAGAAATAACTTATATAACAGTTCCTTCTGATTTCTGTAAAGAAAGGGAATTTCCTATGACACCACATGTATTTTTATAACTTTAATAAAAAATTTCGCTACTTAGAAAATTCATTAGAAAACTACCAATAGAGTATTAGTACTTATCTGCAATGTACGACTAGTTAAGAAGATGGAATAAGGATGGGACTACTCCTCCCTTTCAACGGAATTGGCGATTACATCCAAATCTTCCCCACCCTAGCTTCCACTTCCATCACAATTTGGGTTTGCAACCTTCACGGGTAGATTTTTTACTCATACCTCGAGACCATCCTGGCCCATTCTGGAATATCAAATTTATCTCTGATCATAGATTTTTCACTGCCTCAAAACCAACTTAGGAAAACGCTCCTGGCAATATCATACAATCCCTCTTTCTTCATGTGGTTTCCTCCTCCCAGTGGCTAACCCCTGCCTTGTCCCTCCTGAGATCTTTTATCTCTGGGGTCAAGGAAAAATAAAGGAGATAATTGCCTTCCCCAATTGTCTGGAAGTTCAGAATTAGTTAATGTGTCCTCATCCATATACCAACTTCAACTGTCTTTTTTTTCATTTACTTTAATTTAACAAAAAACAACATTTGTTATCAAATCCTTGTTTTTGTTTACAAAACTGTTTCCCACCTAATAAAAACTTAAAAGTAAATGATAGTAACTATAAAATTCACTTCTAGGTCT
The DNA here is from genome assembly GCA_031772625.1 of Pinus tabuliformis. NCBI lineage: Eukaryota > Viridiplantae > Streptophyta > Pinopsida > Pinales > Pinaceae > Pinus > Pinus tabuliformis. The sequence continues at coordinate 113,878,635 of CM062816.1, forward strand.
GAGGGCATTACATCTTCCCCTCCTGGTGTGGAACACTGTCCCTGGTGTTTATTCTTGTCCTTGAAACATACCTGGATATGCTTGTCACATGAAATTTTAGTCTTCACAAGTGGCATCTTCTGGGCTAAAGTGCTTCCATTACACTTTAACCTAGGTAATTACTCACTTCTGGAGTATTGTTTCTCTCTACCTGAGAATACGCAAGGGTTCTATCAGAACTTCTCCATCTAGTTCAACCTCTATATCCTTCCAATTAATAATATGCCTCGAGTCATATATGTATTTTTTCAATAAAGATACATTGTGGACTTTCATATGACTTGGCAGCACCAGTTTGTATGCAATTGGTCCTATTCTTTATAAAATTTGAAAGGGTCCACAAAACTGGGGTGTTAATTTTGCACTGCTTTCCCACTTCAAGGTGTTTTTCCTTGGTTTGATCTGCACGTACACATGGTCCCCAAACTGAAACTATTTGAAAGTTCTTTTTTTATCCACATATGTTTTTTGTCGATCTTGAGCAGCCTTCAGATTTCGACAGACCTTTCTTATAGTTTGTTCCATTTCCACTAACATGTCGGATCTGAATATCAACTTATCCTCAGAGCTGCTCTAATTAACAGGTGTTCTACACCTTTTCCCGTACAATACATCGAAGGAGTTCATTTTCAGGGGCTCGTGATAACTATTATTGTAAAAAAGCTCAACCAAGTGGAGGTATTCCTCCCACTTGGTTGGTTGTTACATTACTTACATCCATAGCATATACTCAAGCACTTAATTCACACGTTCTATTTTCCCATATATTTATGGGTAGTATGTTGTGATAAACCAGATTTGAGTACCCAAGCTCGTAGATAGAGCTCTTCAAAATGCAGAGGTAAACTTCATGTCTTGATATGAGATTATTACCCTTGGCATGTCATGCAATCTAAATATTTCCCTCATGAAAATGTCAACAATTTGAACAGTTTGATAGGTAGATTTTACAGGAATAAAATGGGTTGTCTTACTCAGTTTATCCACAACTACCATAATGGAGTCATTTTTTCTTCTAGATTTTGGTAGGCCAATTATAAAATCCATGGTAATAGTATCCCATTTCCACTCTGGAATGGGTAATGGATGGAGTAAACCTGTTGGGTGTTGATTCTCATATTTTACTTGTTGGCATTTAAGGCATTTACATAAGTATTGAGAAATATATTTTCTCATACCATGCCAAAAATATCATTTTATTAATGCAGAAAATAGTTTATGATATCTAGGATGGGTTGTGTAATGACTTCACTGAAACTCATCTGGTATAATTTGCTTAGTTTCCATTTGATTGGGCACATAAAAATTTTCCCTGTAGCTCAATAGGTTGTTTCCATTTATGCTAAAATCACTTGCCTTCCCTGCTCTTTGCATTTGTTCCGATTCTTTCCATAAGAACCTGTATTTTGGATCCTTATAGGCAGCCTCTTTTATTTGATCCAAAAGATCAATTTGCACTTGACTGTAGTAAATTTCATATAGATAGTGCAGTTTTCTACTTAGGGCATCAACAACGTGATTTTCTTTTCCTTTCAGGTGTTGGATGTAAAAAATCAAACTCACTTAGAAGGCTATCCAGCTGGCTTGACATACATTCAAGTTGGGTTGCTTGAAGAAATTTGTTAAACTCCTATGATCAGTCAACAACAAAAAGATTTTTCCTAATAGGTAGTGTCACCACACGTTAAGAGCATCGACCACTGCTGTTAGTTCTAGGTCATATGCAGAATATTTTTTCTCATAATCCTTTAATTTATGAGATTCATAAGCTATCACCTTACCTTCCTACATCAACACTCCTCCGACTCCTTCTTTACATGCATTTGTGCACACTGTAAATTCTTTCTCAAGATCGGTAACTTTTAGTATTTGGGTTGTTGTTAATAAATGTCTCAAATGATTTAAGCTAGCTTGACAGTTTGTGGACCACTTAAACGCTTTTTCTTTCTTTTGCAATGAGGTTATGGGATAGGCAATTCGAGAAAAGCCTTCAATGAAATGTTGATAATAACCAGCCAATCCAATGAATGACCGAATATCTGCTACGTTCTTTCGAATAGGACACTGCATAATAGTGTTGATCTTTTCAATATCTACAACTATGCCTTCTGCAGAAATAACATGTCCCAGATATTGGATCTCGTCTTTATAGAAATCACATTTACTATATTTTGCATAGAGTTTATTTTCTCTTAACATTTGTAGCACTATCTGCAAATTTTATTTGTGTTCTTCCATGGTTTTGGAATAAATTAATATATCATCAATGAAAAAAAAATAAAAAATTGTTTAGATCAGGATGGAAAACCATGCATTAAGCTCATAAAAGTTGTGGAGGCATTAGTGAACCCCAATGGTAAAACGACAAATTTGTAGTGACCATAACAGTTTATGAATGTTGTTTTATAGATATCCTCATCTTTATTCCTTATTTGATGATACCCCGATTGCAATTCGATTTTAGAAAAAACAGGGCCCCCTTAACTTGATCAAACAAATCATCAATTCTGGGTAACGAGTTCCTATTCTTAACAGTTAATTTATTTAGTTGCCTATAATTAATACATAATCTCAAGGTAAAATCTTACTTCCTTAAAAACAACATTGGAGCTCCCCAAGGTGACACACTTGGGCGAATGTATCCTTTTTCCAGTAATTCTTGTAACTACATCTTGAGTTCGGTTAATTCCAGTATATTCATTTGATAGAGAGATTTAGAAATTAGAGTAGCACCATGATTAATGTTATAGTAAAATCAATATCCCTTTTTGGAGGTAAACCAGGAATATCTTCTAGAAAGACATCAGTGAATTCCTGAATCATTGGTATGCCTTCCAGTGTGCTCAATTTATATTTAGAATTTTTTAAGCCCACATGTATCACATAAATCTGACAACCATTTCGAATGCATTTTTCTAATTGATTAAGTTGTAATGGGTCACAACTTAATATTCCTTTTAATGCCATGCATCTCTTGTCTGATGCCTTCCTTGATGAGGAAACTAATAGTTTTGTCTTTGCGATTTATTAGAGACCAATGACTCTCTAGCTAATCCATCCCAGTTAATACATAATAATATCCTAGGGGAAATACATTTAAGGTCACTTTAATCTGTTGTCCTGCGATTTCGACAGGACAATCTTTTACTTTAGCGGTGACTCTCCTTTTTTTCCTGTGGCCAGTTGCACCAACCATGGGCTGTTGAATTTACTAGATTGTAACCGTCTCAACTCCACAAGTTTAGGACTAATATAACTCAAGTTTTCTCTTGGGTCTATCAAAACAGAAATAGAATGGTCAACAATATTACCTTCAAATTCCACCATCACAGGTTGATACTCAGACTAGTGATCATCCAAAGCTACATTAATTTTTGGCATGCTCCTCGCCACATCGCCCATCGTAAAAGCCTCTTGAATGTTATTTTTTGTCTCTACACGAGCACGGTGGGGGAATTTTTTATAGTAGTGGGGTTCTCCACAACCCCAACATTGTAAGGGTGGCTTCTGTATCTGTATAGATTCAGGTTTGTTGGATGCCTCACCTTTTGTATTTTCAACTTCTGCTGATTTTTCCCTGGGTGGCCATTTTTTTGCTTCTGAAAAGTGTTTTTCCCTCCAGTCACCTTCATATTTATGTTCGAGAAACTTTTCTATTCTTTTTTATTCATCCAATTCTTGTCACTTTCCCCTCTTGTCTTCATTTGTTGATAGCAAAGTCGGGCTTTGCGAATAGCTTCATCCATAGTTCTTAGATTGTCAAACTCCAATTTTTCTTTCATGAACACTGGGAGGATGCTAACAAACCTTTGTACCTTGTCCTTCTCCTCATGAATATATGGGACATACCTTAACAAAGATGTGAATTTGGTTATGTATTCATCTATAGATTGTTGTCCTAGTTTCAAATCATGAAATTCTTTGGCCTTTTCATCGTAAAACCTCTCTATCAAGTACTTGTCCTTGAAGTGTTTCTGAAATTTGTCCCATGTTACGTCTTGTTCATCAATATTCCTCATAGTTTTCACCTCTTCCCACCATAAGGTGGCCTTGCCTTGTAGTTGATATATGGCCAACCTAGCTTTTAAATTATCATCATACTCATAAATTTGAAAGTACTTGTTCATATTTATCAACCAGGCTTCTGAGCCTCTTCCATTTCCCCATCAAACAGAGGTGGTTTAATTTTCTTAAATTCTCCCTACAATTCTATTTTTTGTCTCTTGGCCCCCTTTATACTCGAAGCATTCTCAGACCCCTCCTCATGCTCAATTCGATCTCCCTCGATCTCTTGGTGATTTTCTTCTTGAGCATGCACTTCAATTATGTTTCCTCCATTAGGGCTATGTATGGTATTTCTATGGTTTTTCTATTAGAAAGACTTTTCAAGATTCTTTCATGTTCCAACCATAATCGTTCATTATCAGCATGCAAATTTTCCATTTCTGTCTGCAACTACTGTTGCATTATCTCTAACAACAAGGCATTGGAATTGTTAGTATCCCCTCCCAGCTAAACCCACATATCTGGGTTAGCTTTATAAAAGGATACATACCCTGAACTCACCAAGGGTCTTTCAAGAGGAGGAATTCCAGCTACTCTCCTCATGGTTCCTTAACTATCGATCTCTGTGGAACATTCATAGTTTGTTATTCTCAAGTGCCCAATTCATGTCGCAGTGTTGCAACTTGTAGCTCTGGTACCACTTGTCACACATATGCTAACTCTTAACAACATAATATATATATCTATATATATATATATATCCCAATGTCACTTTATACAATTCTATTAAACCATTATAGCACATGACCCAACTCAGGCGACATGATTTCATTTAATTTGGAGTTGTGCTAACCATAAATTATGAAACCAAAGGCGAGTTAATTGTAGCACTTTAACTAAGGTTCATTCTAGATATATGATGTATTAATTTTGTGTTGTATGTTCCTCAAAACTTCGAGACACGCCTTCAGGTGTGCACTACTCCCAACCACCACATGGCAACGATCCTAGGATGGACTTATACAGTTCTCATTCGATGGTCATGATCAATCACAGAGGGGTTAGGATAACTACCTATTGGGTTGTTGTAGGCAGGGTTCATTCTCTTCCTTGCTTGGAAAATCGGCTCTGCAACCCTCCATCTAACCATTATTTATCTTTGGTGGGAAGGGCACAAAACCCCTGCAACTATAATATTTCGTAACATTTAGACTCTCCCTTGCACAAGGTTACTTAGGAAGTCTTAGTTTTGTCTTTGTAACATTTCTCAGCACTGTTCTTCTATGTTCAATCTCAGCAATGGAGTTCTACTGTTTACAACAAACTCAGGTAAGCCTTTCTTTCTTATTTAACTTGTTTCCTAATCTAAATCATTGTTTCTATCTTGGGTTAAACCTTAACTGGTGGCTCATTTCCTTGTGTAGCAAGAGCGGCAAGGCTCAAGAGAAGCCACCAAAGTCTTTGGTTCAAGCAAACTACCCAGTAGTAACAGTCTTCTGCTTACAAGTTGGTGACTAAGTAAAACCTTGGTTTCTTGTTGCGTTCTGGTGTGTCTTATCAGTCCTTTGAGGACTATGGGCTCTCTGTGATTTGTATGTGAGAAACCCTCAGTTTCTTGATTTACCCTTTATTTGTATAATGTTCCAAAATGTTGGTTGTCCTATGTCATTTTTTTGTTAGCTACAACACTTCTGAGGGTTGAGGCCCACGACCTTCTTCCAGTTGTGACAGTGATGAGGGTTTATTATAGTGATAAGGGTTTAATTATCTTGGTGACCTTATGCGTACCGTGCATTTGTTTAAATCTCCATTCACCATGTTTACTGTTCTATATAACCCTATTTGGTTGTTTGAATAAATGAAAAGGATGCTCTTCGCAACATCTACTGCAACGAACCTGAACTTGTTTTTCTTGATTAATTTAAAGGACTGCCTCAACGCTTACATTCCTATTGCGGGTTGCATTTTAAATTAAGTTGATTCCTCAGACAGATTAGAAGTTATTCTTCTCTTGTCATTGTTGTGGTCATAATAGCAGTTTCGCTCTCGTCTTTGCTAGTTAATGCCTCCTTTCTAAGACATCTTTCCAGGCATTTTACTTTCAGTTATTATCTTCTTTTTAACAGTAAGAAAGGTTCGCCCTCTGTATGAGTTTAGTACCTGGAAACAAATCTTTCATTTGGTTTATCTACATAATTTCTGCTCTGGTTGTAATTTCACATTAAAACTAGAATTACAGGGTTGATGTGTCCATTCAGCCCTTATTCTTGATGTACCTAAGCCTTACTTAGGTTTTGACTAATATTGAATGTTTATATAACTCTCGTTGCTGCGATGATTTAAAATTTTCAATAGCTTTTTGTGTAACATACTAGAGGTTGACTCCCAGTTTCCTTGTTTTGCAAATTCGTGTCACATATATGAGTATGGTTTTGCTTTCAGTTCACTGATATTCTTTATTTCCTTCCAGCACTTATAAATTGTCGCCTTTTTATTTGGTGTTAACATGATTCTGCAAAAAAATTGGTTTCCAAGTAAAGCTTCACTAATATACATTGTTTTCTGTGTTGCAATAGAATATTAATAATTAAAAAGAACACCAAAATAAACTTTGTAAGTGAACAGGTAAGCATATTTAATGTTTGGAATTCCCATGTTTAGTTCAGTCCATGCCTTACATCCGTGTCCTTATACATTATGTATGCACCTGTATTCTTTTCTTTAAAATTCATCTTACAGAGGTGAAGAAATAACTTATATAATAGTTCCTTCTAATTTCTATAAAGAAAGGGGATTTCCTATGATACCACATATATTTTTCTAACTTTAACATAAACGTTCGTTACTTAGAAAATTCACCTGAAAACTACCAGTAGAGTATTAGTACTTACCTGAAATGTACGACTAGTCAAGAAGATGGAATAAGGATGGGACTACTCCTCCCTTCCAATAGAATTGGCGATTATGTCTAAATTCCCCCCTAGTTTTCACTTCTAGCACAATTTGGGTTTCCAACCTTCACAGGGAGATTTCTTCCTCAGACCTCGAGACCCTCCTGGCCCAACTTGGAATATCAGATTTATCTCCGATCAGAGAGTTTCCACTAGCTTGAAGCCAGCTCAAGACAACCCTCTTGGTAGTATCATACAATCCCTCTTTCTTCAGGTGGTTTCCTCCTCCCCATGGCTAACCCCTGCCTTGTCCCTCCTAAGATATTTTATCTCTGGGGTCAAGGAAAAAGAAAAAAGATAACTGTCTTCCCCAATTGTCTAGAAGTTCAGAATTAGTTAATGAGTCCTCATCCTTATACCAACTTATCTTTCTTTTCATTTACTTTAATTTAACAAAAAACCAACATTTGTTATCAAATCATTATTTTTGTTTACAAAATTGTTTCCCTCATAATAATAAATTAAAAGTAAATGATACTAACTATAAAATTCACTTCGAGATGTGAGGGTTCTACATTGCAACTTTGTAGATATAAATAAGGTTTCAAAAATTCCAATCTTAAATTTAGATAAGATTTTTGAATTGAGTTGATTGAAAGAATCAAAACTATCATTTATATATATATATATATAATCTCTTTCTTATATATTTTGGTTCACATTTTTTTTTCAAATTTATTTAATATTTTAAGGTTAATTTATTTATATATTAAAATTATAAATTAGATAATAAATAATTATAATGCTAAAAAATAATATAATATAATTAAATAAAAAAAAATTTAAATATCCCGAAATGTAGATGTGTTATTGAGAAATTAACACAAAACATAAAAGAAAGACTCAATTGTGTAATTTACAATAACAGACTATGATACGTTGCCCTAACTATTAATGTCAATTAAATTGAGATTGGGAAAAATTGTATTGTTGTGATGATAAGTTGGACCATATCGAATTCAATGTTTAATTGTTCTAAACTGCAATTGTTATAACATATATATGTGGCAAAGGTCTTAACGTGTGGTGCCAGTTAGCTGAAAAAGACCAAAAATATATAATTATTTTAAAAATTTTAAAAATATTATCTAGTTTCTTAGAAAATAATAAAAAGACGTAATTTTAATATAGTTATTTTAAATTTTTTAGGCTTGAGGATTGAGAGGCGAGAGCTCTATACGCTAGGGTTTTATCATTTTCTGCAACGGCAGGCCGCTACAGACAATTGAAACCCTGCAAACTCTGACGGACTCTTGGATTTTGGCCTCCTGCCAGCGGGTTCAGCTCTCCATGGACCCCCCTCAGGGGGAGGGCGATGCGCCTCCCCCACAAAATGAAGCTGCGTGGCAAGGAAATCAAGAAAGCGATAAACCTCTGCATCAAAGTGAAGACGGTGGGGATTTGGACCCACAGCAGGCAGAACAAGAAGATAAAACTCAACCCAAGGTCAGCTCGACAACATGCAAACCTATAGCCACTGTGTGACCAAGGGTTGAACTCCCAGGACATAGGATCAATGCACAGATTCAATTCATGAGAGACCATGCTTTAATAGGTAAGTTCATTGGGCTCTGGCCGACTGAGAAAGCACTAAGGGGCTGGATTGCTGCGAAATGGAACCCAAAGGGACATATAACCCTGCAGCTAGGACCAAAAGGTTTCTTCACTGCTATTTTCAACTGCCTGGAGGACAGGAACAGAGTGTTGGATGGAGGGCCTTACTTCTTTAACGCCGCCGGGCTGTATCTCAGAGGATGGGTAGAGCGGTTCAACCCTGATAAGGAGGATCTCAGTTGGGCTCCAGTCTGGATCCGATTATACTCACTTCCCGTGGAATATTGGGATGAAGAATCCCTACAAGCGATTGGAAATGTTCTGGGTGAATTTATCAAGGTAGCAGAGGAAACAAAAATCTGCAAATACACCTCCTTCGCTCGAATATGCGTCTACATGAACCTTAACCAGGCACTCCCGGATGCGGTAAGTGTTTCTCATGATGATATTGAATGGTTTCAGTTGATTGATTACGAACATGTACCATTTAGATGCCGAAGATGCCATGCCTTGGGGCATTTGTTCAGGGACTGTCCTTTAGTTCAAAAACCTTCCCCTGCTTCAGGATCAGATTCATCAAGAGCAGACGGATTTACCAAGGTAACCAATCGCAGGAAAAACCACAAGAAGCAGGTCTCAAATGCTAGAACGCCTCCAGCCAGTTCCTCCAAGCCTTCAACAAGGAATAGCTTTGAAGCTTTAGCTCGCCAAAATGACCCAAGCTCAGAAACTCCTGCCACCATAGAGACAGAGACGATGAAGGACAAATATCAGAAGCAGGCAGCTCCCAAACAACCTCAAGAAGAACCTAAGTTCAAAGGGGCTTCCACCTCAGAGAAGCAAAAAGCCCCAATATGGACCACACAAGGAATGGACGTGGACAACTTAGACCCAAATTCCAGGTTAGCAGAAGAGCCATACGAGGAATTCAATGATACTCAGATTATGGAAGAGGAAACAACAGCTATAGACATTGGGGAACTAGATATCCCAGGCCTAGAACAGGCTTGCAATACAAACAATTTTGAAAATATTCCTGAGAAACAACTTGAGAATTTGGAGGAAGTCCTAAATCAAGCGCAGTGGCAAAAATATTTAGGTATCCAGACTGGCGGCCCCTGGGATGGAAAGTTCATTACTAAAGACATCAAAAAGCGAGGAAGAAAAACAGACCTCCAGAGAACAATCAGGATTGGAGCGATGCTAGTGGAGTCAGGCGGGTACTCCAAGCTAACTAAGTACTACAACTCTGATCACAATCCTTCTCAATGAAGTTAATATCTTGGAACATAAGAGGGCTTAATGCCCCAGGGAAAAGAAGAAGTCTTAAAAACATGATGGGACAAGAAAAACCTCAAATCCTTTTCTTGCAAGAAACTAAATGCAATTCATCTGTTGTGGAAAGAACAACAGCTAAAATCTGGCCGGGGAGCCTCAACACGGCAGTGGATGCTGAGGGGGCATCTGGAGGCCTGGCAATCCTTTGGGACTCCCGAAACATTAGACTAGATAATATCCATGCCAACAAGAACTTCATCCAAGCTACATTTCACATCATTGGGACAAATATACACGGGCTCTTAACCAATGTATATTTCCCCCAAGAGGCACTACATAAAGCAGAAATCCTCAACGCTCTCTCTGAAATCAACCATGACAGAGTACACCCTTTATGGATTTCCGGAGGAGACTTTAACATGATTACTAGACTGGAAGAGAAGAGGGGAGGAAGGTGCAGAGGGAGTCAGGAAGGAAAACCTCTAAAAGACTTCATTCAGGAAAATAGGCTCATGGACATACCCTTCAATAATGGTTTATACACTTGGAGCAACAGGAGAACAGGGTCACAGCAGGTCACTTCTCGTCTGGATAGATTCCTGCTTTCAGACAATGCTATACATATCGGTGGAGACTTTGCAGCCTCCATCCTGCCTCTGACGGGATCTGATCATTGGCCCATCTCCCTTAAATGGTCGCGCCCTGGCAACCTAACCCGAAGACCATTCTGCTTTGAGGAGTTCTGGATGACTCATCCGGACTTCCACGATCTAATCACCTCAGAATGGCACAACTTCACTCCCCCAATAGGATCAAAGATGTTTCAATTTCAGCAGAAGTTAAAGCATCTTAAACGCAAGATCAAAAGATGGAATCATAATTCCTTTGGTAATATTTTTCAAGCTCGGAGCACCCTTGAGCTAGAAATGAAGCAACTGCAATAGAGGATCATAGATGAAGGCCAATCAGATGATATGTTAGAACGGGAAAAAGGTCTGGAGGCACAAATCACAGAAAGGGCTAAGCAGGAAGAAACGTTATGGAGACAAAAATCTAGAATCAGATGGCTCAAAGACGGAGAGAAAAACACAAAGTTTTTTCATAGCACCACAATCCAGCGCAGAATGAATAACAATATAACTCACCTTCAGAATGAGCAGGGAGACAAGGTGGAAGAGCATGAGGAGATCGAAGGCGAACTCCTCAACTATTTCAGGCAAATGCATAGTGAGCCAAATGTAGACAGATCAAGGGCCATAGACAAAATTACTCGAAACATTCCTAAAATCATCTCAGAAGAGCATAACCAACTTCTGCTCAAGCCTGTTGACTTACAGGAGGTGGAATTAGCAGTTCGTCAGCTGAAATCCGGGAAAGCCCCTGGCCCGGATGGATTCACATCCAACTTTTTTCACAACTTCTGGGAATTGATCAAGTTGGAAGTTTGGCAGGTGGTGGAGGAATCGCGATCCTTAAGGTGGATGTTTCCAGGAGTGAATGCCACATTCATTGCCCTTGTTCCCAAGGTAGAGCTGCCCAGCAAGCCCGACAAATATAGACCTATTGCTCTGTGCAATATAATCTACAAGATAGTCTCCAAGGTCATCGCCTCCAGGCTCAAATTGTTGCTTCCTCTCATCATCTCGCCTGAGCAGTCAGGCTACGTTGAAGGCAGGCAGATCACCGATGGTATAATCCTGACTCATGAAATAATTCATTCATTGAAGCAATCCAAGAAGCCAGGTATGCTCCTCAAACTTGATCTATCGAAGGCTTTTGACAGTCTAAGCTGGTTGTACATTAAAAAAGTTTTAATTGCTTTTGGCTTTGCTCCCCCTTGGGTCAGATGGGTTATGAGCCTCATCTCCTCATCATTTTTTTCAATCTTGGTCAATGGCATTCCTTCCCCCACTTTTCATCCTTCCCGGGGCATCAGACAAGGAGACCCCCTCTCCCCTTTCCTATTCGTCATTATGGCTGAAGGATTAGGCAGAAGCATTAAGCTAGCTCAACAATCCCACCGCCTCAGAGGCCTATCATTTCACAACTCTTCAGCTTGCACTCACCAGCAGTTTGTTGATGATACCATGCTTTTTGGGCACCCCTCTGTCCAGGAAGCGCGCCAGCTCAATTCTATTCTAACGGACTTCTCGGAAGCCTCTGGAACTTCTGTCAATAAATCCAAATCTCAGATTTTCTTTTTCCATTCCCCGGCCACAACTCAAGCTGCCATTGCACGAATACTGGGTTTCTCCATTGCTAACCTTCCATCCAAATATTTAGGTGCGCCTCTGACTGCCTTGGCCCTTAAGAACTCCTCATGGAAAGTCCTCTTGGAAAAACTGGAGACACGTCTCTCCTCTTGGACTCACAGATCTCTGAATATGGCTAGTAGGCTAGTTCTCATAAAAGCAGTTCTTCAGGCCATGCCACTTTACCTCTTCTCCATCCTGGCAGCGCCCAAATGGGTGCTCAAAGAAATCAAGTTGCTCCAAAGATCCTTCCTATGGGGCAGCAACGGCCTCAGGCGTAAGTGGGCTCTTGTCAAATGGGATACAACTTGTCTCCCAAAGAATGGGGGTGGTATTGGTTTAAGGGATCCCTCTCACAGTAACGAAGTCATGGGCGCCCAGATCTGGTGGAAGTGGCTGACTGCACCCCTCGCCCCCTGGGCTTCTTTATGGACAGCCAAGTATGCAAGCCACTGTCCAATGGAGGAACGAGTTAGAATTTCAGAAGTCAGCATGGGCTCCCTTATATGGAACTCGGCCAAGCAGCATAGAAGTCTCATCCAGCAGCACAACTTTTGGGAAGTGAAGAATGGAAACACTACCAGGTTCTGGGAAGACTCATGGCAGCAGATGCCCAAATTAAAGGATCAATTCCCTCATATGCAATCACCGGCGCAGAATATGCAAGAACAGGATAGAGTCAAAAACTTCTGGAAGCTCTCTTCGACCCAAGAGTACAGGGAATGGCTCAAGGCAGACCAGTTCTTAAGACAAGGAACGCCACAAGCTCAACAAATGATAGACACAGAATTAAAGAAAAGGAGAATACAACCCTCCGAGGAAGAGGATATCCTTAGATGGGGATATGAAGAAAAAGGCACCTTCAATACAAGAGAGGCTTATAATCTCATTATCAAAGAACATCTTGTGAAAGATCCGATCTGGAGCAAAGTCTGGGATCCCTCTTTATGGCCGAAAATCTCCACCTTTCTCTGGTTGCTATGTCATAACAAGATTCTCACTTGGGATAATCTAAGGAAGAGGAACTTTCATGGGCCCTCAATATGCCCCAATTGCAAACAAGAGGAGGAAACCATGAAGCATCTCATGCTTTCCTGCCATACAGCGCAAAAGCTATGGGAAAAGGTTAGTTTTTGATGCCAAAGGGAAGGAAGAATTCATGGAGACATCGTCACCACAGTGCGCAACTGGGAGCGAAATCCTTACCAAAGCAAGATTTTAAACTTCCTATGGAAGCTCATTCCGGGCTTTCTTCTATGGGCCATATGGAAGGAGAGAAATAGTAGAATTTTCAAGGATCACTCTGCGCCTTTGGAGAATACATGGAAAATAATTTTCCAAAACATTGAAGAAACCATTTCTCTCAAGACCTGGTACCAGGAGGACCTTCCTAATAACCCCCAAGAATAGTCCATATGGGCCAATTGGAACCTTCATTTGAAGCAAGATCAGATCATCAAAGGCTCACAGCCACTGAAAAATCGTTCACCTGACAAATGGTGGCCTCCCCCAATGCATATGTACCAGCTCAACTTCGACGGGGCCTCGAAAGGCAATCCGGGCAATTCAGGCTTCGGAGGGATCTTCAGAGATCATAAAGGTACACCTCTCTTAAACTTTGTAGGTTCAAAAGGATGGGATACCAATAACTCGGCAGAATTGGAAGGTCTCTGGCAAGGCCTTATTCTTGCGCAAAGTAAAGGATTTTTTCCGCTTATAATAGAGGGTGATTCCCAGATCATTATAAACATGATCTCCAAAATCCTTCAAGGAACTCCCTCTTGCAAAGTTAGCAATAGCTGGAGGATGGCCAAAAGACTAGAACTCATCGAAGGTTGGCTCTCTTCTCACAGAGCTGTTACTCTGAAGCACATTCGCAGGGAAGGAAATAAAGTCGCGGACTTACTTGCTAACATTGGAGTGGAATGTGGGCTGAACCTCCATTATGAATCTCTTTCAAGGATAGCCTCTGAGTCACAACTCTTAGACTATAAAAACCTCGTGAAAAATGAAATGGATCAAGCAGAAGAAGCACACCCGGATGCAGGTGAAATAAATGGAATTAATGAACCATAGGACAGATGGACGGGCTCGGTACTGCCAGATGCAGACTAGCGTGATTCTCCAAAGGTTTATTTGGTTCATGAGCGTGATACACCAGCACTTCATTTGGTTTGCGATGGATTTGCAGCAGAGCAACAGATTTGGCATGCTTGATGCATTTACTGTTCGCCTCGTCCAAGGCAAGGTTCTGGCTTTTATAAGCATGGCGCTCTGGGCTATCCTTCCCACTGCTAGCGCTCCACCTTCTTGTCTTTGGCTGAAGCTGGATACGGGTCTGTGGGGCAAGCTGGTCTCTGGAAACAAAGGTAAATTCTTTGTGAGTTTTCTGTTCTTTGTTAATCTCAGGCATGGGATAGCTGTGTGTCTCGACAGCAAGTCTGTCTCAGGAATTATTGGTCAGCTTTCCAATACCCCTGCCATTCGACCAGTGCCGCTCTTCTCGCAATTGCAGACCTATTGTCTCTGCCCAAAGTCGTTTACTGTGCTGTTCCACTTCGCTCTTGTTTCTGCCTCTGATTTCCTGTGTTGTCTATCTTCGTTTGAGTATCTGCCTCTCCTTAACCTCCTTAACATGGTTCGCCAAAGTCAAAGAAGCCGTCTCGGGGGGAGTCGTGGAGGGCGTGGTAGACCACAGGCAGCCCGTCCTGTGAATCCTGCTCGCAGACCTTCTCCGTATCATGGGTTTCAGACCAATCATTTTACTTTCCAGAGCAATCTTAATAGGCCAGTAATCACTGTCAATTTCACAATTCTCTTCTCTGAAGAAGAATCGCCGGCTCCAATTCGGGTTCGTATGATGTCTGAGTCCCCCCAGGAAGCTTTCAGAGAGGCCGACAGTCATAGCAACTTGCAGGTAATGGCAGGGGAAACTTTGGAGAAAGGTAAGGGGGAGAGGCTTGAGAGAAGCGACGCTCCCAGCACCTCTCTGCCTCCAGATGCCGCGGGCCAAAGGAACGTGGAAGAAAATGATAGTGACTCGCGTCCCCTGCAGAGGCACCCAGGCAACGAAAATGTCGGTTGTAGTGATGATTGGGAGGACACTGCTTGCCAGATGGTGGAGGAACCTCGGAATGAGGACACAACAAGTTGAGGCCATCTGGGCCCTCTCCATTTTGGTTTTGGATGCGGTTTTGGTTCGGCCTCTTCAGACAGGCGGTTAGGGATGTCTTACTTCTCTCCATGATATGCGGCAATGTAAAGTTCATCTGGAATTTTGAGCATTGTCTGGGGCTAGCTCTCTGGTTACACGCTCCAGACAGCCAGTTATACCACCCCTACTTCATGTTATCTTGGTTAATTCCTGATGTCTATATCTGCACTCCTGCTTATGTAACTGGTTCTCCTTCATATAGGACAGTTTTTGTTGTTCTGAGTGCTCTCAGAAGATGATCCCCGAGGCCTCGCCCCCTTGTATTTTTACTTTATTTTACAGTTAATAGAATTAGTATTTGCAGAGAAAAAAAAAATATAATTATTTTAAAAAATATATATTATTAATATATTTAAGTGAACTCAATAATTAATAATATTTATTTCTTCTAGAGATAAAATATACATTTCTAAATACTTTAATAATAAAATCAAATCATTTTATAAAAACACTTTTGAAATTTGAAAATACAAATTATCAATTCAATAATTCAATTCAATTTTTTAATTAAAATTATATATTAAATTATAATTTTATCTCTTAATAAATATATATAGAGTAATATATATATGAACTTTCGACAAAACCACAAAACCAATAACATGTACATATTCCAATATAAATTATTGTATAAGTCACTTTAGTAGCCACAAAGCTTGAACGAGTTGCATAAATCAACGCCATATAACATTGAATTCCCGAGAGCTCCACATAACCCGAAACCGAATAGCGTGAAGTGAAGAGTTGAATAGATGTTATGCCTAGACCAGAAAATATAAGGCGTAGTAATGTGAGGTTATATGGTGCACATATGTCAGGCTATATGGTTATATGGTGCATAACCATATATGGTGCATAAATGTCATGTGTAGAGAAAAATAGTAGAATAAAATTTAAAGTGAATTGATTCAAACAAAAATTATATATTTAATAATAAATATTATTATTTTTTATTGAAATTTTAATTATTTAAATTTAACTATCAATAATTTATTAGTTGAATTATCAACCATTTATTAGATAAATGGTAGTGATTTAATTTTTACAAAATATTACAAAATATTTTTAATAATAGTTATAAATCAAAATTAATATTCATTTAAAAATGGTTATATTTTTTTTATCATTCTCATTAAATTAATTAATAACAAGTTTCATATGAAATGAGCTATGATTTTATGAGCACATTGTATTTGTTATATTGTAATGATAAACCATAGTTATCCTTCAAAGAGATCTAGAACAGTTGGTGAAGGAGCGTGTTGTTAAGGCGCTCCGTATGCAAAGGTCACCGGTTCTAGTATCACCGATACCAAAAATCCAGCATGGTTTCCGCTGGTGCGGCTTAGGCCGAGTGCGATCCCCAGGTGACTTTGATGGCTTAGATGCCCCTGAGTCGTGGTCTCTCAGCCACAGGGTAAGCGTGATTTTCAGGATTCACCCACTTATCAACCCAAAAAAAAAAAAGATAAACCATAGTTATCCACTCATGATATTATAACAAAATCTATTTATAGATTAAGAATTTTCCATATTTACAAAGTATATATATAATTCAGATTAATTATTTTTATAATTAATTATATTAATGATTTTTTATTTTTATTTTTATTTTTTTTTGTTTTCTTCAGAAAAAATCACATTGAGAATATTTGGTCGAGAATATTAATATAATATAATATAATTAATTAATTATATTAATAATCATTTAAAATAAATTTTTAAAAAATTTAAAATTTTCACTGATATTTATTTAAAAATAGTTTCATTTTTATTTTTTTAATTGAATTCATTAATAACAACTTTCAAATGAAATGAACTATAATTTTATGGGTATATTGTATTGATAAGCCATGATATGGGAAAGCTAAGGACATTGATGGCTACCAGGTGGAAATCTTAAAAATTGGAGGTCTTGTCCTCATCCCCCACATCCACAAGCTTTTCAATCAAGTAGTCAAGCAAGGGTTACCTAAACCATGGATTGAGAGTCTCATTATCCCTATTTTTAAAAGTGGGGATACAAATAACCCCTCTAATTATCGAACAATTATGATCAGCCCTCTCTTAGCCAAGCTATATGGTAGTATTTTGGAAAAGAAGTTGAGCATATGGCTTGAAAGTGAAGGTAAGCTGGCTAAAGGCCAAGCGGGTTTTAGAAGGCATCACTCAACAATAGACCAACTCGTTATGCTTAGGATCATTGTGGAGGAATGTCGTAATGATAAATCCAATCTCTTTTGTTACTTTGTGGACTTTAGAAAGGTTTTCGATACGGTTCCTAGAAACAACCTTTGGAATAGATTAGAAGAGCTAAAGGTTCCTTTCGAGTTGAGAGGTGTCGATATAAGGTTATATGAGAATGTAATTGCCAAGCTAAAGAGCAATGAGGGGTGGTCGAAAGATATTAAGTATAATATCGGAGTTCAACAAGGTTGCCCCCTCTCCCCTACCCTATTTGGCATTTACATCGACAAGCTCGAAGGTTATTTAGAGGAAGCAGGATGTGCTGGCACGATCTTAGCTGGGATAGTCGTCATCCTTCTTCTCTATGCCAACTATATTGTTCTTCTCGCAAGGTGCCCATCTGATCTTGATAAGCAGCTTAGGCTTCTTAAGAATTTCTGCTCTACCATGGGTATGACTGTTAACATTGACAAAACAAAAGTTATGATTATTAAATCCAAGAAGGACACTTACGCTAATTTTATGTATGACAATAATAACTTGGAGGAAGTGTATTCTTACAAGTACCTAGGAATTGATATTCATCACAAGCTCAACTGGAACTATAGCATTGAGAAAAGGATTAGTGGGGGGTGGAAAGCTTATTTTGGTCTTGTAAATTATTGTAAAATGACAAACCTCGTAATGTGGGATAAAAATAAGTTCCTCTTTGAAAATTTAGTCACTCCTGTTATCTTATATGGATGTGAGGTTTGGGGTTGCAACATCTCTAGAGAATCCTGGAGAAAGATTGAGCAAATCCAGAAGCGTTTTATAACATATAACTTGAAAATTAAAAGCAATACACCCTATCCTCTTCTCCTTATAGAAGTAGGTCTTTCCCCTATCGAGAGCCTAGCTATGATTAGGCTTTTGTTGTACAAGCACAAACTCAATAACATAGGAGATCATAGACTTCCTAAGCTAGCTTTAAATTTCAGCCAAAACCACCTAAGGCTCAAACGGGGTGGTATAAAGACACGAGGGCCTGGTTAAACCATTGGGAGACCAACGAGAATGATGCATTGCAAAACATTAATAACATTGAAAATATTGTTACTTCTAAGTTCAAAGAAAGAATATGGTGTGAGAAAGATTTAGCAGCTAAAAGAAAATTAGGTTATTATAAGAAGGTTATCAACCCCATCCTAGAAGATCAAAAGTATCTCTCTATTTTAAATAGCTCAAAGAAGAAAATTAATATAGCAAAAATTAGAACGAACTCTTATGAGCTCCATACTGAAACAGGTCGTTGGGCAGTTCCTAAAACACCATGGATGAAAAGGATCTGCCATCTCTGTGAGAATAGGAACATCGAGGATGAAAACCACTTCCTCTTAGAGTGCCCCACTTACAACCACATTAGATCTCAGTTTCATAATCTTTGTCGCAATACTGACCTTCCTAGCCTTTTACGATGTCAAAATTATAGTGAGCTCGAGAGGCTTCTCTCCAAGCTTTTTGAGCATAGGAATAAAATCTTAAATCAAACTAAATAATTTGTTTCTTTAGGTCCGATAGACCAAAGTTTGGTCTCAGTGGACGTTAACCATCATCATCATCATCATTATAAAAAATTATTTACAGATTAAAAATCATTAAAAATCATACTATATATCGCTCACATATTAATTCTTTTTATAATTAATAATAATAATAATTTCTTCTCTTTTTTATATAATATTCTATGAATTATTGCTAATTAAACTACACCTTAAAGCATAATAATAAAATTTTCAAATAAATTTATAATTTAATTAAAATTTTTAAAATCTTGATAACTTAAAATATTAAATAAAATCTTTTAGTAAAAATCACATAACAGAATTTTTTAGCCAACACATTTCAAATCAACAAATATCAACATATTATAAAATAAATATATTTTTACCAAATATTTAATTTATGTTATCATTTAATTTTCCCAACTATTTAATTCTATATAATTAGATTAATAAAATAGATTTTTTATATCGTTACAATGATAAAATAAATGAATGCAACCCAAATGATTTCCCACCAACCCAAATGATTCCCACCAAATAGTTTTACTATTAAAAATGCATTGAGAAGCCTGTTGGCTATAAGCAGCGAATTGTCTTACTAAACCAACCCAAATGATTCCCCACCAAACCGCTTTACTATTAAATAATGCATTGAGAAGCCTGTTACCTTTGAGCAGCGAATTGGTCGCCTTGCGTAATTACGTGCCGGAAACATATTTCTCGATAATGACAACTAATTGCATAGGTAAAAATGGTCGGAAACATATTTAACAACTAATCGCATTCTCAAAACCCATTATCTACCAGCAATATTAAATTGAGATAAAATTTTCCTTCACGGTAAAAATTAAAAAAAAAATTTAATTATTAAAATTTGTGATTGGTAAGGTTATATTGTGTAGGTGACATTATAATAATTTACATATTTTTCAACATTTAAGTTTTTATGTAAGAATATTACGTTTCTACTTAAAAATATTAAAACAAATTTTCAAAATATTAAAATAAATAGATTTTTATAGCTTAATTTACAAAATTAAAATTTTTACTTAAGAATATAAAAACAAATTTTCAAAATATTAAGATATATAGGGAAATTTTTATAATTTAATTTACAAAATTAAGATTCAAAAGTGTTTAATTAAAACACTGAAATTTTTATTTTGCATTAAAATCATTTATAACAAAAAAATCATCAATTAGTTTTTGTTTGCTTTCTATATTCTTAAATAACTAATGCATTTAGAAATGCTTATAAGTATTTATTGGCATTATTTGACAACTTATATTTCAAGGCCTTATATGACTCCTACACAAATTGTCCATAAAATCAAGCGAACTATTAAAGGTAAGTGAAAATGTTTGAAAGAAAAACATTTAATATCATAAAATCGTAAGCAAAAATGTTCTAAAGAAAAACATTATATAACATTAAAAGAACACATAATTAATTATGAAAAGGCATGTTGACTTAAGGGCATAGCAAAGAGCTAGAAAGATTTATAATGGAGGGGACAATTTGTTTTATTATTAGTACATTATATTATTTTTATTTTAAACATGTTGTTAATAAAGGAATAGTTAAGTTTTAGTTATTTTATATTTTTATGAAAAAAGAAATAGAAAAATATTTACAAGTATTGGGAGACTTTGAGTTATTAATAGATTAGATAGGCATTGATGTAAAATTGAGACTATAATATCAGTTCTAATTAGAAATAAGTTTATGAAGATTGTATTAATGTGGGAAGGTACTCAAATGCACTAAGAGTTTAGAGGAAGAACTTAGATTGCATTTTCAAAAATATCCCTATATTGATATAGGAAGTGATAAAATGTCATAGATGTGTTTTTTGGATATTTTTATAGTTGTTGCAATCGTATTGGAGTCTTGGTAGTAAGGGTTAAAAAATATTTTGTTAAAAATTCTTTTAGGAATATTTTATTTAAGGACAAAATAATTTTAGATGTTTTTTCTTATATTAAATATGTTATATATGTCAATAGTATATATAAAGGCGAATCTATATATTGAGTGATTTCACATTTAAAATATCATATATATATATATATATATATATATATATATAACCAAAAAAATTATAAAATGAAAATGTCAACATAAAATTTTTCAAAAACTTAGAGTAAATTTTGTAAATTATTTAATTTAAATTATATATTGAAATTTAATGTCTACTATTTGACATTGGATGGCATCTATATATATATATATATATATATATATTTTTATTTTCATAAATTTTGAAATTTGATTGTGTATTGTTTTTCAAGATATGATTTATATATTATTGTGACACTTCATGGTATATAGAATTTTTGTGATTTTTTATTTTTAAAATATATTTTATTTCCAACACATTCTATTTATAACCCCATAAGATTAATATTTTATCTATATGAGCCAATAAAAAATATAAATTAAAATTTCAAAATTTATTTTTATTTTTCAAAACTTTAAAAAATATATTTAAAATTTTAAGAACCAACCATTTTCACTGTAAAATAATTATAATATAATAACAACTGCAATGTCCATGAACTCAAATAAGGTATCATGTAATGAGGAGTTTAGGCTACATGAGGTATCTAAGGTTTCATTAATGTGGTTGTCATGCTTCTCTGACTTCCACTTAAATAAGTTTCTCAAATAAGGTATTATGTAATGTAATATTATCTTTTTCGAATATCGTCTGGTTTGTCATGCTTCTTTGACTTCCACTTAGATAAGTTTCTCAAATAAGGTATTATGTAATGTAATATTATTTTTTTTGAATATCGTTAAAATAGACGGAATCTACTCATAGTATTTATCGTGGATTTTTCTATGGTATAAATAATAAAATAAAGTTTGTAGAGAGTCCATCAAGCCTATAAAATGGGATAAGAGCTAGGCATTGTAATCATTGAGAGTTTTTCTATCTTATTGTGTGCTTGTTGAGAACTTGGCATGGCCAGTTCTAGCTTGATCCTAGGACGAAAACCGTGCGATGACATTTGTGTAGTGGATCCATCCAAGATTCACAAGTAGGCTTCAGTGTCTTAGATTTTTCATTGTTGAACAGTGGTAATATGCCATTTGCAAGATTTCCAATTTTGATGTATAGGCATGTATCATTTTCTTTATATAGTAATATAAATAAAGGATTGCATTTCTAAATCTCATTTGTATTCTTATCTTGGTTGAAAGTTTATTTCTTTCAAAACAAATGTGCTATATTGTTTATAATTTTATCATTTAGAAATCTTATAATGATATCAGAGTTGTACATCCTGGTAGCTCCAGGATTTATTATATATCAACCTCAACGAAATATCATGATTCAGAGTTTCAAAAGAAACTAGTAGTCGGTGATTTCACCCTAACTAGAATCTCGGCAATTTCTGCGGTTCTCTATAGCCACCCTAATTAGCTCAGTATTATTGAATTTTCTCGGGTTTATTTTTCTGCAGGGTATTTTTTTATGACAGCCATTGGTTGTAGAAGAATTTTTTTAATAAAGGGGCCGAATTAAAAAAAATAAAAATAAAAATAAAAGAACAAAATTGCGTCATTTCCAATATCATTAGACTTCCATTGCAGGGGCGTTTGTCCAAGGCCGAGAAGCCATATCAAATCTGACTTGGAATCACGTCGTCAGGTAGTTGTGCAGTAGCCTGGATTCACAGACATCCAACATTTATTTATTTTTATTTTCGACAACATTTTGGTATTTGCAAGTTGCACATCTCTGCTATTCTGAACCAGTCAAAGGAACCTTGCTCCCTTGTGACCCAGCGACCTATCAAAAGCAGCATGTCATAATTTATTGTGTGCCAAAAATCCATATGGTCATTGATTGGAAGCGTTGGAGCACTGATTAATCATAATAGTTCGATGGTCGAAAGGCCATATCATGTTCTTCTTGTGCCATGAATCAGGTGGAACCTGGGGGATCGAGAGTCCACTGGAAAAATAGGAAAGATTGTGTGGGGACCGTGGCCGTGCCAGCAGATCATCGTGTTGATACCAGGAGCCGTGGGCCGAAGGCCATTTTAGTCATCTGAGAGCGGATCTCAAAGTTCATGAGCTTCTACAGACAATCGAGGGAGCTTCTACAGTCGATCGAGGTGCACAAGGGTCACCATGCAGAGAGGCCGAAGCCAATAGGGGCGGGCACTTGTATCGGTTTGCAGACAACGAAGGGTTGTAACGATCATTCGAAAGCGATTGTTGAATAACCAAGTCTAATCTACCTTATTAATGTCAACGGGCTGAAAATGTTCATTAATTGTACACGAACCTGGTAAATTATATTAAAGACACACGTACCTGGTAATTATAAGTCAATGTATCGGTGCCATAACTAGGGTTGAGCCCTTTTGATGGTGCAACATATGGAAGAAGTTTACATTGTTGGTTGCATAATCAAATAAAGCACATGGGAAGGAGTTTATAATGGTTTACGAGGAAAATTTTTATTAAATATTTCTTTTCTTAAAGAAAGTGAAGGGCTTGTTTAAAATATATATAGAGAGATAAAGTGTGTGTGCATGTGTTTGAAGATTGTGACCATATTTTTTTTGTGTGCATTGTGCAGAACAAAATCGTTGCAACTAAGAGGTGGATATGAAGTGAAAATATCACGTGGGCAATCTACATGGCGTTGAATTAAAGAACTCCAATGTTTTCATTAAAATTTCAAAAAGGTTGAGCAATTATTCGTGGTCGAATCTGTTGGATTCAAGGTTGAGTTATTGCCAGATCAACTTGTTGTTGGTTGAGTTATTGCTGAGAAGTTGTTGTAACTAAGGGCTGAGGTTATGTGGATTGAAGGCTAAGTTATTTAGCTTGAACCAAGTACCATCTTGTTGTTAAGGTGTAATGATTTGCTTCCTTAAATTCAAACAAGGTTAAGTGTCAGTTAAGAGCTGATAATTTATCTATTTCAGATATAGCAAGGTGTTTGCATACAAAACGAAGATTCTAGGTGATGTCTCACTGATAAAAGGCATATTATTTTTGCAAGATAAAAGGATCTATTTCTGTAAAATAATCCACCGGCTATTGCAGTGATTGATTTTGCAGAAAGTGTCTTCCATATTGCAATGATTGATTTTGCAGAAAGTGTCTTCCATTGGTTTATTATTGCAATAAATTGTTTCTCTGCTCAATTTCTCAAAAAGGGTAAATTGATGTTATTAAAGAAAGTTGGGGAGAGTGAAGAAAGGAAATCCATTGATGCCAAGCCATAATGTCATCACTTCATTTTTGGAAATGCCTCAGGAATCAACATAGTAATACATCAGTTGGTCCTTTGGACTATAATACTTCTGAAAAATGGGAACAACTTACAAATCATACTAACATGCATTTCTCTTGTAAGGCCCATGTTATCTTTCAACAATCAAAGGATATCTGAAAATAAGATGTGAAAAGCAAGTGTCTTTTTGAAATTGGATATAAATTGCAACGAACAAAGTTATTCATAGACCTTTGTAAGTGTTGAGAATGCAACAAGATGATGGAGCTTAGTGGAAAGAAGTTGCCTTCACTAAGTGGGCCCGCAGGCTATTTTTGGCGCAAAGTCTATTTTTAGACATGTGGATCATGGTCTATGAGTTGCAGGATGCTATTTGTGGATGATTGGTCATGTTGGTAAAAATAGATGGACTTCTATTTTTAGACATATGGGCGGTTTCTATTTTTAGACTGCCAGGCTAAAAATAGAACAGTCAAATATTATTGTCTCATAATAATATTTGGACTATAAACATTATCTTATCCTCTTGGAGCACTTCAGTTTGAGCTACACATGCAGCTGTCAGAAGGAAATACGCTTTTCTTGTGGGTCAATTGAGCTATTGCATACAAGACTTCAGTTAGAACTCATGTGGGTGAGTTTCGGTGGAGTTAATGGAGTTGTGTTCAGTTTGACTTGGTTGAACTAGTTGTACTTAATCTAACTGTAAATAGACTAGTGATGAGTGATGTGAATTAATTGTTAAATTAATTCACTAATTATTAACTCATAAAACAACTAAAGAATACATCAGTTAACTTAGTGCATGTACAGTTCAGTGGAGACAGGTGTTAGAGGTTGAGATTGCTATCAGTTGTGACTATAGTTGTGCATGAGATTTGCACATGCATGGATGGAGATTGCCCATAAGGCTTGCGTAGTATAACCAAAGGAATTCGATTTCACAGAGTGATTGATTCTCTTGCAGGATTGCGCAGTGGAGGCAGGCAAACAGTGGAGGAGATTTGAGGCATCAGATCTGAGCTAGTTTGTGTGTAACAGGTGGAGATAGTGCTGAGTACTTGTGAGGAGTATTGTACTATGTATTGTTACATATTCTCTACCATTATAATATACAGATAGTGTGGGGTTTTCAGCTGTATTCTTTCCCTGGGTTACATACTGTGTTAATGTGTGCATGTGATTGATGATTCATTGTTTTTAATGTTGCTAAATTGATGATCAACGTAGAGGAGATTATGTATTGTGCATGTATTCCGCAATAGTGTATAATCGGGATAATCTCTGTGAATAAGTGTCATATTATTCAAAATTTCTACAGTAGCAGATCACTACTAGGCTTCCTAAAGGCACTCTTGCGCAGTCAGATCAGTGCAAGGGGTGTACTTTGGGAAAGTTTGTGAAAGCCACCTTTCACGAAAAGGATAGTCACACCACAACGATCCTTGAGAGAATTCACACAGACGTGTGTGGACCTTTCTCAGTAGATTCGATAGCAAAGCACAGGTATTATGTGATCTTTTTTGATGATTTCTATCGAAAGTGCTGGATCTTCTTTATGCAGAAGAAGAGTGAGACATACTCAAAGTTCTGTGAGTTCAAAGCACTGGTCGAGAAGGAGTCGGGGAAGAAGGTGAAGGCTCTTAGGAGCGACAATGGTGGTGAATACATCTCTGGCGAGTTCAAGGATTTCTGCAGTGCAGAAGGGATTCGAAGAGAGCTCATAGCTCCCCATAACCCATAGCAGAACGGGGTTGCTGAGCGGAAGAATAGAACGATCGTGGGTGCTGCACGGGCGATGTTGCCTGATCAGAGCCTACCCCTTCACTTGTGGGCGGAAGCATGCAATACAATAGTATATGTGCAGAACCGTTGTCCTCACATGATACTTGGCATGAGTACACCCGAGGAGGCTTATTCTGGTAAGAAGCCTGATCTTTCTCATTTGAGGATTTTTGGTGCTAACGTTTACATGCATGTGAAAAAGGATGCCAGGAAAAAGTTGGAGCCGACCGCGAAGATTGGGATATTTGTGGGGTACATTGATACGCCCCACAACTATCGTGTGTATTTGCCAGACAGTGGCAAGATTGTTGTGTGACGAGATATAAAATTTGAGGAGGAGAAAGCCATGAAGTGTTTGATTGAGAGGGAACCACACTTGCATGCAGATGAGGAGCTATTAGTTCCTAAAGATGAGCTTCAAGACGTGGATCAGCCACAGGACAAAGTTCATGGAGTGGAAGAGACCACTCATGCAGTGCCAACCATCAGAGGGCGAAAGCGCTTGACAGAAGCTGAGCGACTAGCTCAAGATGCAGAGAAATTTGTAGGACCACCTACAGCCCAACGCAGGCAGAGACAGTCACCTGATCGGTACACTAGATACATGGCTCTTGTGAGAAAATGTGTTGTGACTGAGCCATCCTCTTTCAAGGAAGCTATGGAGGATCCCGCATGGGTAGATGCCATGGTGGAAGAGTATGATTCGATTGTCAGAAATGGTGCATGGGAGATTGTCCCAAGACCGGAAGGGAAATCAGTGGTGGGTTCGAGATGGATCTACAAAGTTAAGTAGGTAGCTGACGGGAGTCCAGAGAAGTACAAGGCAAGATTTGTTGCCCGAGGATTTTCATAGATAGAGGGGATCGATTATGAGGAGACCTTTGCACCTATCGCAAGGTATTCTTCCATACAGACGATTCTTGCTCTCTCAGCGTAGATGGGGTGGCACATTCATCAGATGGATGTGAAGACTGTGTTCCTCAATGGAGTCATTGAGGAGGAGGTGTACATAGAACAGCCCGAAGGTTTCGAGATCTTCAGCAGCGAGTCGCATGTGTGTAGGCTCAAGAGAGCGTTGTATAGGTTGAAACAAGCACCACGTGCTTGGTACACACGGATAGACAGTTATTTCACCGGACTTGGATTCTCCAAGAGTGAGGCGGCTCCTAACTTATACCAGATTGTGGTGGAGGGTAAGTTTCTTATCATTGTACTTTATGTAGATGATTTGATTCTAACGGGTGATGATTTGTTGATACTTTAATGCAAGGATGATCTTGCTAAGGAGTTTGAGATGAAGGACTTGGGCCTCCTTCATTATTTCCTGGGATTGGAAATTTGGCAGCGTAGTGATGGACTATTTGTTTCTCAGGGTAAGTATGCTCGGGAGATACTGGAGAAGTTTAACATGCATGGCTGCAAGCCTGTTGATACTCCTCTTCCTGGAGGTTGGAGGAAGGAAGATGCTATCTCGGCGGAAGTAGTGGATGCCACTATTTATCGACAGTTGGTGGGGTCACTTATGTATTTGGTCAATACACGACCCGATATATGCTATGCTGTTAACCAGCTTTCACAAGCTATGGTTAAGCCTACCAGGCTCTTATGGAAGCCAGGCAAGCATGTATTGCGTTATCTTAGAGGCACATCGGGATATGGATTGTGGTACAGATAGGAGGATGAGGTGAAGCTATGTGGCTTCACAGATGCAGATGGGCAGGGAGCCCAATGGACAGAAAGATCACATCTGGAGGGGTCTTCAGTATCAGGTCGACAACAGTTTCTTGGTACAGCAGGAAGCAGAGATCTGTGGCACTCAGTTCAGCAGAGGCCAAGTATATGGCAGCAAGTTTGGCTGCATGCGAGGCTATATGGATGAGGAAGATTCTGGTCAGGTTGTTCGGCTCTTACTTGGAGCCTACTGTGATTTATTGTGATAACCATAGTTGCATTAAACTCTCGGCTAATCTAGTATTTCATGATAGATCTAAGCACATTGACATCAGGTACCATCATATCAGAGATTGTGTGCAGCGGAGAATCATGTTACTCTCATACATTCCAACAGAGGATCAGGATGCTGATATCTTTATAAAAGCGCTCACCAGGAGAAAATTCGAATACCACCGAGGCAGGATAGGGGTTGCTGATAATCCATATCTTGTTGAGAGGGAGTGTTGAGAATGCAACAAGATGATGGAGCTTAGTGGAAAGAAGTCGCCTTCACTAAGTGGGCCCGTAGGCTATTTTTGGCGCAAACTCTATTTTTAGACATATGGATCATGGTCTATGAGTTGCAGGATGCTATTTGTGGATGATTGGTCATCCTGGTAAAAATAGATGGACTTCTATTTTTAGACATATGGACGGTTTCTATTTTTAGCCTGTTAGGCTAAAAATAGAACAGTCGAATATTATTGTCTCAGAATAATATTTGGACTATAAACATTATCTTATCCTCTTGGAGCACTTCAGTTTGAGCTACAGATGTGGCACATGCAGCTGTCAGAAGGAAATACGCTTTTCTTGTGGGTCAGTTGAGCTATTGCATACAGGACTTCAGTTAGAACTCATGTGGGTGAGTTTCAGTGGAGTTGATTGTGGAGTTGATGGAGTTGTGTTCAGTTTGACTTGGTTGAACTAGTTGTACTTAGTCTAACTGCAAATAGACTAGTGATGAGTGATGTGAATTAATTGTTAAATTAATTCACTAATTATTAACTCATAAAGCAACTAAAGAATACATCAGTTAACTCAGTGCATGTACAGTTCAATGGAGACAGGTGTTAGAGGTTGAGATTGCTATCAGTTGTGCATGAGATTTGCACATGCATGGATGGAGATTGCCCATGAGGCTTGCGTAGTATAACCAAAGGAATTCGATTTCACAGAGTGATTGATTCTCTTGCAAGATTGCGCAGTGGAGGCAGGAAAACAGTGGAGGAGATTTGAGGCATCAGATCTGAGCTAGTTTGTGTGTAATAGGTGGAGATAGTACTGAGTACTTGTGAGGAGTATTGTACTATGTATTGTTACATGTTCTCTATCATTATAATATACAGATAGTGTGGGGTTTTCAGCTGTATGCTTTCCCCGGGTTACATACTGTGTTAATGTGTGCATGCGATTGATGTTTCATTGTTTTTAATGCTGCTAAATTGATGATCAACGTAGAGGAGATTATGTATTGTGCATGTATTCCGCAATAGTGTATAATCGGGATAATCTCTGTGAATAAGTGCCATATTATTCAAAATTTCTACAGTAAGTTGGAGGAATTATACACATGTTTATCTAGAGTGGGGCAACCAGAATGAAAGAAACTCAGTTGGGCTCTCAAGCCATCCATGCTTGCATTAATACAACCCAAACTCTAGGAGGATCCTTGTGAAGAGGTCAGGATCACATCTGCTTCTTGTATCAGCAAGATCATAGCTTTAACATCGCCACTACTGCCTTACAATAATGACATCATGAGAGAGATATTGTCATTGATAGTAGAAGCCCTTCAACGGTTGAAGAACATCATACTTCCTACCTTTCAAAAGTGGCACAAAATCTTAGAACTAATGGTTGAGTTCAGCCTTGGCACATTCATTCTAAATCTAGAATGTGAGGACTTAATCTTTCAAGTGTCCCAAAAATTTTACACCAGCATTACATCAACTCATCCAAAACATGTCATAACAAGCATGCAGAAGACTATGTAGTTGTTTTTAGAAGGAGACGTCGACATATGCAAGATGCTAAGATCCAAATTGTTGATCATTTGGAGAAAGAAATGAATTGTATCACCAACCACCTATGATCTAGTTGAAAATTTGATCATGAAAAGCATAAATTTTTTCAGAAGAGTGTTGAATAGGAAGGCGCTGAAGAGGATTGAAGGAGGAAGCAAGAACAATGAAAATAAACCTTGTAGCAAGAATGAACTAAGAAGAAGAAGAATATGCTTTATCTACAAGGGACCGTGGGCACTTAACCATTCATGTCTAGGTGAAAGGAAGGAGGCAACAAGGACAAAACCATGTTAGCCTCACTCTCTTAAAAATCAATAATAAATCCAATTATTAAATTAAATAAATTAAATCATGAGAATTCCTCAAACTAAGGAGTCTAGTTTGGATGAGAGATTCTCTCCAACTAGCTCTCCTAAATTAGTGTGTAAGTTGAGAAATTGTTTCAACCAAGTGAGTCTAAGATAGATGCACTATCTTAAGACCACTTACTCATGTATTTAAATGTATTATTAAATTATTTGAATAATGTGAATTACATGAGCATGAAAGACCACATGATGGCTCTTTGCCTTTTCCGCCAATTTAATTTTTGTGTGTTAATTTGTTATGCATATGGTTATATGTCTTTGTGATTTTTCTTCATGTGGTATCGAAGCCCACAGTTTGCTCTTGGGATTAAGATAACGAGAAGGTCTATTTACAGCTGTGTTGTTGAGTGTTTTGTGTTATGAGGGTCAAATTCCAGGGTCTATTTCATCTCCTAATCGTATCAACCCACATATTTCACATTGATTTTTTTTTAACCTTCTCTGCAATTGGGTCAAAATCCGTCATGGCAAACAGCGCCGACCATCGGCCATCCCCCATGGTATTTTTTGATGCAAAGCTCGCTGCATTTTCATGGTTTCTGCGTCGAATTTTGTTTGTTCGAACCACACCCATCTCCAGATCCCGTGAAGGGCAAGTGGACTGAGAAACCCATCAGGGTCTATGCGGATGGAATTTATGATGTGTTTCACTTTGGGCATGCATGATCACTAGAATAGGCCAAGAAACTATTTCTAATACTATGCCAGGCAAGTGATGGATCGGTCGAATAACTGCAGAGATTTCTTGTTCCTTGACGTAGCAATGCGCTATAAGAAATAACATTCACAAGATTTTTTTTTTCCAAATTACTGCTCACATTTCCTGTTCTTAATGAATAATTGCTACTGTAAAGAGTCATTTACGTTGCTGCTACTACCGGGAAACATCAAAAACTGCCATTCTGAAATAATTGGTATGGGAAAACGCGAGAGCTAGAGTACTACGATCCAGAGTATTAGCACTGAGATGAGATACGAGCTTCGCATCCACCATCGCATTGTGTAATAGAATCAATGTCTCTGCCCAATGCCTTCGTAAGCTCACTGCATTATTCATCAATGGACTTCTGCAGTTATTGAAGTGGTGTCTAGAGTTTAATGGCTCAGGCCAGCTTCCTGCCGCTCTGAAGGAGCTCCTTCTGCTACTACTCAAACGAACAACAGACCTTACAACTTCTTTGGTGAGGCCATGCAAGGAGTCCCATTAATATACCACCAAATGGTATGGCAAAAGGTTTTAATGTGGATGGATGCATAGCAGATAATTCAACAACAAACCTACCCTACGCCAACCCTGACAGTGGCAATGTGTGGGACCGGCCAGAATATGCAAATGTTAGCTACCATCAACTCAATCAGCTGGAATGGGTTCACAAAAACCACATTTTCTTCGACTACTGCAAAGATACTAAACCAAAACCAAAGGAATGTAAGCTAAATCCATGGTATGAGTGTCGATGTCAAAGATTGAAGCTACCACTCATTTGCAATTTGGTAAGTGGTTGTTCCTCATGTTCAATACGAGGACTATGGTACTTG